>OY728125.1:603273361-604523361 GCA_963277665.1 Viscum album
TATGATTAAAGAATACACCTCATTAGACCATTATCGACATCACATTGAAATTCATATATTATAGTTGGTTTTTACTATATCTCAAAATGTGTAGAAGCTTATGAAAAAAACCATTACATAATAAAAGTGGTCATGAACTATTTGAAAAATAATGTGTTCTCATGATTTCGATTACCATGATTATTAATCAGTTTTCTAGGAAAAAAATCCACAAATAAATCAGTTAAATGATTAATAAAAAAATTGAAATCTTGACAGTCTAGAAACTCCATGAAACCCACAAACAAGTAGTCATGTTTAACTATCAAATAGGGAGATTGAGAAAATCTTGGAGAAGATGGTAAACATATGTCAGAGTGACTATAGTCAAAAACTGGATGATGCACTATGGGCATACAACACTATATACAAAAGACTAATTCTTACAACAATGTTATACGTGTTTATTGGAAACTATGTCATCTTCTAGTTTATTTAGATCACCGCATGTATCGGGCAATTAAAAAGATAAATTTTGATTTTGAGAAAGTTGGATATGCTTGGATGATATAGTTGGATAAATTGGATGAAATCATGAAGGATTCTTATGTAAATTCTAAGATCAACAAAGAAAGAGATAATAACTAGAATGATCAAAACATTTGACGGTGTATCTTTTTTTGAGGGAATAAGGTCCTATTATACAATTCCATATTAAAATTGTTCCCTAGTAATCTAAAATCTCGATGGTCTGGACCTTACTAATTTATTCATGTTTTTCATTATGGGACAATTGGAATTCAAAGAGTGGGGGACCACTATTCAAGGTCCATGGTCAAATATTGAAAATAATTCCAAAACCCTTCCGTGAAGATTGTGTCTTAATCCTTATGATAAATTCAATCTTGTTTGAGTCATACTATCAAGATTAAATGAAGCACTAACTTTGAGGTAACCATGTAGAAGTCATCTTATCCAAGATTAGAGAGGATAGACATAGTAAATCTTCGGATCTAATTGGAGATGGAGGATATGTTTTGAACAAAATTTGAGCCAAAATAGTCAATTGAATGTCATGTATCCCTCTTACAAGATATATCCATTTTGATTCAAAAATCCTTTGAAACCCATCATTATACGACGTGAAATGTTTTTAGACATCGTGTAATATCTTGGAACAGTTTTTTTAAATCACCCAAGTCAAGAACCCATGGTTCACGACATGAGACCCCATGACCAATCAACTAACTACCCCAGCTTTTACCTCCTTACAACCGAAGAACCCCCAGAACCCTTCACGTCCCTCACCCTACTACTCATCTCTCACAATATTGGTAACCCCTCCCTCTCCCTACTCATACTTCTTGCTTGGATGCACTAACTAGAACCCTACTCTCTCAAATACACCAAAACTCGCCCATTTCCCTCCTAATAATCCAAAAAATGCACCCCCAACCCCTCCTTAATATACACCTTCAACCAAACCACCAATCTCCCCCAAACGACACATGTACCCCTAATCCTCTCTTCTCTGATGGTCAGGACCAACAATCTTCACCATGAACCTTCGTAGTTGTCATATGAATATGAAGAGAAATCTCTAGAAAAATAGTCATGAGGTGTCACACCTCTAGAACCTTCTTCACCCCATGTAGTATCCTGATATGTGATAACTACCAAGGCCAAATCCCCCTCCATCTAGGATTACTCATACATCATTAAAACCTCTATTTTGAAACCGTCATATGCTTCTCTAACCAAGAAAACTATGTAACCCTCACCAAATTATAGGCCAATCCTGTGAGAATGAAGAAGACCCTGAACTTGCCTATTATTTTCCACATGAACATATTTGATGCCATCCTAAACCTCCTTGAGACACTACTTGTTGAATGTGTCATTGATGTAGGTTAGGAGATGTATGGGGAGCTATTTATGTAAATTATTTCTACTATGGAGGTGGGTATAGATAACCTACAATTCTGTTTTGTGTCCAACCAAATGAGATATCCTTTTCAATGTTTGGTATTGGCCTGGGAATTTTTAGAGAGTAGATTTCTACATCTGATGTCTTTTAGAAACATTAGTTGGAGCCACCACGAATTGATTCAAGAAAACTCTGAATGATTATTTCATGGGATGATCAGATTCCACATGAAACCCGTATCAATAAATCCACCCAATTGTTTAGCCATTAGTTGCAGGTACATCATAGATCATTAAAACATTCACTGTTTCCCATGGAATGGTCACATTTTAGTGTGAGCCTATTTGATGTAATAATTTTAGTAGAATCCATGGGCAGACCAACCATTAACATGGGTGAATAGTTCACCTTCTACTATAGGGATCATGTACATCAGATCATAGGTAACTTGATTGGTGGATCATTCATCACACTCTTTTCTCTATATCTCATTGTTTTTTATAAACATCCTCCCCATACCTCCCGTGGAAACATAGATATCATCATCATCCTATTGATGTAAAAGATGAATCTCCTGGTGAGGGATGATGATATCTACCACTGTGAACTAGGTGTGAATGAGACCACCCTAGTAGTGGACCTACTAGCAGTAGCAGACCAACCATATGACCCACCCACCACTTCCCCACCTACACCTTCCAACCATATCCCTACTTCTATCACCTCCACATCTACTATTACTACACCCACCCAAACCACCAAACCAGGTCTCTGGGCTCTATGGTTATGAATCCTAGTGAAACTATGTAAGATCTCCACCCATCTGTATGTAGCCTTTATCGAGATTTGTAGCTTCCACACCCCTCAACCACCCTCCTCTGACATAGACCCTCAGCCACCACCATTCCATGATGCCCCTCCTCTTCTACTGTTCCCACACCACCCATATCCCAAACCGACCTACCCAAAAATATCATTGACCCTTCAATCCATTAGAAGTACCTATATGAGTAGGCCCAATTTGGAAAGGGGTCATACACTGCCACTACCACTGAGGTTCCCTTCGTCGATCTATTTGACCAACCCACGGTCCCACATCCAATCAACACATGTCCACCACCCAGTCTAGCCCATCTTTTTTCTCTATGAATCCAGCCTCTATCACTGATCCACTTTCTCCAATTGAAACTACTACCACTAATCCTACCAGGAAACCACTACCATCATTGGATAATAGGTTGATTATGGAGAAATATTTTTGTTCTGATGACTCGTTTTAGTAAGACAATTTTTTATCATTTTTGATCGTACATTTGTGTTGGAGGTAGTTATTTTCTTCTAAACTATAGGTGTCCCCACATTTTTTCCATTAAATTATATATATATATATTTCAAATACAAATTTTTTTACTTTTACTTGTATTGATTATGATTTCTTTAAATTTTAAAGACTTTTCTAGATCCTCCATGTCTTGTGTGATTGTCGATGGATATGTACCACAATTTTTTCTCTTTCAAATGGTGACTCAGCACGTGGCCAAAATAAAATGACAACTTCATGGAATTTAACTGGAATGTCATGCATAACAGCAGCCACCACGATTTATGATACAATTAATTCCGTATATTATGCATGCTCACACTACCCCTAAATTCATTAATCGGGTCAAGTGACCCTGAAAGCTAGAAGAAACTTCCACCAGTACTTAATGATTCTAGAGGATTCATCATGTCAAGGGAAACCAAAATACATGATATTTTGGTCCATCGGTCTTGATGATGACAGTTTTTTATAACTTTACGTGAGGCAACCCATATTTTTTCACTTTTATAGATTGATTAGTCATTCAATAGTTCTTGTCATTTAATTTTGGGTCAATTTACAAAATCATTGTTGTAAAAAAACTTCTACATTTAAATAAAATTAAATTCCCTTGATCATCATAATGTGAACCTACCTATTATTCTACTTATTTTTGTTTTAACCCTATGAATCAATTTTTCATCCTGTGTAAGAGTTTTTTTCTAACCAATTTTTAAGGTGGCACAACTTCAATCACACAACAACACTAGTTACCTCATGTAATACCACTTTGTAAGGGAGATCTGGATTCCCATCATATTTATTCTTTCAATTTCCATTAAATTTTTCTAATATTTAATTGTTGTAACACTCCCATAATAATTCCATGGAAACTTTATAAAATATCACCTACTATGTGTGGGTGATTTTTATAGTTTCACTTTCTATATACTAATTTTCATCCTTTTCCCATCTATATTGGAGATATTTAAAACAAATGAAACCCAAATTTAAAACCTAAAAGAAATTTATCTCTTTAAATTGTGAGGATACGATAATTTGAAAATGTTTAGAATTAATTTTATTTATCTAATAAGATTTTTAGAATGATTTTTGGGTATTACTAACGAAATTAAAATTAAATATTTTTGAAATTATTGTTAATTAACATATTACATTGTTTTATAGCCTTAGTGATTTCTCGTTTCTATTTTTATTCTCATTCTAGAGAGGATTCTAGGCATTCAAATGCATAATATTTTTTTTGCGTATTTAATATGTAATATCTAGGGTATGTAAATTTATCATAACATTCATTGATATCTTATTTAGGCTATGAATTAAACGAAATAATTTTAAATTAAATGAGTCAATATTTGTTGAGACTCTTTCCTAAGAACCACCTTAAAAATTTCCTTTATTAATCTCATAAATTACATGAATGAAGTTTTAGGATGAAGCTATTCCAAAAATAATTATACCATCCTACCATACTATGTATGTAATTCCTCAATTTTCTATAGAAAAAATGTGTGGGAGTTTTTTAGGAAACATGTTATGATTATACAAACGAGATGTATTATGTTCCTCAACAGACAATTTAGTCATGATCCATGTATACATTATTGTGTTTCATTTCTATCTATGTTCGTTTGTAAAATACAAAATAAAAGAAAAATTTACTTGGGTTATGTATTTTAAAGTAAAAAAACCATTTCCTAACTATTGTATCCCCTGAAAGATCATACATGGTTATGGGATGGATGTGAGATCCATCCTAGTCCTGAATTTTAAAAAATAAATGTAAAAAATAAAAATAAAGAATCATGATACCCTTCTTGCAGTTACATGACGTATATAAGTGTCGAAAAATAGATGTTGGGAGTGTGGATTTAATTTGATTGGAGGAGTAATTTTTTTACACATTTCACAACATTGATGTGTTATACATCATATCTTATGCTCTTTTTTTCATAATTTTCACCATTTACCCACATAACCACATCCCCAGAGTCAGTAGATCCCAATTGTTGACTTGATCATGATTAATTGTTTACATTTCCTTAAAAATTGAATTGGATAAAAACAAATACAAACCTATGGTTTGGAGCATGTAATTAGGGTAAGAGCATAACTATAATTTCATTTTACCCTTAGTGATGAAAGAAAATTACCTATGAAGTAAATTACAGATGGGTATAGAATTCAATGAACAATTAACAGATTTTAATTCATATATAAGAATTTTTTTAAATATGAGCATTGAGGAATGAAAAATCATCTTTGCAAGAATGATTCTAGATACTATACCATTCAAAATACACATTGTTTTATTTTCCAAAAAAATGTATATTTTTTGTCTAAATATTTTCATATATTTTGGAAATCATTATTGAGATCTTTCTTCTTGAGGATAAAAAATTGTTTAAGTATTAAGGAATTTAATAAGATAAAATCATAAATAAATTTTATGTCATTTAGTTAAGTATTTTTAGTTATTAATTAAGTATTTCTGTTGGTATGTGCTGAATTTTTTAAAAAATAGGATTCTAGGTTTTCAAAGGAGAAAATGAAGAAAAAAGAGTTGAATTTTCCTATTACACTTCAAGAAACCTTATTAAACAATTCGTGGTAGGGTTTTATAGCATCCCGCAAGTTGTGATGCAATTCATGGTGAAACTATAAGCGAATAATCCATTACATTGTATGAATTGATGATACAAGTCATGAACACTTTGAAAGTGAAAACCACTCCAATGATATAGCAGGAAAGAAAGTACACATCATGAGCTTCTGATACATGATGTGATATGAGTAAAAAAGTAGAATCTTACATCAGATATGTTCAAGATGTGTTTAGATAAAAATTTCTTGTAAAATATACACAAACCATGCATTACATAATGAGAATCCCATTACACATCATGTATGTTTTCACCAATAAATAAAAAATCTAGGTAGTAGATTTCAGATAGATTTAAATGAAGATTAATTTTATTTTTTTCATTCCCCTTGATTTCACTATTATTCCCTCAACTCTAAACAGAAAATTCTTAGTCTCTTATCATTTTTTATTTAATACCAGCATCGTGGATTGTTTTTTTTCATTACATTCATTCCATTTTCTCATAATTTCTTTCCTTCTTAACCGATCATAGAAGAACTCATGTTGAATCAATTTTCATTTCAAGTATGTAATTTTATTGTGATTAATAATTATTAATTACTGATTCATTCTCATATAATTTAGTGAATATAAATCATTACATGTAGGTAACTATTTAAAGTTGATCATTTCTAACATGTTCAGCACCATGTCAATTATTCATTCACTCACATTTGATCTTACCATGAGTGGATAAACCACCCAGGGTTGGGATCAAGAGTAGGGGAATCATAATTTAATAAATATTCTATTATAAAAATGGTAAAATTAGGTGTTAGAAATCAGGATAAATAATATCCTCTTATCTAATTCATTCAAACATATTTCATAATTTGATATTTGATTAAAGGACCCAATCCCGGGTAGAGTACATTAGGCTATGACCAAAATCCTAAAATTATTTCTACCTTAGAAGAAATGTCTAATACATCTAATTTTTCACTATCTCTCGATCATGGAATAGTTTCCTCTGAGGTTGAACGAATTTATTTGACCATAGGAAACTACATACCTCTGCATTTTTTGAATCCTCCACCATAGTATCCTACCATGTTACAACTAATATACTATTTTCAATTGATATGTGAAATTGATCTTGATACCTCTCTTATTCATATAGAAATACATCAACTCTCTAGATTTATTTTTCCATAACTCAAACAATAATAATGGACTCCTACACCAAAAGGATCAATCCATAGGTGACCGGTGCCAACTTCCTACCCTGTGGGATCGAACATGGTCTTTCGTTACACCGTGCCCTAGTAGAAATTGATGTTTGGGAAAAAATTACTATTCTAAATTGACCACAACCCACATGAATTCAACGAACCATTCAACCATGTCAAATACCTTTAATTAATTTAACTATTAATTTTTCACATAAATTCAATTAATTAATTCCATAATTAAGTAGTCACGTTCGATTTTATTAATAATTAAACAATTAGTTTATCACATAAACCCCATTAATTAATTAAAAAATTAACAAATCCCATAAATTAAAATAATTAATTCAAGAATTATATAATATAATTAAGTCAATTAATTAACACAACAATATCCTTTATTTAATTCAATAATTAACTTATCATGAATCATTAATGCCAATATACCCATAATTATTTCAACACTTATTTTTTGCAGTTATGTAATTTTCATACTCCAATAATTAATCCAACACATATTTAATACTAAATTTTTCAATATGAATATCCTGATAATTAACTCATCAAATATTCTTCTGAATACAAATTTATGTAATTAATTATTTATCCATATTAATTAATCAAATTTATATAATCTGATTTAAAAATGAATCCTATAAATAATAAAATTACCCAAATGATATTTAAATCAATACTAAGTTATCTTAATTATAGAATAACTAACTCATTTAATTGATAAATTTTATCTAACAGAACAATCCCTCATTTAAAGTATGTTATTCAATAAAGCAATGAAGAAAATAATCTCGATCTAAAACTGGGGTAGGTGAAGATCTTTGATCCACACATTGAATCACCAAGTCTAGAGGTCAGGAGCCCTAGTGATTCATCTGGGATCCTCTAAACTTTTATGAACCATTAGGAGAAAATTGGGGGTCGATTTGGGGTTAATAAAGGGGTTTGGTTATTTTAATATATAATTTTTGGTTTAATAAATTTCTGCACATGATTTTTTGGGTAGGGGCTTATGGTTTGTCAATCCATTTGCTTGAAATATGTACCTATATAAGGGGGTTCATGATTTCTCTTAATAGGGTGATCATTCTAAAAAACTATTCCCTAAATGTGGAAACCCTCTCTGTTTAGGGTTTGATAGTATTCTAGGTGAGGGCACATGGATAGGGAAAACATGGCGTCATCCATGCAATGGACTCTTTCTTTAATTTTTCAAAAACGTTACCCAAACACACCCCATAGTAAAAACCAAACAAAATTTACTAATAACATTGAATAATATTACATGTAAATGACCTCAAAATATTACAATAAAAGGTTGGGTTCTAACATTGTGCCACACACTATGCTGCACCAAACATCAAGTCCATTTGAAAGACAAAACACCCTGCACCACATGTTTTTTCCCATTTCCGGTAGGGAAAGGACATTTGTTCCCCATACTGACTCAACTTGAACCAAACACCATATTGAAAAACCAAAACACACCCTAAGCCTCATTTAAAATTTTGAAACATATCATATATATGTAAAAAGTACCCGAATCTCAATATGAAATTAGGTTCTAAAAACCCCCATAAAAAATTAATATAATGATTATTTATTAAATTCACCAATAAGAACAATATAGTTCTTTACTTATAGTAAAATTAATTGTTCTATGAGTGTGTAGATGTACTATTTATTTAGGTTTAGGTTGTGTGATTTGATATTTTAAAACACTAATAAGCCTATCATTAAATTCATTAACACCCTATTATAGATATTTGTAACCGTAAGATATTTGAGAGTGATTTTGGTGTCCTACATGATTGAGAAATGTGTTAATCAATTCAATTGATCAATTCAGCCTCATTGTGAATACTAGATTATAGTTAATTCATCAATTTTTGGATTTTTCATTTTACCATCATTATTTTTCTTCCACTTGAAAATTCAATATTTATGAATTATTTATGAAGATGTATAAGTGTATATTTTGATTTTTTAATGGAAGAGTAAATATATCTTATTTTTTCATTAGGGTTTAAAGAGTTAGATATTGACTCTTTATGCTAGACCAAGGGTTTCATGGATTTCAGGAATGCTTATTCTAATATAGATCTCTCATATTCATTACATCTGGAATATTAATTCCTTATTCCATGATTTTTATGATTTTTTGACCTTTTTATTATTCTATATATTTATGAATATATTTAATGAAATTTCTAGTTATTGGATTTGACAAAACAAGGGTTTGTATGAATTTTTAAATAAAAAAGTGTTCTTTAAAATAATGTCAATTTACTGGAAGTATGGTTTTTTTAAATACATGATATTTTAATAAAATTGTTGTAGAAACTATTATTGATAATTAAAATAGATTTAGAAATTATATTTACTAGGTATGAGAAATGGCCAAGATTTATTGAGGATGGATATAAGGGTTTGGCTATTACATTTCATGGATTGTCAGTTTTGTGTTTGATGTGGATGAATAAGGCCAAGAATATTATATAATTAATAGGGTGGGTAATGTTTAGAAATGGGTGTATATTATGAACATAAGAGGGAATTTTGGTTAAAATTTACATATTATTCATGCCTCGAAGATGGTTATGGATGAATTTTGTCTAATGTTTCTTCAAAAAATAGTGTCATGGTTTATTTTTATATGTTAATATGTATTATTTTGAATTATTTGTTAATATCAATGTATATAAATTTTTATAAACTAGTTTCAACAATGTTCATTACATTATTGGGAATATTACTTATATAGAATCATAGGGTGTCACATAGGTAACTCCAATTGCGTATCATTTTTCTCACCCATGTTCACACATCTTAGTGTGTGTGAAAATAATTTATATCATGATGTAGGTGAGGATAATTATGTATGTAAAAATGTTTATATTGATTTTTCATAATGAATAATCTTACCCCACCCATGATAATTGGGTGAAATAATCTATAGCTCACATTCAACATCCTAATAGGACACTTTCTATAAAAATCAACATTGTATGCATAGAAAACATAAATGGTGGGTCTCATTATGTTGGTAAACTGTATAATAATTCATAGATAGACATATAAAATTTTATTCATATAAATAATTTATGCTTCAACTGATTTAAATTCTTCAAATATCTGAATGAAAAATTAATAATTTATTAATAGTACCATATTTACCTATAACCAATAAAAATAATATTCTTCATTCCCATATATTGTCATAGCCAATTAAATTTCATAAAAAAAAATTAAACATCGATTATAAAATTCATATATACATTATATGGTTGATGTTGGTAAACCAATCAAAATAATGTTAAATCCCACCTGCCCACCCAACATGTGTCCTAGAAAACAAAATTTTACTTTATGTCTAAGATAGTTTTCTAGTTTCTCGATATTTTAAGTGGGTTGGTTTTAGATTGGTTGGTTTTAATTTTATTTTCATTAAAAAACACATAAGGTTTCAAATCTACTATTAATTGACAATTAATCCTTAATAGGTGTGTTTAAGTAGAAATAGTAGTATTAATTCATTTATTAATATAGGAGTTTCACTATCCACATTGTATATGAATCATTTACTTATTTTTAGCATGTATTTTGAGGTTTGATGGCCATTTCAAACAATATATGCATTTAGGTCTCGTGTAATTAGTTCTTCTATAGAAAATGGTTCTTAATAATTAATTTTATCCTTATATTCTATTTTTCAACCATAGTGATGTGGGGAAGCGCATGTTACCTTCCATCCATCCTATCTTGGGATTTGATATTTGGGAAGTATAATAAGGATTTAAATATCACCATCAAGATCAATAGGAATCCAAACAGAACTACTCTCTTTTTCTTCTAGTGAATCTCTATTAACAATAGATTCCTCTACAATTAACCAATCAAACAATATCTCTTAAATCCAAAAAACAAATAATGAAACACTAACCATGGCTATATTCATGGGTTCTATTTTTTTTCACAAATCTGGTCACACAATTCATTGAATGAATCAGATAATTTCCCCTTTATTTATTGTTCATATCATTAGTCATCACCATTCATGGTTCCATCGCATCAAAATTGAGATAATGATTACAATAACAATGAAGCATGAATTATGGGGAGAGTTTTTCTGTCAAATGGGTCTTCACATTACCTAAAAGAGGGATAATTTTATTTTAGGAATTTATTATAATGGTTACTTTAGAAAAATTTATCTTTTATAATATAATTACAAACTATATAATATAATATATCTATATAAATTATGGTGAATAATAAAAACTAAAACTTTTTTCCAAATCCTACCTTGGCACACCACCATATCTTTTCATTAATCCACTAGAATCAATCATGTGGTTTAATTTGTTGAAATAAATCATTAATAAATTAAAACATTTCAGAGACCCATATCCTGATGTATATAGACATTACATTACTTTTGTGAAATACCTAATACATAAAAAAAGAAAAAACACAAGGACCATAATAGTTTAGTGTCTTCAGAGACTCGGAAAAAATAATCTTCTAATCACGGTGAAATATCTTCAACATCTCCCATAAAGATCTTCCCCTTTTTTTCTTTCCTAAAACCATTATTTATATCCTGGGGAATATAAAACATAAAAAGGGTGAGCTCAAATGCTTAGTAATGGTAAAAATAGAGAACATAAAACAATCCATAAAAATTTGAATGCAAAAACTTGAACATAAAATCTAAACATCAAAATCCTGAGCAAAGACATAAATCATAGAAGAACATATGGAATATATAATAAAGGAACATAAATCATGATAAAACATCATGGGAATAAAATAAGTAATTGTTTCAAACCATTAATATCATGATATTATTTCCATATTATCCAAGGCATTGTTGCAAAGACTATCTTAGTGGACTAAGTCCCTTTCTGAATCGAGTTCACTCTTCGTTCCTGCCCTGTAACACTGAACCAGATTAACTTACCATTACAACCATGTCTATCTCATGAGATATAAATCTTCACCCAATGCATTAGTGGGAGATATAGGTACCACCCATCTCATGATGAAATCATTCTTATTTTTTCCACAACATAAATCATTCATCATAACCCAAAGAATAAAAATGGGTTTTATAGACATCATCCCATCATAACATAATCCATATAAAATAAATGGATATCGTTTCATCATAAGAAAATTGAAACCATGTAAATCATAGAGATATTATACTTGAAATATAACCATATGAAATAATGTTATGATATATGGAAAATAGTTATGATAAAACACTTTAAAATAATTCTTGAGGAAAGTATCCTTTCTTCTTAAAAATCATTTTCTTTTCAGAAAATGCCACACAATATTAAAAGATATTTTTTTATTGAAAATAACCCTAAATCCTTATAGAGTAAACTTCATTAAAATAAGTCATTATGAAACTGTAAAAATCTATTCATGTCTTATAAGTTAATAAAACATTCTCCTCGTACTTTTGTCGGAAAATTCAAAAAGTTCCTTGTATGGTAAACAAAATAAATATTCCTTTCATAACATGTGGTAAAAGTTAAAAATGGGTAAAAAGGACATTAAACTTACATAAAAACAATTTAAGAAAACATGGACATGGATGGTAACAATAACCCTAATAAATACTTAATAATAAACAATCTCAGATAATAATGAGATTGGAATAATTATCCCTTACCTTAGGTCTGATATGCTTTGTATGTATCTAAACCTCCTCTTATCCGACGCACAGCTTTTAACCTTCCTTTTAAGGCACCGGAGTTGGTATTTTAAGGACAAAAGAACCTCTATAATTTTTTTAGGTAAGTTTTAAAGGGAAATGGGTAGGGTTTGGTTGAGCTTGAAGGATCAAAATTGTTTAAAGAGAAGAGGGAGGAGGTTCCCTTTTATAAGGGAGGAGAGGGGAACCTTAAGAAAAATATTAAATATTTTTTTATAATAAAGTCATATATGGTTTATAATAGATCCAAATTGATTTAATTATAATCTAATGTGGGGATGGATCTAAATCCTCTCAACCAATAGGTTTTAGACAATTTTAGGTTACTATTTTAATCATATCATTTAGATTTAACTCTAAGTTAAATAATTTAACTTTTACCATGTCTTCTTGTTTTCTTACACTATATTGTTAATAAACATAACACAACAAGCCAAAAGAACACCAAGTGGTTCATTATTAATATATATATACTTATATAAGTCATTTGTCTGAAACATATATTTGGAGGTATAGAATAATAATTAATATATAATATTTGTTTTAAAAACTATTTTTTGTCAATTTTAACACTATTTGGTAATTGATTTTTGTGTAACTCCTAATAGTGTGATGAGTTCTAAAAAAGTTTATTAAAACAATAATAACATGTCATATTAACCTAATAATTTATTTTACTTTATAAAAAGTTTGAAATTACATTTAATTGGGTAATTATAACATTTTTTATGTAAATATTTCATTAATAAGGTAATTAATGCATCATCATTGTGTCATAAATAAATTAAAATATTTAATGTCTAAAAAATCTAAATAAAATTCAATTATGTAGGAAATATTTTTAGCTTTATAATGTATATTTATAGTTTAATTTTTCTTATGTATAACCCTATATTAAAAATTTTTTATTTATTAAACATTGATTTTAACTCTTTTAACTCTTCTTTTAATTAAATAATAATACATGTCCTAATCTAATCCATGTGGACCTAAATGATAATATAATATTCCTATGGTTGTTTTTGATCAAAATTTACTTATCCAATAGAATTAGTTCATGTTTTAGGGTAATAATAATATCATTTTTACCCTTAATTACCCTATTTACTTTTAACCGTGGTAAATAAAAGTAAAAAGTTACTATTCACCAAAAATTATTTTTATCTTATTGAACCACATTTTACTCCTAGATATTACCGAGTCTCTCAGAATTTCGAAATTACACACATAGAAGTGATAAAATTTTGTTTTATATAAATTCTCAAATTCCCCTAGGAGGTGGGTAAAAGATGGTGAAAAGTTCAATAAAATTTTTATATATCTAAAATTATTATAAAATGAATCCAATGAATTACATTGAAATTATATAGGGATCATGTATCAATTTTGACCTAAAATAAATCTAAATAAAATAAATAATTATTTAAATAAAAAGTCGGTTTTTAAATAGTAACACGGTGTTTTCACTATTCATTAAAAATTGAATGTTTTCAGAAAAATACCAAAAATTCACCCTAGGCTATTTCTGATATTATAAATCCATGAATGAAGTCCGTTTTGAAAGATAAAATTTATAAAATTTCAAAAAGTTGGTATTACTATTCATAACAGCTAGTTCATAATAATATTATAATAATATCTCATTTAGTGATTCTCGGTATTGCGTACTACACACGCTATCGAGGAAGGTCTTGATTGTGTGTAATGTATGGCATGTTAAGGCTGCGTATAGTGAAATCTCTATTTGGTGTTGCGTATAACATTATTAAAACTTATTAAATTTATAAATTAAAAAAATCTATACTTAATGTTGCGTAGAATAATTTCCACAAAACGAACTAGAAATTTTGTGTAACACGAGCCAAGAATAGTGTAGCATATACTGTAGGCTAATATGGTGTTCTGTATAGTACATTCTAATCTTAGTGTAGTATATAATAAAAGAAATTAAAAATAATATATCTCATAAAATCTCAGGGTGTTACATTATACCCCCCTTAAAATGAATTTTTCCCTCGAGATTTTCAAGGTTATGAATCATTTACTACTTGAAATTTTCATTCGTAGAAAGCCACATCGTAAGAGGAATACAAAAACATAATTTTAAAAAGTAAATTAATAAATATAATGGTTAGCCAGATTAACTCATCACTGGGTTTCCACATAAGAGGACATAGGTTGAAATATGGATATGGAAGAAAAATATAACCATCATGTTCTGGTGGATAGTGGTAGAGGACATGGCTATGAAAAAGCCAACAATCACAAAGCTATAAATTTGGGATGATTTATGGTACCATATGATTAATAATATATAATGACACTAAGACAATATTTTTTGTTTTCAAGATCATTTCCCTAAAGTTGAAGAATTTTTGAATTAAAAGAAATACCTACTTGATTTTGGTACTATCTCACCGTTGTTCGGGCCATGAACAATTATACATTCATCTCTTAAAGAAATGAAGTTTAATTTTTCATTCATGAAGCGTTAGCAGATCATGTGATAGAACGGTGGGTCATTATATCTATCTTAAATAAATGGTTAGATAATGTTATTAAATATACATATGTGCATCTATGGTGAGATTAATCGTATATGGTTCCTAAAATGGACGTATACTTCGTATACCATACCAAATAATAAATTGAAATTAATATATATTAACCAGGGACTTTTTGTAGGCTAGTTGTATGTGATAAAGGCCTATCGCACTTCGATTGTGGGTTCGATTCCCGCATCCTTGTCTGACACAACGGGTTGTCACCAGTCCTACGGGTTGTCCTTTTTCTAAAACTATACTATTATAACATTCTAAAAATAATATGAAAATGTTCTAGACTTAAAAAATACTATCTGATGTCTATCTTAATCTATTCCTATCTTTAGGCTTACCCAAACTCATTGTATAAGGAAAAAATATTGATATAGAGATCATCTACCAAGCATGTAAATACCATCATTTATCCACATATATCATAAGATATGTCTTGTTGGTCACATTCCAAACATTCGAATTCCTTAATCATGAATTCTCTTGAAAAATGAATACCCATTGAACATTAGTGAAAACATGAAAGCAGTTACAATTTAACACATTCCACATACCAATATCCCAAAAATTCTATATTCTCAAACCATGATATCACGTAGCCCTTATATCAATCATGAGCTCATGAATATTATCAAACATGTTATTTTCTCCTTATCCATTCATTATGTAAATATCATATGCTTTCCAAAATATTTGAATTACTTTTCATGGTTACCGGTACCATATAATTATTGAAAAACATAATAAACCAATACATTGATATTCCAATATTCCACAATACTATTAATGAGATTATACTCATTCCACTACATCGTTGTCATACTCAACATTGACAATAGTGATCACTTGTGACTTCCCCTTGTCCTTTAACTTAAGAGGATGTTGATGTCGATCATCATTAACCCTTTGATTAGGGAATTGGTTATCATAATGCCCCATTTCCTTGTAATTGTAGCATTTATGTGTTGGTGGAGCATTCTCTGTAATATTTTCTCTATTCAAATAATTAGCTACCTTTTTCCCATTACATCGACACTCAAATGCTCGATGACCTTCTTTTCCACCCATAAAACATTTTCTAGTACAGTTTAGACAATCTCCACCATGCTTCTTTCCACACTTTGAGCATAAAGAAAAATTCATCTTGTTTTCACCATTGTTCTGAGATTTCTCCTGGAACTCCATCATTCGTTTCATGTCAACACCATGAGATGGATATGTAACAACAACTTCAAGTAATAACATGATAGCACAACACACAATTTTTCCATAGATATTAATGTCTCTTATCACTAATTCCCTTAGAAGACTTAGTTTTAATACCCTGATGAATCAATCAACTTTACTTTCAGGTTGGATGATAAATCCAGATGCATACCTTGCATGCCTTGTAAAATCTGCTTCATACATACCAACATATTTATGATATGTTTTCTTAAGATCAAGGAACTCCTTCTCTATTTTTGTTCGAAGAATACGAGGGGAGTACTTATTGAAAAACATGTTCTTGAACCCGTTCCATTCCATGGATTCAGTTTCATCTTGGGGCCTTGTATTTTTAACTAGATTCCACCACTTGTCTGTTTCACCTTCTACCCGGTAAATAGCCAAAATAAATTTTTCATTCTCTAAACAGTGAATTAGAGAAAATATCTTTTCAATGGTACTAATCCATTGTTCGGAAACAAGTGGAGCAGAAGACCCACTGATAGAAGTTGGATGTTGCCTCATGAAGGGCTCAATTGAATATTGTTCCTTTCTCTACTCATTTGGAAGTCCATAATGATTCATAGCTTGTGTAAGTATAGAAATAATATTTTTCACTCCATATCCCAGAACAATGGTTTGTTTAGGAGGACAATCATTGCATTTTCCATTACATTGATCAACACGGTTCCTTCTGGTTCCAAACATCATCTAAAACCTATAAAGAATAGTGAGAGGTAGAAATCATGATAGGGAAAACAACATAATAAAGGGGGAGTAACTTCAATATATAACATATTTTGTTTAATTATAAGATCTTTACCGTAATTCTAGGACTATTACCTATACATATACATTACCTTAGGGACATCCTTATACATACCGTAGAAATATATCTAGAGATATCATTAATGTTTTTGCATCCTAGTTTCCAAAGTTTAACAAAACATTTCCTCTGATACAAACTGTAGAGACCCATAGCCTGATGTACATTGACATTACATTACTTTTATGGAATACCTAATACATAATGAAAACAAACACACAATGACTGTAATAGTTTAGTGTCTTTGTAAACTCAGAAAAAAACAATCTTCTAATCAGGGTGATAGATCTTCATCATCACCCATAATGATCTCCCCCTTTTGTTTTATTACCTTAAACCTTGCTATATATCCTGGGGAAAAGAAAACATAAAAAGGGTGAGATTAAAAGCTCAGTAAGGGTAAACATAGAGAACATAAAACAATCCATAAACATGTGAATAAAAAACATGAACATAAAATCTAATCATCAAAATATTGAGCAAAGACATAAATCATAGAAGTACGTACGAAATATATCATAAAGTAACATCAATCATGATAAAATTTCCTGGGAATAAAACATAAAAATGTGTAAAGCCATTAATCATATTATATTATTTCCATAGCATCCTAGGCATTGCTACCATTACCATCTTAGTGGACAAAGTCCCTTTCTGAATCGAGTTCACTCCTCGTTCAAGTACTGTAACACTAAACCGGGATAACGTACCGTTCTAGCCATGTCTATCTCATGAGGTATAAATCTTTACACAATTAATTTGAGGGAGATATAGGTCCCACCCATCTCACAATTGAATCATTCTTACTTGTTCCACAACATAAATCATTCCTGATAACCCAATGAATAAAAATGGGTTTCATAAACATCATCCCTTCATAACATAATCTATATAAAACAAATGGATATCATTTAATCATAAGAAAAGTGAAAACATGTAAATCATATAGATATTATAATTGAAACATACACATTCAAAATAATGTCAACATAGATGGAAAATTGTTTTGATAAAACACTTGAAAATAATTCTTTAGGGAAATATCCTTTCTTCTTAAAAATCATTTTCTTTTCACAAAATGAAATTCAATTTTAAAACAAAAGGATATATTTTGAAAATAACAAAGAAATATTATAGATTAAAATTCATGAAAATAAGGCATTATGAATCCCTTAAAATACCTTCATGCCATAAAAGTTAAAAAAATAGTATCCTCATACTTTGGTCAGAAAAGTCAAAAAGTTCCTCGTATGGTAAACAAAAGAATTATTCCATTCATAATATGTGGTAAAAGATAAAATGATTAAAAAGGATGTTAAATATACATAAAAAACTTTTATAAAACATTGAAATTGATGATAACAAGAACCCCATTAAATACTTATGAATAAACAATATCGAATAAAAATGAGATTTGAATAATTATCCCTTACCTTATGTCTGATATGCTTCATACGTATCTGAACATCATCTTCTTCGACGCACCTCTTTTAAGCTTCCTCTTAAGGCACTAGAGTTATTCACATGAGGAGACCAGAACTTCTATAATTATAACAGGGAGGTTGAGAAGGTAAATGGGTAGGGGTTGGCCGATCTTAAAGGCTCAAAATTGTGTAAAGAGAAGGAGTTGGTGCCCTTTTATAAGGGAGGAGAGGGGCACCTTAGAAAAATCATAAAATATTATTTTATAATAAATTAATATTCTGTTTATAATAGATCCAAATTGATTTATTTAGAATCTAAAGTGGGGATGGGTCAAAATCCTATCAACCAATAGGTTTTAGACATGTTTAGGTTACTATTTTAACCTTATCATTTAGATTTAACTCAAAGTTAAATAATTTAACTTTTACCATGTCTTCTTGTTTTCTTACAAAATATGGTTAATAAACTTACTATAACAAGACAAACGAACCCCAAGTGGTTCATTATTAATATATATATCCTTACCTAAGTCATTTGGCTGAACCATACATTTCTTGGAATAGAATAACAATTAATAATATAATATTTGTTTTAAAAATTATTTAATGTCTATTTTGACAGTATTTGGAAATTGATTTTTTTGAAAATCCTAACATCGTGTTTAGTTTGAAAAATTTAATTTGAGAAATAATAACATGTCTTATTAACCTAATTTTTTTTGGAATTTATAAAAAGTCTCAAATTACATTTATTTTTGTTTTTATAACATCAATTATGTTAATATTTTATTAATAATTTAATTACTGTATCATCATTGTGTCATAAATAAATTAAATTATATAATGTCTAAAAATTATAAATAAAATACCATTATGTAGGAAATATTTTTATCTTTTAAATGAATATTTATAGTCGAATTTATATTATGTATAACTCTATATTAAAAATGTTTTAGTTATTAAACATTGATTTCAACTCTTTTAACTCTTCTTTGAATTAAATAATAATAAATGTCCTAAACTAATCGAAGTGGACCTAAATGATAATATTATATTACTAAGGTTGTTTTTGGTCTAATTATACTTATCTAGTAGAATTAGGACATTTGTTAGGGTAATAATAATATCATTTTTACCCTTAATTACCCTATTTACTTTGAACCATGGTAAATAAAAGTAAAAAGTTACTATTCAACAAAAAATAATTTTTATCTTATTGAACCACATTTTACTATTTGATATTAATCGTGTCCCTTGTATTTTCAAAATTGCACTTATAGAAGTGAAAAAATTATGTTTTATGTAAATATTCAAATTCTTTTAGGAGGTGGGTAAAAGACGGTGAAAAGTTCAATAAAATTTATATATATATAAAATTATTATAAAATGTCTCCAATGTATTAAATAAAAATTATATAAGTATTATGTATCAATTTTGACCTAAAATTAATTTAAATAAAATAAATACTTATTTAAATGGAAATTCGGTCTTCAAATAGTAACATAGTGTTTTCACTATTCATCAAAAATTGAATGTTTTCAGAAAAAAACAAAAAATTCACCCTAGGATAATTTCGATATTCCGAATCCAAAAATTATGTCCAATTTGAATGATAAAATTTATAAAATATCAAAAAGTGCGTATAACTATTCATAACAGCTAGTTTATAAAAATATTATAATAATACCTCGTTTAGTGAAACTCAGTATTGCGTACTATATACACTATTGAGGAAGGTCTTGATTGCGTGTAATGCAAGAAAAGTCAGGGCTACATGTATTGAATGCTCCATTTGGTGTTTCATATAACATAATGAAAACTTATTTCATTAATTAATTAAACAAAACCTATACTTAATGTTTCATAGAATAATTTCCACAAAACAAACTAGAAATTGTGTGTAACACGATCAATGAATTTTGTTGCGTATACTGCAAGCTAATATAGTGTTGTGTATAGTACAAGCTAATCATAGTGTAGTTTATAATAGAAGAAATTAAAAATAATATATCTCATAAAATCTTAGGGTGTTACAAACATATATTAATAAGAACAAGTCATGATCTAGCACAAATCATGAAATGAAAATATGTCGCATTTGATGAAACATCACATAGTACTAAATTTTTTGACAATGGTTTCTCAATCTATAGTATGCATTACGAAATATGGTTGTTGTTATCCCATGGTTAAAAATTATGTGCCTAATGATGATTTTTTAATTAATTAAGTAAAATTATATTAAATAATCTAATTCTCCTAAAAAATACAACCATATGTAAATTAAATATTATTAAATCATTGATACCATAAAAAAATTAACATAATTTACTAGGTAATGATTATTATTTTATTAAAAATACCATTTTACTCTATGTGTGAATTTATCAATATAGCCTAAAAATTTAAGAAATTTAAATAATATTTTTTTTTGAAAATTTGTATTATTTTAATTGGTTGCCTTGTAATTTCCTCATCATTATCTGAGATCTATTCTTGTTCATGGTTTTTAATGCATTAAATGTGTTTAAAAATTTATTTCCCAAAATTTAGATTTTATTTTCAATTATTATATAACAGTTAGTAATTTATTAAAAACAATATACATATATTTTTTTTAATTTGTTTAAAAAATATAAATGTAAAATTTTTATAAATTTTAAATAGAATCATTATTACTATGAATGATTAGATACATCATGAATTGAGCCAAACCTAACCATTATTATTGGGAAACTGACAGGCATGGCTATAATATTATGTTTTTAAGAATTATTGTTAATCATACATCATTTCAAATATTCCCAGACATCTATAGTTTTTTATTAATATGCATTGGAATTAATTTAAAATTATAAATGGACCATATGGGGGAAATAGTTACTTTCAATTTCATAATAATGATAATATAAATGGATAGTTGTGGATTTATAATGTTTAAATATAATAATTTATTAATATTACCAATAAAATATTTATTACTATGATAGTTATCATATTTTCTATTTTATATAAAATAAGTATAACCCTCAGTTTACATTATTTAGGGGGGAATGTAAGTTAATAGGAAAATATCTATGTTCTATTTTAATTATTATACCATCCTCTACCCTTACTGATGGGCATCAATGTTTCAAATGTGATTGAGTCACCCCCATTATCTTTTTATTTGTAATCTAGTTATATTATCAATTTTTATCATTTATATTAATTAAATATTACATAATCTATTCCTATTAAATAATTATGTGGTGACATCTTAAATATTTTGTGCTTATATTTTTGAGCTTTATTATTCCTCAATCAGACAGTTTTTAATCGTCAATATGGCATTATTCGACGATTATATAATGGCACTTTACATGGATCGACTTTGATACCATTTATCAGAAAACTCTAATTATGGTATAATGATAGGGTTGAGGAAAACCCTATTTTACCATAAATCATTAATTATGTTCTATATTGGTTTGAATCATAAATGCTTCATGATTAATCTAGTAATTCTGAATCCTAATATTGTGATGAAATTTTAATTTTGGTTCCCTATTGAAGTGGTTCTCCGAGAACATAATTTATTATTAAAATAGGAATTATAAATATTTTATTTTATTTTTTTTGAGTCATAATGTTTTTTAGATTTTATTATTTAATCACCAAAATGGTTTCTGTTTAATATATGATTATTATAAATAAATTATATGTATTAAATATTGATATTTTAAAGAAAAATTGGTTTATTTTTTGTTGGAACATATAATAAGTTGGGTGTGACCATGAGGGTTTTCCGGGTTCATTTATTTCATTAGTTTGTTAATGTCATAAGAATGAGATTCAAAACCATAGAACAAATGTATTTTCAGTAATATATTTTCATGTTGGGGTTATATTATCATGATCTCATTTTCTAACGACATAATTCCATTATATGTAATTTTTTTATCATTTACAAGGATTTTTCAAATATTTTATCATATTATATTACATATGTGTTACCTTGGGACTAATAATAGGGAGATAGTCTAGATTAGTGGGATGAATATAGAATATATGGTTTTTTTCGACTTCAAACTCATGTGAATTGGGTGGTTATATAGTTAAATCATTTTTTATTATTAAATGATTAAATTATCATTAGTAATATTAACATGCATTTAATTTGAAAATATTTGACAATATTTTATTAAATAACTATAATGTTTTATATTAAAAAATTTAATAATTATTTTCAAAATAATTCAAGGTTATCACAATTCTTGTAAAATAATTTGTGTTATTTTTGAAAGTATTATATTAAATATGTTATACTCACCGCACATATGGGCACTTTGACAAATATATTTATTTTTTCTTTCTCCTAAGGTTATTATTATTCTGTAGTCATTACTTATGGAGGTGATTGGTGAAATTAATAGATATTTTAATATATATTTTCTTTTAATAAAATTATTTATTTAATTGAATTCTTAAATTTAAACACAAAACTAAATCACAATAGTGATACATTTCAAGATAAAATTATTATCATAAAAATGTGACTATTATAATGTAGAAATTGATTTAAAAAGTATCAATGATTACTCTAGAAACCAAGATCTAGTGTTTAATATATAACATTTTTATAAGATATATGATATTTGATCCTATAAGATCGAATATATTAATAGTATTGAGAGACTAAATACATATATAATTGCCACATTATACTAGAAAACAAGAAATTAAAATAAAATCCAAGTGGGGATATTATTTAATCTACTATATCCATGAAATAATTCAATTTTCACATCTAGGTACCTTGAGGATAAGAAAAAATTGAATGGATGATCTCATATTATCATTATGTGAATGCATAGAATTTAATCTTTCATTGAATAAATATGGTACGAATAACATGTCCCTGATAATAATTAATCAAATATACAATTTAAAAAATATCATGAAATATATATGAATCCATGGATGAAATAAATATATATTTTATATAATATATAGAAATAACTTGTATCATGGTGATAGAATTCATAATATTATACATCATAATCTTACTATCATGGATTTATCCCAATACATCATATATAAATAGTCAAAGCATCTGCAAATACAAAATATAGCATGTCTCATGAGACCCATTGATGAAATTGGGGTGGTGTTCTAATATTGATACACATAAGTAAAAAAATTATGTATAGTGAATTTATCATATGAATATATTGGGCAAGAAATAAAATACATAATAATCATTTTTTGTAATAAATATCCTTATTTAAAAAATATCATATATAATTTAATTACTTTCCTTGTCAAAAAATTGAACAACCCAACCATATTATATCCATATGAATAATAAAATTTTATTAGTAGATATTATCCCAATTACAAAATAGTGTAAATTAAATTCATTTTACATAGATGAAAAATTACCTTTATAAAGTTGTTTCATTGAAATAAATATGTAATAATTTTTCTTCTGTAAAATTACTTAAAAAATAGATTTCAAATAACTATATGAATAATAATTTATTTTAAAATCCATGAACTCTTGTGACAGAAACTTTATAACAAATGACAGTCACAGTCTGGGGACGTTTTTTTGAGTTATAAATGTAAAATGAAAACATAATTCACACTTTTATTGGAAAAATTCACTTATAACCCTTAAAAAAATATAAAATAGTTTTATTTTTTAGTCATATGTAAAAAAAGTAAAAGATATTTGCATATGATGTTGAAAATATAATTTATCATATATATGAACATTCTTGAAATAATTGAAATAATATTAGCATGGATAGAAAAATATTTCCATCATATGAGAACAAATAAGGTTAGTTTTTTATAAAACATCGTTCTTTTTTATTTTTATCCAAAGAGGAATAGAATAATAAGATCAAATGTATACTAATAGAATAACTAGATTAAAATAAAAAATATTGTTTTTATGTGATAAATATTATTTAAATCTACCAATTTAAATTTAAACATAAAAAATACTAAATAAATATAAAATATAAAATAATAAAATTCTTTGGATTCATTTCTTTCAATAATATTTCATGAACTTATTTTTCTTCAAGGATTCTTGTCCTTAAACCATTTTTATGGTTTTATCATCTCAATAATGGTGATAATTTCATATATATATATGTATACATATATATCATATTTATAAATAATATACTATTTTTCACCATGCATGTAATAATGTTCAGATAAAATAGAATTACATCACATTATGGATAGGGTAGTCCGCACATACACATGAGCAATGTTTCAATTTTCCAATGTATTGGAGGAAAAAATATTAAACAATATGTTATATTTATTTAATATTATTTTATAAATTTCTTATGTATTCATTAAATTCATCTATATCAACATCCATGGGAGTTGATAATGAAAAATTAATTGCATCACTTCATATAGGTGGTAGCTCAGACATATGCTTCATCGGTGTTTTAATTTTTCAATTAGATGGAAATTAGATATAAAATAGGAGTACAATTAATTTGATAATTTTTTTATATTAAATAAAATAATTTCAACGTTTTAAAAAGTTCATGAATGATATTGATTAAGGTAAGAGGAATGAAATTTGAAAGGTATATTTCTTAATTTATGCCAATTATTTATATAAAATCATTTTTGAAAAACACCTTAATGATTCATGGATGGGTTTTATTGTAAGAATTGATCTTATAATTCTGGTATATTGGTGTTGGTATGGTATTTTTGAAAAGGATTAATTAATATAATATGTTAATCTGTGTGGATAAGGGATAAGAATCCTGACCTTTTATTAGTGGGAGGACAGGTACACTTGTAAATATTAATAATATTTAAAAATAATAAATATACTATTTATGGAATATTTCTCATATTTAGTGAAATTTATAATATATAATAATTTAAGTTAATAAATAAGTCATCCAATCAGATTTATAATACAATTTGAGATATTTTATATTTTATATCACAGTTTAACCCCCCCCCCCCCATTTAGAAGCCATTTAATTATGAAAATTTATTAACATGATAACTATTCATTATGAAAAAAATTGAGTTGACCTTGTGAACTAATATTGATAATTAAAATTATATATATTTAATCCATTTAAAAATAATAAATTTAGAGAGTTGGTAACAAATAATTTTTAAATCTGTATAAAAACTGAGAAAATACTATTTTTCTGAACAAATAGATTTTAAGTATAAATTTGAGTATTCACCAAAAGCCTATATAAAATATATTATTTTCAAAATTATTTTTTAAAAAAATTTAATGGATATTTATGTTACATTAATAAAATATATAAATTTAATATAACCATGTAATTACATATATCAAAACATTTCTAATATGGAACATTTATTAGAATAAAACTTTACTTAGGATTTAAAATATAAAGAATATGATTCTAAATCAGAAATAGTATTTTTAATTGATTTATTTTACTTATTGAATATATATTTGGCCTATAGAAATTTATATGTTTTTCAAACATTAGTTTCAGTCTTATATAATAAAAGTGATATAATTTTTAAAATATGTATTTTTTACTATTCAACAGTAATCCTTATTAAAAAAACAAATAATTCACCCATACCTAAATTCTATTCGTTGAACTAAAAAATCATATCCATGTAATAACATTTAGTTTTATAATTTCTAAATTTTACTTGTAAATATAACAGATAATTATTTTTATTATCATGAAAGAAAGATAGAATGTTGATTGAGTAATAGTTTAGGGATGTATTTTTTACCTGCTATAAGATGATCGTGGGTATTAAATTTTCAACCATTAAACAATTTCATCCTCAAAATTAGTATAAACATTTAGGAATAACTTTCCTTACAGATTATATTGTATGAAATTTTATCTCCTCATTTTTTTAAATTCTCTAATGAACTTTCACCAGTCAAGTCATCCATTTCTAATAATCTTTCACTCTATTGACCAAAATTTTTACATGTTATTAATTAGAATACAAGCGTGTTTTGAACACTATTCCATAGATCGTGAGTACATGCATTGGGTCCTACATGAATTTAATTAATATCCAAACATAAAATATTTCATTTAGTGTAGAGAGGTTGGGTGGTGTATCAAATTAGAAATCCACAACTCTAATTATCATAAAATCGGAAAATGGACTAATGTATATAGGGCGTAAATTCACTTTAGTATAGATCTTATAACATCATTATGGAGAGACACATTTAATAAGACATGATTAAAAATTTGAATCAATGGTCAAGGTTATATAAAATTGAAAAGGTAACACCATGATATCATAAAAATTCTTCAATACAGAGCAGTGTAAGGCACTTTAGTTGTATATCTCCCCTTACTACTATAAAATGTGCATAAATAGTATGTTGATTGATAATGGAACATATAGAATAAATATTCAAATGTTCCTTTGGAATTATAGTGAAAAATTACATTATAACATTAACTATGGTCAATATTATTATATGAATGCATCATATTACTCACTTTAAATATTATCTTTCACCATTTACATGTTAACAGACCAAAAATCTTAAAACAGAGTATAGAATTTCCATCTTTATACCATCGTAATAAAATGGTCTGTTAACTCAGTATAATTGTTTATACTACCATTTTGAATATATAAATTTCAGTTATATGAATAATATAGTATATCCCCCTTAAAATTTTGTAAAGAAGGAACACATGGCCTCTTTCCATTTATCAATACTCTATTTTTATATACGATGTTGGACAATTTCACACTACTCGTTACTTTAATAATTATTTATTAATCATTTTCATCTTGTTATAATTAATTATTATGTACCACAATGGTGGTTCGTAAACATATTGTAAAAGGAACAATTTTTCCCCTTTTCTAAAGATATCATATCCACCATTACTAAATCCATGAATATAAGATCATTTTAAATCGCCATCATAGTCAAAACATCATGGACCCCCTTCTCAATAAATCTGTAGCCTGATTTTCCTTCCAATGGAATTAGTATATCTTGTAAAATGGTTTATTGAGAAGTTACAAAAATCTTCATTTTATCTTGTGGATCTCCCTCTGAGAGAATGTGTTCTTAAATATTTTTTATTCCATAAATATGTCACATAGTTTTGAATAAAGATAGTGAATCCAGGATTTCAAGGAAATTATTATAAATAAAAACAAATTATCATTGGTTTTATAGATATGTTCATTGATTTTTAATTTCCTTGAATTTTATGTAACCACTATATTAATCTGAATACAGCTAAGAACCAGTCTTTTCCTTTATACATAATTAAATATTAAAAATTTCTATTTTTACTAGTGATACACGTAATGTTGTTATATTATCTAATCAACCCATTATATCTTAAAACCCATATTTAATTTCCCCTAACCATATAAATTTTACTGCTTTATGAATCGAACTAAATAATAGGGTGGTCAATATCCCAAAATATTAAATAAATCACTAATAATTATATTCTCATCCAATGAAAATTTATATCTCAATCATAATCACTATTATGAACCATTAATTGAGTAAAAGTTTCATTTAATGATCAAATAATATTCCTTCTATGGAGAAAATATGTGAAATAAAAGAAACATCATGGTGCCAAAAATCATACTTGTTAAATTTCTTATATATTTTTTCCCTTTGAGATTGTTATGAATTATTCATAAATAATTCGCATTCACTTCATGGATGTTGAAGTATATATATATATATATCAAGGAATACCATAATAAAGATATCAATAAAACCATTAAATTAAAAATTTATCAATTCTATAATAAAATAATGACAATTGGTTAATCAAAATTAAGTCACAATAAACCCAAAATGCCTATACATTTTAAAAAAAATCTTATTTATTATATCATAATTATTCAATCGTAATTGACAGAAACCAGAATGTAAATTTGTATTTAACAAATAATGATAGCTTTTAATAGTTAACCCTTAATCTAGTAACCTTTACTCAGTGGTTATCTTATTACATTGGTGAAATATACACTCTATCACATCTCAGAAGATTGAATAGTTTAGTAGTATTGAGAGACTAGTTACATATATAATTCTAATAATATATTTAAAAAACATTAAATAAAACATTAAATTCTATAGAGAACATTATTATTTTTTATACTATTTCCATAAAATAATTAAATAATCCTTTTATGGTATCCTAGGCAATGAGATATTTACAAAATGGTGAGCTGAGATTCCCAGTAATGTAAAATATAAAATAAGAGCTATTATAGAATAAGTTAATCATGAATAATATGGAATTGAAAAACAATTTTAAAATATTTCATATAATAAATTATTATAAAAGGGTAATATATCCTCATATTTCATAATGAATAAATAAAAAAATTGAAAATAATAACTAGATTCATACAGATAGAATGCATAATTATAGACATGATAATCTTACAATCAAGGCCTCCAGAAAAGACACAATGCATAAATAGGTATTTAATATGCTAAATACCCAAACTATTTTGTCTCAGGGAACCTACTGAGGCATAAAGAAGGTATATTGGTCCTTAAACTCATATACTATATCCACGACATTCATCTAATCGATGAAATTAATAACAATTCAATACGTACTCAAAATTAACATTTATATGTAGAAAAAAATGAATATTAATTGGTAATATATTCCCCAATTAGTAAATATAACAACATGATTATATAAAATCCTAATATAATTAATATGGTATCGATATATTATATCTAAATGGAAGAATAATAATCATTAATGTATGTCGACGTATTTTACACTACCATTTGAAGATCATCAATCCATTTTTTGAAAACATTAGAAAAGTAAATTTTTATTTAGATAAACTTTTAGAAAAAAAAATTCATGAGTACTTATGAAATTAAATTATTTGAAAATAAATTTGGAAACATGTAACATAATCATCAATTCAGAGAATAATTATGATGGTGGGAAAAATATGTTCATTCTATAAATTTTAAAACGTATATTCCTTTAACAATTTTGTTTAAAGGTAAAAGTACCTAGTTTAAAAAATGAAATGAATATTCCATTTTACCCTTTATAAAGAAATTTAAATTTAGAATAAAATAAAATTATGTAATCATTTGATCAATAAAAATATAGTAAATTATTTTAACAAAGGTAGATATGTAAGGAAAAGTTAGTTGACCAGAGAGGAAATAAGGAAATCTTTTCATAAAAATATATTTCTCAATCATATTTTCTTCAAAATTAAGAAAAATTATAAGAAAATATATAAATTACATGGAGAAAAATATGATAAACAAATATAATTTTAAAAATTGAATTATATTATATTATCATTTAATGTAAATATAAATATAAATATTCAAAAATTAAAATGTGATTATGGAACCAAACCTTACGTTTCTCATTTTCTTCGTCAGATATGTTCCAACCTCCTATATAATAACTTTTATATATTATTTACTATTTTAATAAATTTTCTGTGGTTTATTTCATTTTTATGATAAACATAATTTCTTTTACAACCATGTATTATTAAATGATAAAATTTCTTATGTTTATGTTAGGTATTTTGAGGTTGTTCTAAACATAATTCAAAAGCAATATGGGTCGGTTTCCCATGGAAAAGGGGTTATTTATCTATAATATCAAGAATTTAATTCATGAAATATTTATCATGTTTTTACATTGACTAAAATTTTATATTCGAAAATGAATTTTTGTTCTGTAAAATGAACCATGTCACTATATAGATATGATAGTTTATACTTAAACAAGAACAATTTTTTAATTTTTCAAATTGATTAAAATATAATGAAATATAATATTTTTCCTTTTATAGAAAAATATTCATATTATAAAAATAAAATTTATTAATTAATTCCTCCCTCATTACTATCCATGTATTCTTAAGATTAAAAATTAAATACATCACATTGTCGAAGCTGTAATCCCCAGATATACATAGGTGATGCTTTCATTTCCCATTTGGTTAAAATGACGATGATTATGTTTGATCTATCAGAAAAATTATATTTTAGTATATTTATGATACTTATTTTTTTATGTCAACTTGGATAGAACATAATTGAATTATCTTAAAAATAAATATAATAAAAGTTTTATCTCTTCTTGGAAAATCCCCCATTTTCATACAGATGGAACCTTTTTAAAAATGCCTTAGGGGAAGACTAAAAGATATAAGATATGGAGAAGGAATATATGATGTTATTTTTTCACATATTAGAAAATTTAGCTAGAATAAATGGTGTGAATAAAATTGAAGTGTGGTAAACTTTTGTAAATGAGGTGGGTATAAATCCTATAAATACATGAAATATTTGTATATATTATTTTCCTTAATCAATTTAGTTTTCTTGAAATTATAAAAATTTGAAATAATAGATGGATAAGGTATAAATATGATCATCCTATGGAAAAGACAAATTTATTTGGTTCCCCAACACCCATATCCAGTTAATTATATATTCTTTTATTCTATTTTATCCCTTACGAAGGTAATTAATTTTATCCCAATTGCAATTAACTATAACAAAAATCATGTTAATATTAACTACTAATTTGAATTAAATAGATTCCAAAAATGGAATTTATTTTATAGTATTTAGTATCTATAATTTGTAAGAAATTACATTTTATAAATTTTTACATAATAAAATGAATGTCGTTATTATAAATATTATTGTCATAAGCATAGAAAAGATTTTAAAAAATATATTTTAATAAGGATTAAAGTGGACAAAATTGGATTTTTTTAAATAGAAGTACAATTACTTGTCTCTTAAACAAAAATAAATATAATTTAACATTATAAATACTTGATTAATTGATATCTCGAAAAAGTAATTTTAATAGAAACAATAATTTGATTTGAAACATGTTAAGAATATATTTATAATTTTGAAATTTTATGTTTATATGCATCATATTACACCATACATGTATTTTTTCGATGAAAAATTATTCATTATATTTTAAGTTATTATAAGAACATTATAATTTAAAAAAAATGACGATATTTGTAAAGTCGATGTTTTTCACTATTCACCCTAAAAACAATATTTTTAGAAAACGCCCCAAAATTTCACAATAATATAATTTTTACATACTAATTTCAAAAATTATGATCATTGTATAAAATAATATTATTAAAAAATTTATAAATTATTTTTAATTATTTGAACATAAATATATTTAATCCATTTATATAAAGAATGTATTCTTATTGAATAAAGTGAATTTATTGTTATACTTTTCCTTGTAACACCAATTATGTAAATGTAAACAGTTTTTAACTAAAGTTATTATTATTTAAGAAAATATTGTCTTTATATATTTCATAATTCATTTATTCCAATTCAAACCTACTAAAATAATGACTATATTATAACAGTCATATTCAGATAATATTATTTCATAGTTCCTTTAAACATGATGATTTATGTGGTGCACACTATCAAATGTACTATTAATTTAAATGAAACTAAAATCCCTTGTTGTTAAAATATAAACTACTTATATAAATTAAATTATAAAAGTTTTCATTCATTTTAATCATATCATTAAATTTGAATACATTTTAATTTCTATATTAGAACTAGAGATACTATTATTTCGTAATTAAAAAAAATTAATTCCTTTATAATAAATTCTTTTTAAATGTAATTTATAGACAGTAACATAATAATTAATAGATACTATATACATAAAACAAGATATATTTATCATTCATTTCATTAGTTTTCCGAATTTTATGAAAATAAAATTACATGATTCCATTCATATTTCTATAAGATAATTATTCTATTTGTTTTAGTATTTAAATTTGATTCCATTTTTAATTGTAATTATGAATGACTTTATTGAATTTATCAAACTTAAGGCAAAAATATAAACATATAATGCATAAAACTATCCATAATATAATGAATTGTTTTTTAATGTATCTAAATAAATGAATAAAATAAGGTAAGATAACACTCAACATGAATAAAACTTCTCATAAACAATTGATACATTAATTCCTAAAACATCAATAATAAAAACCATATAACTACTACATCATTTTTTATGTTAAATTATAATAAGACTATTTCAACATGGATTATTTTATTCTTTATATTAATATTCCTCAATCCTAAAAGTTAATTAAACCCCAAAAATAAGAATTATCTATGAACCAAACACTAGTATAGAAAAATTGCAACTAGAGAATAATTGTATATCTTAACAGACTCAACTTGATTTATTCTCATTATAACTAGATTCTAACTATAATTCAACATCGGTAATTCATTCTAAAAAGTTCAATATGATTATTCGATATTATTATAAAATATAAAGTAGTACATAGATCCAGAATAAAATAAAGAATGCTTTTACAATAAATGTACCTGTTTCTACGGTAAATTCTGTTAAATCATAATGATATCATTTTAGTAGTTACTATTTACAAATAGTTGGGAAACTAGACATTGGATGACTATTTATTATTCTTATATTAAAACTCCATATGAACTCTTTCTCCACACATGATGAAAAATCCCATTACCATAATAAAATTACCAATATTTTTTATTCAATAATTTTCACATGTGGGAGGTTCTATCCTTAAAATAATTTCCTTCAGTCTGTTTATTTTTTTAGGGTGATCCTTCATCATTCTCTTCACTTAAATTTATTATAAAATTTATGACTGAGATAATTCTTTCTCTATCCTAATGGAACATGATACAATGTCATATGATGATGAAAATGTTTGATTAGATATTTACATTCATATGATTATATTGATACCATCAAATAAATCATCAATCTTATATTAAATATTATTTTTTTAGTTTATATAATATTTTGATAATATTTTAATTTTTTATTCTTAGTTAGTTCACTTTCCTATTACTTCTATATAATATTGAGGAATTTATTTTCCATATCATCATGTTGTTGATGATGATAATATTTTTTTAAAGAATATATCATATAGTTTATTCCAGTACATAAAATTCATATCCCTTGAAACAATAGAGGACTTTATTAGTTACCACACTTGATCAATATCTCTCTTAATATGGTAGACTGACTTGATAAATTTATCTCATTCATTACTTCCAAAATTGAAAAATATCATCTTTTGCGACATGACCCACTAATAATCTTATATTTGATAAGTATTTCAAATATTGGATAAAGGTTTCTTCCAAATGAAGTGGTCCAAAATTAATTAATAATATTTTGATGCAATAATTTGTTACATATGGTAAAAGTTATAATATTTAACCTTAGTCAATTATCCTAATGTAGTCATAATATTCTCATATCATACACTCTACATGTTGACTTGAACATGAATAAATCCTTACATTGATTATTGACATTAGTTTGATTTTATTCTATTTATTAGGTACACCTTCTAACTAATTTCATATAATATACTGTCTTGTATGATTATTAATCATAGTGTATAATTCAATATGTGGTGACATACAAAAACTAAATATTAAATTTATGTATTGAAAATATTAGAATAAAAATTATAGTATCTTTGTTAATATATTAAAATCCTAACAATATTTTAAAATTATTTATATTGGTTCATAAAGACCATAGTAATTAACCAAAAAAATCACCCGTGGGTGTTTATAAATGTGTGGATACCTATGCCCACTCATCATATATTGAGTGAATATTGATTTCATAATCAATAATATTTTTCAGGGTGATTACCCCATTATTTATATTTTTGTGCTGGCATCAACTTGATATTATCGATATAGTATAAACTTTTCCATGAATCCACTAATTCTATACCATAAAAAATATGATATTTTCTATATACATAATTATCTGTAGATTTTTTTCATTAGGTTATGATATCTAATATATTTTTCCAAAATCTAGTTCAAATTTTTTATAACAAAGTTCCTCATATTCTAACTGTAATACCGTAACACTAGTAAATCCTAAAGTTGACAGTCATCTATCTTTATTGGAATAGGATAAACTAGAATTTATTATAAAATATCAAATATTTTAGAAATCTAGGAGACTAGATGAATACATGATTCTCAAATTACATTTCATAACATGATATAGAATATAACATTCTAGAAAAAAATACAATATTTCTTCAATTTTAACCACATAATCATTTATATATCCATTCTATGTATCCTGGGGAAAAGAAAAAAATAATTTCTGAGCACATATAATTAATAAGGGAAAACATACATCAAATTCAATCATAGAGAAAAAAACATGAAATATATGGTATAGATAAAACATTATCAGCTATTACATATAAATAATTTCATAAATGGGGAATATATCAATTGATTAATTAAAATAAGTCACTTTAAAAACAATATCTAGATTCATAATAATAGAAATCATTATTTCGAACATCGTAATCATAATGTATAATAATTTTTCTATGAATATATACAGAAATCTGTAATATGTATAGCCAATACCCAAACTAGTCTGTCTCATGAAACCTACCAACACATCAAAGGGATATAACAAGAACCACCATATTATTTTTAGGTTCCATTCATTCATCATTTTAATGAAATAAATAAAAATTTAAAATATAATCAATAAAATATTTCATATTAAAAAATCTTGAATAATAAATGTATTTTTTTACATAATTAATAAATAGAACAAACTGACCATAATTTATCCAGATAAATATGGTGGATATTGTCACTATGGAATATCTCTATTAATGTAATATAATAATAAATATATTTGACATATATGAATAATCATTAACAAAAAAATCAATACGTTCTATGAAAAGATGAGAAATGTATCTTTCTATTTTGATAAAATTTTAAATAAAAATTTCTAAAATATTGAGAAACTTATTTTCATTAAATTTTACCACTGAAATATTTAAACAAATCTACAAATAAAAATTTAGTTCTGATCAGATGAAAATATTTTTATTTGGTAAACATTAAAATAATTATTCCTTTTACACTTTTTGAAAAAAATTAAAAAGTACATCATTTAGAAAACATTATGATTATTCCATTCAAGTTGTGGTAAATAACGAAAAAATGGGATATAATTTACATTAAATACTCATTATATAATAAAAATTAATATTCATTAAATCATTTTATGAAATATAGTTATTGAAAAAAAGTTCATTGAATAAAAAAATAATGTAATCATTTCATAAACTAGAATTTTCTTGTAATATTTAGTAATGTAGTGAGTAAAATTAAAGGAAAAATAATAAACTACATAGATAACCATATAAGAAGAAAGTAGATAGAGTTTAAATGAGTTAGTGCGTAAAATTTCCTTTAATTTTAATTTAAATATAAATAATCCATAATGTAAATGACATTGTATAATATACCATTACCTTGTATTTCTTAAAAGAACCCTAACTCCAGGGACCCAGAATCTATGTCTACATTTTTATAATCACATAGAATGCAATGGGTAACATCACCAAAGATCAACTCCATTATTCGCCTTAAGGAACCAAATTCATTACTATTTCAAATATTACATTAGAAATATAAAATACATGTCAAATGAAATATTCTAACTTCTTTGATATTATTCATAATATATTTATTCATATTATAGTGAAAGGAAATTAATTAATGGGAAAGATCAGTTACTCAATAAGGGTTTCATGTAGTGGAATCAATAATGAGTAAATAGGGTAAAATCAATATGAAAATGTAAATAATTAAATAAATATGACATTTAATCAAAAACTGGATCATAAAATGAATCTATAGATAATATTAGTGTTACAATATCATGGATAATATTAACTAAATAATCAATGATGGAAATGATTAATATTGGACTTCATGGTCTCAAAAATAACTTTATCTTTACCATCATGGATTTGTTCGAAGAAAAATTATTTTATTGATAGTTATATGATAAATAACCCATATAATAAGTATTTATAATTGATTTTTCTCATGATATATGTCGATGTATCAATGTGCTATTTATAACTAGGTTCCACACATCACTACATTTCCAATCCAGTCCCCATGTAATTAATGATTAATTTATATCATAAAAATTATTCCTTATCAACAAATATCTATATTACTTCAATAATAATGAATATTAAACATTCCTATGTCGATCATATAAAATTAAAAGTAAGACATTATACATAGAAATCATATATTTCTTGGAAATAATCCTATTGTTGAATCTGAATGATATAGATATTTATAAAAAATGTAATTTCCACTAAAACATTATTACAAGAAATTTTATTCTTCAATAAATGGTTAGTGAACACAAACATTATATGATATAGAAGATGACAATTAATTTATTAGAAAAGTGAAATTCCTATTAAATTCCTATTTTTTGATAATTGAAGAATATAAAAGAGAAAAAATTAAAAAAAAATCATTAAATGAATTGCATTGTATAATAATTTAAATCTTTTAGACTAATATATATAATTTAAATTAGTTCTATTAGTAATAAAAGCCATTATATCAATATAAAATAAAAATAATAATTCCAATTGTTTTTTTATAATGAAATTCAAAGATGATCTTTTGAGAACGAAATAGAAAGATGACTTCTAAACCATGATAAAAGTCTTTTATGACTAAATATTTCCTTAATAAATAAGATTAGTAAAAAAAATTAATTTTCTAATTTTTTTTTGAAAAATATGGACATAGAATAATAATATACAAGATTTAAATAAAAGTAAGATCGAATTTTTCTTTTAAAAATATCATTGCTTGGTTCTAGTAACAAAGAGTTGAAAATATTGAAGAAAACATGAAATTTACATAAATATCAAGAGTGTAAGTTAAATAATTATATATTAAAAATTTTATACTTTAATATTCATTTAATGAAAATATAAGAAATCTAAAAACAATGAGATTGTAAAAATTATTTCATTTTTATTTGGTAACATTTAAATTGTAACCCCTTGTGGAATTAAACATAAATTGAAAAATTAATCAAAATTATTAAATAAATATTCATTATAAATACATTAAATTGGAATCATATACACCATATACAAATAAATAGCTTTATAATACCAATTATGTCTCAATAGAGTAGAAATGGTAATGAAATCCATTATGCAATGTTTGACTTGTCTCTAAAGTGATTTTAACCTCCATTATAATGAATTTACATTTATTATACATATATAAAATGACCATTTACATATCAATAATAACATATATGATCCATTTAAAATGTCTTATCACCCATTTGTAAATAATATTTTTTACTATGATTGTTTTAGGTGTTAACTACTTTTTGTTTCATGAGAATTTTGGTTCAGTAGTTCCGGACATTGTAATTTTATTAATCATCCTATATATAAATAATTTTTATGACGATATAAATATAATATATATTAATTATATGTATTTATTTTCATCGATAAAAGGTGGAGATTGAAAAATTAGTCACACCATTCATAGAGATAGTATGTCATACGTAGGCTTGAACACTATTTTTACTTTTTGGTGGTTTGAACGAATGAATGATAAATATTAATTTATAATTATTGAATCATTATTAGACCATATATAACATATATATTAATTAATTTTATCCTTAAAAATAAACATTTAATTCACAAATAAAAAATGATTAACATCACTTCATGAAGGTTTTTGTTTACACATATGATTGAGTGACACTCTCGTTTTCCAATGGATTTAATGTAAAGATGATAGATGTGAAATTAAAATTAAAAAAGGGTAATTATTTTATAATTATAAAATATATTCATTATACCCATATCTACAACCATTGATATAAATTTATGATTAAAATTAATTATGATGCTATATATAAATAGATAGTTATACGGAAACATGACAGATGTTTTACCTATTCATAAAACGGAAACAAGATGGAAAGTGTTTTTAAATAATAACAATAAGAAATGAATATAATTATGGAAAAAAGATAATTTCATTAGGAATGCTAAAATAAATTATGAGGAAGTATATGAAGAATAAAATTAGAAAGGGTCGGTAAAGATGACTACATATTCTTTAGTGTAATTCCTTTAAATTCCTTGGTAAAGACCATTAGAATGTTATTTTAAGATGGAAAATCCTATAATTCAAGTATATGGATGTTTATATGGTAATTTTTAGTGTTTTATCATAATATATGAATCCATGGGGTGTAAAGAAATGTTAGAGTGGGTGTCCTTTTATATGTGAGGGGAGGGCAACTCTGGTAAGTTTTAAAAATATTATTATATTATAATGTCAAATTCATTTCCATGTGGTTACAAATGACACAGATTCTGCAATAGTGATTATAAATAACCATTAATGTCATAAAGTGAATTTATACAAGATTATATGTCATTTTAAGGCATTTATGTTTTTAATAACCTCTTAGATAACCATTTTTATCCATAATTATACTGACAACTAATTCAATATCAATAGTTTATAATTTTACATGATTGGTAATCTTTATCTCATAAATATATAAGGTATTAAATTTTAGAAATATATATTAATCCACATGATTTGTTTCAATATTTTAATTGTTTCAAAATTGTTTAATAAAAAAGTATTTTCATAAAATACATTAAAGTCATTTTGGCACAATTTAATTTAATTTAACATTAAAGCCATTAAGTAAAATAGGTAATAAAATATAAAAATTTCAAACATTCGTAATATTATATATTTATCTATAAATTTTATGATTATAATTAATCACCAAAATAATATTACATTAATATTTGAAAATCATTTACATGACAAATTTATTTCATGTATAAGAACTGGGTTAGTGATTTTTAAGAATTTAAGTTAATTAATTCTTCACTAAATATTATAAAAATCAGCAAGATAAACAAATATTTCGTTTTTAAAATTAACATTTCTAACCAAACATACCATATTGTTTATCATTATTATATTATTTTATATATATTAATGCTAATAGTTTGACATTTTAAAGATTTCATTACTAAAAATATTAAAAATATCATTATCAAAGGAAAATTGATTCATAATTCTATATATTACAAGTTTAAATGGATATGTTAAACAACGGTTTCATTTATATTTTTGGTAAAAAATGAAAGGTGCCTCGCTGGAAAAAGGTTATGAATCATAAATTTGAATAATTTCATAAAAATTAAATCAAGGTTAAAATTGAAGTTATGAAATAAGATGAATACATTAAAATCATTATTTAAAAAATTTATATAAAACATTAACATGAAATAAAAACCATTTCATCAAGGAGATAAATAAAGTAAGTTTTCTTAAAAACTAGGTTATTTCATTATTTTAAGTGTATAAAAAGATTAAAATGAAAGGAATCATGTATTATGTTGTGATAACCATAATAGAGGAAAAATATGGGACTCTTTAGAGATATATCATGAAATTTCATCTTTATAAAATTAGTATTAGAAAGTCATTAAAAAAATGACATTGTCAAATAAAAGCATTGTACATTGATAATACCTCTATCAAAACCACATGAAAGATAGAAACATTGATGGATTTATAAATAAACATAATTTTAATTAATTAATCATAAAATACAATAATGAGTTATATAAACACCTTAATGTTAATACAATTCATTAATAAGACAGAAGACTTACTGAAATAAAAGTGAGATGTGAAACCATTAACTAAAGTTCTAATTTCCTAGAATGCCTAAAAACGGACAATATAATAATTTTATATTCATTATAAAAATAAAAAAATAAAAAAATTATTTAATTATATATGTTCTACTTATAAAATTCCATGACCAAATAATTAATTATTAATTTTAAAATTTTAATTTTTAGGCATTAACAATTTTATTTTTCATGGATGTTTCAGTTTTCCAATTATTGTAATTGTACATTGATAATGTTTGTACCATATATTTTATTTTAACTCTAATATAATCATAATATATATTAAATATATATTTTCACCCATAAAATGTATAGATAGAAAAATGAATACATAGGAATATTGTTTTCATTTTTTGATAGATTGACGGAAAGTGCGGTAAATAGTAATTCACCATTCATGTTTCATTTTTATATCATATATAACTTATATATTAATTAATATTATCCCTATTACTATCTATCTAGAGAGGATATGAAAAACTAATCACATTCCTTTCTCAAGGTGATAGTCCACACATATGCTTGATCGACGTTATCATTCTTCCAATGGATAAAAAAACAGTGGATTATTTTTTCTGATAATCATAATAATAATTAAGTATTATTAATACAATTAATTAATTATATTTATAATGTATATCATGGATTTATAGGATAAATAATGTTAAATAAATAAAAATAGGTTGTGTAAGATGATTACATCTTCTACAGTAGGCCTCCATTATAATTCTTCTTTTACACCCATTGAATGGTGTTTTAAGGATACTAGACCCTATAAATCATGAAGATAGAATGTTTTAATTTTTATTGGTATATTTTATTCTTTATATAATTCTAATTTTTTTTTTGAAAAAGAGGATAATAGGTTCCCTTTTAAAGATAAGGGAGGATAACTCTTCGAATAACATGATGTATTATATTAATATAAATTTATTTTCAGATCAAGTTGTTCTAAATACATATATTTCTAATATATGGTTCAATTTCATGTAAATACTGTAATAAGATAACATTTTAAAAATTTAAGTTATTTTTAACCCTTATATCATAGTTTAATTATTTTTTACCCTTTTTACAAAGATAGTGATTTCAATGTTTTTTACACTTTTGTGGTCAAGAAATTAATGAACCAGACCCTAGTAGGATAGAGAGAGTGGTTAGTTTATTAGATTATCACTAAATATAAGAAATCACAACCCAAAAAACTCAATTGTTTTGTACTGACCCTGACCGTTTTAGCACGGAGACACTTCATTACCTTCTTAGATTGGAATATATATATATATATGTATATATAAAATAAAATACTAAAGGACCATCTAGATTAGAAATTTTCCTGAACTAGATAAAAACATGGTACACATTTAATATTAGTAAAATTAAATAAAACATAATAAATGAAAATAAAAAAATAAACTACAGCCTTGAAAAACCATTGAGATATATATTCTTCATATCTCATAGAATAGAAACAACGTAAGGGTTGGAGAAAATTATCATTAACGGTTACATATAGCGGATGATATCCTGAATAAAAATGCATATTCTACATGTAAAGGTAAATAACTGAGAAGATATTCCAGTTATATAATTGGATATTTAATAATTAATATGGAAATGTAATAAATTGAAATACATGATAATAAATCAATGAAATTATAATAATATTAATGTAATAAATCATGATCAAATAATTTTGTATAAATATTCTTATGATCTTGACCATGGATATTCTAACTAACCCAATTACTACATAGAATATGAATAATGATGGATTGCATAATTTTAGATGTCTGAACTATGAATATATGTCTTCAATATAATTACCTTTAATATATATCATTAATATAAATTTTGTGGGTAGAAACCTATCTGATTTGACAAACCGATTTGTCACATGAGACTACCAATGCATTGTGGGTCTTATATTAACCAGCCCCCAACCGTTGTAATATATATCCCAGAAATTCCTCGTATATCAAATAATCACTTTAATTCATAAAATATTTCAATATAAAATATCCATATTGGGTAAAGGGAAATGATTTATCAATATTTCCCCAGTAAATCAAATAACATTTAATGTAAACACCATTTGTAGAAATCATATATTCTTTATAAAACAATTATATATATCATGCATGAATACTAATATTTGATAAAAAATTAACTTCCATTAAAAAATTATTATAATAAATTGATTCTTTTAAGATAAATTTAATAATCAAAAAATAAGTTAGAGTGTACAAAAACTTTTACAACTTTTTAATTTAAAAGACAAATCCCCTTGGATGATATTATTCAATGTGAAAATTAAAATACAATGAATTATAAATGAATCATGATATTACATGTCAAATTTTATTATATACACTATAAATATAGAATTTGTGCACAAAAAAATAATCATCAATGGAATGTAAATTTAATCTAAATCTATTGCCAGAAGCTTCCTTTTGGTTGAACGTGTGATAAGCACTTATTTTTAAATTATCTTCTGTTGTATCGATCTAAACCCTTCCAAGGATTCCTCTCTACAAAAAAAGGATTCAATGATGAGTATATTTATGTTAGGGAGTGATTTGGGTAGGTCTTTGTGGATTCAATGTGGATTGAAATTGAAATGTACTGCGGGGAGTGAGTTCCCTTTTATAATTTCAGAGGAGTGGAATTCATGTAAATAACTAAAGGTATTCACTATCAGGAGGTCTCATGTACCTCATGTGCATCCAAAATTGAATAGAAATTTAGGTGTATTTTTATTAGGTCAATACACAACTCCAACTTAAAATAATTTAATATTTTTTATTATATGGTTCCTTTTTCATTAATTTTACTTAATTTTACCCTTTTTGTTTTTCCATGGAAAATAGTTTTCTAGCCTTGGTAATTTATCCTAAGGAAAAATTTAATTGTGAATTTTTAGATATTATATACCCAATAATTATAAATTTTATCTATAATTTATAAATGGAAAAATATAATGTGTGCTTGAAATTAATTTTAATGGATGTTCTTGTAACGGGTAAAAACACCACTTCAACCATAACCAATGTAACTATGTTTTTACTAATTATGGGAAAATATTTTAATGATAAAAGATCAATTTTTACATAACTTAACCATATTTCAAATTTATTGTCATGTAAAAAATAACTTTAAGAATATCAGGTTTTTATAAATCTTAAATAGTTTAATAAAATCTCATTACTTATAAAACAACCTTACATTCCATTTTGAATATATAAAGTTTTATGAAATTTATGAAATTTTAATAAAATTATTCAATTCAAATATATTATTTTCACATCATTATAAAATGATTTAATATTCTATAAATGTAATGGAACTCAATAATTCATTCAACTTAAATCACTTCTAAATTTTTTGTTTTTTTTTTCAATTTTATAATTAGGTAAATAAATCTTCTGTTGGTGTTTCATAATAATTTTATGTAATTATTACATATATAAGAAGTTGAAAATATTATCATAATAATAAAAACTCATTTATATAGAGATATAAAATTAATAATACAACCTTTAATGTTTTCTCTCTATCTTAAATCTTTTATTGATATTAAAGGAAGAAAAGATTGCTTTTTTTCTTTTTATTTTAATAACTTGTTATAAAGGTCACACTCATGGAATAACAAACTAATTACATGTAAAAACGTTTCTTATAGTGTTAAATATATAAATATGGTTATAAAATGGGTTTTGGAGAAGTTTTTCATCCATTATTGTACATTATTTTCCATTTTAAACCATGATGTAAACAAATTTTTACCTTAACTATTGAAATTAACTTGAACTCATTAAACTTATCATTATGGTACAAAATCAACTTGTGTCACTAACCAAACTGGGATGTTATCCAAATCGACATTTGACCTGTTCAGAGAAATGGCCCTAAGTGTTTTACTCATCCCCATGGATTGTAAAGTTGTTTCAGGAATCAAATTAACCTTAATGGGAATGATTTAGTCCAATAAATAACCCAGATAATGTAAATAAAATGAATACAAAGATAACCAATGACAATGTAATATCAATAAATATAAAAGTTTTTGCAGATCCAACGACTTTTGATAAGAAACTGAATAAATAACTAAAACTGGGCCACAGTAACGAGATATACCAATGACCCCTTGGTCCCTACTATCCTAAAAACTAAACCGCTCCATGGTTAACCAAACCAGAAACATGAACCTGCATAACATCTCAAGTATACTGACACCAAATGGTATAAGTAGGGTATGATGGATAGAGATCAGTAGGTAATAACCATAGTGTCTATATATTTACTTTACTAAAATAGTCCAAAAACACTACTTTGAAAACACATCCTGTAAAATAAAATTTTAATCATTTGAAGGAATGAAACCATACTTCCATCAGTTCACTTTTTAAAATAATGTACATACACCATTCCATTAAAAAAGTATTTTCACTACTCACAACCCATTGATGCCACATTCAATGAATAAATTCATACCATACAATAAAAAAGTATAACAATATAGTGAATAAATCAACATCAATTTGTCATAATAAAGCTTTGATAAAATCCAATCATGCTGTAGAAATAAAAAAACAATTAGATAATGATTCATGAGAATTTCAAGAACATCCATAGAGAAATTCATGGGTCTACATTATTTGGACTCACCTTCCATCAAATGGGGCTACTCCATAATCAATAAATCACTAACTTTTTCTAAATATTAATCTAGTGGAACATTCTCGCCTGGCCTCAAAAACATCCAAGGGGTACCGACACATCTAATCGTGGTCGAAAAAAAACCATCACTTGAACCTCTAAAAGACACCCCCGAATACCATGATTTAAATTGTGATGCATAGTATAAAGATAGTCACTAGCATGAATATATAACCTTACCTATCCCCACCAAACATGACAACCCCACCAACACCAACCACGTGATAACCCACATCATGGGAAATCCTCCATAGGTGTTCCCATCTCACAATAATCCATAAACCTATACCAAATGGGATTTACATCATTTTGTTTTAAAAATACACATTCCCAAACATTATAATATTGAAAATAGCTTTCATGTCACATGAAATTTAAAACAATTATCGAAATGTAACTCCCGAAAATTTTAATTTATGAACACATTATATGATAGTGTATATCACAAGAATCATCAAGGGAGTAAGGGGATATAATACCACAATAATTTACAAAATATTTAATATTTTAAATAAATTATATCAATGATATGTATTCTAATGAAAATGATACTGAGAAATCATATTTCACTTGCAATAATGAGTTTCTTCAAATGGGATCTGTAACCACTACTGGAAATCCCATCTATATAAACACTTTTTTCCGAACGGTTTGAAAAAACCATTGTGATAAAAATATATACCAACGGTTACGTGAAAAGCATTCGTATAGAGTAATATATGTTGGGTTTACCAAAGGTTTTAAGTAACCATTGGAAAAAACCACCTCAAATACCAACGGTTCATATGATCCGTTGGAATGGAAACACCTAAACCCGGTTTCCATCGGGATTCTTCTCCCATCCACACTACCCCTCATGCCCCACTTCTCCAGCCCTACGACACCACTCCTCCTGACCCCCCCTCTCAGCCACAACCATCCCGACCCCCCTCGCCGCAGCTCTCATCCCGATCCCCCTCACTGTCGCTCTCATCCCCATCGCGCTTTCCTCCTCCCATTCCAACTCCCGCTCACTGCTCGATGCTCGTCGCTCGCCGCTCGATGCTCGACGCTCACCGCTCACCACTTGATTCTTCCCTCCTCCCATCCCGACCCCTAGATTCTGTCACTCGCCCCTCCCCTGCAAACTCTGCGCCCCGCATGTCATCCACAAGAAGTGCACAAAGGTAACATTTTTTAGTTCAGAAGTGTATGTTTCTGGTTCATTCGTCGATTTCACTGAATTATGGTGAATTCAATCATTTGTGATAGATTTTTTTCTATAATTAGGAATAGGGCAACCCAAAATCAATATTTCATATTTTGTATTAGGGTTATTCAATGTTTCACACTCAATGTTTGCTATAATTAGGTTTAGAAAGGGTTATTCATTGATTTTTCTATAATTAGGTAGGGTTGTTAATACCTTTCTATTCTTCCACATCGATCCATTGAGGTATTCAATGTTTCATATTCTTCCAATGTGTTTTGACCAAAATAAATTTTATTAGTTATTGAATAGGAATTTTCAATTGGGGCTTTGTGCAATTGAGATTCATGGATGCATTGGAAGTGACATAGAAGAATAACAACACTATATGAAGGATTCAGTTTGAAAAATTATTTTCTTTTACAAAAAATATATATATATATGATGTGCGTGTTATGTGACATTTTTAGTCTTCCTATGCATACACGTCCTCACCACCACACTAATTCAGGTACCATGTTATATCAGTATTAGAAGAGCTCTCAAGACCACTTGTTGAAGGAAAAATATCTATATCACACAATTTCTAGTCCTAGAGAAATAATTCTACACGTTTCACACATCATATGTCATTCCACAATTAGGAGTGTTCTCCCTTCCCCAGATGGGGGGGGGGGGTGTACTTTCTGTTTTTTGCATTTGACTAGTTTTTTTATCATCCACAATATTTTGGTCCTATAAGATTATCCTCGACTTGAATTTACATGGATTCACATTTAATGTCAATGTTTCATTCTAGTAACATGACTCATGTATTTTGAATCGAACCATAAAAATGGGCCTAACCCTGGCATGTCTTAACTTCATAATCCTCAACTTGGATATTTCCATTTAAGGATGATTTTATGGGTATTTTAAAACACGTTTTAGACCACTTTTCCATTATATGTTAAACTATATAATGTTATCCCTATTGAATTTACTAAACCTGTGTGATAACTTAGTCCCCACCTCGGAGGATAATCCCTACATGACATTGGACTCCCACCACACTGCCCACCAGGAAAATGTATGGCTTAATTCCCACTATACATGATACATAGTGATGTCTAGACATAATGTCCTAGACAAACACAATTTTCATTTTACCCTAGATTTAAGGATTGTGACACACTCAAGTCGAGCCCCTGCCCAGCCTAATTCTCAGATGATGCCCCTTCCCCGGAGTATTATATATATTTGTGTGAGAGTTTCACTTGGTTTTTCTTAGGGGATAATGACATAATAAATTCACATAATTAATTACTTCCCATTCTTATGTACATGATCATGATCTTTATAGAAATATTCTAGTCCAAACACCATGACCTTAAAAGCTATGTACTCATACCTGAGGTGTTCTTAATAATTCCTAGTCTATGAAAACTTGCTAAGTTCATTTCCCCCCTATTTATTTATTTTTCATCTATCACCTTGTTCCTTCCTACAAGACCTTAAAAATTACACCCCTACACTCTAGGCTATATGACCTTAAGTTTTATCCCCCCACTACTAGAAATCGATCCTATACCAACAGTTTTTTCCCAACGGTTTAGAAAACTTGTTCGGAAAAAGAACCTATACCAACGGTTCTAATAAACTATTGGTGTAGGCTGTTTTATTTTTTTCCCATCAATTTAAGATAACTATTTCTATAGATAACTACTACCTACAGTTTTAATTAACTGTTGGGAAACATTATACCCAAATTAGGGCTCCCTCCCACGCGACATTTCATCCCCGCACACTCCTCCCCTCCCCGACCTCGACCTCCTCCCGGCCTTCGCCTCCGCCTCCTGGCGTTCGCCTTCGCCTCCGCCTCCCATCCCCCTCCCTCTCCTCCAGTGACATTACCCTTCCCCTCTTGGCTCATTCTCTAACAACGACGTCCCCCTTCCATATTGGCTGCTGACGATGTTCCCCCCTCCCCTATCATCTCCATCTCTTTGTGACATCCCCCTCCCCTCTTGGCTCAATATGCTCCTCCGACATCCCCCGGCCCCCCTCTTCTGTCTAACATGAGACCCCCCATGGTCAAACACCCCAAGGGACATCCCCCTCTCTCATCTCCCTCTCCTCCCACTTGGGAAATAATATAGTCGGGCTGACCCCTATCCCCCAAGAGCTAGAGGTAAATATTTTCCAAATCAACGCAGTGGAGTGCCCATCTGAGGTAGATCTGACCTCTCCTAAAGTCTAATATCTTGGTTTCTGTGTTTGTGGATATTTATTTAATGAATTTATTATGTTTTAGGTGTAATCTCAATTTTCAATTTTTTTCATTTGTTTGTACAGTCCGGATGGCCAAAATGCTTTATCTGTTAATTCTTCACAGGTGTATCACAACCATGTTATTTTTTTGTTCATTCCAATGTGAAATTAATGGTTTAGTTGTTCCCATGATTCTTGTAATTGAAATAGTTTGATCATGAATAATGCATGTGATGAGAGGTATATGAGTAGGGGAATCTTATTGGACTATAAATGGGGGAAAATGTCTTTTTATGTTTAGTAGGCATTTGGAAATGTGCAAACATTTGGTTCGAAAATCCATATAATGAGTTCTTAGTGTCTTTTTTTCAAGAGTATATTGGTTATAAAAATGAAAATTTTAGTAGTTTGGTAATATTTTATAGATCAAAAATCCAAAGGTGCAAAAAATGAATCATTGTCACTCATTAAAGGTAATTAGTATGAAATTAGACAGTTTTGTGTGGTGGGAGAGGGGGGGATGAAATTCCAATGACTTTAACCCAATTGCAGACATAAATGGAAAGGGGATGGTTGTGACGTCTGGTGTTATAAAAATTGCTAAATAGGTATGTAATGAGGCATGGTACATATCAATAGTTTGGGTCGGGTCCCGGTCCAAGTCTTTTAAAGAATTTAAAATGTAAAAAATAACATAAATTAACAATAATAAAGATATTAAACTTACAATTAATAAAACTAAAATAATATTGAAAAAAAATTATCAATTGGGCTGTGCCAGGCTTGGTTTGGACTTGGGTTTGGTCTTGCTTCGTTGGGCCTTCACTGGTTCTAGTCCTTCCCTAAACCCTACTTGGGCTATGTATATTGTTAGAAATATGTCTCACAGACTGTCCAGGTCCACGCCAGGCATCATGTGATTTTTACATCCCTATTAAGTTTAACAACTAAGTTTTTATGTATTTGTTTTTACATTCAAGAGTATTTATGGACACTAAAAATTGTGTTATTACATTCATGTTACATTTAAAAGAAATTTTACTTAACTAAACATTGTGATGTTATAGTGTTTCCAATACCCAACATAGCAACCACTTTCTATGCAATTATATTATATTATAACCACTCAATAGGCTAGTAAGATGGGGTGTTGATTTTGTTGGATTGATATATGTATTAATTTTGTTTGAATGCATTATAGACCGAGTTCACAATTGACTGGGGAATGGTGGATACTAGAAGGAGAGATATTTAAGACACAAGGGAAATCTATTCCAAATTTCATTTTATGATGCATTAGTTATTATTCACCATAGTAGTCAATTTCAGATCATGGTGTGATGCGGTGGGGTTCTAGTAGGGTAATGAGTGCAATATTCAACTCAACTAATTAATCATAGGTGGATATTCAATGGATAAGTTTACTAGTGTGGTGATTCCAACAACGTGATATATAAAGAACATAATGAAAAATTAAGAGATTATTAAATGGAACTGTTTCCCCCTTGCATGCAGGAAGATGATTTGACCCATGGGGCGGTATGGTTCTTATATATTGGGTGGTAAATTGTATAGTCATAGGATGCAGGTATGATTTTCTTTAGTTTTTATTTTATTTTCTTTATCACATTTGCCACTAAGGTATATTACTTCTTTCTGTGGATAGAGGGCAGTGATGCTATCCTGACTAGTTGATTTAGATCACTTGTATACTGTAATACCATGAGGTCTGAGTGTGAGGAGACATTAGAAGATATAGGAGCCTTGGGGTCTTCCATAAGATGGAATTGTTTTTCAAAAACATGTTTTGAGAACATTTCTGGAGTATGTTGGAGTAATGAAATAACCCCAAGTGTCTCAATGAGATAGCATAAATAACCCCAAGTGTCTCCAAGTGTCTCCATGCATCATATAATCCTCACATGGGTTGACCAATCACCAAATCCTATCAAACCTATCATGTTCTATCCTCTCAGCCACATAGTCTGGACTCATCCCTCAAGGATTATCACATGCCTCGATGCACATCTCAACATCAAACTAGACAAAGAGGATTATTCACCTTATGATTATCCAAGTCACAAAAGCCCACCATGTCAAACATATCTACATTATATTCTCAATAATCATGTCCGTAACTTCATCAAAATCATGTATTGTACCCCAACCCCACTAATTAGGTTCCATCCTTAGCTAAATCACAGCAAGCCTCTGGGCATTATAATTCCAATCTGTCAGACAATACCCAATACCCACACTATCATCTCCTCATTTATCTCTTTAGTTGAACTCTTGAATCATTAAATAGAGTAAAACCATTCATAATACATTTTATATACTCAGAGGGACCATCCCACTCTAAGAACCTACCAATATCGCAATCCATCTTCATAAGTATTTCCTCATCAAATGCTAGATGTACAATTGCCACACCTATCACTCAAAGCCCCAATCCACTAAGGAATATTTTAATCGATCTAAATCCTCATCGTTAGTGACATCAATCTCATTAAAGCACATAAATGTCAACTGAACCCTATATTCCAAGAATTATTCATGTGGATAGGCCCCATAACAACAAACTATGAACAAAAACCATAAATAATAATTCCAAATACATGCATCATTTCTAAATAAATATCTCAAGTGTAAAAATAAAAATCAAGAATAATAAGACCTCATCCCTTGTATCGAACAAAACCAAACTATGTTGAAACTCAGGCCAAATTGATTATATACCATTAATAGGAAGAGTAATTGTAAATTAATAGGAATAAACTATTTGGTAGTATCATTTTGAAACATTGATCTGTTTCCCCTTTGCTTGCAGGAACCTGATTTGACCCGTAGGGAGCTGTGGTACATATATGTTGGGTGGTGACAGGTATAGTCACAAGAGTCATGTATGTTTTAGTTTAGTTTTTATTTTATTTTCTTTATCACATTGGTCACATAGATCTTTGATGGCTTTCTATGGACAGAGGGTAGTTATATTCTACAAAGGGTGCCAGAAGGATTCCAGATCGATTCAGTCCACCAGCTTTGATCCAAGGTAAGATTCTATGGTTACTACTTGTCTCTCACCTCAAGTATTTGGGGATTTAGTGTTTTTGACTCAATATTATATTTTCGGTAGGGCGTTGGATCATTTTTTGTTGGTTCAGGTGGATTTGGTTCTCTACTACCAATCTAGGTAAGTCTTTAATGCCATTGGTTGGTTTCTCCTGGGTTATGTAGCATTCTTCATGTGTTTTAGGGTTATTTATATCTTTTATGTAATGGGTTATTCACTTCTCTTTGGTTTCGAGTCACCAAGTCAAGGGTGACTCGTCCTTCACGTGTTTCAAGAGTCTGTTTTTTATAACATAAAAATCGGTTTCTATAATGTGAATGAAAACTACATAGAATTTATTTGGAATCTAGGTCGGAAGATGCTGCCATGTGGATGTCGCTGGACCAGGACAACACGTCGCGGTCTCATTGCGGTCACCTCACGGTCACACCGCGTTCACGCCGCAGTCATGTCGCGGTCACGCCGCGGTCATTCCGAGGTCACGACTCGGTAATTCCACTGTCACGCCGCAGTCACGCCACATTCATGCCACAGTCACGCCGCGGTCACGTCGCGGTCACGCCGCGATAATGCCGTGACTTGGCCCTACACCAGGACGACACCCCATGGTAGTTCGCAGTCCTGTCGGAATTCAATATATGATACCTAGATAGAGTTTTAGATGCATTACACATCCATAGTTAAAGGAGAGGGAGGAGATGGATGGAATGTTACCTCGCTTGCTCCCGCTTCTTCGCTCATGGCCAGAAGATGCTACCCAACAGAAGTCGCGGGACTGGGCCAACATGCTGAGGTCACGCCACGGTCACACCATGGTCACGCCCTGGTCTCACAACGGTCTCGTCGCAATCACACCATGGTCACACCGCGGTCACACTACGGTCACACCGCGGTCTCGCCACTGTCGTGCCGTTTTCTCACCGTAGTGTCCCCACGATCTCGCCGTGGTCTCTCCGCGGTCTCGCCACAGTCACGTCGCGGTCATGCCGTGCCCACGCCATGATTTGGCCATGCTCTAGGATGAAACCTCTTATTAGTTCAAAGTTCTATCAGAATTTGATGTATGATACCTAGATAGAGTTTTAGATACATTACCCATATATAGTTAATGGGGAGGGAGGAAACAACTGGAAATTTTCTCCGATTCCTCCCACTCCCTTTGCACAGGGCCGGAAGATGCTGCCCTACGGATGTCACTGGACCGGGCCAACATGCCACGGTCTTGCTGTGGTCATACCGCGGCCACACCACAGTCACGCCATGGTAATGCCATGACTTGGCCCTACTTCAGGATGACACCCCGTGGTGGTTTGAAGTCCTGTCGAAATTCGATGTATGATACCTAGATAGAGTTTTAGATACATTACCCATCTATAGTTAATGAGGAGGGAGGCGATGACCGGAATGATCCCCCGCTTCCTCCGGCTCCCTTCACTCCTGGCCGGAAGATGCTACCCTGCGAATGTTGCTGGACAAGGCGAACATGTCGTGGTCATGCCACGATCACGCCGCGGTCACGCGCGGTGTGGCATGTATCACTCTAACTGTCTCTATTTTGTTTAAAATTGATATCATTTTACGTAAAAACAACTGGCATACAGAAAACCGACGAAACTTATTTAGACTGTGTTGATACATTAGAAAAATGATCCATGGGTTGTATATGATATGTATAAGTCAACCTTGCCTCAATCTTAGGTGCGGTGTGGCTGACACCACTCAAAGTGACTCACCTTTATTTGAAATGAAAAACATTTTAAGTGAAAACAATAACTCTCATATGAAAAAATGATTAAACGCATTAGGATTTTGTAGAAACATTAGGAAAATGATCCATAGGTCATACGTGACATGTATGAGTCAACCCTGCCTCAGTCCAAAGTGTGGTGTGGCCGGCACCACTCAATGTGTCTCTCTTTTGTTTAAAATGAACATCATTTTATGCGAAAACAATAAATGAAATATAGAAAACCAACCAAATGCATTAGGATTCAGTTGAAAATTTAGTACAACGATCCATGGGTCATATGTGACGTGTACGAGTCAGCCCCACGTTAATCTGAGGCGCTGTGTGGCTGGCACCACTCAAAGGGTCTCTCTTTTGTTTAAACTGGATAACATTTTAAGTGAAAACAACAACTGACATATGAAAAACCTACCATACACATTCGGATTCTATTGAAACATTAATAAAATGATCAATTGGTCATATGAGACGTGCATGATTCATTCCTGCCTCAATCTGAGGTGTGGTGTGGCCGATATCACTCTAATTGTCTCTCTTTTGTTTAAAATGGACATCATTTTAAGTAAAAACAACTGGCATATGAAAAATTTACCAAAAATATTTGGATTGTGTTTATACATTATCACAAGGATCCATGGGTCGTATGTGAAGTGTACTGGTCAACCCCACCTGAATATGAGGTGCGGTGTGGCCAACACCACTCAAAGTGTCTCACCTTTCTTTGAAATGGAAAATATTTTATGTGAAAACAACAACTGGAATACAGAAGACCAACCAAATGCATTCAGATTCTATTGATACTTTATAAAAATGATTCATGAGTAATTTTTGACGTGTACGAGTCATCCCTGTCTCAATTGGAGGCACGGTGTGGCCGTTATCACACCAAGTTTATGTATTTTGTTTAAAATGGACATCACTTTAAGTGAAAACAACAACTGACATACGGAAAACCGAATAAATGCATTCAGATTCTGTTAAAACTTTAGGAAAATGATCCATGGATCATATGTTATGTGTATGAGTCAACCTCGCCTCAATCCAAAGCATGGTGTGGAGGAGGAAAGGCAAGAAATTTGGAGATCGGGGTAGGAAGCGGAAAGGCAGGAAAGGCAGGAGATCGAGTTAGGAGGAGGAAATCACGGTGCACCATAATGGAAATCGAGGTAGTACTAATTTCATTTAAATATAATATTTAATATATTAATAAAAAACACTGAAGACTAATTTTTTTTTTCAAGGAAAAACATAGCAGACTATAGAAACATTGTTGTGACATCACTCACATCCGAACCTCTTAAAAAATATCAGTATGTATTTTAATTTGATTTTTTTTATTGAATTTAAGTTTTTTAAAATTTAAAATATTGTTCAAAACTATATATAATTAATTATGTGTGCATGCTCCCTAGTTTCACCTCACACCGCGCCTCGCGCCACATCCCCAAATGGTCTTCGCGCCTTATTGCGCCTCTCTCCTTTGACAACATTATATTTTTCTACTTCAGTTCCTCTTGGCTCTCGGTGAACTTCATGGGAACGTCTTACTGTTTCTTCAAGTCTGCCCAAGGTATTAGAGAAGGGGACCCTATCTCACCATCGATGTTCATCATTATTCATGATGTTTTGAGCCAGCTCATCCAGAGGAGTATCAATAATCGAGGAATGTTTTCGTATCGTCGTTGATCAAGGGCCCCAAAAATTTATCACCTTATGTTTTCCATGATACCATCTTACTCCTAAATGGAAAGAGTAGATCAATATGAAGTCTGAACAGAGTGCTAGAGAAATAATGTCGTTGGAGTGGCGTGTCCATCAACAAGGGGAAAAGTGATTTCTTTATCTCCCACAAGTGCTCCACTGAGAGAGTGAAAACTGTTAGTAGTCTTCTTGGCATCCAAAGGGGAGAGTTTCCTATTATCTATCTAGGCATGCCTGTCTCGCCTGGGAGACTTTGGATTCGGGACTTCGATGAACACTGCACTAGGGTTTCAGATAGGGTGTTTAACTGGAATAATAAATTCTTATCCTTTGGCGGACGCATTGCCCTAGTGAACAACGTTCTAGTGTCCTCTCTGATTCGTGGTCTATCCTTCTTCAAAGTTCCCAAGTGCGTTATTAAATAGATTGATAGGATACTTTTAAATTTCATCTGGGATCTGTTATTAGAGTTTAGGAAACATTGGGTATACTTGGAGAACAAGGCGCGTTCTGTAAATGAAGGAGGTATCGAGGTGCTCAACCTGGTGGATACCCTTTATTACATGCATGTGAGGCTTGCATGGAGTGTCTTGGAACAATGTACCCTATGGGGGACTACCATGAATGCGTATGTGATGTGCCTCAATGCACCAGGGGAGGGGAATATTTCCTCAATTTTATCGGTGATAGAACCTATTGTTGAGATCCTTCGTCCCTTTTAGAGATGGGTGGTGGGGAAGGGAGATATATCCTTCTAGAATCATGATTGGTCTGACACAATGCTAGGTTTCCCTGGATGCCCGACTACAAATATTTCACTCACGGAGGCCATCCTCTTTCCTAGCTTCACCGACTCAGTTTTGGATAAGGAACAATAGTAGTGTTTTCAACTCATTGAGCTTAATGAATAGGAGTAAAAGTGTGTGTTCACAGCCTCCTCCCCGGTCCTGTTATCGTCGAAGGATTTAAGCCGCATTGGTAATGTACAGGAGAAGAATGAGGCCTGGGATGAGCTTCAATGGGTGAAAACATCCCCACCAAGATCAACTTCCTCACCTGAAGGATTCTTAACAATGGTCTCTTGAGGGATGACAATATCTATAGGTGTTATATCCCCCTTGTGTCCAGGTGTGTATGTTGTAGTGTTCATAGTGAAGAGAGCACTGGCCATCTGTTCTTCGACAGTGACTGGGCACGCGAGTTATGGAAAATCCTGGGGGACATTGTGTTCCTTCCCTTGGACGGTTCTGTCCCTACCTTTCTTGATATGTGGTTCCAAGGTTTTGAGGGAAGAGGTCCAGAGAGGGTGTCCCTTTTGGTAGTGTTGCATGTGGGGTGCTGGACCATATGGAAGGCTTGGAACAAATCGAACCACGGGGGGGGGGGGGGGGGGGGGGGGGTTCGGCTCGTTCCATTATTGTTTGGGAGAAAAATCTTCTACTGGATTTGAACATAGCTGTAAGTACAAGGAAGGAATCCCCTATGATTTTTCGGCTCCAAATGGGCTCCAATATGGACATGGAACCTAGAAGCAGAGAAGGAAATTGGGTTCAATGGAATCCTCCTTTGGTGGGTTTGAAACTTAATATAGATGTCTCTTGCATCCAAGGGAACCTGCGTGGAAGAGGTGTACATGATCAAAATGGTTTGGTTTACCTCGCTTTCTCGGCCAGACTAGGCCAAGGGTCTTCTCTGCAAGTGGAGGCGAAGGCAATTCTCACCGGGCTCAACCTTTGCATGGAAAAGGGTCTCACAATCTCTGAAATCTAAACAGACTCCATTATTGTGAAAAACTCCTTGAAAGGGTACACTGGGTCTCCATGGTTGATTAAAGATGTCATCAAAATTTTTAGAAGTATGATTAATACTGGGGTGAGTATCGTTTACACCTAGAGAGAAGGGAACAAGGTCGCGGATCACTTGGCCGTGTTGGACGTAAACAGCATGGAGGAGGTGTTTCTTCACACTGTAGGGAGTATCCAACCAAATGGGATTGACTGTATCAAAGGGGATGCCCTGGGTCTTCATCACTTTAGACCACCCTAGGCTGTCTTGGATAGGGGGGAAGGGGTCTTCCCCTAGGGCCTCATCTATGTTTCTTGTTTTTCCCTTTCCCTTTTATTTTTTTTCCTTTGTACTATTCCCCTCTTTCAATAAAAAATTACATGATGATGATGATAATTCAATTATGAATTATGTATTTCCAAGGGTAATTGGGTTCATATAAATGATTATAATTTTGTATTTCATAGGGTAATTCAGTTTATATACATGATTATAATTGTGGTACAATCCATGGTTATAAGCGTATCCTCTTTTTATGTGATTTTGTGTGCTATAGTAGGTGTTTTTTTACTGTTAATAGTGTATTCAGGTGTATGTAGTTGATTGTGTAGTGGTTTTGTTAGTGTATATAGTTGAGTGTGCAGGTGGTTTTGTTGGTGTTGAGTGTAGCAGGTGGTTTTTTTGGTGTATGCAGGTGTTTTTTCTGTATTCCATGGTTTTGTTGAGTGTACAGGAGTGGTGTTTGTTCTGTATTACATGGTTTTGTTGACTGTGTAAGAGTTGTGTTTATTCTGTATTCCATGGTTTTGTATTCCATGATTTTGTTGAGTGTGCATGAGTGGAGGATATTATTGGTGCCTGGTCTTCCATGTTCTAGTAAAACACTATACCAACAGTTTTATTAAACCATTGGTATAGTGCTAAAACATGAAAATGAGTATTGCCAACGGTTTTCAAACCGTTGGGAATACACCTATTTTACCACGCCAACAGTCAGTATTTACAACTTTTTTCAAACTGTTGGGAATACTCTTATTTCACACCTTCAGTAGCCAGTATTTCTAATGTTTTTCAAACCGTTGGGAATACTCCTATTTCACATGGTATTATGAATGGTTTTCAAACCGTTGGGAGTACTTTTATATACCAACAGTTCAAATAACCATTAGGAAACTGTAGGATTACACTACCTTTCCCAACGGTTGTACTAAAACCGTTGGTAATGGGATATCCCAACTCCTTACTTTCCTACAGTTTTCCAAACCGTTGGTATATAGTATACCAATGGTTTTGCAGCCTTTACCAATAGTTTGAAACCTTTTGTAATTGCTTAGTTTCCAGTAGTGAACACGCAAGACTGAGTTTTACCAAATAACGATATATATTATTAAAATATTATTTATTATAACCATTCCATTAAATTATTAGATATTAAAATGGTTAGCTAAATTATGAAATATATATGATTTAAACAAATATAAAATTAATTTAATTCATACCAATAAATTATAAATGAATATGAAAACTGATTGAATATAAAGAAAAATATGATTATATTTATTCTCAGAAAGATTTTTTACCCTAATAAATGAAATTAATTATATCTAATGATTGATATTAATTTGATATTAATTTTATATATTCAATAAAATATTTTTCAATATTCATCCAATATATTTCATAGCATAAATATAAGAATAAAAATGACATTAGACATAAAATACTATATTCTAAAAAATGTAGTTTTCACTCAATTTAATTGAGAACTAATTTTAGATCACATTCTTTACCCTTTTCTAAATTTGATATTGGAAAATAATCTTCTTCTTTGTAATATAAACATAAAAATTAGTTGGGGAATTGTTTTTGTTATTTTTCTATAATGTTTTATTTTTTAATGAATAGTGAAATATAATAAAATTTAATTCAAAATTGTTGTTTGATTTAAATTATTTGTAATATTAAATATGATTTTATATTGGTTTTAAAAATTTATTACATGAAATTTTTATAAAATAATCCAATTTAGGTCATTGGATACAATTTGAATTTAAAATTGGGTATAAAAACAAAGGAAAAGTTTAGACGTTTTTACTTTAAAAATTTGCATTTTCGTCCCATCCCCAGGATTAAATTTTAATTAATTTCAACCAATTTTGTGATTAGAATTTGAAAAAATGTATTCCAAATATGGAAGAATAATAATATATAATTTATAATAAGTTCAACTAATTTTAAGACAAAAAATATTATAGAAATTCATTAAAATTAGTTACAATGATTAAGGTAAAATTATTCTTAATAAGGGACTAAACATTAACATAAGGGTCTAAATGACCTATAAAATTGCCCAAGATCTGTATTATATTAATATAGTGACCCTATAATATATATTATGGACTTTTTTCCATTATTGGATCCACATTCTGTGGAACAAACATGTGTCGAATCTCCTTTCAAAAAATTTACAAGAGTCCCACTCCACCTCCTCTATAAAAGGGATCCTCTCCTCCCACATCCTCACACCTCCTATACCACTTTGGCCTGAAAAATATCTTCCCATATAGCTCTAAAAAAACTATTCCATAATCATAGAATTCTAAATACATTAAAAAATATATCCAATGAATCCCATTGGATTAAACTAATAGGAGTTACCTAATTATGAGGTAACATCTTTCTTAAGCCAACATAGTTTTATTTCTATTCCCCACCAAAAGTCAACATATCCCATTATTATAAAACAAGAGAAGTATTATTAATATAATATTATTTGAAAATATTATGTTTTATACCAACAAATACATACAATACCATTTAATGGTTAACAAACATTCTTTTTATGTGAACGACGAACTACTAACTCACAAAACGATGATTGGTCATTCTTCCATTACCACCTCTCATAGTGATCATTATGATGCAGAATCTACATATATATTATATATATGTTATTTGTAATGTATTTATTTTCCATTTTTTTATAACACATAACTCTATACATTTCCTTTTTTGTAAATATGCTAACAAAGTTTGTGGAAGTGTGGACTACTACCTCCTTAAAGAGATATTATTCATTCATTATATACATGGACCAAATTATGGTTAATTTCAATAGTCATATTAAACATATATGGAATATATATGATTATGTAATTTCAATATACATATGTATCATTTACTTTTAATTATTTGAATATGACATGGAAATGAAATAATTATGATATAATTAATATAAACATCAAATGAAAAGTCAAACATACTTCATAAAACTAGGAAACTAACACCCGAAATAGTTAAAATAAATAAATATTTTTTACAAAGAGGTAATAAAATATTATATAAAGGTAATTTCTGATATTATAAACATTAGTATGCTTTTTTTATATTATTAAAATATTTTAATCCACTATATAAAAGGATATATTCCACACAACACAATGAAAGGTTAAGTTAAGGGATTCCATCTCAATTTTCATTCCTTTAAGACATTTTTTTATAAACCAATTTTGGTTTTTGGTTTTTATACTTCTATTTGAAATGTTTTATCATGAATCACCTTATTATCATGGTATTCTATTTTATATTTTATTCCATCATGTTTATTATGATTTTAATGTTTCAATGTGGTATGGGACCCTTTGGAATGTTAAAATATATTTTCCATCATGAATGTTCATAATGATTATCTTCAAAATATCAATTCATTTTGTTATTGTTATCTTTATATTAAAAAATAACTGTATGGTAATCATTTTTTCCATATTAATATCCTTGAATATCTATATTTCTATATAATGGATATTATTGTTGTGTAAATGATATATCTTTTAACCTAAGGTGTTTACATTGACAGTTATTTGATTAATTAAGGAATGATTAATAAATATATATACTTCATTAAAAATGAATATTGTATAATTGATAATGTTTATTTTTAAACTAATTATTATATTTGAGGAATTCATCTCACATCTATGAAATGGGTGGGGCCTAGTTATAGATTACCGAGTGATGCATCACTAGTCACAAGAGACAAAATAATTGACAAAATTAGATGGGTTTCTACCTCGATCTGCTAAACATTCCTATGATTAGAATTGGCCGTAATGGTTCCATGTGCCTTAAAAACACGGAATCTAATAAATAATCATTTCCCTTATTTATCTTCTATTATTATTTTTCTATGAGATTTTTCACTGACATATGTATTGATTCATTCCATTTTTATTTCAATGATTAAATGTAACTTGTTTTCAATATATTACCTTTCAATATTGATTTTTCATTATATAGTATTTTTAATGGCATGTGTTATTAGTTATTAAACTTTCCATGTTGATATATTATCATTTATTAATTATTTCATCCACTTTACATTTCCTTACGGAGCATTTGAGCTCACCCATATTATGTTTCCATTTCAAATGTTATGAAGATGAGTCCATTGAATATGATTTATATGATGTTTTTTTTATTATGTATAATGTTGGTATTTCATATTTTATAATATATTATGGGTATTATGTATGTTATATAGCTTTCCAAGACTGCTAAACTCATCAGTATTATAAAATTTTATTCCCTGTCGTCATGCCAATGTAATAAAATAATGCACATACCCTATTCTTCTGTGTTCAAGGTGTTATTGTTGGTAACAAAGGAAGTTTAGTAGCATCCATGGAAACTAGATTTAGAAATAATAAATTAGCTATCAGATCATTATGATTGATATTTAGTAGTTGTGTAGAATAACATCATAGAATTATGGTAAAGTCGAGATTATGTGGGTATTCGTAGAAATAAATCCGTATATAAATACTATAAATAGAAATTGTTTTGGAAAATATGTTCCTATAATTATAATCATTGAAAAGGTGTGTTGGTCTAGACTCAGGGTAAACTGGTACACAACAATGGTCCTTAATATGCACATTGTTTGACACTCCTATGGGATACTCTTATGATATTTATATAAGGACGCATCCTTAAACATTTAATATAATTGAATTATCTTAATAATTAACTTTGATAATATTTTCAGGTTCATAGATTTTGATAATTTGGTTATAAAATAAACACAACAACTTTAATATTACATGTTGACACATCTACCCAATTTCCATTTTTTTCAAAAAAAATATAAATTCTTGAAAAAAAGATTCATGTCTAGTTCCATGTTTTTGAAAACATGACTTTTCCATGATCTCATCCTTGACCCTATTCAACATTATGTACTGTGAAAAACATTTCAAAAACATTGTATAAGTATAAAAAGCATAGCAAGGGATACACAATGAAGGAAAATTTTTTGTTTTTCAAAACAACAAGTGAACCCGGAATAATTTATCATAAGTAATATTCTTTACCTTTTTTAAGAATTAAATACTCTTCATTGGATTAAAGATAATTTATTACCATTTTTTAACCAAAATATTACCATAAAACTCATATATAGGACACATAACCTATAAAGGTATCTTGGGTCATAAACATACATAAATAGAATAACGACATGGTCGACTTCCACACATATCATTAAATGGAATAGACATACGGAGGACATCCATACCCAATGCATTGGAGGTTATAAAGTAACCACCTACCCTAGTTTATCACGACACCACCTGTAATTTTCTTTATCATGTTACCACACATAAAATGTCCAAGTACCCCTATAAAATCATAATACCTTCAACATATATAAAGGAAAGAAACTATTTCCACTTTTCAATCACAATATATCAGTTAAATATATTGACATAAAAAATCCATAATCAAAACTATTTTCAAAAAAAAATACGTAAAATAGTATTTGGTATTTATTTTCCTTTTTAAATCATTATTACTTGTTAAGGAACCAAATGATCAAATAACACTCACGGCGACGGAAAGGTCATTGTGACCATTTATGTTAAAAGAAAAATTCATTTTTTTCATTTAGTAAAACACATTGTAGAAAAATATTCCATTTGAATGAAATGAAAATTCAATGGTGTTTATACAACGTATAGATGAAATTCATGTATTGAAACAAAATATGCTTCAATGAAGGGAGATTGAGCCAACGTCCCTTACCTCATGTTCGACTTGACCTGTTTGTTCTTTAATCTCAAGAATAATTAAATAAAGTTAATATCTACTTGCTTAAGAACCCTTTTCATGTTTATAACTATTGGATCTTGAATATACATATTATACACAAGAGGGGGGTGAATTGTGTCTACCCGATTTTTTGTTAACTCTTCAATTGAACGAGTTCTTTCCTCTTTGCATTATCAGATTTGATCATGTAGCAGAATAAGTAAAATCAGAGACACAAGGATGTATTGTGGTTCGGGGAACAGAAGTCCCCTACTCCACTCCACCAACACTCAACTCCATGAGCTTGGTGATTTTCACTATATGGTCTTTGTTTCAATAGATCGGTTCACAACTGAGTACAGGCAGTTGAAACCTTTACAATACAAGAAAAAACAAAGCATTCTAGTTCAAACATGAACCTTTCCAGCTTAGTATGAGAAGATGGTTACTCATGAATAGAAAGAAAATATTTTTGTATTCTGGAAATACATTCTAGATGTTCTTCACAATTGCAACAACATGTAATTTATTACAGATGGATATTCACCTCTATAAATATTGATTTTCAATTCGAAGAAGTTCTGAGTCGATCTGGTTGCAGTAGATATTGAGATATAATTCACAACTTCTACAGTAATAGATGCACAGTATATATTTGATGTAGAACAAGTGAATCTTTTATCGAGTTCCTTCTTCTTAAAATAAATAGAGCTTTGTCGTTATTTTTGAATCAGTAGAATGGAGTCCTTATTGCAGTCTCTGTTTTCTACCTTTTTTGAATAATATATTGATCACCACACACTCTTACCTGGTGTTTCAGAGAAAACATATATAACAAATGAGAGAATATTCCCTAACCATTTAGATCCATAAAAATATCCTTTTGATTCACGATATTCAAAAATTTGAACTTACAGAGTAGTCGTAACTTCCCTGTAGACTTGGCATAAAAATATCCTTTTAATTTGATCATTAATCCATTGAAAAAATGGATTTGAATCAGTCAAAGTCATATTTTAAAATAGACATTAAATCTGGCTTTAAATCCGCCTAACAATCAGCTTTTTGACCGTCACATAAAAATATCGTCTTTCAAACTTTCCAACGCCAAATGTAAGCTTGATGATATGGCATCCAAATGTAGAGTTGATGATATAGTATTTAAACGTAAGGTTCAAAATGTAAGGTTGAACATAAACGTAGGTTTAATGTTACTTTCGTCAAACGTAAGGTTGATCATAAACATAGGGTTGATCATCCTTACTTTTCTCTTCAACATTCAAATGTACGGTAAATGGTCCATACTTTTCTCTTCAACTTTCAAACTTACGGTAAAAGATCTATACTTTTACTTTATCGGTACTTTTCCAAGAACGTATGGTTGTTTACAAAATTAAGGTTGATTAATCATACTTTTGAGAAACAAATGTAACGTTTAATATTTACATATGGTTCTCCTTCCATACTTTTCTGATAACCCAAACGTAAGGTTCCTTCCTAACGTAAGGTTATTCTTTTAAAATTTTCTAATGACGTATGGTTGATTAACCATACTTTTCTCTTATCTCAAAAATTTTACACGCCTTTCATCCTTACCCTACGTTTATCTACGTAGGGTATGAACAGTTATTTCAGGACAAGCTAAAATATATATTGATTAAGTAGAACATGAACAGTGATTCCAGAACACGCTAAATACGAATACTTTGACAATAAATTCCCATAATTTCAAGATTAAAAAATTGTTAAATTATTGAAAAATACTAAATAAAATCATTAGAAAATAATTAAGGGTATTTGTGAGCATCAAACTTATCATAAAGAGGCAGAGTATTATTTTCAATAATATCCCCCTTTAAATAACATTATTATTTATTTTTGAAAACAATACTTTGCTCAACAATCTCACCCTTTTTAGTGATCACAAAACCCATAAAAAATAATAAGACTAATTAGATGAAATTAACTTTTAAAATTAGTTACATAGTGTTTTAGAATTTTGAGAGGATAAGACAATATTTAATTTTAACATGATCATAATAAATATAAATTTATCCCCTTTATGAAAAAAGTTTCTAATTTTATCCAAATTTCTCCCCTAATAACTTAAAATTGTTTTCTGTATAAATCCAAAACATTAAATATACAGGAAATCATTTAAATAAGGTTTTTAAAATAAAATGTTGTGTTCGTCCAAATTTCTCCTCCTTTTTGTGATATCAAAATGAATGATAAATTATGGATTTTAACACATTTAATTTTGCACTGAACTATAGGTAAATGCTATTATTAACTGTTTATCAATAATTAAATCTGGAGTATAGGAATATCAAAATAACGATAGTAAAACAAACTGGAAAGAATCAAATAGACAATAGAAAAAATTTTCTTTAAAAAATAGCAGTATTTACATGACAATGATATAAACAGGAATCAAGGTTTGGGTGGGGTAAGAAATAGGTTTTATCTTCTCTGGATTGCAGACTTGATTTCTGTGAACTGTTCCCTGAGTCGCTTCATCATCCCATCTCCATGTTTTATTAGGAGCTATTTGTTCTCCTGAGTCATATGAATATCCTCGATTAAATTGACTCTGAAAAACTCATGCATCCTTTCGTCTTTTTCTATAAACACCGATAGCTTCTCAAACATCTGATTTAACAATGTTCTGATTGGTGCCTCATTAGATGTCAGTTGATCCACAAAATATTTCTTATTGTCCAGAAACACTGATAATGGAGCACTGTTACTTTGAAGGTCTTTCAACCTATAATTCATGTTACTCATCGTGAATGTGATAGCTTGAAATCTTTTGATTAAATCGGGTGAAGTGCCTAATCCACTAGCAGCATTATTTGCAACTGATGCAAATTGGTTCTCCATAAACAATTTTAGATCTGATAAATCCGTCTTCCTAACTATTTCAGATTTCAACTTGTCAACTGTATTCAGCGTATCCTCTTTAATCATTTCAACTTCTTTCCATGAGACTGTACTCTCCTTCAGCTTTTGAAATCTCAATTGTTCGAAATTTAAGGAATTTCTCAGAGTGACATTCTTAGATTCAAACTGAGACACCTTTTTGTATAGTTATTCAACTTATTTCTTTCTTGAATCAGAGGTACCCTATTCTTGATTTTCATTCTCAGGCTCTGGATGATGCATCAGTACCAAAGGTAATGTTTCAGCATTAGATTTTTCTTTTTCTTTGTCTTGAGTTGGTTGGTCCACAGATTTTTCCTTTGAGTATGCAGACTCCTCCACAGAAAAGTCTTCTTGAAGTACTTCTGTGTGAGCTTCAGAAGCATGCTCATCACAAACATAAACATCTGTTTCTACCACTGGAATTTCAAGAACAATATTTTTAGGATTTTATTGAGTTCTGGCCACTTCCTCACCAGGCTCTGCCTCCTTATATTATTCTTGTTGAAGTGTAACCTCAACATCAGCTACATTCTGTTCCTGATTATCCCTTTGAGCTTCTCCTTAAAATACTGATCCCTCTACTGGTTTTGTCCTTTCACTAACATCTTCCATGGTCTTATCAGTAGCAGCTTCTCTTACAAAAGAATAAGAAAATAAAGCTTCTCTTGTTGCCAATGCAGGGGAAGTAATTTACTCGAAAACTGGTCTAGTTCTTCGACATTGAAGTCCCTCCAGACTTATTTCTTCCTTAGCATCATACACTTCAAATGGGATCATTCTTGCTACATTGTTGACTCTTGATTCATCTTGTCCCTCCTTGGACTTAGCATATTGAGCCCGACCACTCTTTGAGTGATCCTCAGCTCTTACTGGAAAATGTTTTCCTTTAATAGTGCTCCATAAATAGCCAATTTTTCATATATTTCCAGCATTAATCATATTATTGTTATGACCGTCTACATGGGAAGCTACTAATCTCACCATGTCTTTTTTAAGCAACAACTTGGAAATAAATCGACCAAAAGGGAAAAAGTTCATCCGGGGGTCACTTTGACAACAGTAATTGATGTACCTTACCATACACCTTGTGATGTTTAATTTTATATCGCTTAACAAAAGATACATATTGCACATATCAGGGTATAAAATCTTTTCCATTTCTACCATTCTAGGAGCTATTCCTATTTGAACGAATTTAACCAGGATCTTGTAATCCGGTTCTAAATCCTTCACCATCATTTTCTTAATAGTAGAGGTTCCAAACAAAAAGGACATAATTTCCTTGGATATATTCACATCATCTCCTATGTTCTTCAAATCAAAATGAAAAACTGCCTCATGAGGGCAGTTGTGTATCTGACCAATTTCTACTGACGATATTGAGAAATCCATATCCTTTATCTTCGCCATCATACCATCCTCAGTATCCACCAGACTAAACAGTACATATTTGAAGAAGTATCTAAGTTCTACCTCATACATAAATTCAGTATTTTTACTGTTTAATGTCTGTTCATGATTCAAAAATAACAGTGCTTGTTTCAACAGTAGATTTGTCTGAAATAACCAGTTGAGGTCGATTACCTTTCCCTATAAGATCTTTCTTCCTTCAGAGTGTTGCCTCTTGGAATTTCGTGGCTCGGGTTCACTAGATCTTTTAGTCCTTACCTTCTATGCGATAATCTCAGATGGTTTGGAGGTTAGGGTTTCAGAAGTTTGAAGGTTAGGGTTCATGAGAAGAGGTGCGGTTTGCGGATTCGATAAGGTATCAATGGAAATAAAACGGTTTACAAGTCGAAAGGGATTATGAAAAACTTTATTCTCGTGTTTTTAATAATCATTTAATATATTTACAAATAAATAAAATAGATTATGTGGATAAAAGAGGGTTATTCTGTTTAACAAAAAATTAATCAGAATTAAAATAAAGAACAAGAATTGTAAAATACAATTTTATTTAAAATCAAATAAACCTATCTCCCCCTTAATAAAATCAAACCTTGCAGTGGGAAGTGGTTGAGTAAAAAATATCTTCTAATTGAATTTATCTATTTATAAATTCTAAAAATATATCCTTTTTAATAACATGATCTCTTAAAAAGTGATTCATTTTATCAATGTGCTTAGTTCTAGAATGACTAATAAGATTTTTTGAAATATTAATTGCACTTGTATTATCACATAAAATAGGTGTATTATTAAAATTCAATCCAAAGTATATAAGAGTGTTTTTCATCCACAACACTTGTGCATAGAAACTGCCTGCAGAAACATATTTTGCTTCGACTGTTGACCGGGTAACTAAATGTTGTTTCTTAAGAGACCATGACACCAAAGACATTCTTAAATGGTGATGTTCATGATGTGATTTTTCTATATAATCTACACCTTCCAAAGTAAACATCTGAATATGAAATCAAATTTAAATCAGAAGTTTTATGATAACATAGAGATTGAAAAATAGTTCCTTTTAAATATCTAAAAATTATTTTGACAGTAGTAAAATGGATTCTTTGGGATTTGATTGAAATCTAGCACAAAGAGATACTGAATACATTATATCTGGACTACTAGCAGTACGATATCACAAACTACCATTCATACCTATATATAACTTGTTGTCAACTGATTTCCTAGTTTAATCCAAATCATGTTTTATATTAGTACACATAGGAGTTATAAATGGATTGTTGTTTTCAAGTCCAAATTTTTTAAGTAAATCAGTAATTTATTTGTTTTGATTCAAAAAATTTCCAAATTTTTTTTGATAAATTTGATGTACTAAAAATAAGCAAAGGGTTTTATTAGTTGATACAAAAATTACATCAACAATATAAATTTGAACCAAAAAAACATTGTTTTTTACAGTTTCTTAAAGAGTGTGGGATCTTCCAATCCAACAGTAAAGTCATTTTTCAAAAGAAGAGAACATAATCTTTCTTACCAAGATCTGGGTTCATATTTGCTTTAGTAATTTTAAAAACAGAATCAGGTTTTTGAGAGTTTTCAAAACCAGGAGGTTTCTCAACATAAAAATCCTCCATTAAATAAAAATTTAAAAATGCAGATTTAACATCCATCTGAAATAATTTAAAATTCATATAAGATGCATAGGATAAAAGGATTCTAATGGCTTCTAACATAGCTACAAGAGAAAAAGTATCATCATAATATATTCCTTCTTCTTGATTATACCCTTAAGCTACTAATCTTTCTTATTTTCTAGTTATTGTGCCTTGATCATCCTGTTTATTTCTAAAGACCCATTTGGTTCCTATTACTGGATAATTATTAGGTCTTTCCACTAATTCCAAAACATCATTTCTTTTAAACTGGTTTAATTTATCTTTCATTTCTATTACCCAGATTTCATCATCTAAAGCTTCTTCTATAGTCTTGGGTTCTTATTGGGATATGAAAGGCAGAGAATTCCACTAGGTTTCCTAAGATTCTTCTAGTTTAAATTCATGTTTCTAAGTCACCTATTATAGTTTCTAAATGGTGCTTTTTTAGGGTTCTAGACTGTCTAGGAAATACACTTATAGGTTCTTCAGTATCATGTTCTTTTGAACTGGACTGAATTTATTTTATATCATTTTCAAAATCATTCTTTATGTTCTCATGTCTCAAGTTATCATTAGAGTCAGGTTCTTCCATTTGATCTGTCCTTTTCCAAAGGGATTAGATTCATCAAATTTTCTCATGAACTGATTCTTCAACAATCCTTGACATTTTATTATAGACTCTATAAGCTTTTGAGGTAGCAGAATATCCTACGAAAATACCTTCATCATATTTTGGATCAAAGTTACCAAGATTATATTTTGTGTTCAAGATGTAGACCTTGCATCCAAAAACATTAAATGAATTTACTTTAGATTTTATGTTATTCCATTGTTAATAGGGTGTCTTTTTCAAAATAGGTCTAATTAAAACTCTATTAATTATAGAACATACTGTATTTACAGCTTTTCCCAAAAATATATAGGTTGGCTATATTAATTTAACATAGTTAAATCCATTTCATTAATTATTCTATTTCTTCTTTCTACAATCCCATTTTGTTGAGGTGTTCTTGGTGCAGAGAAGGTATGTTTAATACCCATGTTTGAGAAAAAGGAATTAAATTCCTGATTCTCAAATTCTCCACCATGATCACTTCTCAAAGAGATTATATTAAAACGTTTTTCATTTTGACCATATTTTAAGAACATTTCAAATAACGTAAAAGCATCATTTTTAAATTTTAAAAAGAAAACGCAAGTAAATCTGGAATAATCATCAACTAATACATAAAAAATATAATTTACCAGCTAAAGTTGATACTATGGAATTTCCAAACAAATCCATATGGATATGTTCTAGAGGATTAGTTGTAGCAAATTTATAAACATATTTGAATGATGATGTGTGTTTCTTGCCAAGTTGGCATGCATCACATAATCTGTTAGTTTCAAATTTGAGATTAGTAAAATCTGAAACTAGATGTTTCTTAGATAATTTATTTAAAACTTATACATTGCAATATCCAAGTCAGCTATTCCAGATCCAAGATTCACTTACTTTAGAAGTCAAGGAGTTTTCTTGTTGTTTACACAAGGAATTTAAATCCAAAGTATAGACATTATCAATTCTTGGTGCTTTATATTTAAACAGTTTATCTTTAGAAATAATACAACAATTGTTAGTAAAATCAATAGTATATCCATCATCACAAAGTTGAGAGATACTTAGCCGGTTGGGTTTTAACCCTTGTACATAAATAATGTTGTTGATTGAGACTGTTTTTGGATCTCCAATAGTTCCAATGCCAATGATTTTTACTTTGGCATTGTCACCAAATGTGACAAGTCCTCCTTCCTTTTGAGTGAGTAATGAAAAATTTAATGAGTTTCCACTCATATGTCTTGAGCAGCCACTGTCCATGTACCATATATATTTTCTAATCTGGTGTCCTTCTACCTAGAAATACATTCTTATAGATTTTTTTGGTACCCATATTTTGTTGGGTCCAAGGGTGTTATCTAGAAATGATCTGGGTATCCATATTTACTTTATTCTTTTACAATCAGGTGAGTCATATAAGACTTTTGAAACATAGGCTTTCATAACACCACATATTTGAGGTTGCCTTAAGAAACAATTTTTAGCTATATGTCCCTTTATCCCACAAAAGTTACAATTAACCCTTTTAGAGATAAGAACAAAATAATTTTTATATAGCGTAGGTTTTTCTCCTTTACTAACAATTCCAAAAATCTTCTTTTTAATGAATTTTTTTCCAAGAATTTCATTTAATGAATTATCTCCTTCTATTAAAACCAATGCAGCCTGTTTTTAAGATTTAACTTCATCCTGCAGTGTTTTTATTCTTGATTCAAAATCAATATAGTTAGTGTTAATAGAATTGTATTTATCATTTAATTCCTTATGTTGTTTCAGCATTGCATATCTCTCATCTAAAACATCTTTATGTATGTTCTTTAGTGACATATGTTTCGTAGATACTGAGTCATATCTTTCTTCAGGAATATTGCAGTAGGCTTCAATTTTTTATTTTGTGTAGCTTGATTCAGAACTTGATTCATTATTTGAGTCAGAGGAGTAATATGAGTGTACCTCATTTGTTTCTTCCATTAAACACGTGTTTTCTTTTAGATTGAAAAATTCTTTCTCTGAGCTTGATTTATTATAGCTTCTAGGGTCTTCATATACACTCCAAGTGTTTTTCATAGCTTTCTTGTCTTTCTGGTCATAGTCATTTCTTTTGAAGAATTTTTTTCTTTGCATCTTTTAACTGTGGGAAATCTGGTCTGATATGCCCCATATTCATGCATTCATAGCATCTTACTTCCTTATCATCTCTCTTAAATGGTTTTATGAAGTCTATTTTCTTTCTGTAGAATTTTCTAAATTTTCTACCTAGCTGAGCAAGTTCTTCATATGAGTTTGATGAGTCGGAGCTCTCTAATTTAGCTTTGACTTCTCTACTTTTCATCTTTCTGCTTCTTCTTTGTGATGGTGCTTTCAGGGTAGAATCTTCTCTTTTGATAAGAACTTTATGTTTATTAGATTCATCTTCCATCTCATGTTCATACATCATTAATGTTCTAATAAGTTCTGTCATGGTTAAATCTTTGACAGTTATCGACTGTCTGATTGCTGAAGAGATTCTATTCCATTTTGTAGGCAGAACTCTCAATACTTTTAATGCTTTATCATCTTGCTTAATAGGATCTCCCAAGGTAGTTATGTTATTGACAATATCTGTCAATCTTCCATTCCTTTGATAAATACTCTCACCTTCAACCATTCTGAATGTATCAAATTTAAGCTTAGCAGTTGCATATCTCATTTCCATGATATTGTTAGTTCCTTCATAAGAAACAGTAATAGTTTACCACATTTCATATGATGTTGGGCATTGAGATACTATTTTAAACCCATCAGGTCCTAGACCACATATAATTGGATTCATTTCTTTTGAATTCATATCATATTCTGCTTCCGTAGCTTCACTCCATGTTTCAGGTTTTTTTGGTATTTCATATGGAGTTATAATATTCGAATAGACTCTATATCCAAGATTTTTCAGATAGATAATCATTCGAGACTTCCAGCATCCATAATATTCTTCATTGAAGTACGTTTCCCAAACCATAGACATTACCTCTCTTGTATCATTCATGATGCTCTGTTGTATAATCTTCAACTGCTTCTAGCTTGCTATGTCTTTATCAGAAGCTCCACCTCTAATACCAATTGTTGGATCTTGAATATACAGATTATACACAAGAGGGGGGGTGAATTGTGTCTTTAATATTTTTTGTTAACTCTTCGATTGAACAAGTTCTATCCTCTATACTTTATTAGATTAGATCATGTAGTGGAATAAGTAAAAACTGAGACAGAAGGATTTATAGTTGTTCGAGGAACAAAAGGCCCCTAGTCCACTCCACCAATGATCAACTCCATGAGCTTAGTGATTTTCACTATCTATTCCTCGTTTCAACAGAACGGTTCACAACTATATAGAGGCAGTTGACACCTTTACAATCCGAGGAAAAACAATGCCTTCTAGTTCAAACACGAACCTGCACAGCTTAGTAAGAGAAGCTGGTTACTCAAGAATAGAAAGAAAATATTCTCATATTTTGAAAATACTTTTGAGATGATCTTTATAATTTCAACAGCATGCAATTGAAAGTATATGGATTTTCGTCTCTAGAAATATTTATTTTCATGTCGAAGCAGTTTGGAGTCGATACGGTTGCAGTAGATAAGAGATATAGTTCACAACTCTAGCAGTAGTAGATCCAAAGAAGATATTTGATGTAGAAATGTTGAATCTTATATCGAGTTCCTTCTTCCTCTTAAAATAAACAGAGCTTTGACGTTCCTTTTGAATCAGCAGAATGAAGTTCTTTTTACAGTCTCTATTTTCCACCTTTTTTGAATAATAGTTTGATCACCACACACTTGTACCTAGTGGTTCAGAGAAAACGTATATAATAAAGTATAAAATATTCCCTGCAAATTTATATTCATAAAAATCTCCTTTTGATTCGAAATATTCAAAAATTTGAATATACAGAGTAGCCGTAACTTCCCTGAAGACTTGGCATAAAAAGCTCCTATTAATTCAATCTTTAATCCGTTGACAAAACGGCTTTGAATCGGTTAATTTTGTATTTTAAAATCAACTTTAAATCCAACTTGAAATCCGCATAGTAATCAGCTTTCTGAACATCGTTTTAAAATATCGTCTTTCAAACATTTCGACGCCAAAAGTAAGGTTGATGATGTGGCCTCCAAACATAGGGTTGATGATATAGTCTTCAAACGTAAGGTTCACAATGTAAGGTTGAGCATAAACAGAGGGTTCATGTTACTTTCTTCAAACATAAGGTTGATCAAAAATGTAGGGTTGATCATCCATACATTTCTCTTCAACTTTCAAACGTACGGTAAAATATCCTTACTTTTCTCCTCAAATTTCAAATGTACAGTAAAAGATCCAAACTTTTACTTGATCCATACATTTCCAAGAACGTATGGTTGTTTTCAAAAGTAAGGTTTATGAACCAAACTTTTGAGAAACAGATGTAACATTTAAGGTTTACATACGGTTCTCCTTCCATACTTTTCTGAAAACCCAAACGTAAGGTTCCTTCCTAATGTAAGGTTCCTCTTCCATAGGTTTTTGATAACGTATGGTTGATTAACCATACTTTTCTCTTATCTCAAAAAGTATACACACTTTTTATCCTTATCCTACATTTATCTACATAGGGTATGAACAATGATTCTAGGACATGCTAAAACAGATTCCGAATAAGTAGCGCATGACCGATGATTCTAGAACATCCTAAATATGAATTATTTAACAATAAATTTCCATAATTTCAAGAGAAAAATAATATGTTAAATTCCGGCAAAATACTAAATAAAATCATTATAAAATAATTATGGGTATTTGTGAGAATCAAAATTATCATAAAGAGACAGAGCATTATTTTTAATAATCTCCCCCTTTAAATAACATTATAATGTATTGTTGAAAACAATAATTTTCTCAAAAATCACTTATTTCCATGTTATAAACATTATGTAATCATTTATGTCAATAATGTTTGTTTTGTCAATATTTGGTACTTGAGTCAAAAATGGACTTCTTATAAATACAAGTTGTTCATGTGGTCAAGAGTTCATTATATCCAGAATGATATTAATGATTTAGATATCATATATGTCATATATATCTAGTATATACTTGTATTTATAATAGTACATAACATTTGGAGATATGAAATGAAATGCATTGTTCATGGAGACGGTAAGTCGTACGTATGGATGAACGCTACTACCATTTCTATTTCGTATTGTAATGGAATGAAACATAATGATACATAAATATATTATAATTTCAGTGTAATATCATATATAAATTCTTTAACTCTACCCTGTGTATATTCCACATAAGGCAGGAATGAGTCATATCACTTTGTGGGAGCGGTAGTCCACACTTCCTCAAATGAGACTATCGTATTTACCCACTATGGAAAACAAAAAGGTATTATATAATTGAATAATATAGAATCATAGAAACAATATAAATATAGCATATATTATATATAAATATAGTTTCATTATAACGGCCACCATTAGAGGTGGTTGGAGGTAATTGAACAATCATAGTTTCATGCGGTAGTAGTTCGCCATCCATAGAAAGAGTGTGTTCTTTACCCATTAGATGATGGTGTGTGTAAGTGTAGTTCGATACCATCACATGAAAACAACATAGAATATTGAAAATACTAGTTTTGTTATAAAATAAGGGAATAAAGATAGTTTAGGGGGTTGGAGATATAAATTAATACAAAATAAAACAAAAGAATTTAGGAGGAATCATTACCTTTAATTCGGGTAACTCCATTTTGTTTTAACCAAAATGACTTCTTGAAGTGCATTATTCCTAAGTTAAGGCTTATGGAATGAGGAAAAGGATTTAGGGAGATTAATTGGGAAGAGTTTGGATAAGCCATGGGGCATGAGATGTGTGACGAATGACTTAGAATTTAGGACTTTTTTTAAGGGAGATGAGATGATCTTTATGAAAGTGTAAAAATATGTTTTTATTATATAATTATTTTCGGTTTATAAAGGTCAAAACTAATTATTTTGGAATATAAGATGACTCATGATCGAAATAAAAACATTCAATAATAATTGGACAGGTTTGGGATATAATTTTAATGTTTATAATTTTATTTATTTAAATCATTTGTTAATGAGGTAAACACTGCATCATTATTCTGTCATATATAATTTATTTTATTTTATGTATAAAAATTATTAAAAAAATATCACAATGTAGGAAATCCTTTTAGATTTAAAAATTATATTAATAGTCTAAAAGATATATTATATAACTCTATGTAAAAATTAATTTACTAAAATATATTTGTTTATGTAATTTTTGTCTTTACTTTAAGTTAATTAAAATAAAGTGTCATTATCACATTTAAGTGGCTCCATGTGGTACCAATATTTACCCAAGGATTCCCATGGTCTTACATTACTCATCAAATAATTTTAGGACATGTGTTAAGGTAATTTTGTTTTATTATTATATTATTTTTACCTTGAATTATCATATTTTCCTTTAACAACTGTAAATAAAAGTCAATAGTTACTACTCACCAAAAAATTTTTCATCTTATTGAACCAAATTTTACATACTAATAGAAAACATGTATTTTTTATTTTTTAAAGTCATTTCACAGAAGTGGTAAAATTTCATTTAAATGAAAAGGTTAGCTTTTTAACTATTACTCATTGTTTTCTCTATTTAACAAAAATTGATGTTTTTCAGAAAAATACCAAAAATTAAGCCTAAGATATATTTGATATCCTGACTTCATAAATGATGTATATTTTACCAAATTAAAAATATATAAGTTTTATTAATTAATTTAAAATTAATTCTCCTAGTCAAAACAAAAAGTGTGTTTTTATGAAATATTAAATATTAAAAGATTGACACTTGTTTATGTCCAATTTCAAAGTGAAATTAATTCCAATGACCCACATTGGATTAAATAATTAAAAATATAATCTAATTACACTAAAAATAAATTAAAAAGATAATATAACCATATAAATATATTATATTTAAAAGAAACATTGAATTAAAATACAGTATTTTTCAATTTCCAATAAAAATAGAATTTTATCTAAAAAATACCAACATTTTACCCAAAGTGAATTTTAATGTCCTGATTCTAAAGAATAATTTTATTTTGTCAAATAGAGCATATAAAAGTGACTAATACTTGATTTAATGAGGGTTCTCTATCATAAGGTGGTAAATCAACCTTTTAAAGTAAATTATGTTTAAATATAGATTTATTCACATTTGGAGCCTCTATCTTTTATTGGATAAATATAAATACATTTGACAGACATGTAAAGTCATATTGCAGTTAGTTATGTTGATTCCAACCTATAAAAAGCCTAGGCATTAACTACCATTTAAAATAATAATATTATATTGTTATTGTGCAACGTGAGATTTCAAAGAAACTTGTTTTTGCGTATCGGGTACGCCATCGAACATAGAAATACCCTATAAAGTAAAATTAATATTTAATTCACAAATATTAATAAATAAGAAAATTTCATATTTCTTTATTTTCCTGGGATGTTACATCCTTCCCCCTTTTGGAAATTTCGGCCTCACAATTTTAGTCACTTATGAAATAAATGGGAGTATTTATCCCTCATAGAATTTTCAGATTCCCACATTACCTCTTCAACCATATGGGTTTTCCACAAAACCGTTACCTGGTGAATTACCATATCCTATACACATTCTCTCTATAGCCAAGAATCTGGATTGGTTATTCCACATAAGAGAGATTCTCTTCCAACTGAACTACCTCTAGACATAAAACATGAGATAGATCTGGAATATACAATATCAATATTGAAACATGAAAAACATTGTGTACAGGGAAAACATGGAGGTAAATCCCCTCTGTATGCAACTAATCCAACATTCTCGAGGATTTAATAAGGTCCAATGAACCTCGAACTCAATTTTCTCTTCTTACCAAAACGCATCACACTATTCCATGGAAAAACTTTGATAAATATGTGGTCACCTACCTCAAAAGAATGATTCTTCCTCTGGTTATCCACATAACGTTTCTTCCTATTATAAGCTGATCTTCTGTGCTTCTGAATCAACTGAAATTTTTGGTCCATCTCTTCTACCAATTCTTGTCCCATCAGCTTCCTTTCACCTACTTCATCCTAAAAAAGCGGGATTTCGACACCACTTCCCATATAATGCAACAAATAGAGCCATCTTTATGATCGAATGAAAACTTTTATTATATAAAAACTCATCCAAAGAAATATGTTTTTCCAAATATCCCTGATAATCTATATAGAAAGTATGTAGTATATCCTATATGGTCTAAATTGTTCATTATGACTGCCCATCTGATTGAGGATGAAAAGATGTACTAAAATTTAATTTAGTACCCTAAAACATCTGAAAGCCTTTCCAAAATATAGAAGTAAACATGGGATCACGATCAGATACAATGGAGAGGGGGACACCATGTTACCTTAATATCCCTTTAATATACAACTGAGAAATTTTATCTAGAGACAAAGTATCTCAAATAGGAAGGAAATGAGTAGATTCAGTCAATCGATCAATAATAACACAGATTGCATTGTTTCCTGGAGATGTATTTGGTAATCAAACAATGAAGTCCGTGGGTATATTTTTCCATTTCTTCTCTAGTACTGGTAAAGACTGAAGCATCCATTTCGGTAACTACCACTCTGCATTAACCTGCTGACAGGTTAAACACTTCATAGTAAAATAAGAAATATCTATTTTTATTCCACCCAACTAGTAATACTCCCATGATTTCTATACATCTTATTACTACTAAGATGAAATAAAAATAGGGAACTATAAGCTTCACATAGTAACTAATTCTTCAACTATGAATCACAGGGCACACATAATCTCTCCCCAAAACTCAAAACACAATCATTATCAAAGTTAAAATCATGAAACATACCCTTCTCAACCAACTCTAACTTTTTTTACAACTCAATGTCTTCCTTTTATGATTTCTTAATTCTGTCTTATAGAGATGATCTCACTAATAGCTGAAACAAAATAGGTGATTTTTTTGCATCACCAACATCTATGAAAAAGTTCATCAAATCAAAAACCAATGGTTCTCATCCCAAACATATCATGGTTAATGAATCTTTAATTTTTTCATGCAAAGCATCAGTCATTTTATTTTCTTTTTTCGAATGGTAAAGGATCGTGCAATCATAATCCGTGATTAATTCCAACCATCTCCTCCATATCATGTCCAATTATTTTTGAGTTAATATATACTTTAAACATTTTTGATCGGTATATATTTCACACTTTACTCCATAAAAATTATGCCCCTAAATTTCTAATTCAAAAACTACAGTAGATAATTCCAAATCATGTGTAGGGTAATTTAACTTTTGAGGTTTCAACTGACCTAAAGCATAAGAAATTACCAGATCATTCTATATAAGGACACACCAATGCCTTTTTAATGAAGAATCACTATAGATAAAAAATCTCTCCATTTCTATAAGGTAATTCCAAAACAAGAGCATTCACCAATCTTCTTTTCATTTCCTGAAAACAGTCATCACATTCTTTTGTCCAAACAAACATAACACATTTTTGAGTTAGCTTAGTTATCAGACTAGATAACCATGCCACATTTTCAACAAACCTTTTTTAAAAACCTTCCGACCAATACATCTATGAATCTTTGTTATATTTGTGGGTCTTGGACATTCTTCAACAACTTTGGTTTTAGCAGTGTCAATAGTTATGTGATTTTTTGAAACAATGTGCCCATGGAATGTAAATTTTTGTAACCAAAACTCACACTTGCTGAATTTACCAAACCATTTCTTTCCATTTAAGGTTTGAAAGAAAACCCTTAAATGACTTCCATGATCCTAATTTCATTTATAATAAACCAAAATATCATCAATTAACACTACCACAAACTAATCCAAGAACTCCTGGAAAGTTATATTCATATGATACATGAATAAAGAAGGTGCATTGGTTATCCCAAAAGGAATAACTAAAAATTCATAATGGTCATATCTAGTGTGAAACACGGTCTTCAAAATTTATACTTCCTTTAATTTCAACTGATGGTACCCCAACCAAAAGTAAATCTTCAAAAAATACTGAGCTCCCTGGAGCTGATCAAACAAATCATCGATATGAGGTAAAGGATAATTTTTCTTAACATGGATGTTATTAAATTCTCAATAATAAATGAAAAGTATCATTAAACCATATTTATTTTTAAAAATTAATACTGGTCCCCCATGGTGATGTTTTAGGTTGAATGAAACCTTTATCTAATAACTCCTACAATTGCTTATTTAACTCTAAAAGTTCAATTTCATCCATTCGATAATGGGGTTTTGAAATTTTCATTGCATCAGGAACTAAGTCAATAGTAAATTCAACTTCCTGATCAGGTATAGTACCATGAAACTCATCAAGAAAAAACATCTAGGTAATCATTTACCACCTACACATCATTAATCTGTATAGTTATTTTGTTTTAAACAGTATGTGAAAGGTAACATTCCTTTCCAACTTTTACAAGTTTCTCTACTTCTTGATATGTTATAAATAGTACAGTTTCATTCTTATACAGAAACTGAAAATATTTCTTAAAAAAAACCTCTTTAGCTTTGTAGTCAATATTATCATGATAAAAAGATAGCCAATCCATGAACAAAATAAAATCAAAATCTCTTAGAGGAAAACAATAAGGTTTTCATGTAGATTATTTCCAGACACAAGGACATGAAGGTTCTTATAATTTTTTCTGTCTCAACATTTCCACCAAGTGTTTTTAACAAAAGTTCAAGATTCACATCTTGAGATGGGAATCCCACTTTAATAAAAACATTCTCAGAAATGAAAGAATATGTCGACCCTAAATGAAAAAACACTTTGGAATAATATGAACATGTAAATAGTGTACCTGATAACACTTCATTTGATTGCCCAACATCTTCTAAAGTTGTAGAAAAGGACTTCACCAACCCTTTGTTCTTGTAGTATGGTTCCATTCCCTCAGTTGCGTTTTTTTGATGAACTTTCATTTTCAAGATGACCCATTTCATTGCACTTAAAACATCTTACAACTAGATTTTCATTGCCTTCTTGATAATCTTCCTTATAGTTACAAGAAATATGACCAGACATACCACACCGGAAGCACATTCCAGACAATGATAAACATTCTCCAGGATGCATTTTACCACACTTTTGTCAAGATGGATATTTATTTTTCTTATCTCCAGGATGTTTCATCAATTTTTTCCCTTTGAATTCTAACTAGACCTCTTATTTTGTTGGTTTTCAAAGAACACATGATCATCAGAAAACTAAATTTCCAACTTATCTGCATATAAAACAAGTTTTTCATAACTTTAGAACTCATGAGAGGCTAATGATCTTTGATATCGTGGGTTTTTTCGTGAGTAAAATCGATTTGTCTTACTATCAAGATCTCGGATGAAATTTTGAGCTTACCTTGCCAGTCGAGTGAATTGTTTTTCATAATAAGCCACTAAGTCATCCTCCTTCCTCAATTCCAAGAATTATGTTTCCATCCTATGATGAACTACCTTAGGAAAATATTTGTCCAGAAACATTCATTTGAATTCATCTCAAACAAGAGCATTTATCTCCTCACTATCCCTGATATTTTTCACCATCGACCACCATTGATCTGCTTCACCTTAAAAATGGTAAACAACAAGACTATCCTTTTGATGTTCTGAACACCCCATGTCATTAATACTCTTTTCCAATTATTTATTCCTCCCTTCTGCTAGCCAAGTTCATATGATCCTCTGGATGATGTGGGATGTTGCCTCATGAAGTCTCTACTACTGACATGTTCCTATAATGTTAATCTGGCTGATCTTGTGCATGGATACCACCCCCATTTATAGCCTAGGTCAACTGATCCATCACTACAAAAAAACTATTAGGTTCCCATTCCGACCATCTCAGGTTGCTAATTTGGAAGGTTGTCTTCCTCTCGATGTCATCCAAACATAGCTACCATGTTTCCTCTGTGGAAAACCATTCTGAATATAGAAATATCTTAGGGGAATCAACATGGTAATCTGTAAATGCTATATCATTTTAATATTGACATAAATTAATTTATGGATAATAATTGAACAATACCTGAACTCCATAAGTTATCTAAACCGACCTTTGATACCAACTATAAAGACAAGGCCTTAAATATTGCATATACATGAATTTTGATAATAACTCACATTGATGGTCTTTTCAGGTTTAGATCTTTAGACAATTAGGTCATAATATATACATGACCACTTGAATATTACATATTGACACATCTACCCAGTTTTCATTTTATTCAAAAAAATAAAAATTCTTGAAAAAAAGAGTCATTTTTTGTTCCACGTTTTTGACATAATGACTTTTCCATGATCCCATCCTTGACCCTATACCACTTTATGTCATTTGAAAAATATTAAAAAAACATGGTATGAGCATAAAAAGCTCAGTAAGGGATACAAAAATAATAGAAACTGTTAGTTTTTCAAAACAACAAGTAAACCACAAAATACATTATCATAAGTAATACTTTTCACCATTATGAAGTAGTAAATACTCTTCACTGAATAAAAGATCATTTAATACTTTTTCGTAACCAAAATATTACCTTAAATACAATATAAATAACATAAACCAAATAAAAGTAACTTTGGACATAAACATATTTAAATGGAATAACCATGCGGTCGACTTCCACACATATCACTAAATGTAATAGACATATGGCTGACTTCCTAACCCAATGAACTGAAGGTTATAACAGAACCACATATCTTGGTTTATCACGGAACCACCCATCATTTGTTTTATCACGTAACCACCAATCAAATGTCCACGTATCATTATAAAATCATAACACATACAACAAATATAAAGGAAAGAATACATTTCCACATTTCAATCATAGTATATCAGTTCAATATATTGACGTAAAAAATCCATTATCAAATACATTTTCATTACCGAAATACATAAAATATTAAATGGTATTTATTTTCCTTTTTAAAAACATTACGGCTTGTTAAGGAAGACAAATATAAAATAATACTTGCAGCAGCAGAAATGTTGTTGTCACCGCTTATGTTTAAAGAAACAATCCTTTTTTTGTTTAGTAAAATGCTTCAAAGAAAAATATTCCCTTTACTAAAATGAAATGTAATAGGTTTTTATTCAGTGTATAAATGAAATTCGTGTAATAAAACAAAATATGCCTCAATGAAAGGAGATTGAGATGAAGTCCCTAACCTCGTGTCTGACTTGACCCGTTTATTCTTTAATATCATGAATAATAAAATATAGTTTGTTTCTACTTGAATATGAACTATTTTCATGTTTATCACTTATTACTATGTTATAAAAATTCTATAATCATTTAGGTTAACAATTGTTGTTTTTTAGATATTTGGTACATAAGTCAAAAATGGACTACTTATAATTACAAGTTGTTCATGTGGTCAAACTTTCATTATATCTAGAATGATATTCATGATTTAGATATCATATATGTAATATATATCATATATATACTATTATTTATAATAGTACAAAACATTTGGAGATAATAAATGAATTGCACTGTTCATGGAGACAGTAAGCCATATGTACGCTTGAAGGCTACTTTCATTTCTATTTCACATTGTCATGGAATGAAAACATAATGATATATAAGTTTATTATAATTCTAGTATAATATAATATATATAATTTTTAACTCTACCCTTTATACTTCCCACACAAGGCATGAACGGGTCATATCACATTGGGGGACATTGAGGGGGTGGTAGTTCGCACTTCCTCAAATGAGAATATTGTATTTACCCACTATGGAAACCATAAATGTATTCTATAAATGAAAAATATAGAAGTATAGAAACAATATATATATATATATTATATCATATATAAATACAGTTCCATCATAATGACCACCATGAGAGGCGATTAGAGATATTTGAAAAATCATCATTTGGTAAGGTAGTAGTTCGTCGTCCACATAAACAGTGTGTTTTTACCAATTAGACGGAGGTGTGTGTAAGTGTAGTTCGAATACTTCTCATTACAATAACCTAGGGTATTGAGGATACTTTTTTTTATAAATTAAATGAATAAAAATATTTTAGGGGGTTGGAGAAGCAAAATAAAAAAAATAAAACAAAATAATTTAAGAGAAACTATTGCGTTTAATTTGGGTAACTCCCATTGGTTTTATCCAAAAGGACTTCTTGAAATGACTTATTCCTATAGTAAGGTTTCGAAGTGTATGAGAGGGATGTAGGGAGCTTAATTTGGTAGTGTTTGGAGGAACCAAGGGGATTGATAGGTGTGAGTAATGACTTAGATGTGAGGTATTTTTATAAGTGGGAGGGGCTCTTTATGAATGTGTGAAAATATTATTTTATTATATAATACTTTTCAGTTTCTAAAGGTCCAAATCAAATTAACATCAGAGATATGATGAATCATGGTAGAAATAAAATAATCCAGTAAAAATTTTATAGGTTTTGGATATTATTTTAATCTTTATAATCTTATTTATTTAAATCATTTATTAGTGAGGTAAACACTGCATCATTATTGTGTAATAAATAATTTAATTTATTTTATGTCTAAAAATTATAAAACAAATACCATAATGTAGGAAATATTTTTAACATTCAAAATAATATTTATGGTCAAAAATATCTCTTATATAACCCTACATAAAAATTTATTTAATAAAAGATATTTTTTTTCATTTTTGTCTTTACTTCAAGTTAATTAATATAATGTGTCCTGATCAATTTTAAGTGTCTCCAATGGGTTTAAAAAATGACCCAATGATTCCCATGGTCAGCCATGAATCATCCAAAAAGGAGAGAAAATGTGTTAAGGTAATTTTGTGTTATTATGATATTATTTTTACCTTAAATCACCCATTTACCATTAATTGTAGTAAATAATACTAAAAAGTTACTATTCACCAAAAAAATATTTTCATCTTATTGAACCACATTTTACTAACTAATAACAACCATGTATGTCAGATTTTTGAAATTCAATTCAAGAAATTGGTAAAATTTCATCCTAAGCTATATTTTATATTCCAAATTCGAAAATGATGTCTATTTTAGAATATTCAAATCATATAAGTTGTATTTATTAATTTAAAATTATTTCTTGTTGTCAAAACAAAATGCATGTTTTTATGAAATATTAACTATCAAAAGATTAACACTTGTTTATGTCCATTTTCAAAGTGAAATTAATTCCAATGACCAATATTGGATTAAATGATAAAAATAAAATATAATTACACTTTAAAAACAATTAAACAGATAACCTAACCATATATATAAATTAGATTAAAAGGCAATTTGGAACTGAAATACATTATTTTTCACTATTCATAAAAAATGAATTTTATCTGAAAAATACAAAAATTTTACACAAAGTAAATTTTGATGTCCCAGTTCTAATGAAGTATATTATTTTTTCAAATAAAGCATATAAAACTGACCAAAACATTATTTAATGAGGGTTTTCAATCAGGATGCGGTAAATCAACCTTTTAAAGTAAATTATGATTAAAATTAAATTTATTCACATTTTAAGCCCTTAACATTTATTGGATAAATTTAAATACATTTAACATAAATGTATAGTAATATTTTTGTTAGTTATATTCATTTCCACCAATACAATGGTTGTTCATTAACTACAATTTAAAATAATAATATTAAATTGATAGTGTGCAACATACGATTTAAAAGAAACTTGTTGTTGTGTATCAGGTACGCCATCAAACATAGAAATCCCTTTTAATGTATAATTAATATTTAATTAAAATATATTAATAATTATAAAAATTTCATTTTCCATTATATATTTGGGATGTTCAAATTTCATATTTTCATTACATATCATTTTTAATGATTTAAAATTATGATTTCTCTAAGGTAACCAAAGTTTATGATTCTAGGATTTACAATGCATAAATTTATTTCATATTCTATACCATATTTTTATTGATAAATGGTTAATAACTTTAGGGACCAATCTAATATATTACATTTTTTTGAAATGGTGCCTAGAAGGAAAAATGTTACCAATACTTGTGGCCTGTGTAAAGGTTGACCTTATATGAAATTCAATGTACATGATAATAGAACTATGCATGTTATCAATATATTAGGGAAGATTAGTCATTTTAAGGAAAAGAACCTTTAACAAATGGATAAACCAATACCATAGATATAATCTCCAATTTTGGAACACTTTATGAGATAGATAAGCCTGTCATTTTGTGGGACTACATATCAAATGGAATCTGAGAAATGAATTAAATCATTATAGAAGTTATATACATCCTCAGAATGCTGTAAAAAGGAAAATGTTACACATGTGGTCTATTGAATCCAAGGTTATTTTTATCAGTGGTGGTATCTCATCCATATTATAAGAGAGGAAGATGAAATTAAACTCATGGAATAGAGGAATTTTAAGGGGGCATTCTTAATTAAATAATTCCCTAGTTAGAAACCAACCAAGATGAAATAAAATTTATTTAAATTAATTGAAAATATAGGAATAAATTGTTTCAATGTAAGAATATAACATTAACCAGTCATCAAGGTAGGTTATGGATTTCCTACATAACACAAAATGTATGATTGATCACTTCATTTGAAGAAATTAACCAAATATCCAAAGGGAACTGGAATAAATAGAATGAGTTATCCAAGTATTATTGATTCATATGGAATAATGTGAAGAAGATAAAGAAATAGAAATTTACTTATAAAGGCACTAATGGAAATTAGGAATTTACCACATGTGATTAATGTGGAAAGAACCAAACTGTAAATTCTTGAAAGGAATAGAGGTTTTTAATAAATTTTGAGAAACATGTCACCCGGAAAGATTGAAAACAGAAGAATAAAAAGACTACTATTCAGTGTTACAACTACCGAGGATATGGGTCACTATGAAAACAAATTCCCCAAACATCAATAGAATATACCTTGGAAGTAACTATGGGGACAAGGTCAAGAGTATGTTTTCACACAAGAAAAGTGGACTGATTAATGTAATTCTTTATTTGGATCTATGAAAGATTTTGTAAATTTATTATATTGTGTTCCCATAATATGGTAATTGAAATGTATAATGATTTTACTAATTTAATTTTTCATTAAGTATTTGAGTAAAAATGTTGAATGGTACCAAAAGTTATTTAGTAGAAAGATAAAAAAATTCACAAAACATGTGAATAAGGGAAAGACAACACATAATATGTTACTGATGTAAATATAATGATAAAGAAATGATTTGTTTGGATAAGTGATGACTAATATGGAACTAATAAATTGCTTCTTGACTTGTGGTATATCCTATCATTGACGGATTTTAAAACACTTTTTTTATTTTAAGAATATATCTAATAACATGTGTGTTATGTAATGAATAAAGGGGAATGCATGTTTCAAACATTGATTTATGGTGATTTGAGTTATTAATATATTTCAAGAGGATACATTATGATGTTATTCACATGTTTGGAATTTGAAAATTTATATCTGCATCATGTTGATTAATGGATAATGATATGTTCATTTGGGAAATTCAGCGACCTTCATTCTAAATTGTTTAATTATAATATTTTGTAATGGTTCCATATTTATGAAAAGGCTTAGGTTGTACATTGGATCTAGTTTTATAGGTTGATATATTAAATCACTATATAATTAATGTGGTTCCATGAAATGAAATGGAAATGGTTCAAGGAATGACCAAAGTATAATATTGTTATTATAGAAATGTACGATGTATGTATTTATTTATATTCCTATTTAGTAAAATAATTACTCAACTCTTGGAAAAATTATCCTAAAACCAATAATTTTGTACAAGTATATTCATTTTCAATTAATCAAATGCACCCTTAGACCATCACAGGTTTATGGCCTTGTGATTTTTAACATTCTCCTAACCATGTTCTATACCACAGTCAACTAGAACATAATTTTTATATTTTTCTTATATATCGATTTATCTATTTCCCACTTATGTTATCATATTACAAACCTTAGTTACATGACCATTATACTTCTATTTTTTTCTTCTTAAGATGATGTTTTATTAACCCTATTCAAAATGTGATTTTTTTTATAGTAGTTATTTTCAAATATCAGTACATTGATCATCAAGATAAATTATGAATGGTGAGGATAAAATTTAATTAAGGCGGGGATAATGTAACAAAACAAAATTTTATATTAAGAACACTGTATTTGATAGTTTGTATCACACACATCATTAAGAGTGTAAGAGGATATAATATCATGAGACATAAAATATATTTACTATTTTAAAAAATATATATGATATATCTTGCAATGAACATGATACTAAGTTATCATGCATTGCACATAATAATGAGTTCATTAAAATGGATTGAATTACACACAATACCATGTTTTACCGAATAAAGATAAATTTTATTTAAATAATATTTAATATAACCAAACACATAAAATAGTATAAATTATATGTGTTAACTAACTTATGAATATCTATGGTTTACAAAAATATAAATTGAATTCAGTTTTTATTAATTAATTCTAATTTAATATGTAAACTTATTGAATATAATGGAAAATATTATTATTCTTATCCTCATAATGATGTTGTTCATTAATTAGTTAAATTAATTTATATTAATGAGTTATATTATTGTGATATTTATATTATATATCAATCAAATATTTTTTATATTAATTCAATAGATTTTATATGCTTAATATAAGAACAAAGAAAATATTACATACAAAAAATGATATTTTTATAAAGGTATTTTTGTCATATTGTAATAGAGAGAAAATTTTAAATCTCATATCAGACCATTTTATAAATTTAATATGTAATTAAAATTTATATTTTTAAGAGGAACATTAAATTTATCTTGCGGTGAATTTATTTAGTTTCTTCTTTTAATGAAAAGTGAGAAAATATGAAATTTGATTCAAACATAATTTTTCATATAATTTATTTATAAGGTTAATTTAAAGTTAATATTTATATTAAACTATAATTAGATCAAGGTTCTATCAGTTAATACATTTTATTTAATTAATAAAAATTACAGTTTGAAATTGGGTAAAATACATAGAAAACTTTTGGATATTTTTATATAAAAAACCTCTGTTGTCGTCCTGTCTACGGGATTGAATTTAAATTAATTTATGAAAATTAAGTGATTAAATTTTGGAAAAATAGATTCTATATTTGGAATCATAATATTTAATAATTTATAATAAGTTAGACATAATTTTTTTAAAAAAAATTATTAAAATTAATGAAAATTAATTACAATGATTATGATAAGATTATGAATTATAAGGGAATAAACATTAATTTGAAGGGACCAAGTGACAAAAAATTTTCCAAGAGAAATTTAATGGTCATATTTTTACTATATTCTCTCTTGGATCAACTTTATCAATTATTGGTTTCACATTCAATGGAATAATCGTGGGTTGATTTCCCTTTCCCAATAGTTACATGACTGTTAGACCTCTCCTATAAAAGGTATATTATCCTCCTAATTACTCACACCTCTCAAGAGAATTTTTATCAATGTAGTTGTATCCAAATATATATTCATAATTTCTTCCCTCAAATTAGAATCCTCACCTTGGTCAAAAATATGATGACATATGCTCTTTGGTCCAGACCAAAATTAGTAACCAAATTAAGAGGTAACATCCTTCCTCAAGCACCATAGTTTTATTTCCATTATCCACACCCTAAACTATTCTTATTCCATGATTATATAAAAACCCCAGAATTCATAAAATAATTGTATTTTTTATTTTAAGGGTTCCACCTATACATAAACACACTCTCATCTAATGTGTAAAGAGCATATTGTTTATGTTAATGGTGAACTACTACCTCACGAAATGATGACTGTTCTTTCTTCCTTTACCTCTTATCATGGTGTTCATTATGATGAAAACTCTATTTATTAATATATATGTAATATTAATAATTTAATTATGCTTATATAATTCTTTTAAAACAGATAACCCTTTAAATTACATTTTGTGTAAATATGATAACACTGTTTGTGGAAGTGTGGACTTCCGCCTCCTCAAAGCGATGTGATTAGTTCGAGATATAAGCGGAACATATTAATGATAATTTTAATAATACTATGTATCTCTCATGACCTATATATGAAAATATAATTAAAATATAATTTTTTATCATTTTTATTTTATTATTTTAATATGGAAGCGAAATGGAAGTAATGTTTTTGCGTACGTATGACCTACCATCTCCATGAATGGTGCAATTAATTTCTAATCTCCAAATATAATCGATTATTTTAAATGAATATATATGATAAATAAAACATTTTTTAAATTATAGATATTATAAAATCATGATATGGTTAAAAGAAACAATAATTTATAAGTGAAATGAAACTTCAATAAACAAGGAAATTAACACATATAATAGTTAAAATAACAGATTTTTGTTGACAAACGGGTAATAAAATATTATAAGAAGATAATATATGATATTATAAAACTCATTATGGACATGGTACAAGTTAGTGACATTTTTTAAACCACTATAAAAAGGATAATGACCAATCCACAAAATTGAAGGTTAAGGTAATATATTTCATCTAAAATTACATTCCATTGAGTCTTATTTGTTGTTATGCACCAACAACCTTTTATATGGCGTTTATAAATCCATTTTACATATTATTTAATGAATAATCTTTTTATAATTAAATTATAAGTTCTATTTTATTGTTTCATGGGGATTATGATTTTATTGTTTCAATGTGGAATGAGACACTTTAGAATGATTAAATATTATTTTTCTCGAGAATTTTCGTAATGATTCTCTTCACAATCTCACATCCTATGGTGATTATTAATTTCCAATTGAATGAATAACATTATGGTAAACATTTTTTCATATAAATTTCCTGGAATATCCATATTTTTCTATGATGGATATAATTATTTAGTAAATTTTATATCATTTAACACAATATGTATTCCTTGAAATTTATTTGATTAAATGGGGAATTGTTGATAAATATGTATCCTTCATTAAATATGTATATTTAATAAGGAATATTTTTTATTATTTAATTTAATATTATATTTGAGTTAGTCTTGACACATGTATGACAATGGTGGGGCCTATTTACAGATATTCCCTCGATGCATCGATAGTCTCATGAGATGAAATAGTTGGCCAAATTAAATGTGTTACAACATGATATGACAAAATGTCTTATGAAAGGACTTGGAAGAAATGGTTCTATATACTTATGAATAATGGAATATAATGATTAATAATTTCCTTCATTTATATTTAGATATTATTTATTAATTAAATTTTTCATTGAAATATCTGTGGATGTATTTCATTTTTAGTTCATTTATTAAATGGCACGTGTTTTAAGTTTCTTACCCTAACATGTAGATATTTCCTAATATAGTTATTTGAATTAAATGTGTTATCATTTTCTTACCTTTATTTGTTGATTTTTAATCATTTATTCATTTTATATTCCACTTTACTTTCCATTACTGAGTAATAGATCTCAACCCTATTATGCTTCCTTTCCCCTGGTTATGAAGAGTTATCTTTTAAATAAGCCTTCAAGGATGCTATTTTTTTATGTATCATGTTTTTATTTAATATTTCCCAATGTTCTATGGGTATTGTGTATGTAATATGTCTCTCCAAAACTATTATACTAATTAGTCCTTCTAGATTTGAATACATAAAATCAGTACAATGTAATAAAATATTGCACCGGCTCTGGGCTTCTCAGGTTTGGTTGATACAGCCAATGCATCTCAAGTTCCAATCAGGCCTCACATTTCCAAAACCAATTCCATTACAAACACCTTTCAAAACAATACTAAAATAACACAACACACATTGATTTCCAAACAAGATTTTAGTAATCAACTATGTAATAAGTTTCCAAATGAGCCTTTAATATTTCCAATCTAAATACAAAAACAAAGTAATTTCCAAACTAGTGTGAGACATATATCAACCTGAAAAGTTCCAAATAGTCCTTCATAAAAATCATTCACCTAGACATATATCAAAATTCAGAATGGGTAAAGGATTAAAGTATACATTTGAAACCACATTTAAAGTCGTAAGGAGAACCACCACACCATTAAGAGACCAATAAAACATCTATGAAAAAGGGGATCACTCTCAAGTGTCATCATCATTTGTATTCCCATCCTTGTGTGCACCTCATGCACCCATGGATGTTCCAATATCTCATTATACCATTATTGTTTCCATGAAATCATCCATAAATAATATTAAAGAAACATCACTTTTTATTAATCTAGCACAGCAAGACACAAATTAAAAAATAACCAATAAGAATTTAAAATCTGAGAGTATTTTTCGAAAACATATTATCATAAATCATTATACAATAACTAGGATTCCAAACTACTCATCATGACCAATTTATAATATCATCAAAGCTATCCAAATTTAATAAAGTCCAAAAACAAAAAAAATAGATAAATTCACTTTAAAACTCAATTGGAATTTTAACAAACACCTTGTGTTCATAAAATTAGAATTTTTTAATGAAACCCCATTAAAACCACTTCCACCACTTTTTTCCCACACAAAACTCCATTCCGGGACAAAAACTCCATCCATAAGTATGAGAGACACAATTATGTATTATATAAAATATGAAAGCATCCAATAGAATGAGATAAAAAGGAAATAGATAGAAACCCCAACCTCAACGCATTTTGGATGTGGATAAACACTTTGACAGGGATGATAGCTCCCCAAGGATTAACCCACACACCCTAAATCAAATGAAACATAAGACAACACATCATCCGTATACCATATGATTCGTCCAAACAAGACACCACCAAGGAAACACCAAGAAAACAAAATAAGTGAAGGTAAGGAAGAGAAATATTTTCAAAAAGCATATAAAATCACCTTAGATAGGAAGAGGAGCATTTATGGAGGTGGAAAGGACAAGAAGAATGGGTCTTTCATACTCGATTGATAACCATAAATGACAAATATTGAGGGGGGGGTCGATTTGGGGTAAAAATAGGGTTGGGTGACTTTGGAATTAAAAATTTTTAACGACATTTACATCTTTAAAGGTTTGCCACACAGTTTGACAAACCATAGAACCTACATGTTGCCACCACTGTCTAACTGAACAAAACCTCATATACATTTGTCGCATGATTTCCCAAACCATGTACTAATCATTCAACATATCCCCAGTCCCCAAAACCCGCTACACGGTTACCGGGGTTGTATCAACCCAATATTTTATGAATGAAAATTCCTCTTGATTGAATTAAATGTCTTATTATGAAATTTTTTATATAAAATATATTAACTTCCTTAGTTTTATGTTTTTGCAATTTAAAATTCATTCATGAATTGTTATCGTTGCTAATATAGTCTTTGAATAGTGATCACATGATTAATATAAATATAGGGCTTTAAAAAATCAAATTTACTCAACAAAAAGGAAGTGATGGGCTTGTCAAGTATAATTTCTCCATACAAAGCCCATTTTTTGTAACTTTAAAATGAGGTAGTGTCATTGGGATTCTCTGTTGACCCAACCCAATCCAAGCATCGACACATTAAGCATGAACAAAATAAACTATGGGAGAAGTGTAAGTTAATAGAGATTACCACCTGAGCAATGTTATATAAGATGACCAAAGAGTAGTTAACCATCAAACACCTTACCCTTAGGTCATACTGTGGTTTTATAAGGGGTTATGTAATGATACTATATAACTATGATTATGTTCGTTATTTTTAATAAATAATATAAATTCATTTTCTTATTGTTAATTTGTAAATGTGTTTTAAAGAAAAAAATAGTATTTTAGTTAATATTTCAATTCAATTAAGAAATGTATTTTTATAAATAAATGTATTTTTGAATTAAATAATATTTTATTAAAATAATATTAGAAATTTCTTCCATTATATATAAATGATCGTATAATTTTTATTATGGTTTGGAAGCTGTTTTTGTCAAAACCAATGAATTGTTGATAAATCTCAGTTATTATTTTAAAAGTAAAAATTCACATATTTAGTAAATTAATTAGATTACATGAATATTATTTTTAGAATTCGAACATTGAAATTACCAAAAGGGGGTTTTTTCATTCTTTTCTGAGACATTCAAATTTTTAGGTAAATATTAAATACCTTTTAAATATATAATGTGTTTAATGACATCATATTGACCCAATAGTGATCTAATAAAATAATATAAAATGGTTATTCGTCCAATATATGATTTAACTTTAAAATAATGTGATTTTATATTTATTTGATTAATTTTATGGTGTCTTAGTGGACATTCCAAGATATATAAAGCATTTTATCATTTTAAAACAATTTCCTTGAGAGTGTGACCCACCCCAATATAATAAAAGAATAATATTTTAATAATATCAGCCACATGGAATTATAAAATAATTTTTTATACTCTTATTTGGAGAAAACCATGGGGAAAAACCTTGGTATTGTTTGTGGTTTTGATTAGTTTAATATGTAGTGTCCAAAACATAAATAATAAAGATTCCCTAACCTTTTCAATATAAACTCACGCAATATCCAATTCAATTTAACTAAAACCATTTTATCTCAACCAGCCTATTCCCTTCTGTCTGTAGAATCCTCCCAAGGAGCCTCAACTCCAAATAATCCCATCTCAAGCCTCTCCCAACCCTTTGGTGTCACCCTTCCAGATAAGGGATTTATTTCTTTCTCATTTTTTCCTAAATTTCATTATGTTGTTATACCCTTTTGTGTTTAATTAAAAATGATGGGGTATGATTTCTCAAATCCCCCATACAACCCACCGTATGTTTTAATTAAGATATGCCTCCTTATCTCTCATTAATTCCTCTCGTGTACACCTCTTACCATGCTGAAATTCCGTAAGGAAATTCACTATTCTTATTTATATTCATGATGTTTTTTGTATTATGCGTCTAAGTTCCATTTCCTATGTTGTGATATTATTTTCCATGCTCCACTTATGGTATTTATCATTTATAAATGTTGATAGATCCATTGTCACTATCATCAACCAATTATATGATTTCTAGTTGATGTCGTTATACTACCAAAATTTCACAAGCCAAAATCATTATGTAAGTTAATACCATACCCATTTATCTATCAAGGTTATTCACCATTATTCACATGTAATTTTTGACTGAGGACATAAATTTTGGTATTCCATGTCTCTTATTCGTGGAATAAATTATGACGTTTAATGAATCCATGTTGTATGATCAATGTGGCACACATAAGCGTTATATGAAATGATTAACAAGGGTGCGCCCTAATAGCGCTCAAATGAATTGGGTAAAGATTAATATCATGATACGTTATGTGAAATGGGGATTTACTCATTCTAATTCAATTTCAATGAGTCTTTAATCAAGATCCATGTTCAATGTGACTTAGATATTGCTAATATCATGTTAAATGTTGTTTCCAAATCTCCATGTTATGATAATCATGCTATATCAAGAATTTATGTTCATGTTTCTCTAAGGCTACATTGATATGCGAAATGCCAAAAATGTATTGTATTCTTCATGTTATTACTTGTTTTCTCCCTTACCGAGAATTATAGCTCACCCTTTTCACATGTGTGTCCTCAGGTTATACCACACATTGTTATGTATGAGGGAATGTTTTGGTCATCTAAAGGGCTTTTTCAATATATTTGTGGTATTTTTATATATTATGTTGCCATGTAATATCCTTAATTTACCAATACACTAGACCATCAATCCTCATAGTTGTCTTATCTAAAATTTTATGTAATAAATCATGTTAAAGTGTATTATAAAGATTAGGTTTTTTATAGTTGGTATCAGAGGATAGGTTTAGTTATTTTTTGAAATAGGATTAGAAAACCATATTGAAATGCTTGGGGATACGACTAAGTATAATAAAAATATTCATAAATTTTGGGGAGTATATGGTATGTTGTTTATCAATAAAATAGATATCGGTCTGGATATAAACAAGTAGAGGTGGCTCTGGAACAGATGTAGTTCGGGGTAAGGCCCGAAAACACCACTTTGTGCTATAATCAAATAGGAACTGGTGCATGACAATAATCCTTGTTCTAATATTAGTTACGACACTCCCAGGGGATATGTTTTGGTAAATTCATAATCATTGTATTAATCATTACTACGGGAATAAAAAAAATGCCCCTTATAATATATGTTGCGATTTAGATCATGGATAACATATATTGAATCCAATAAATTCATAAGTTATGGAAATAAATGTAATTTATAATTTATCAATTATTTCATTGGATTACCCTTTATGGGTTACCTATACCTTAACTTTTATTCGATCGAATGGCCAATAATATGAGTACTCGAGCTAACAACTGATGCAAAAATCAATATAATGACTGTTCTAATAAGTTTCACAATCTGTTGGGAGTGGGAATCATAGAAATATTCATGATATTATCTTAGTTAACTCATTTTAGAAATATAAAAATGGGTGAAGAGGATCGTCCAACCCCCACTAAGAAAGAACAATCCACAATCAAGAGCTTCATGAGACAAAGTCCTCCTAATTTTAATAGATCATATGATCCCTTGATCATCGAACAATGAATCAACTCCTTTGAAAAGATATTCTCTATCCTTTAATGTTACAAACAATAGAAGGTTCTTCTAGTTTCTTATCATATAGATGGTGGATCTTATCAATGGTGGAGATTGATTAAAAAATACAAAGCCTGAATTAGAGATCGAGGTGTTAGAATGGATGTATTTCGAAAAATGTTTTTCACAGAAAAATTTCATTGTACCATATGAATTAAGATGGAAAGGGACTTTCATTCTGTCAATGAAAAAGATGATGAATCCATCAAATAATATGGGGAAAAATCACAAGCCATTCATGATATGCCTCCATCGTTGTCGTTGTACCTGAATACAAGGTCGACCACATCTTTTTTTTGGTTATAACCTAGCCTACGTAAAGTCTTGGTGATCATTAACTTTGATAGCTATGAATAACTTTTCCCATATTCCCTCAATGTTGAAATGGAGATCGTCAAATATCAAGGGTTTCATGAGGATAAGTAGTGGATAGTGGACTTTAAATCTAGTGGTCCGATGGATAAATTCAGTAGTGCTATGAAATTTCCGCACCTCTCTTGCCAATGGTGTGAAACGAAGCACCGTGAAAATTTCCTGAATGGGATGAGGAAATTTTTTAGGTGTGGAAGAGAAGGGAACCTGTTTATTAACTTAAAACAAAATGAAACCACTATTGTTTCATAAGATACGAACACATAATTTTAACCTCAATGAATTGTTCGTTGCTTCAACTACAAAGAACCAGGTCACATCAAAAACTAGTTCCCAAAGCCACGGGTTTTCAAAGGAAACTAAAAACCTCAAACACAACAATGGAGAGATTATTTCATACCCACCACTGATGTGAACCCATAAAATGAATTGGTGATAGCTGTGTTAGTTATTCTTTCAATAATAGATAATTTTTTTTGATTCTGGTTCAACACATTCTTTAATATCCTGAATGATTAGTAGAACAATCCCAACACCACCACAAATCAGGGAAGTTAAAATATCGGTGAGAACAACAGATGGATAAATCATTGCATCCCATGAATATTAGACCTCCCCAGACATAATTTGTGTCTTGAACTTCTCGAAAAACCTCATCTTACTTCTAATGGTTTAATTTTATTCAATTTTTAGCATGGATTGGATTTCCTTATATATAGAAAACATAAATTCCCATGAAAGGGAAATCACTCTTTATATAGGAAATCTACCCCCTATTTTGTACAAGTTCAAGGAAGAGGAAGATTCTTCTTTAGCAATATCATCTCAAGTAGTGGGATATCTATAGATCCCTCTAAGGCAGTTTCAATTGAGGTATGGTGGAGACCAACATAAATGAAGGATATCCATAGATTCTTGTGGTTGTTTATATATTATCATTGAATTTTGAGAAATGTATCCTAGTTGTCAAACCATCATACCAATATAACTAGGAAGGGATTAATGTATGCTTCAGGTGACTAATTGGAAGATATTTTGATGGAGTTGAAAAGGAGGATTATCACTATGCTTGTTCTCACACTACCCACAAGTGTATAACATTTTGTTGAAATTATTGATGCATCGAATAATGGAATTGGATTTGTGTTGATGAAAAATGAAAAATTAATTGCCTATAATTCATGGAAATTTAATGTTTGTGAGAAACAATATAGAACACATGATCTTGGGTTGGTTGTAGTAATATTCACTTTAAAATTTTGTAAACATTACCTATTTGGGTAGTAGTGTGAAATATACACGGATCACAAAAATCCACAAGTATATATTCACATAGAAATATTGGAATATGAGCCAAAAATTATGGTTAGAGATGATCAATGACTATGACGGCTCAATTCACAACCATCTGATGAAAGAATACAAGGTGGAATATGCTCTATGTTGAAAGGACCTTGTGATTCTAACATTGATGATAATTAAAAAGGGTATAATCTTCTTTAGATTTGATGATGATGGACTTGGGAATCATAACGATGGGATCATCATCAGTCCATTCACAAATTATTGCTCATATATTTCTTTTGGAAATGTAAAAGTATGATCAAAAGGATGATGTGGGAATTCAAATGAATATGGAGACCATCAGTGAAGTGAAATCCTAGAAGTTCAATGTTAATGAAGATGTAATTATGATATTTGGGTCAAGACTATGTGTTCCATAAAATCCATAGTTAAATAAGGATATTTTGGATGATGCACATAGATCTAAATTATTTATTTACCCAGGAAACAAAAAGATGTATCAAGATCTATGATATCATTACTGGTGGGATAACATGAAGAAGGTGATTGATTAGTATTCATCTAAGTGAAGGTATGTCATCAAGTAAAGGATGAGTGGAATAAGTTTAAGGGTTTGATGAATCCATTACGAATAACAACTTGGAAAATGGGATAATATCACCGTGGAATTTTTCATAGGACTTCCGAATACATCCAAAGGAAACAAATATATCGGGGTTGTTGTGGATCATCTTATAATGACTACACACTTCATTAAAATTTGGGTGGATTTTTCATTGGATCAAATAGAACGGATATACATCAAAGAAGTGGTAAGGATTCATGGATAACCATTAACTATTTTATCTGATCATGATCTAATATTCTCTTCTACGTTCAGAAAGAGACCCCAACACACTTTGAATAGTGAGCTGAACTTCAGTACAACTTAGTATCCTCAAAATGATGTTCAATCTCAGTGTACTATCCAAACACATGAGGACATGTTGAGATAATTCTCAAGGGACATCAAATGAGTATGGGATCAAAATCTCCCTCTGGTTGAGTTCTATTACAATAACAGTTTCCACTCATGCTTCTAAATGGCTCCTTATGAAGCTCATTATCAGAAGTGGGGCAGAACACCAACATGTAGGGAAGATGTTGGGGAGAAAAAACTCAATGTTATGGAAATGGTCGAAGAAATGGTGTAGTAGGTTAAGAGCATCCAACAACACATTAAATTTTCTTAGTGTTGACAAAAGAGTAATGTTGATAATCATTGACAAGACCTAGATTTTGAGGTTGGGGACAAGTTATTCCTCCACATATCACCGTGGAAGGTATTTATGAGATTTGGGAAGAAGGGAAAGCCTAGACCAAGGTACATTGACACTTTTGTGATCTTTTATCACATTATAGAAGTGGCTTATCAGCTAGCACTCCAACCAAACCTCTCTCAAGTATATGATGTCTTCCATGTATCACACATGAAGAATTAAATACCATCGCATGTACTCAATCCTAAGGTGATACCATTGGAGAATGATATATTCTATGAAGAGAATTCGGAGAAGATCATATATTGTAGGGAAAAATATCTACGAAATTAGATAATGCTCATAATAAATGTTTTGTGGAGAGAAAAAAAGTTTGAAGAAGAAAAATTAGAATTAGAGGAATAGTTGAAGTATAGTTACCCTTATTTGTTTTATTGTGGGAAAATGAAATTTTTTATGGGGGTAAGATTTTAAGGACCCAAAATTTTATTAATGAAAATTCCTCTTGATCGAATTAAATGTCTTATTATATATATATTAGTTATATAAAACTTATGAAATTCCTTAGTTTTATGTTTTTGTATTTTTAAAATAATGTTAGGAATTATTACCATTGCTAATATAGTCATTGAATAGTGATCAGACGATTAGTATAAATATAGGGTTTTAATAAATCCAATTTACTCAGAAAAAGGAAGTGATGGCCATGTCTAGTAGAATTGATCAATAGAAACTCTAGTTTTTGGTGCTCGAAATGTAGGTAGCATTACTAAGCTTCACTCTTGACCACTCCAAAGATGAGATTCAACACGTTAAGATTGAATGGAATCACCTACATGACAAGTGGATGTTAATAAATATTTTCACTCGAGAGAGGTTATTTGAGCCTCCCCAAGAGCATGTCACGATGTTAAAATATACCCTTAGGTATAATGTATGTTTTATAAGGGTTTATGTAATGATACCCTAGAACTATGATTATTTTCATTATTTTTGATTAAATAATATACATTCATTTTATTATCATTACTTTGTAAATGGTTTTTTAGGAAATAATAGTATTTTTAGTTAATATTTATAATAAATTAACAAAAAAAATTTATGGATTAATGGTTTTTAATTAAATGATATTTTAATAAAATATTATTACTAAATTAATTTTTAAAAATATAAATGGTCGTATAATTTTAATTATGTTTTGAAAGATTTCTTTTAAACCCATGAATTTTCTATAAATGTCAGTTTTTATTTTATAAGTAAAAATTCACATATTTAGAAAAATTATTTACATAAAATGAAGCTTATTTTTTGAATTAGGATATTGAAATTTTCAAATGGGGAATTTTTCCAAATTTTTTGAGGAAGTATAATTTTTAGGTAAAAATTAAATACCATTTAAATATATAATGGATTTTAGGAAAACATATTGTCCCAATAGTGATGAAATGAAATGAAATAAAATTTATATTCATCCAATTTATGTATTTTATTTAAAATAATGAGATATTATATTTGATTAATTAATTTTATGGTGACTTAGTTGACCCTCCTAGACTTATCAAACATTTAAACATTTTAAAATGATATCCTTGAGAGTGTTACTATCCTTCATATAAGAAAGCCAAAAAATTTAATATGTTCGGTAATTATCTTTATAAAACAATATTTTCCACTCAACGTATGTTAAACCATGGTCTAATACCATGGGACCGTTTTTGGATTTGATTATTTTATTGTGTGGTGTCTAAAACCTAAACAATAATTAATTAACTCTGTTTTCATTTATAAACCCACTCAATATACCATTCCACATCAATAAAAACATTTGGAGATTGACCAACCTTTTCCCTCATCTGTAATTATTCCCCCAAGGTGCCCCAAGGTTCCCCAAGATCCCATGAATCCTCTCTCAATACTCTACCAAGACTTTCGGATCACAGTTCCATGTAAGGGATTTCTTCCTTTCTAATTTTTTCCAAATTTCATTTTGTTTTTATACACTTTTTTAATTAAGAATTTTGGGGTATGATTACACACCTCCCCCATACGTTCTTTATTATATATGAATGAATGGAGAACTCTTTATCTCTCATTTATGCCTTCTATGTACACTTGTTACCATGCCAAAATTTCATATGGAGTTTCTCTCTTCGTATTTATATTCAAGAAAATATTTTATCTTATGCATCACAATTCCATTAAATATGTTGATATATTATGTAAAATGACCCATTTAATTTATATATCATGTATAAATTATTAGAGATCCCTTTTTATCTCATAAACCCATTTTATGATTTCTATTTTATGTTGTCATGATGGAAAAATTTCACATTCCAAAATCATAATGTAAGTGAATACAATACCCATTTCTCTACCAATGGTATTAACCTTTATTAACATGTACATGTTGATTGAGAACATATATTTATGTATTACACATATCTTATTCATGAATTAAATTATTAAGGTTAATACATCCATCTTGTATGAACTATGATACACAATTATATATGAAATGAAATGATTAAGAAGGGTGTGTCATGATAGTGCTTCAATACATTGGCTAAGGATTAGTATCATTATACATCAAGTTCAATGAGGGTATACTCATTAAAATTAATGTTAAATGAAGTTTTACTCATCCTCTATGAGAAATCATCCTTGGATTATGCTAATATCAGATTAAATGTGGTTGTCACATTTCTATGTCATTATAATCATGCTATATCAAGACTTTATTCTCATGTTTATCTTAAGCTCCATTGATATACCAATTGCCTAAAATGTATTTTATTCTTCATGTTTTTCCTCTTTTTACTCCCTTGCTAGGCTTTATATCTCCCCCTTTTCACATGTATGTTTTCAAGGTATCCCATGAAATGCTATGTACGAGAAAATGTTGGGTCAGGTAAAGTTTTTTTTCAATAAATATTTTTTCTTTTTAGGCCATAAGATTAAATTTAAGGTCCCTAATTTCGCAAGAATGTAGACCTATTGATATTTATAGTTGTCTAAATTTCAATTTTACTGAATAAATCATGTAAAATTTGTAATAAAGATAAGGGTTGTTATATGGGAGAAGCTGCATCGTTTCTCCTAATTGTGTGCTAACCATGTGCCCCATGATTTTAATACCCAAAACATCTATTTTTTTAAATAAACTCAAAATTTTGATTCAGGCCATAACACGATGCATGGATTCAAATCCATCAGATGAATATAATAAAAAAGGATTTCCATAGTCGGGGTGTGACAATTCTCTCCACCACAAACACTTTCTACCCACATAAATTCACCTAGTAGAGTGGTCAAAAAAACTCTGTCCCATATCTGGAAATAGTTGATAAAGACCATGACTATAGGTGTAACCTTTCACTTAAAAAGATACTGTCAAACATATCTAGAAGATATCACAACATGAATAATAATGGGAGAACATGAGATAGTTCTTCCCACAACAAGAAGTCGACTTAGACTACCAACATTGAAACCTCCAACAACACCACGTTGAGGTGACCAGTGTGGGTACTCCCAACAAGAGACACTCAAAAGTATCCAGACCAACTAAATAATATTACCACCACAACTATGAAATCAGAACTGATCCAAAACCGTCGATAGTATTTATAAAACCTCAAATTTAATCAAGAACCTAACAGATAACTCGAACACAAAATAAAATCAACAATATCAAAAATAATGAATGCCTCCAAAATGAACATGACAAAGAACCAAAACTAATCTACATAGAGGGATTAAAACACATAATGAAACATAAATTTTAGGCTTTATTGGGGATAAAATTGTTTGGATTAATAGATAACAAGACCACAAATATTCTTGCATCAATGGCGAACATTCAGAAAAAAGAAAATATGAAATGAAATTAAATATTATCCACTCAAATGTTGGAGAAAATACTATGACAAATTTCCATGCACCATCAACGATATCCAAACAACATGAAAAGCTTCACTATGGGGTCTATGGATGGAGCCCTAATACATAAAGCATCTGATGCCCAATGGTCATTAGCTAACATCATCTAATCAACATTTATTCTTCAGGCATCACCTCCAAAAAAACATCTCAAGATTACCCAGACAACAACAATGATGTAAATTATTTATAGTATTGTGACAAGATGACATATAATGCACAAACTAGACATATTGGAAACGTACGAGTGAACTATCTAAAAAACTGAGAAGATGATTGTAGTGAAAAGGATTTTTAGAAACTTGATCCCTTAAAACAAACACATCGTCAGATAAAGAACCTTCATGAGTGGCAAGAGATACCTAATTTCCAACTACCAGTGCTCTGTAAACCAACACATCTAATAACTCCTAATCTAATAACTCTTCAAAATGAATATTCACGGAGGATTGGGATTTCTCTATGATCTCTATATGAATAACCAAAATTAAAAAAGAAACATTCAACTCATCCTGTGATGCTAGATCAAGATAAAAGGAAACCATCACCTTTAAGTGTTGAACATAGGCCTTCACTAGTTGCTGAACTTGATGAATAATCATGAGATATTCTATAACTGTGTCAGGATTGAGTTCCTCAAAGGACACCATGAAAACAATACCTTTGTTAAACTAAACTATAATATCAGTGAAAAACAAATCATGTATATATATTTATTCATATATGTAAACATATATATGTATATATATAAATTCCCCAATGAGGACCTGAGGTGAAAGTCCATGTCTTCCACATAATGATAAACATCTAGGCTCTATATTTTTCACAACATTAAGACACCATAGATTGATGGTAATGAAAATATCAATAAGAAAAAGGTAATTAAAAATAACCAATGATCTTGTCCAAGTAATTTTTTATTAGGAATCTATGTTTTGTTGAGGATTAATATAATTAATTTAACCAAATATCCTATGAAAGGTATTATGTGTAAGAAACCCAATTTTCAATCACTTTACACATTCTTCCAAACATCCCATGAGCTCATCCATGGAGTTCCATATATGGAACCCGAGTATCACTCAAGGTGTAGATAATTCAATCAATCTATGAAACCATACATGGAAATCATACTTGGAAAACTAATGTTTACTAACTTTTTACTAATTTATCTAACCAAATATCACGTCCAATCAATTCTTATTTTGGAATGCAGGGTTTTCTCAATGTGTAATTAAAATAAATAGTCACATTACATTTAATATGTAAACATGTTACAAAAGATTACACATGATATTTGTTTATTTAAATATAAAATATATAAATGGAAATGTTAATAAACATGCTATATCACATTTCATGTAGAAAAATTAATCCATTCTAGTTATAAGTAATTAATAAGGCCATATGAAAATCCATGTTGGCATTGTTCATCCTAATACATATCATTTAAACAAATAAAATTTAATTCTATTAATCTTAATTATCGTTTCACTTATGAGTGATTCAATCATGAATTTAATTTAATAATTGGTTCATGGAAATGGGAAAATCCATTCTTTATGAATTCAAGTCAATTTCTATTGGAAAATTATTTTATGGAGGATTATTCTAGTATATTATAAATAATGATTGTGTGATAAGAAAGTAATTTTCATCCCTTATCATTCATTAAATTATATTTATCCATTTTATTTAGAGAATAACATGTTAAAATGATTCAATGGGTGATTTTATCTCAAAATATAAAGAAAAAATATAAAGGAACATATGAAACACAACCCAAAGTGTTAGTTTTATTTGATGACAAAGACCACCAATTGTGCGATTAAATAAATAACAACTAATGAATCCAAAAATTTAATTTCTACATAATTATTTTACATTTTAAGGGAAATCTATGGAAACTTTGGCATGAATAACAAATAAATATATTAAAAAATAATAATAAATTAAAGGAAAATCCCTAGACCACCTCCACTATTGTAAATACACTTCACTCATCCATTATCAGACATTGAATTGAGCCATTTTGAGATAAAATTGATGAATTGAAAATTGCCCTGAAAATCAAACATATGATCTCCCATAGAATTTCCATTCCACAAGGTTTAATAAGATAATAAAGGGGATAATGAATTATAGAATAAATTTTCACTTCCAATGCATCTAGAAACACTCAATTCCATAGATGATGAAAGGAAAACCATCCATGCCTTCAAGGATGGGAGGATAGAACCATGTGTGGGAATATTTTTTGTGTATGAGAAGATAAGAAATAAATGATAAATGAAAAAAAAACAGGGTTAAAAGGTAATTTCCTTTCCTTAAAAAGGCACATGGTTTTGCTACAGGGTTGTCCATACCATGTGTCAACTATGAACTAACTTGACTGAGTTGACATCTCCCTCGCAAGACTGGGCACACAGTTAGTCTAACCATGAGTATCCCATGTGGTATTACTGTATTACAAGTCTAAAATTTCTTTTACGGTCATTTGCCTCATTTTCATAGTCTAATAGGCCACGTGACACCACCCTCTGGGTCACATGGTTTGCACTATCCATTTCCAAACCAGTCTCCCCCATTACAATTTTTTAAAAATCAGATTCTATATCATGATGCAATTGAAACTCCAATGAAAAAATGTTTCATCTCACATAAATTAAATCCTCTCTAAAAACACTTTTAAGTGGTCCAGATCTAAAAATTTCTTTTGTAATCTCAAATTTTTATTTTGACCATCCACCAAAATGGAAAGTTCAAATTCATATGGAAATTTACTCTAGTTTAAAACATGAGAGATTTCCATATATGAACAATAAAAATCGTTACCCTCGCAAAACTTTGACAAACAAGGAAACATCACCTTACGTAAATGGGTTATGAAATTTCTACTGAATTAACTATGTAAGCTTTAAATTCTGAATTCACCTATAATGTTCACTATAAAAAACATAGTACTTAATCCATTTAAAATCTATCTAACACTCATATTCTGGAATAAAATGAGAAGATGGAACTTGCCTAAGCTAATCTAACCTAATAAAAGGTCACATCATCATCCATTTCATCAATCAAGTTATGGATTTCCCCAGAATTGGTTTGGAATATGAATGTTAAATTCATATCAATGGTACTCCCAACAGTTGGAATTTCCTAAAAAAACAATCCTATAGTTTTATAACAAAGACACTTTGGTATATTTTAGAACATGATCAAATTTTTGATTCCCAATAAACCCCATTGAGCATGGTTTAGCCCAAAAATTACTCAACCAACCATTACACTACACTCACCTCATCCCAATGACATGTGAGAAATTTTTCCACATTGTTCACATTGAACTATACAATTGATAGTCATGTTGGGAAACTACCATCCTATTATCCAAAAAAACACTACGTATAAAGACCCAAATCATGATGTACATGTACATTACATTACTTTTGAGAAATACATAACAAAAACAAACACCAAAGGACCATAATATTTTAGTGTCTTTGGAAACTCTTAATGTAATATTCTAATCATGGTGAAAGATCTTCAACATCTCCCATAAATATATTCCCCTTTTGGTTTTCTTTCTTAAAACCTTTCCTTAAATCCTTGGGAAAAGAAAACATATATAGGATGAGATCAAATTCTTAGTAATGGTAATCATGGATAAAATAAAACAAATCATATACATTTTAACTTAAAAACATGAAAAAAATGATTAAATATAAAAATTTTGTGAAATGACATAAAACATGGAAGTACATAAGGAATAGATTAAGAAGAAACATTAATCATTATAAAATATCATGGGAATAAAACATGTGATTTTGGAAACCATTAAGCACATGATATGATTTCCATAGTATCCAAGGCATTGCTGCCAAGACCATCTTAGTGGACAAAGTCCCTTTCGGAATCGAGTTCACTCCTCAAACCCGTCTTGTATTACTGTACCAGATTAACTTACCATTCTAGCCATGTCTATCTCATGAGATAGAAATCTTTAAACAATTCATTGGAGGGAGATATAGGTCCCACCCATCTCATAATGATACGATTCTTATGTGTGCCACAAAATCATAAATCATACATCATAGCATAACCCATGTAATAAAAATGGGATTCTTAAACATAATGCCATCATAACATAATCCATATCAAATAAAACGACGTCATAAAATTAATTCTATCATAACATAATCAAATAAATGTGAAAATAGGGATATAATAGAACCCTGTATTATCTTAGATGGAAAATAAATGTGATAAAACAGTTGAACTCCATTCTTGAGGAAAATATATTTTATACTTCAAAAACATATTTCCTTTCTTAACATTTCATAAAAATTTAAACTAAAAGAAAATGATTTAAAATAAACATGAAAACTTTTAAAGGAATCTTTATGGAAATAATGTTCTATGAAATCACAAAAATCTATTCATTCCTTAAAAAACATTCTTCTCGTACTTTGGTCGCAAAAGTAAAAGGGTACCTCGTACTAAAAACGACGAAAGATTCCTTTCATATCATTTAATAAAAACTCACCAATGGGTAAAATTGGATTTAAACAATTGTAAGAGGATAGAAATAATATTACATATTGAGGAAAATTCATTTGGATAATGAATATACCCCAGTAAATACCAAAGTATAAACAATCTCAGATAAAAATGAGATTGTTAGATTTTCCCTTACCATAGGTCCGATAAGCTTCGTACGTATCTGAACCTCCTGTATAAATATTTAAATAATGTCATTTACTTATTAAAGACTCATATTCATTGTTATGATATCATATATGGTTCACTTATGACTTTATATTACCCGTTCGTTTGTAAATTCCATTTTAAAGCATCGTTTTGGGTAAAATCGTTTTATTTATCGTACGTGTTTGGACTTATTGTTCTTGATATTATTATTAATTATATCATTATTTAATTACTTAAAGAATTTAAATCATGATTTATATATCATATATATATTCCGTATATATATATATATAATAGATAGATAAATGAAATGAAATATGCCGTTTATGGAGACGGTAGGTCGTATGTACGCATGAACGTTGTTTTTCGTTTCCTTATTGAATTGAATGGAATTAAGTAGATGAAATATATATATACATAAATACAGTATCATTATTATGTCAAATATATCATTATTATTCATTATATATACTTTATAATCATTCATTAATGGTTAACATGGAGAATAAATCTCATAGCGTCGTGGAGACGGTTGTCCGTACGTACGCACGAGCGATGATATCATTCCCATGATCGTGGAATTTTATTGAATGATATGTATAATATTTAATAATAAATATCAATTTACAATAATCATATATAGTTATTTATTTACACCATTATACCCAACCATGTAATGTGGTGGTCGAAAACAGATTACACCACGGTGTGGAGACGATATACCGTACGTACGCACGCGCGATGATTTCGTTTTCTGTAGGATTGATAGAATGTGAAATAGGGTTGTTTCATATTTATAATATAAAACTAGTATATTATTTATACTGATGTTATTACTTCCTAATGAAACAACTAAATAAGGGGAAGTAGAAGAAGAAATAAATTTGAATGAATCAGTAACAGATATTACCTCTTCTTCGACACACATATGTGAAACCTGCTCTTAGGGCACTAAAATTTGTCTTTGAAGAAGACCAGAACCTATAAAATATTACTAGGGTAGTGGAGAAGATAAATTGGCAGGTTTGGGCCGAGCATGAAGTCTCAATGTTGTGTGAGGATAAGAGGGAGGAGGTGCTTTTTTATAAAGGAGGAGAGGGGAACCTTAGGAAAAACTTAAAATATTATTTTATAATAAATCCATATTCGGTTTTTAATAGCTCCAAATTGATTTATTTCGAATATAATGTGGGTATGGGTCGAAATCCTCTCAACTCAAAAATTTTAGACAGGTTTGGGTAATTATATTAACCTTATCTTTTAGTTTTACCTCATAGTTAATTAGATTTACATTTACCATGTCAGTTTGTATTTTTTTATTATATAGTAAATAAACATACCATTTACATCCAATAAACCCCCAAGTGGTCCATTAATGATACACCTATCATTATATAAGTATCTTGGACGAACCATATATTTTTATGAAAAATAATGACAATTAATAATATAATATTTGTGTTAAAAACTGTTTCATGTCAATTTTGACTGTATTTGGTAATTAATTTTTTTATAAAACATAACAGCATGATTAGTTCAAAAATAATTAATTACATTATTAATAACATGTCATATTAACCTATATAATTAGTTTAGTTCATAAAAAGTATCAAATTACATCTATTTGTGTATTTATAACATCAATTATGTTAATATTTCTTTTCTAAGGTAATTACTCCATCATCATTATGTCCTACATAAATTAACTTATTTAATGTATAAAAATTATAAATAAAATACCATTACGTTGGAAATATTTTAATCTTTTTAATGAATATTTATAGTCGAATTTATCTTATGCATAACCCCATATTAAAAATGATTTAGTAATTAAACTTTGATTTTAACTATTTTAACCCTTCTTTAAATAAAATAATAATAAATGTCCTAATCTAATCCAAGTGGACCTAAATGGACATATGTTTTTCCTAAGGTTGTTTTTTGTCAAATTACACTTATCCAATAGAATTAAGGCATGTGTTAGGGTAATAATAATATCATTTTTACCCTTAATTACCCTATTTACTTTTAACTATGGTAAATAAAAGTAAAAAGTTACTATTCACAAAAAATAATTTTCATCTCATTGAACCACCTTTTAGTCCATTATATTAACCGTGTCTCCAGGATTTTTGAAATTCCACTCACAGAAGCGGTAAAATTATGTTTTATGTAAATTTTCAAAAAGATCTTAGGAGGTAGGTAAAAGGCGGTGAAAAGTTCAATAAAAACTTTATATATCGAAAATTATTATAAAATGACTCCAATGAATTACATTGAACATATATTGGTATTATGTATCAATTTTGACCTAAAATAAATTTTAATAAAATAAATAATAATTATTTAAATAAAAAGTCGGTTTTTAAATAGTAACCCTGTGTTTTCACTATTCACCAAAAATTGGATGTTTACAGAAAAATACCAATAATTTACCCTAGGATAATTTTGATATTCGGAATCCAAAAATGAAGTCCATTTTAAAAAATAAAATTTATAAAATTTGGAAAATTGGGTATTACTTTTCATAACGGCTAGTTCATAATAATATAATATCTTGTTTAGTGAAACTCGGTATTGCGTACTAAACACACTATCGAGGATGGTATTGATTGTGTGTAATGCATGACAAGTCAGGGCTGCGTGTAGTGAAAGCACAATTTAGTTTTGCGTATAACATAATCAAAACTTATTTCAATTATTCATTAAACAAAACGTATTCTTAATGTTGCGTAGAATAATTTCCACAAAATGAACTTCAAATTGTGTGTAACACGAGCCACGAATAGTGTTGCATATACTGCAAGCTAATACAGTGTTTCATATAGTATAAGCTAAACATGGTGTAGTGTATAATAGAAGACATCAATGAAATTAAAAGAATATTTTTCATAAAATCTTGGGTTGTTACATTCTACCCCCCTTAAAATGAATTTCTCCCTCGAAATTCGTCCGGGTTATAAATGGTTTACTACTTGAATGTTTCGTTCATAGAAACCCACATCGTAAAAAGGAATACCAAAACTGAACTTTAAAAACTAAATTATGAAATGTAATTGTAACCAAAATTAACTAATCACTGGGTTTCCACATAGGAGAACATAGGTGAAAACATGGATATGGAAGAAAATTCTAACCATCATGTTCTGATGGAGAGTGGTAGAGAACATGGATATGAAAAAGACAACAATCAAAAAGCCATAAATTTATGATGATCTAAGGTACCATCTGATTCATCGAATATAAGGCCACTAGGACAACATTTTTGTTTTTCAATATCATTTTCCTAAATTTGAAAATTTTAAAATAGAAGAAATACATACATTATTTCAGTAGAATCTCACCGTTGTTCGTGACTTGAACAAATTCCACATCATCTCTTAAAAAATGAAGTTGTATTTGTCATTCATGAAGTGTTAGTTGATCATTTGATAGAATTATAGGTCATTCCTTATGTCTCAAACAAAAGGTCAGAAAAAGTTGTCAAATATACATAAGTCCATCTATGGTGAGGTTAATCGTATATGATTCCACAAAAGTGACTCATAATTAATCTATCATACTGATTAATAAAACTAGTTTCTACTAACCAGAGACTTCCTGTAGGCCAACGGTCAGAAATAATGTCCTGTCGCACTTCGATTGTGGGTTCGATTCCAACAGCCTTGTCTGACGTGACGGTTTATCGCCCTTCTAGTAGGTTTTCCTCTTTATAAAAATACATTATTATAACTTTCCATCAATAATATAAAAAAAGTTCTAGCCTTAAACAATACTAACTTATGTCCAAAAAAATCCATTCCAATCTTTAGGCTTATCCAAAATACTGTATTCTAATCTCATATTATAGTGAAAATGATTACGAGAGAGTTCATATAACAAGCATGTTAATACCATCATTGATCCCCATGTATCATATGACATGTCTTGTTGGTCATATTCCAAATATTCGAAGGCCTTAATCTTGTATTCTATTGAAAAATGAATACCCATTGAACCTTAGTGAAAACATGAATGCAGATAAAAGTTTATACTTTCCACATACCAAAATCCAAAAAAAATTATATACTCAAACAATGATATCACTTAGTCCTTATAACAATCATGAGATCATGAATACTATTAAAAATATTATTTTCTCCTTATCCATTCATTATGCGCATATCATCTTCTTTCAAAAAATATCTCAATCACTTTCCATGGTTACCGGTACAATAAAATTATTGAAAACCACAATAGACCAATTCATATATATTCCAATATTCCATGATACTATATACAACAATATTTTGGAATCCCATTACTTAAACACTTAATCATTCCACCACATTGTTGTCATATTCACCATCGCCAATAGTTATTTCCTGTGACTTCCCATTGTCCTTTGCCTTAAGTGGTTTCTCATGTCGATCATCATTAACCCATGGATTAGGGCATTGATTAGCATAATTCCCCATTTCATTGCACTTAAAGCATTGAAGTGTTGGTGGTGCGTTCTCTACAGTCATTTCATTGTTCACATCATTAGAAACCCTTTTTCCATTACTTCGACACTCAGCTTCTCGATGAATTTCTTTTCCACAATTAAAACATTTTCTATTCCCTTTAAGACAATCTCCACCATGCTTCTTTCCACACCTTGAGCATAAAGAAACATTCATCTTTTTTCACCATTGTTCTGAGATTTATCCTTGAACTCCATCATTCGTTTCTTGTCCAAACCATGAGATGGATATGTAACACCAACATCTATTTCTACCTTGATAGCACAAAGTACAATTTCTTCATAGCTACTGATGTCTCTTATAGATAATTCCATTCGAAGACTTGGTTTTAGGCCACTGAATAATCGATCAACTTTAATTTCAGGTTGGATGATAAAGAACGATGCATACCTTGCAAACCTTGTAAAATTTTCTTTGTATATACCAACAGATTCATCATCCTTTTTCTTAAGCTCAAGGAAATCATTTTCCATCATTGTTCGAAGAATATGAGGGAAGTACTTATTGAAAAATAAGTTCTTGAAATCATTCCATTCTATGGATTCAATTTCATCTTGGGGCCTCATATTCTTAATTAGAGTCCACCATTGATCTGCTTCACCTTCTAAATGGTAAATATCCAGATTGACTTTTTCATGTTTCAAACAGAGAAGTATGGAAAATATATTTTCAATGGTAGTAATCCATTTTTCAGCAACAAGTGGATTAGAAGACCCACTGAAGGAAGGAGGATGTTGCCTCATAAAGGAATCAATAGAATATTGTTCCCTTATCTGGTCATTTAGAAGTCCAAAATGATTCAGATCTTTTGTAAGTATAGCATTAGATTTTTCACTCCATCTCCCATAACATTGGTTTCTTCATGAGGACAATCATTGCATTGTCCATTAAATTGATCAACATGGTCCTTCGTGTTCCATCCATCGTCTAAAACCCAAAAGGAATAGTGTGAGAGGAATAAATCATGGTGGGGAAAACAACATAATAAAGGGGGAGTACCTTCGATATCTAAAATCTTAGGTTTAATTCTAATATTCTTTCTGTAATTCTAGGACTATAACCTATACTTATACTTATCCTGAGGGGCATCCCTATACATACCTTATAAATATCTCTAGGGATTTCACTAAATTTTTCACATCCTAGTTTCCAAAGGTTAACTAAACCTTTCCTCTGATACCAACTGTAAAGACCCAAATCCTGACATATATGGACATTAAATTACTTTTGCAGAATACATAACAAAAACAAACACCAAAGGACCGTAATAGTTTAGTGTCTTTGGAAACTCATAATGTAATCATCTAATCATGGTGAAATATCTTCAACATATCCCTTAAAGATCATCCCCTTTTGGTTTTATTACCTAAAACATTTATTTAAATCCTGGGAAAAAGAAAACATATCAAGGGTGTGTTAAAATTCTCAGTAAGGGTAAGCATTGATAAATTAAAACAAATCATATATATTTGAAATTAAAATCATGAACATAATGTTTAAATATCAAAATCTTGGGAAATGCATAAAACATGGTAGTACATACGGAATGGATCATAATGAAACATTAATCATGATAAAATATCATGGGAATAAATCATTTGATTTTGGAAACCATTAAGCACACGATATGATTTCCATAGTAGCCAAGGCATTGCGGCCAAGACCATCATAGTGGAGAAAGTCCCTTTCTGAATCGAGTTCACTCCTCATTCCAGTCATGTATTACTGAACCAGATTAACTTACCGTTCTAGCCATGTCTATCTCATGACTTATAAATCATTACCTAATGCCTTGGTGGGAGATATAGGTCCCACCCATCTCATAATGATACCATTATTATGTGTGCCATAAAATCATAAATCATACATCATAGTATAACCCATGTAATAAAAATGGGTTTCTTAAGCATCATGTCATCAAATCATAATCCATATAAGACAAAAGCACATCATAAAATTAATTCCATCATAACATAATCAAATCAATGTAAAAATAGGGATATAAACATAAAGCTATATTATCTTAGATGGAAAATAATTTTGATAAAACACTTGAACTCCATTCTTGAGGAAAATATCCTTTCCACATCAAAAACATTTTTCCATTCATAACATTTCATAAAATTTTAATCTAAAAGAATTTGATTAAAAATAAACTTGAAAACTTATAAAGGAAGATTCATGGGAATAATTTTCTATGAAATCATAAAAATCGATTCAAGCCATAAAAAAAATTTTTCTCATACATTGGAAGAAAAAGTCAAAAAGTACCTCATACTAAAAACGACAAAAAATTCATTTCATATCTTTTACTAAAAAATCACCAATGGGTAAAATTGGATTTAAACTATTTTAAGAGGATAGAAACAATATTAAATATTGAGGAAACATGGATGTGGATGATGAATATACCCCAGTAAATACCAAAGTATAAACAATCTTGGATAAAAATGAGATTGTTAGATTTTCCCTTACATTAGGTCCGATATGCTTGGTACGTATCTGAACCTCCTGTATAATGATTTAAATAATGTCATTGACTTATTACAGAATAATATTCATTGTTATGATATCATATATGGTTCACTTATGACATTATATTACCCGTTCTTTTATAAATTCCATGTTGAAGCATCATTTTGGGAAAAATAGTTTTATTTATCGTACGTGTAAAGACCCGTAAATTTCAAGGAAATTTTTTTTTCCTTAATTTTCTTTGGCATTTTATAAGAATGCAGTTTCTAACGGCGCGTGATTCCGAGGCCCGGTGTGCCCGAAATCATTTTCCGAAGTTTGGCACAGGTACGTTCAGGGAACGAACGAGTGGGTTTTTCTAACTTTTGAACTGGTGCTCAGAATTGAATTCCGAGGGCACCGATGGAATCGTAGCATTTGTATTTTCTTAGAAATGCATCTTCCGAATTTGCGTTTTCTCGGGTGTGGTTTTTAATTTTTGGGGTTAAGTGAAAAAAATAAAATAAAGTAGTGCGACAACTTTATTTTATTTCACTTAAAGCCACTTAAAGCCACTTAAAGCTGCTTAAGCTGAGTTGAAGCGGATAGGGTGGAACCCAAAATATCCTACCGTCTTGGTAGGATATTTGTGAGGTGGGGCCTGCACAAGCACCACCATTTCTTTTCCTCTAAGTAACGCACCCGCAAAAACTCTCTTTAATGAAAGTCAACCGTGCATTTTTCTTGTTAAGAAATGCCTCATTAATTTGGCGGTTAAATCGTTAAAATTAATTCATTGAATTAATTGTTCGTTTCATTTCTTTTTATTTTCAAACATATAATGTGCGTTAATAAAATAAGATAACTCTTATTTTATTTCTGTTGGAACTGGTGGAGTGGAGAGGATTTGGAGGAAAGTGTTCTTCTTTGATGAAGAACGTGAAGAATGCGAAGAATGCTCCGACCACCGACGAAGAACGCCAAACCGTTGGAGATCGACTCTTCTTCTGTGACACTCCTTCTGGGATGTTTCTTCCGCGAGGATCCTCTTCTTCCGCGAAGGTTAATTCCGTGATGAGCTCGCATTCGACGACAACGCTTGAGGTAGGGGTTTTATTTGAGAATAATTTTTATTCCAATGATTGTTTTCCTTCTAAAACAAAGAACCTGGATCATCCCATCATCACGTTGATCCGCGTTTGTTTTTATATGCGTTACAAGAATTTTTATTTACGGGAGTTTCTTGTTGGGAACTAGGTTCAATTTTAATTTTAAAATTGTGCCTTGTTATGTTTTCATGTGTTGAATATTATTCCCAATTGTTATCACCTAACGCGGAGGGTGAGGGCCAAAAAAACACGGCCCGACAACCCTCCGTAGTTTTTCTTTGATGCGTGGATTAACGACATTTACCAAATGGGATTGGAATGGCGATTGGAGGACTTCACAGCAAAGTTTGGATCCCGAGAGAGTCGTAGGTGCGAACCGCAGGAAAAACGGACCACCAGAGCGCGTTCGGTGGTCTGCGGAAGCCCCCACCGGCGCGCCGCCGGGAAGACCCGCCGTGGCTGAAGCCGCGACGACGCTAGCCGGTCCCGCGGCCGCTCGGGACCGCGGAAGAGGGATGAGGATTAAACCTCATCCGGGTGTCACGGAGCGGCCCCCGCGTGGGGGGGGGGGGGCTGCCATGCGTGGCGCCTGGCCAACGCCAACACGCCAGCCGAGCCGCCCAGCCAGACCGCCTGGCCGGGCCGCGCCCCGATTGTAAGGACCTGTAAATTTCAAAGAAATTTTTTATCTTAATTTTCTTTGAATTGTACAAGAATGCATTTTCTGACGACACGTGATTCCGAGGACCAGTGTGCCCGGAATAATTTTCCAATGATTGGCTCGGGTATGTTCAGTGAACGAACGAGGGGGTTTTCTAACATTTGAACCGGTGCTCGGAATCGAATTCTGAGGGCCCCGATGGAATCGCAGCACCGGTATTTGCTTAGAAACGCCTCTTCTGGAGTTGCGTTTGCTCGGGTGTGGTTTTTAATTTTTGGGGTTATGTGAAAAAATAAAATAAAGTAGTGCGACAAATTTATTTTATTTCACTTAATGCCACTTAAAGCCACTTAAAGCTGCTTAAGCTAAGTTGAAGCGGAGAGGTTGGAACCCAAAATATCCTACACTCTTGGTAGGATATTTGTGAGGTGGGGCCCGCACGATCACCACCGTTTCTTTTCCTCTAAGTAACACACCTGCGAAATCCCTATTTAATGAAAGTCAACCGTTCGTTTTTCTGGTTAAGAAACGCCTCATTAATTGGGCGGTTAAATCATTACAATTAATTCATTTAATTAATTTTTCGTTTTTTTTTCTTTTGATTTTCAATCATATCATGTGTGTTAATAAAATAAGATAACTCTTATTTTATTTCTGTTGGAACTGGTGGCATGGAGAGGATTTGGAGGAAAGCGTTCTTCTTCGAGGAAGAACGCGAAGAATGCGAAGAACGCTCCGACCTCTGATGAAGAACGCCAAACCCTCAGAGATCGATGCTTCATTCGCGACACTCCTTCCGCAACGTTTCTTCCGCGGCGATCCTCTTCCTCCGCGACGGTTAATTCCGCGAAGAGCTCGCGTTCGACGACAGTGCATGAGGTAGGGATTTTATTTGAGAATAATATTTATTCCCATGATTGTTTCCTTCTAAAACAAAGAACCCGGATCAACTCATCATCAAGTTGATCCGTGTTTATTTTTATATGCGGGACGAGTATTTTTATTTACGAGAGTTTATTTTTGGGAACTAGGTTCAATTTTAATATTAAAATTATGCCTTGTTATGTTTTAATTTGTTGAATTTTATTCCCAATTGTTATCACCTAACGTGGAGGGTGCGGGCCAAACAAACCCAGCCCGACAACCCTCCGTAGTTTTTTGTTGATGCGTGGATTAACGACGTTTACGAAATGGGATTGGAATGGCTATTGGAGGCTTTCTCACCAAAGTTCGGATCCCGGGAGAGCCATAGGTGCAAACCGCAGGCAAAACGGACCACCAGAGTGCGTTCGGTGGTCCGCAGAAGCCCCCGCCGGCGCGCCGCCGGGAAGACCCGTCGCGGCTGAAGCCGCGGCAGCGTTGGCCGGTCCCGCGGCCGCGTGAGACCGTGGAGGAGGGACGCGACTTAAGCCGCGTCCGGGTCTCATGGAGAGGCCCTGCGTGGGGGGGGGGGGGGGCTACCATGCGCGGCGCCTGGCCAACGCCAGCACGCCGGCTGAGCCGCCCGGCCGGACCGTCGGGCCGCACCACGCTGGTCGGGTCAGATCCGGACCCGGGTCGGGTTGATTCGGTTCGGGCCGACCCAGGGGGGTTGGGCCGGGTCGGTCCGGGCCCATACCCCCCGTTTTCGGACCATTTTCGGTTTTTGCTCATAACGTGATCTATGGGCCTTCGATCGACGCACCGTTAGCGGCGATGTGATCCTTGGATCGAGACGGTCGTTTCGGTATATTACACTCAGGGTTTTGGAATACTTTGTGTTCGGCCGGGTTGGTTCGTACACGAAACCAACCGGGCCCTCGGAGCGGAAACGCTTATAACTTGAGCTCCGGACGTCCGATTGACGTACCGTCGACTCTGATGGATTCCTCTAAGTGAGACGGATATTTTGGATTACTATTCCTGATGTTTGGACGCAGGTGGAGTACGGTCGGGTTGGTTTTGACTTAAAAACCAACGTGGCCCCTGGGACGAAAAAGCCAATAACTCTCAGACCAGGCGTCCGATTGACGCGCCGTCTATGATGTTGAGTTCTTATTGACGATAAAGAACTTTTGGATACATCAACTCTAGACTATGTGTCAGTTGATGTATCAGCCTCTCAGCTCGTGGAGCGGACCCTCCCGAACGAGCTTGTTGTGTGTGGGAACCCTAGTGCTGGCTGCGACTGCGACTCTGACGATGAAGACTATCGTACTGGAATCCTATGTGGGTTAGACGATGAAGACTATCATACTGGAATCCTATGTGGGTTCGACGATGATGAATATTGTACCGGAATCCTATGTGGGTTCGACGATGAAGACTATCGTACTGGAATCCTATGTTGGTTCGACGATGAAGACTATCGTACTGGAATCCTATGTGGGTTCGACGATGAAGACTATCGTACTCGAATCCTATGTGGGTTCGATGATGAAGACTATCGTACTCGAATCCTATGTGGGTTTGACGATGAAGACTATCGTACTGGAATCCTATATGGGTTCGATGATGAAGACTATCATACTGGAATCCTATGTTGGTTCGACGATGAAGACTATCGTTCTAGAATCCTATGTTGGTTCGACAATGAAGATAATTTTACCGAAATCTTCTGTGGGTTCGACGGCGATGACTACAGTGCTTGTATGCTACGTGGGTCCCAGTAAGAACAATCGGTGATTACATCTGATCATCTCTCTTACTTTACAAATGATGTGTACCTGTGTGAGCTGAATCCTGTGTTGCTTCCTATTTGACATATGTTATGTTATCCTGTGTGGGTTTACATTTTGCTTTCCTGTGTGGACTGGGTTGTACTAGGGCTCGGATGTTGGAGCCGAATGAGAATTGATGACTTAGGTATATTTATGGGAATATACCTAAGAAGTGTCGTATTTTTCTTTGTGTCTTTGTACTTTGAGCTGCAGTAATAAAAAGACACCTTTCTTTTGGCATTTACCTTCCTGTCCTCTCTTTGTGTTGTTACTAAGAGGTTCCGGTTTAAAAACTGTTGACTTGACCCTCAATTTTAGATACCTACTGGAGGAGACCCAATGACCACACACTGATGACGATAGTGTGACTCAACCCTTGGAGGTGAGAGTAATGGTTGGATCTCTTGGTAGTAACGTCGAGGACTTACGGCATCATCCTTGGTATGAGATTGTATCATCCATGACAAGATTGACTGTATTAGGCGAAGAATGTGGTTCATCCAGGGTATGAGACCAGATTTCTCTTCTCGGCAAAGAAACATCTCAGCAGCTCGAGTAGGACCAGAGTGGTCCAAGTCATCCAAGAGCGGATGAGGATAGCTCAGAGCCAGCAACAGTCTTGTGCTGACAGGAGGCAGAGACCACTAGAGTTCGAGGATGACAACCACATTTCCTTACGGGTCACACCCGACGTGAGTTACGGAGATTAGGCCGAGGCGGAAAATTGTCTCCACGCTTCATCGGACCATTTCAGGTCCTCAGCAGGATTGGAGAGGTGGCTTATCGCCTGGCTCTACCACCTCAGTTGCACCGGGTGCACGACATCTTCCATGTATCTCAGCTAAGGAGTTACGTGCACGACCCGACGCATATCATTGACCATGGGGAGATGGGAATTGATCATGGGGAGGCTTTTTCGGAGGTCCCGTTGGAGATTGAGGATCGACAGGAGCGGGTCCTACATGGACGGTCGATTTCTCTTGGGCGCGTCAGATAGCAGCATGGGAACCTCCAGAAGAGCACTTGGGAGCGGGAGGCTCAGATGCGTGCTCAATACCCGCTTTTGTTTCCCTAGTTTATGATGTATCGTTACGGGGACATAAAGCCCTGTGGTGGTAGTAATGTAAAGAGCCATAAATTTCAAGGAATTTTTTTTTGTAATTATATTTTGAATTTTACAAGAACGAAGTTTCTGACGACATGTGATTCTGAGGCCCGGTGTGCCCGGAATCATTTTCCGAAGTTTGGCTCGGGTACGTTAAGTGAATGAACGAGCGGGTTTTTCTAACTTTTGAATCGTTGCTCGGAATCAAATTCCGAGGGCACCGAGGGAATCGCAGCGCCAGTATTTGCTTAGAAACACCTCTTCCGGTTTTGCGTTTATTCGGATGTGTTTTTAAATTTTTGGGGTTAAGTGAAGAAAATAGAATAAAGTAGTGAGACAAATTTATTTTATTTCACTTAAAGCCACTTAAGATGAGATGAAGCAGATAGGGTGGAACCCAAAATATCCTACCCTCTTGGTAGAATATTTGTGAGGTGGGGCCCGCATGAGCACCACCGTTTCTTTTCCACTAAGTAACGCACCCGCAAAAACCCTCTTTAATGAAAATCAACCGTGCGTTTTTCTGGTTAAGAAATGCCTCATTAATTGTGCTGTAAAATCGTTACAATTAATTCATTGAATTAATTGTTCGTTTCTTTTCTTTTTATTTTCAAACATGTCATGTAAGTTAATAAAATAAGATAACTCTTATTTTATTTCTGTTGGCACTGGTGGCGTGGAGAGGATTTGGACGAAAGCGTTCTTCTTCGACGAAGAACGCGAAGAATGTGAAGAACGCTCCGACCTCCGACAAAGAATGCCAAACCCTCGGAGATCGACGGTTCTTCCACGACACTCCTTTCGTGAATTTTCTTCCGTGACGATCCTCTTCTTCCACGACGGTTAATTCCGCGACGAGCTCGCGTTCGATGACAACGCTTGAGGTCGGGGTTTTATTTGAGAATAATATTTATTCCTATGATTGTTTCCTTCTAAAACAAAGAACCCGGATCAACTCATGATCAAGTTGATCTGCGTTTGTTTTTATATTTGGGACCGAAATTTTTATTTACGGGAGTTTATTTTTGGGAACTAGGTTCAATTTTAATATTAAAATTGTGCCTTGTTATGTTTTCATGTGTTAAATATTATTCCCAATTGTTATCACCTAACGCGGAGGGTGCGGGCCAAACAAAAACGGCCCGACAACCCTCCATAGTTTTTCGTTGATGCGTGGATTAACGGGGTCTACGAAATGGGATTGGAATGGCGATTGTAGGCCCTCACAGCAATGTTAGGATCCCAAGAGAGCCGTAGGTGAAAACCGTAGGCAAAACGGACCACTGGAGCACGTCCGGTGGTCCGCGGAAGCCCCCGCCAGTGCGCCACGCCGGCACGGCGGCGTAGGCAGTCGGCCGCCAGGATGCGGCGGCACCGGGCTCGCCGCGGCGGTGCTGGCCGGTCCCACGGCCGCGTGGGGCTGCGGAGGAGGGACGCGACTTAAGCTGAGTCCGGGTGTCACGGAGCGGCCCCCGTGTGGGGGGGGGGGGTGCCATGTGCGGCGCCTGGCCAGCGCCAACCCGCCGGCTGAGTCACCTGGCCGGACCGCCGGGCCGCACCGCACAGGTCGGGTCGGATCCGGACCTGGGTCGGGTCGACCCGGTTCGGGCCGACCCAAGGGGGGTTGGGCCGGGTCGGTCCGGGCCCATACCCCCCGTTTTCGGACCATTTTCGGTCTTTTTCTCATAACATGAGCTACGGGCCTCCGCTCGACGCACCGTTAGTGGCGATGTGATCCTTGGATCGAGACGGTCGTTTCGGTATATTACACTCAAGGTTTCAGTATACTTTGGGCACGACCAGGTTGGTTCGTACACGACACCAAACAGGCCCTTGGAGCGGAAACGCTTATAACATGAGCTCCGGACGTCCGATTGATGTACCGTCGACTTTAATGGATTCCTCTAAGTGAGATAGATATTTTGGCTTACTCCGCCCGAGGTTTGGACGTAGGTGGAGTATGGTCGGGTTGGTTTTGATTTAAAAACCAACCGGGCCCCTGGGACGAAAAAGCCAATAACTCTCAGACTGGGCATCCGATTGACGCGCTGTCTATGACGTTGAGTTCCTGTTGAAGATTCGGAACTTTTGGATACATCAACTCTGGACTATCTGTCAGTTGATGTATCTGGCTCTCGGCTCGTGGAGCAGACCGTCCCGAATGAGCTTTCTGTGTGCGGGAACCCTAGTGCTTGCTGCGACTGCGACTCTGACGATGAAGACTATCGTACTGGAATCCTATGTGGGTTCCAAAATGAAGACTATTCTACCGGAATCCTATGTGGGTTCGACGATGACAACTATCGTACTGGAATCCTATGTGGGTTCGACGATGAAGACAATTGTACCGGAATCCTCTATGGGTTCGACGACGATGACTACTGTGCTTGTATCCTACGTGGGTCCCAGTAAGATGAATCAGTGATTACATCTGATCATCTCTCTTAGTTTACAAATATTATGTACCTGTGTGACCTGAATCCTGTGTTGCTTCCTATGTGGAATGTGTTATGCTATCCTGTGTGGGTTTATGTTTTTCTTTCCTGTCTGGACTGGGTTGTACTTGGGCTCGGATGTTGGAGCCGAACGATAATTGACGACTTATGTATATGTATGGGAATATACCTAAGCAGTGTCAGATGTTTTTTCATGATTGTATCTTTCCTTTGTGGATTATTTATTGTGGATTATGGGAGACCTTCGGGGGTCTCGGGGTCCCTACTGAGTGGCTTATACTCACCCCTACACGGGCTATGCCCGCACTACGTTGTGTTGGTTGTAGACGACAGACAGCGCTGATCATGGTTGATGCTTGCGGAGCAGGACAGTACCTGGAGGTGGACCACTGGGCTGGACGTACTCGGAGTGGACGGTTGGACCTGAGGAGTTGTGGAGGCTATCTGTACTCATCCATTTAGGTGGGACTTCCAGTGGACGGTTCGACGTTGCGCCTTTACATTTCAGTTGATGTTTTCCCTTTCGAGTTGTACATTACTTTCAGTTTGGTTTTGTATTCTTTCCCACTTTACTTTCTGCACTTACTGTTGTACTCAGTTTTTACTTAGTGTTTCTTCTGCTTGCTTGCTCTGTGGTGTTTGTTTACTTTACAAAGGCAATGCCTTCCCTTTTTACCTGGATTTACGTCTTGGTGGTAGTCGCCAGCCCTTGGCCTATGGAAGGTGGGCTTGGGGTAGTCACGACACGGGCCCCGAGGACGGGTCGTGACAGTACGTGTTTGTACTTGTTGTTCTTGATATTATTATTACTTATATCATTATTTAAATACTTCCAGAATGTAAATCATGATTTATATATCATATATATATTCATTATATATATATATATAATAGATATAAAAATGAAATGAGAAACACCATTCATGGAGACGGTAGGCCGTACGTACGCATGACCGCTGTTTTTCGTTTCCTTATTGAATTGAATGGAATTAAGTATATGAAATACATATATATATATATATATATATAAATCCAGTATCATTATTATTTCATATATCTCATTATTATTCATTATATAGGCTTTATAATCATTCATGAATGGTTAACATGGAGAATGAATCTCATCGCGTTGTGGAGACGGTAGTCCGTATGTACGCACGAGCGATGATATCATTCCCATGATCGTGGAATTGTATTAAAGCATATATATAATATTTAAGAATCAATATCACTTTACAATAATAATATATAGTTATTTATTTACACCATTATACCCATCCATTTATAGTGGTGGTCAAAAACGGATTACCCCACGACGTGGAGACGGTATTACGTACGTACGCATGCGCGGTGATTTCGTTTTTCGTAGGATGGATAGAAGGTGAAATAGGGTTGTTTAATATTTATAATAACATACCAGTATATGTTTGATACTGATGTTATTACTTCATAATGAAACAACTAAGAAGAGGATGTAGAAGAAGAAATAATTTTGAAAGAATCAGTTACAGATATTACCTCTTCTTCGACACGCCTCTTTGAAACATCCTCGTATGGCAATAAAATTGTACTTTGAAGAAGATAAGGTCCTCTATAATATTCCTAGGGAAGTTTAGAAGTTAAATTGGAAGGTTTTGGCTGATCTTGAAGGTTCAATTTTGCGTGAGGAGAAGAGGGAAGAGGTGCCCTTTTATAAGGGAGGAGAGGGACACCTTAAGAAAAACATAAAATATTATTTTATAATAAATCCATATTCGGTTTTTAATTTCTAAAAATTTATTTATTTCAATGATAAAGTAGGGATGGGTCGATATCCTCTCAACCAATAGATTTTAGACATGTATGGGTCATTATAATAACCTTATCCTTTATTTTTACCTCTTTGTTAATTAGATTGACATTTACCATGTCACTCTGTATTTTTATATTATATAGTTAATAAACATACCATTTACATCCAAGAGACCCCCAAGGGGACCATTAATGATACACCTATCATGATATAATTATATTGGATGAAACTTAGATTTTTAATAATATAATAACAATAAATAATATAATATTTGTTTTAAAAACTATTTTATGTCAATTTTGCCACTATTTGGTAATTGATTTTTGTGAAAATAATAACAACATGATTATTTTAAAAAAAACTAATTAAATAAATACTAACATCTCATATTAACCTATAAAATTAGTTTAATTCATAAAAAGTCTCAGATTACATTTATTTATGTATTTATAACATCAATTATGTTAATATTTCATTAATAACGTAATTACTTCATCATCATTGTGTCATAAATAAATTAACATAAATAATTTTTAAAAATTATAAATAAAATACCATTATGTTGGAAATCATTATATATTTCTAATGAATATTTATAGTCGAATTTATCTTATGTATAACCCCATGTTAAAAATGATTTAGTTATTAAAATTTGATTTTATCTATTTTAACCAATCTTTAAACAAATTAACAATAAATGTCCTAAACTAATCCAAGTGAACCTATATGGTCATATTTTATTCCTAAGGTTGTTTTTGGTCAAATTACACTTATCCAATAGAATTAGGACAAGTGTTAGGGTAATAATAATATCATTTTTACCCTTAATTACCCTATTTACTTTTAACCATGATAAAAGAATGTAAAAAGTTACTATTCACCAAAAATTATTTTCAACTCATTGAACCACATTTTAGTCCTTGATATTAAATGTGTCTCCCGAATTTTCGAGATTCCAATCACAGAAGTGGTAAAATTATGTTTTATGTAAGTTTGAAAAAAGCACCTAGGAGTTTGGTAAAAGATAATGAAAAGTTCAATAAAATTTTTTTATATCGAAAATTTTTATAAAATTACTCCAATGAATTACATTGAAAATATATAGGTATTATGTATCAATTTTGACCTAAAAAAATTAAAATAAAATAAATAATTATTATTTTAATAAAAATTCGGTTTTTAAATCGTAACACAATGTTTTCACTATTCATCAAAAATTAAAATTTTTCATAAAAATACCCAAAATTCACCCTAGTAGAATTTTGATATTCTGAATCCAAAAATGAATTCCATTTTGAAAAATAAAGTTTATAAAATTTAAAAAATTTGGTATTATTATTCATAACGGCTATTTCATAATATTATAATATCTCGTTTAGTGAAACATGGTAGTGCGTACTACACACACTATCGAGGAAGGTCTTGATTATGTAAAATGCAAGCCAAGTCAGGGATGAGTATAGTGAAAGCATCGTTCGTTGTTGGATATAACATAATCAAAACATATTTCATTTATAAATTAAACAAAATATATTCTTAATGTTCTGTAGAATAATTTCCACAAAACGAACCTGAAATTTTGTGTAACACGAGCCAAGAATAGTGTTTCGTATACTAAAAGATAATAGGGTGTTGTATATAGCACAAGCTAAACTAGGAGTAGTGTTTAATAGAATACATCAATGAAAATAAAAGTATATTTTTCATAAAATATCAGGTTGTAAAATTCTACCCCCCTTAAAATGAATTTCGTCCTTGAAATTTGTCCAGGTTATAAATGGTTTACTACATGAAAGTTTATTTCATAGAAACCCACCTCGTAAAAAGGAATACCAAAACTAAACTTCAAAAACTAAATTATGGAATTTAATGGTTACCCAAATTAACTAATCACTGGGTTTCTACATAAGATCACATAGATGAAAATATGTATATAGAAGAAAAATCTAACCATCATGTTCCGATGGAGACTGGTAGAGAACATGGATATGAAAAATCCAATAATCAAAAAGCCATAAATTTGTGATGATCTAAGGTTCCATCTGATTCATCGGATATAAGGGCACTAGGACAACATTTTTGTTTTTAAAGATCATTTTCATAAAGTTGAACAATTTAATAGAGAAGAAATACTTACATTATTTCGGTATAATCTCACCTTTGTTCGTGCCTTGAACAATTCCCACGTTATCTCTTAAAGAAATGAAGTTGAATTTTTCATTCGTGAAGTGTTAGCAGATCATGTGATAGAATGATGGGTCATTACATTTGTCTCAAACAAAAGGTTAGAAAAAGTTATCAAATATACATAAGTCCTTATATGGTGAGTTTAATCATATACGAATCCAAAAATGGACTCATACTTCATTTATCATACTGCTTAATAAAACAAGTTTCTACTAACCAGGGACATCCGGTATGCCAGTGATAGGAAATAAAGGCCTGTCACACTTCGGTTGTGGGTTTGATTCCTATAGCCTTGTTGACGTGACGGGTTGTCTCCCGTCCTGCAGGTTGTCCTCTTTCTGAAATATATATTATTATTACTTTCCATCAATAATTTTGAAAAAGTTCTAGCCTTAAACAACACTAACTTATGTCCAACATAATCTATTCCAATCATTAGGCTTATCTAATATACTGTTTTCCAATCTCATATTATAGTGAAAATGATTACCAGAGAGTTCATATAACAAGCATGTTAATACCATCATTAATCCCCATATTTCATTTGTTAGGTTTTGTTGGTCAGATTCCAAACATTCGAAGGCATTAATCATGTATTCTCATGTAAATTGAATACCCATTAAACATTAGTGATAACATGAATTCGGCTAAAAGTTAACAGTTTCCACATACCAAAATCAAAAAAATTCTATATACTCAAACCATGATATCATTTAGTCCTTATAAAAATCATGAGCTCATGAATACTATTAAACATATTATTTTCTCCTTATCCATTCATTATGCACATATCAGCTTCCTTCCAAAAATATCTCAATCACTTTCCATGGTTACCAGTACCATAAAATTATTGAAACCACAATAGACCAATAAATAAATATTTCAATATTCGACAATACTATATACAACATTGTTTTGGAATCCCATTACATAAACAATTGATCATTCCACCACATCGTTTTCATATTCAACCTCACCAATAGTTATCGCATGTGACTTCCCTTTGTCCTTTGGCTTAAGTGGTTGCTCATATCGATCATCATTAACCCTTGGATTAGGGAATTGATTAGAATAATTCCCCATTTCATTGCACTTAAAGCGTTGATGTGTTGGTGGTGCGATCTCTGCAGTCTTTTATTTATTCACATTTTTTGAAACCCTTTTTCCATTACTTCGAAACTCAGCTGCTTGATGACCTTCTTTTCCAAAATTTACACATTTTCTAGTCCCTTTAGGACAATATCCACCATGATTATTTCCACACATTGAGAATAATGAAACATTTATCATCTATTCACCATTTTTCTAATATTTCTCTTTGAACTCCATAATTAATTTATTTTCCAAACCATGGTATTGATATGTAATAACAACTTCCATTTATACCATGATAGCACAACACACAATTTCTTCATATCTACTGAAGTGTCTTATAGCTAATTCCTTTTTATGACTTGGTTTTAAGACACTAAATAATCGATCAACTTTACTTTCAGGTTGGATGATAAATCCAAATGCATTCCTTGCAAGCCTTGTAAAATTCTCTTCATATATACCAACAGATTCATCATCATTTTTCTTAATCTCAAGGAAATAATTTTCCATATTTGTTTGAAGAATACGAGGGAAGTACTTATTGAAAAATATGTTCTTGAACTCATCCCATTCCATGGATTCAATTTCATCTCGTGGCCACGTATTCTTAATTAGATTCCACCATTGATCTGTTTCACCTTCTAAACAGTAAATAGCCAGGACGATTTTTTCATGATCCAAACAGCGATGTATAGAAAATATCTATTCATTGGTACTAATCCATTGTTCAGGAACAAGTGGATCAGAAGACCCACTAAAAGAAGGTGGACGTTGCCTCATGAAGGAGTCAATAAAATATTGTTCCATTCTCTGCTCATTTGGATGTCCAGAATGATTCATAGCTCGTGTATGTATAGCAATAATATTTTTCACTCTATCTCCAATAACATTGGTTTGTTCAAGAGGACAATCATTGCATTGTCTATTAAATTGATCAACATGGTTACTTCGGGTTCCAGCCATCATCTAAAACCCAAAAAGAATAGTGTGAGAGGAAAAAAATCATGATAGGGGAAACAACATAATAAAGGGGGAGTACCTTCGATATATAACATCTTAGGTTTAATTCTAATATCGTTTCAATAATTCTAGGACTATAACCTATACGTATACTTAACCTTACAGACATACCTAGACATACCTTAGAAATATCTCTAGTGATTTCACTAATGATTTCACATCCTAGTATCCAATAGTTAACAAAACCATTCCTATGATACCAACTTTAAAGACCCAAATCATGGCATACATGGACATTACATTACTTTTTCAGAATACATAATAAAAAAAACACCAAAGGACAGTAATAGTTTGGTGTATTTGGAAACTCGTAATGTAATCTTCTAATCATGATGAAAGATCGTCATCATGTCCCATAAAGATCTTCCCATTTTTGCTTTCTTACCTAATACATTTCGTTAAATTCTAGGAAAAATAAAACATATAAAGGGTGATATCAAATTCCCAATAAGGGTAAGAAAGGATAAATAAAACAAATCATATACATTTGAACTTAAAAACATGAACATAATGTTTAAACATCCAAATCTTGGGAAATGACATAAAACATGGCAGTACATAAGGCATAGATCATAAAGAAACATTAATCATGATAAAATAGCATGGTAATAAGGCATGTGATTTTGGATACCATTAAAAACATGATATGATTTCCATAGTAGCCAGGGCAATACTACCAAGACCATCTTAGTGGACAATGTCCCTTTCTGAATCGAGTTCACTCCTCGTTACAGTCATGTATTACTGAACCAGATTAACATACCATTCCAGCAATGTCTATCTCATGAGTGATAAATCTTTACCCAATTAATTGTAGGTAGATATATGTCCCACCCATATTATAATGATACCTTTCTTATGTGTGCCACAAAATCATAAACCATACATCATAGCAAATCCCATGTAATAAAAATGGGATTCTTAAACATCATGCCATCATAACATAATCCATATAAGATAAAGGAAATCATAAAATTAATTCCATCATAACATAACAAAATCAATGTAAAAATAGTTATATAAATAGAACCCTATTTATCTTAGATGTAAAATAATTTTGATAAAACACTTGAACTCCATTCTTGAGGAAAATATCCTTTCTACTTCAAAAACATTTTCCTTTGTTAACATGTCATACAATTTTAAGCTAAAAGATGTTGATTAAAAATAAACTTGAAAACTTATAAAGGAATATTCCTGGAAATAATGTTCTATGAAATCATAAAAATCCATTCAATCCGTAAAAAACATTCTTTTCATACTTTGGCCGAAAAAGTCAAAAAGTACCTCATACTAAAAACGACAAAAGATTATTTTCATATCTTTTTCTAAAAACTCACCAATGGGTAAAATTGGATTTAGAAAATTGAAAGAGGATATAAATAATATTACATATTGAGGAAACATGGATGTGGATGATGAATATACCCCAGTAAATACCAAAGTATAATCAATCTCAGATAAAAATGAGATTGTTAGATTTTCCCTTACCTTAGGTCCGATATGATTCGTACATATCTGAACCTCATGTATAATGATTTAAATAATGTCATTGACTTATTAAAGAATCATATTCATTGTTATGATATCATATATGGTTCTTTTATGACTTTATATTACCCGTTCTTTTATAAATTTCATGATAAATCATCGTTTTGGGTAATATTGTTTTATTTATCATACGTGATTGGACTTGTTGTTATTGATATTATTATTACTTATATATTGATTTAGATACTTCTAGAATGTAAATCATGATTTATATATCATATATATATTCATTACATATATATATATAATAGATATAAAAATGAAATGAAGTACACTGTTCATGGAGACGGTAGGCAGTACGTACGCATGAACGTTGTTTTTTGTTTCCTTATTGAATTGAATGGAATTAAGTAGATGACATATATATATATATATTATTATTATTTCATATATCTCATTTTTATTCATTATATATACTTTATAATCATTCATGAATGGTTAACATGGAGAATGAATCTCATCTCGTCGTGGAGACGGTAGTCCGTACGTACGCACGAGCGATGCTATCATTCCCATGATCATGGAATTGTATTGATGTGCATGTATAATATTTTAGAATAAAAATAAATTTACAATAATCATATATAGTTATTTATATACACTATTATACCCATCCATGTAAGGTGTTGGTCAAAAACAGATTACACCACGGCGTGGAGATGGTATTCCGTACGTACGCACGCGCGGTGATTTCATTTTCCGTAGGACGGATAGAAGGTCGAATATGGTTGTTTCATTTTTATAATAACATACCAGTATTTTACTGATACTAATGTTATTACTTCATAATGAAACAATTAATGAAGAGGAAGTATAAGAAGAAATAAATTTGAAAGAATCGGTAACGGATATTACCTCTTCTTCGACACGCCTCTTTGAACCCTCCTCTTAGGGAACTAAAATAGGTCTTTGAAAAAGACCAGGACATCTAGAATATTACTAGGGAAGTGGAGAAGAGAAATTGGAAGGGTTTGGATGAGCTTGAAGGCTCAAAGTGGTGTGAGGAGAAGAGGGAGGAGGTGCCCTTCTATAAGGGATGAGAGGGGCACCTTAGGAAAAACATATTATATTATTTTATAATAAAGTCATATTTGGTTTTTAATAACTCCCAATTGATTTATTTAGAAGATAAAATGGGGATTGGTCGAAATAATCTCAACCAATATATTTTAGACAGGTTTGGGTCATTATATTAACATTATCTTTTTCCTTTAACTCTTAGTTAATTAGATTGACATTTACCATGTCACTTTGTATTTTTATATTATATAGTTAATAAACATACCATATACATAAAAGAGACCCTGAAGTGTTCCATTAATGATACACCTATCATTATATAAGTATCTTGGTAGATCCTTATATTTTTAGGAATATAATAATAATTAATAATATAATATTTGTTTTAAAAACGATTTTATGTCAATTTACACAGTATTTGGTAATTGATTTTTGTGAAACTCATATAAGAATTATTAGTTAGAAAAAAGTTAATTTAATCAATATTAACATGTCATATTAACCGAAAAAATTATTTTAATTCATAAAAAGTCTCAAATTACATTTATTTGTGTATTTATAACATCAATTGTGTCAATATTTCATTAATAAGGTAATTACTACATCATCACTGTGTCATAAATAAATTAACTTATTTAAGGTATAAAAATTATAAATAAAATACCATAATGTAGGAAATCTTTTTAGATTTTTAATTAATATTTATAGTTGAATTTATCTTATGTATAACCCCATATTAAAAATTATTTAGTTATTAAACATTGATTTTAACAATTTTAACCCTTCTTTAAATAAATTAATAATTAATGTCCAAATCTAATCCAAGGGGACCCAAATGGTCGAATTTTATTCCTAAGGTTGTTTTTGGTCAAATTAAACTTATCCAATAGAATTAAGATACGTTTTATGGTAATAATAATATCATTTTTACCCTTAATTACCCTATTTACTTTTAATCGTCGTAAATAAAAGTAAAAAAGTTACTATTCACCAAAAATTACTTTCATCTCATTGAACAAAAACTTTAGTCCTTGATATTAACTGTATCTCTTGGATTTTTGAAATTCCACTCACATAAGTGGTAAAATTATATTTTATGTAAGTTTGCAAAAATCTCCTAGGAGGTAGGTAGAAGACGGTGAAAAGTTCAATAAAATTTTTATATATAAAAATTATTATAAAATGACTCTAATGAATTACATTGAACTTATATAGGTATTATGTATCAATTTTGACCTAAAATAAATTTAAATAAAGCAAATAATAATTATTTAAATAAAAAGTCAGTTTTTAAATAGTAACCAAGTGTTTTCACTATTCATCAAAAATTGAATGTTTTCAGAAAAATACAAAAAACTCACCCTAGGCTAATTTCGATATTTTGAATCCAAAAATGAAGTCCATTTTGAAAAATAAAATTTCAAAAATTGGGTATTACTATTCATAACGGCTAGTTCATAATAATATAATATCTCGTTTAGTGAAACTCAGTATTGCGTACTACACACACTATTGTGGAAGGTCTTGATTGTGTGTAATGCAAGCCAAGTCATGGCTGCGTGTAGTGAAATAACCATTTGGTGCTGTGTATAACATAATCAAAACATATTTCATTTATACATTAAACAAAATATATTCATAATGTTGCGTAGAATAATTTTTCACAAAATGAACTTGAAATTGTGTGTAACATGAGCCAAGAATAGTGTTGCATATAATAAAAAGCAGATACAGTGTTCATATAGTACAAGCTAAACTTGGTGTAGTGTATAATAGAAGACATAAATGAAATTAAAAGAATAATTTTCATAAAATCTCAGGTTGTTACACTATTCATTCATTAGTGATGCATCCCAACCCATATCATAACACTATTAAACCAAGGTACACCTTGATATCACATAGAGAACACTCTCTAGATCCCATGAAAATATATTAACGATTTATATAGACAAAATGATTGTTTATATTTTTATGAGACAACATAAACATAGGTGTATAACAGATCAAACAACCTTGGATCATAACACAATTAAAATTTCATCTGAATTATAGTTTAGGTTCCAGGATACCTCAAAATAAATTAATGGAGACCATAGAACTCATACAATGTAGTACATTATTAGGATTTTATAAGTTAGATGTCGGTATATAGGGGAAACATACACTTATCAAGAACTCTAATTGATCCTAATAATGGAATCTGACTTGGTGATCAAGGAAAATAATAAACTGGTTTCCATGATTCCACCTAAGGAATTATTACATTATAATGTCTTCATCGCTCTAGATAGTCCATGCCTCTATAATTATCCATGGTAAAAATATTGAATCTTTTAAATACTCTATTTATTGATCCAAAAGGGATTTAATTTTTCTATTTTGATCATCGTATAATTTATTCTCTATCATTTTTCCCATAAATATATTTAGATAATGGGAATTATCATCATGAACCAAAAAGTATACTAAGAGGATGTAACAAATTACCAATATGACATGAGACACACCCATCCAACGTAAGACGATGTGCTAGGAAGGGTTTCCAGAACCCATTCTAAATTTTTATAAAAGGTCATTAAATTTGTTCTCCCTCTATATGGAATGACATGAGCATACATGTTTGATGCAATCCTACCCACCTAAATAATGTTCTAGTCTACGTTTATTATGAATGAGAAATCATTCAATGGATCATACTCCATCCACCATCGAACATGGGTTAGGGATGTGGCCAATAGAATTTTACCAACATCCAAATTAAAAAATTGGGTAAAACCAAACATGTAAAGGAATGATAGATTGAATTTACAATAGTTAAATACAATATGACCCCCAATTCATGCTCACACATGTAATTAGAATCATGTATATAATCTTAAACTAAACCATCCGGTTGTGATAAAACACATTCTCAATCTGCAACTCCATCCCAATTCTAGTACAACTCATACTTTTCTAAATTTATTAGCAATTCTACTAAGGATGTGACCCCTAATTATAGAGTAATATATCTGAATAAAAATAATACCACCAAACTCATAAAGTTCACCACACTGCTTTAAGACTTGATGGGTACTACATGTATCGACAAATATTACCTCAATATTTCACAAATTTAGAAGCACAAATGTTAATACTTTCCATAGGCATATCATCTTTATGCATGCAATTATGTGATGTACTACATGAATGACTTAAACCACAGTCATATTTTCTCTTATGACTATTAACTCAGCTCATAGACTCCTTTGTGGTCAATCATTGAAGTAGAAAAAGAAGGGTCATGTGACCAACGAACCCGCCACTTATTAAATAGTAATGTCTTTCCCACTAAACTGATATACTACCTAATTCTCATTCCCACAACATGGATCAACTTATGGAATGACCAACCATCAATCCAAGTGGTGTCCTATCATCACTAAGAAAGATACTGGGGATAAAAAACACTATAATATCACCTCACAACTAAAATTAAATCATGTGAATTTAATAAATTTTTTTTTCTGAGTTTAATACCTACACCGGCCTATCCCAATACTAAAATATAATAAATTGATCCCAACAATAGGTTATGTGAAAATTTCTTCTGGGCTTACAATACTTACCTCTAATATCACTAGAAAATAAAATTTCAGAAATGATCTATTGGAAATATATTCATTCTCATCAAAGTAATAAATATGGTAACAATATAACTACACCCGTATGATGCTCAATGAATTGAATACCACTAGAAGGTTCAAATATGCAATTACATAAACTCAAATTTTATTTTCAAGAATTTTAAATGATTAATTTAAAGAACATCATGTACCAATTGTGAGGAAAGATTTCTTAGAACAATATTTAACTAACACCAAATGGCATAAGAACCAGCTATATCAAACATATATTTAGTTATTGATAGTTTAGGTGACAACCTTTTCAAATTTATGCAATAGATTCCCATAAATTACTTTTATCCACTGAAATTATCAATCATATTCTCATATAAATCTAGATAAATTAAAATTTCAATCATAAGTTATAGAGGAATTCAATATTTAGGTTACAGATGAAATTTTAATTATCTAAATCCTCATAATAATAAAACTGAAAAAAAAAGATAAAAGGTTTTTTATCAATTTTATTGAACAAGTTCAGTAAGATTCAATAATAAATTTATACCTAGCACCATATTAGATTCTTTTGGAACATTAATTATCTATCTATATGAAACTTGAGTATACCCCCATGATGTTAAGCACTAAGGAATTTAAAAATAAATTTGACCTATGAGGGTATCATAATTCAAAATATGTATATTTATAGAGAATCCCCATAAAATTCAAGTTATTGGGATTTAATTGCAACCTTAGTATGTTTACCTCAAGTTCATATGACATCATTATTTATTTACTGGGTTCGAGTCAAGCATATAACATAAGTAATCACATCATTTATGAGCCACTATTTATTGACTTTTATATTTACAATGGTATAATTAGATGCTTCACTATTCCCAAATCACAAATTTTTATGACCTTATTTGTAACAATTATATATTAATTTTAATATAAATAGGACATTACATCTTTTCATTAGAATGTAATATGTTAGATATGAGGATTTTATTTAATGGATAAAAATTTGTAATATACAAAAGTAATATCTTTATAAATTACAATTATAATCCATATAATAATAATAAACTAATGTTTCAGCTTATGAAACTATATTGCCATTTCATAAACACATGATATTGTATTAGTTAAGGTTCTTCCATCATGCTATATAGGATTCCCTATTTAGGTTGATTTAGACACATTAATGACTAAATTATTTTTCTCATTTCCCCTATAAGAAATATTATCAAAATTTATGTACAATAATAAAGGATGGATATCTCAAGAAATAATTACAGGTGGACAAGGAAACAATCACATACCTTGGTGTACAAGTAAGTAAAGTAAATAATCACCTAAACATGGTATACAGATAAGCATGCTAAAAATCACACACGGCACATCCTACATGTAATATGCAGTCAAGAAATAAAATCTAAATTCCCTGGCATGTCAATTTTTATATTCCTATAATGATACATGTAACAATACATCCATGGGATAGGGGTAATGTATTATAAATATTGTAAATTATAAAGTACTGTAAATTTCAACAATTATTGATGATGAAATCAAAATAAATTGTATAAACAATTTGTAGGAACAATAATATCATCCCAATAAACATAGTTATTCCATTAGGTGTTGGTTGATCACTCAAATACCTGAGATATTTACCAAGTCTCACTGAATTTCTAGTCTTATGTCTACAATCCCAAAAATGTTTGAAAAAGTATAATATGCAATGATATTACGTTGTTACATTCCAACCAGTATCACTCTGTAAACACCAGTTGGATCAGTTTCTACATGGACTTAAACATAACTCCATGTATTACAAAGGCATAAGAATAGTAGTGAAGGTAAAATGATACTATAATGTGGATACTATACCCTCATGATCAATATTAAATAAATTTATATAATAAATAATAAAATAGAAGTAGTATAAATGAAATGAAGGAAAAGAATTCATCTCAACAATAATAAATAACAATGGACATAAATAGTACTATATAAATAATGATGTAATGTATATACCAAATAGAATATAGGAATACATGGTATCACAAATAAAATACATTAATATAGAAAATAAAAATATTCTAAAGGCTATATCTATTTGCATTGTGTGAATAGTATTAGTCATGCGCTCCTAAGATCCCATATACAGGTGTAAAACACATACCACAATCTAGAACCTGGATCCTGAAACCAAGATCTCTATATAAAAACAAAATGGTTTCCCATATATGGTGTGATGTAAACTCAGTAGGCCACCACAAGTGGTGATTAATGTTATCCAGTCATTGACTATAAAATAAAACCATTTTCATGTATTTCAACAAGACAGTATATAATTAAATGTAACTATGTTATGATCAGGTTCCTCAAGATACAAATGGTCGAACATACCTACTTATCCTAATATAAAATATATATGGAATTATATTAGGTATATAGATTCATATTTTAATACATATATATGTAGATATATAAATGAAGCTATGTGGACCCAAGTTGAATGATAGGGGCATCCACATGTTGATAAACATATAAGATCTAATTCATTCCCAACATTTAGACATTTGAGATCTAGGATAATCCAAACAAAAATAATAAATAGGTAATAAATCATAACCTATGAGCCCATCAATGGAATTTTCTATCCAGAATCCAAGTGTCATCCATGAAATAATATAACTTATTTAACCCTTGAGCTTATCTAAGGAATTACCAATAAAGAACCCAAGTGTATATCATGGTATAAATATTTTAAAAAATCCAATAAACATGTCAATGGAGTTCAGTATAAGGAACCCATGTATGGATGATGGTTCAAAAAATACATTCAACATATAAGCCCACCCAAGAAAATCATAATTGGGGGACCAATTTTCCCACAAGTTGTACTAATTCATCTAACTAATGATCTCATTGAAGTAATTTCTACTAGGGAACCAATGATCACTCATGGTCTAGTAAAATTGAATATTCACACTTCATTTAATATATAAATAGTTTCTAAGAGATTATGTATACCATTTTCCTATATAATTAAAATAAATAAATAGGTCCATGTTAATATGAATCCATGCCAAAATTCAACAATACACTTTGGGATATAACATTTAGATGTATTTTAGAATACAATGGTAAAAATACATTACAACACATATTATCATGATACATATCTTTTTACCCATCACAATTTAGTTCAATTTATTCCATTTTGAATTTCACTTATGAGTGAAGGATTAAATAATTCCATTTCATAATCAGTTCTTTGCCTTGGGTAAATCGTAACAATAATAATTACACTCAAATATAATTGGAAATTTATTTTATGAAGGATACCTTTAACATTTTATAAATAATGATCATATTCAAATTAAGTCATCAAAGACACAAATATTTAATTTAAATCCATTTAACCATTTAATTTGTTAAGAAAAAGTTAATATTATTCAAAAGGTGACACTATGTCCAATGCTAAAGCATAAGGACTATGACACAAAATTAACACACCCAATAGGGGTAGTTTCATTTGAGGTGGAAACCTAGTATAGTAAAATTAAATTCATAAACACTATTTAATTCATGGAGTTCAGTTCCACATAAATAATTTCACATTATAAAGAAAACACATAGAAAATATGTCATGTTTAAGAAAATATTGTTTTATAAAATAAAGATAATATATTGGAAAATACATATACCACCTTCATCATGGTTAGGAAACTTCACTATTCTATTTTCAGGCTTAGATTCGATCTGTATGAAGATATAATAGAATCCTAGAAAAACACATTAAAAATATAATTTATTATATCACAAGGATTTATAATTAAATGTGGTGGTAAATAATAATTGAGGAGGAATAAAAAATTTCATACCAACCATTAGTATTTCAATGAACTAACGACACTCAATTTGAAGTCTGGACGATGGAGAACAATTCATGGAAAGGTGGTCGAGATGGGATATCCACTCGTGTGGACAAATTGGGCACGAGTGATTAGAAAAAGTGAGGAGGAATGTCAAATTAAAAAATAGGAAATGTTAATTTAACCCATTTAATGGGGTTCATGGTTTGTAAGAATGGTTGAAAAAACTGTTCACCAAAAGTATGTGGCCACGGTCATAGGGGACACCCCCTCACAAAGTTAGGCAGACCATTTTAATACATTTCATTCCTATCTGGTTCTCCTCTATAACAATTCTGAAATTATTTTATGTTCATTTCAGATTAGGTGAACATTTTGATAAATAACTTGACACACATCGTAGGGACACATGGTTTGGGTTATTTGTTTCACTAACATTGAGAAAACTTTGCGCCCATTTACAATTTTCAGAAACATTATTCTCAAATCACTATGCTCTAAAAACAACACCGAACACCTGAGTTATATCATAGTCATTTAAACCCATCTAGAAATAATAATTTTAAATGTTCCAATGCTCATAAATTCAATTGGATGTTCAAATTGTGATTCTGACCATTCACTAATTGGGAAAATTCGAATTCCTTTAAAAATTCAACCTTGTTGAAAACAGATGATCTCAAAGTTAAAAATTATTTATTTCATATTTAGTTTAATAGATTAAGGAAATATGTATGATAGAATATAATGTAATGTAAATTGTGTAGAAATAATAGAGATTTGATGGTTTACCTAAGTATAAGATAGTATAAATGAAGTATCATAGATTAAAATGAAGGTTTCAATAAAGAGGATGTCTTATGATTAATAATTACAATTCATATACTCTAATTATTTGGAATATTATCAAAACCATTTTGGTTTTTGTATTTTGTTGAAAATAGAACATGATGATGATTATGAGAATGGTACACATCCAAAATTCACAATGTCTTATAAATGAATAATGAATCATACATTAGTGGCTGAGAATCATAGTATATTTCTATTAAAATAAAAAAAATGACATTCCAAGCATTACCTAAGGTAATGAGGTTAATCATGTATTATAAAATAATTTTGGATTATAATTGTTATTTTCATTAGTTAGTGATATTTATCGATGGTATTCTAGTATATTATAAAATTTTGATATTTATGTGAATCATTTAAGGACTGTTCTTTAGTAGTTCTAAAGTAAATGTTTTAAATAATATATAAAATTAAATAAATAACAGTTAAATGTAATTTAATAACAAGGTTATATTTTTTGGGGTAACTATTGAAGATCACAAGAATGATGTATATACAGCTCTTTGTATTAATATATTCGTGTTTTGAGGAAATAAAGGGTTGATTAATTTTGAAAAACTAACTAGTAAGATAGTATTTTAATTTAATATTGATTAAAAATATGTAATATATGATATTTATTGTGATGTTTTTATAATTTTTGTGATTATGATATATAATTACTAGTTTGTGACCTTATAAACAATTGAATAATAAATTGTAGGGTTAAAAATATATTATGTATTTTGAGAAATATATTATATTACAATTGTTTAATGTCATCGATATTCAAATAGTTTTAGAAGAGTTATTTTATTGATAATATATTACTTGTTAATACACATATTTCTGTACATTATGGTGTGAATGATTAATGTTGTTAGATGAAAGATGAGTCACATGTCCTAAAAATGTAAGGTAGATGTCATATTCAAAGTAATATAAAAAATTATGAATATGTTAAGAATACCATCACTTAATTTTATTTGTTATGAGTAATTAAAAAAATTATGACACCATTTAATTATTGGGGAAGAATTTAGAACCCCATATTTTTAGGAATAATATTATTTTATAAAACATATCTCTATAATTCCAAAAACAAAATATTCAATTTGTTTAAAGGAATTAATATTTATTAATAAATAAAAAATATGACATATGAATTAATCTAACAACACTACTAATTAATTATATGAACATTACAACAAAAGATAATAAAAAAAGTGTTACAAAAAATGGATTATTACTCACATTGGATAAAATAAATCCATTAAATACGAATTAATCAATAGGTGACAATAGAGAGAAATGAGTAAAATAATAATTACAAGGAAATAACCTAGATCTTCTTCATCCAGGAGGATCACCAAAATTAAAAAACCTATAGTGAACAAGATCATCATGAATTGATAAAGGATTATTAAAAATAATTAATATGAATTTAGAACTATGCCATGAGAAGTGAGTGTGGAATGAACAAATTATTTAGTAAGTCTATATATTGGAAAGAAAAATGGACATTAAAAATACTTTTGTTGAAAATATCATCATTGATAATATATTCATTGATCATATATCTTATAGGAACATTGAATTTTTTTATTGTTAAGTAGTATATGTAAAATAATATAACTCACCATGAAATAAAAATATTAAATAAAAATATTATTAATATAAATTTGTGTGTGTGTGTACTAAGTATAAATATTTAATTTTATTATTTTTACATGATATGATGATTATATATAATTATTATCAATATTATAATCCTTTGAAGTAGTAAAATTACATTTTATGTATAGAATTAATAAAAAAGTAATGGTATTTATTAATGAGTATTATTTATAAAAGTAATAATTTTTCAACAAAACACATTATTAGGTATTGTACATTTTATCCTATAAAAATTAATTTAACAATTTATAAATTTCATTATATATGAGTAACCAGAAAAAAAGGGTATTTTTTCCATAAAGGTAAAATAAAAGTACAGAAATTTATAAAAACTCATAAATCCTAAATAAATAGCTCAAAAGACAAAGTACACAGAAAGCATGAGGTGGAAGAGAATGTGATATATTAAAAACATGGGAATTGAAAGAATTGTAAGGAACAATTGTGATTAAGATTCAATTTAAAAGATGAGTAAATCTATGTAGATTACATGTTCATGTTCTAGTTATGTGATGAATAGAGGTTCTTTGATGATGTTTGTAGTCAAAATTGTGTGGAATGGTAAGCCTTAGTTTTGGGATCGTAACACCAACTAAAAAACATATCTGTTCATATGACCAATTAATTTGATTAATTATGCAATTTCTCAACCCCAGACCAAGTTTAAAAATAATTACTCTAAATTTCCTAATGATCATGAAAAACATATAAGTAATCTATTATATAAATAAAAATTACTCATAAATTTCAATACAATGGTCATTCCATGAGATGTAGAGGCAATTGAGAATTAAATGTGTAGTTTCGAAACAATCCAAACTGTAATTATAAAAAAAGAAACATTCAATACATAATCCACCTTCAAATTAAAACACTTGAAAAAAGGAGTACTCCATCATGATTTCCATGAGTGAAAAAAATGATAACTCTAAGGGAATGATGTTAGTTAAAATCACCCCAGCCAATTGAGGATCCCCCTTCAGCCAACCCATTTTAATTTATAGTCCTTTTCCTTAAATTCCTAACACTATATTTAAATGAAATAATAAACCATAATGGTTCAAGAAGCCATAAAATATTACCTTTCACAACCACAGGTGTGGATTTATGCAGCACCACCCTTTAACAATGATGAAAAATGCATATAAAAGGTGATTTTAATAACACTAAAGACGAATTGTTTAAAGTACCCCTTTATCAATTCTTTTTTATGCTGATAAATTTATCTCATTTATGAGTGCTTTTTTAGAGTTGTTAAATGCACCCTCTTTATCAACTATTTTTTAATAGAGTTTATAAAGGGGAGGTCATTATTATCACTTTTAACTAGTGTTTATAAAGGGTAATGTTAATATAAAAATAATAGATCCTTAGAAATAATATATTAAAATAAAAATATATTTATATTGTTATATAAATAAAGATATATTATTAAATATTATTTATATAAGGTTAAATATGTATTTACACTTATTTGATAAGATATTTAATAAAAAAATTATTTTAAAATAATTAATAAATAAAGAAATTAATACAATTTTAATTATTGGCATGTAATACACATTTAATAACAATTTTAATATAAAAAATATAAAAATAATAACAGTTCTTAAATAAGTTGATAATATAACTCAAACTACAAAATGAAAAAAAAATTGATTAGGGAGTTTGTTTGAGATTTACAAATTTTCAAATCAATAACCATGAAAATATTTATGCCCTATTGATTGGGGAGCCCCCGATTACATTTCATAAGGAAAAAAAATCTGGGAATGCCTCAAAAACTGAGGTTTTTATTCCAGGTATACCAATTTTATAATAGTTGATAGAATTTCAGCCTTGTTTAAGGGGGTCTTTATAATTTTTTAATAGAGAATCAATTTATTTTCAATACTTACACTCATAAGAATGTTAGGATGTTAAAATGTATTAATTTTTCATAATGTACTATTATGAATAATTAAATATATACACATATAAACATATTTGAATATATTTGCACCTAAAAAATTAAATATATATATATATATATATATATATATAATTTTATAAATATATAGAACCAATCTAAATAATAAATATTATCCATTTTAGTTAAAATAATTATATATCGATATTTATATACCTATATAATGTGTCTGTGTTTGTCTATATATATTTGTGTGTATTTGTATTAACAAACTGATATACATTATCAGTATATTCTAATATATGTATATAAATATTAATATATTATATATGTAAATAAATTAAACTATGTATAATTATATCTATAGATAAAATACGTAAAATATATTTTTATGTATCTTATATATGTATGTATATATTTTAAGCTTATAAACACAAACAAAATATATTTTTTATAAATTTATTTAAAAATAATCATATAATATTTTTATTAATATAAAAATAAATATATTGATAAAAACTATAACTATATATCTCTGCTTCGTATATTCCCTTTAACAGCACAGAAAAATGCTAACAATGGTAAAAAATCATTGTTATCCTCACCACTTAAAATGGGGGTCCCCTTTATCAGTGCTAAAAAATGTTCTGATAAAGGGGGAATTTATAAGCAACAAAAAAAACTAATAATGGAAACCATTTATGAGTATAACACAAGAACTGATAAAATCCATGTTTGTTACAATATGATGTTTATATAACAACAAATCCAAAAAAACCATGTTACCATCATAAGAAAAATATATTATCTAATTGAAATAAACATGTAATCATGAATACAATAAAATACTACTATATGTATCTCAGAAAATGGTTTATATAATTAAATTTTCAATTATCCACAAAAATTTAAATACATTAATGTTTCACCATTTGGCTCTCATGATACCCTTTCAATAAATCTTGTCCATGTTATTATTTTCCAATAACATAATCACACCCTGAAAAAATTATTCCACCTATATAGGAAAATCTATTTTATGTTAGTAATATTATAATGAAATATGTTAAACATTAATATGAATGAGTACATTAACAAAAAGTTAGTTTTTAGTAAAAAGACACACTTTGAGTTATACCAGTCACACTGTGAGTCATATTGGAAGGTTGTTGATTCCTACAAGTCATAAATTATTTATTGATCATTTTATAATGTATCAAAACAAAATGAATATTTTTTGTTCATTTTTCTATATGTCACCTGTTAATTTTTAATAAATTTAATGTCAATTATAAATAATGACACACTTGGTGTTATACCAATCACATCGTGCATCAGATTATTGTGCGGTCGATTCCTTCACATCAAAAAATTAGTTACGGGTCCCCTATATAATGTATCAAAATATTATAATCATATTTGATCAGTTTTCAATAAGATAGTTTTGATTTTTTACAAAAATACCATTTCAATCTGGAATCACGCACTCTAAGACTAATCAATTTTATCAAACGTCTGTTTGATGTGAGACTACTTTATACATGTCTCATATGAATTATGATTTATATTCCTAAATTATAAAGACATTCTGAGCACATTTTCATGGTTTTTAGTGATTGACACATGTTTGGAACTAAAATGTAATTTTTAAACTAATAACAAACACTTTGATTCATATCGGTCACACCGTGCATTGGATTGAGGTGAGGTTGATTCAAAAAAATCATTTGTGAATCAATGTTCATTTCATCAAATTATAAAAAATTAAAAATGTGTTTTCTTTGTTTTCAATATGTCATTTCTTTATCTAAAATTAATGCCAATTTTATATAAAAACTCACACACTAAGTCATATAGATCTCACCGTGCATCATATTGAGGTGTGGTTGACTCCTACCCATCACAAATTTCATAGGTAACATTTTCATAAATTATCAAAACAATACAAATATGTTTTCATAGTTTTTATTATGTCACATATACTTTTTAATAAAATTAATGAAAATTTTAAATAAAAATAGACAGTTTAAGATATACTGGACCCACTATGCATCATATTGAGGTTTGTTTTATTCCAACACATCAACAATGACACATTTATTGTTTTCCTGATGTATCAAAACAATAAGAATATGTTTTCTCTATCTCCAGTATGTCACATATTCTTTTTTTCTAAAATAAATGTCAATTTTAAACACAAAGACATATTTAGTGTTTTACTGGTCACATTGTGCATTGGATTGTGGTGAGGTTTATTCCTATGTGATATACATTACTCATGATTTTTTTCTAAAGTATCAATATAATATGAATGTGTTTGATCATGTTTTTTATGTCACATGTTCATTTTCTAAAAAATAAGTTAATTTTAAATAAATATATATACATAGAAATATACCAATCGCACTATGTGTTATTTTGAGTTGTGGATAATTCTGACATGTCAAAAATGACATATGGATCATTTTCCTAATGTATCAATACAATATAATATTGTTTTATTTGTTTTTAGTGAGTGAAATTTTTCAATCTAAAATGTCAATTGTAAACTGATAAAGGATAAATTGGGTCATACTGGGATCATCTTGTACCAGATTGAGGTTTGGATAATCCCTACAATTTAGGAATGTCTTAGGGATCATTTTCCTAAATAATCAAAACAATATTAATGTGTATTCATGGTTTTGAGTATGTGAATAATAAAAATCCCAAATGAAATATGTATTGTTATACTAAGTAATAATAACAATATTAATTTATTTTTTGTGTTTTGAGTAAATCAATTTTTGTTTTTTTCTAAAATGATATTTTTTTTAAAAACATGCATTGTGATTCGTACCAGTCACATCATGTGTCTATTTGATGTGAGACTAATTTGTACACATCACAACTGAATTATTAATTGGTGTCCAAAATTATCAAAAAAACACTGAACATATTTTTCCCAATTTTTAGTGGGTGACACTTTTTTAACTATAATGTTAATTTTAAACTGATATCTAGAACTTTGAGTCATAATAGGAAACCCATGTATCAGATTGAGCTAAATCTGATTAATGTATATCAAAAATGTCTTACGGATCATTTTAATAATGTATCAAAATAATATAAATCAATTTTCTCAGTTTTGACCAGTTCATTTGTCCTTTTAAATAAAATTAATGTCAATTTAAAATAAACAAGGATGCACTGGGAGTCATACCATTCACACCATGCGTTGGATTGAGGTGTATATAATTCTTACATGTTCAAAATTAACTATGTATCATTTTCCTAATGTATCAAAACAATACGAATGGGTTTTATTAGTGTTGATGATTTCACTATTTCATTTTACTAAAATGCCACCTTAAACAAGAAACATGTTCTTTGACTCATTCAGATAACATCATTTATTGATATGATCTGAGACTGGTTCCTACATGTCAAAAATAGATTATTAATCGAATTCCTAAATTATGAATAAAATCTGAGCACATTTTCATTGTTTTTAGTGAGAGACATTTTTTTAACAAAAATTGCAATTTAAAGTTATCAACAGACAGTTTGAGTTACATAGGGAATATCATGTATCGGATCGTGGTGTGGTTTATTCCTACATTTAAAAAATGACTTATGTACAATTTTATTCAATTATCAAAACAATATGAATATTTTTTCTTAGTTTTTAGTTTATCAATTGTATATTTTCTGAAAATGTATGTCAATTTTAAATAGAAAGAAGGACATTGAGTCAAATCGTTCACTCTGTGTGTTTCATTGAGGAGAGATAGATTCTTATAGACCCCATAGTCTCAAAAAACCATCTTACCCATGTTATCTATATTTCCATTAACAATATATATCGTACTACAAAACACTTCATATTGACATGATGTCCTTAACTAATAAACCCTTCTCATTATCGAAATCTGTGAGAGTATAGGAAGTTCATTGGCCAATTATATCATGTGAATTCTCCACAATAATAACATGAGCTTTATACACTCTTATGGATTCCAACAAGAACATTTTTTCGTCTAATAACATAAACTCAGTATGTAGTGTCAGGAGCATGATAATGAAGAGAAATGGAAATAGTAAATATATGTCATGAAAACTAAATAAGAATCAGATAAAAATTATATTTAAAATAAATAAAATTTATAATGTAAAATTATTAACAAATTAATTAAATAATTATTACTTATTATCATTTTATGGATGGTTTTATACATTCTTGACCAATTTACCTATTGTAATTATCTCAGCTATAGCCTCAATGTCCTATATCTCATGAGCATGAGAAGCATCAAACAGACTCCCAAAACATGAAAAAAGGATTCAATAAGTATAAGAAAATAATTATTATGTGAGTAACACTGAAAAGAAATTAATTAAATGTATATACAAAAAAATCCATTACTTCTATGGAAGACTCATCTTCATGTTATTTAAGTACATTATTTCTTCAGGTATGCTGCCCATTTATTTTTATCAACATCTATATAGTCATGTAAATATTTGTATTTTTTATAGTCATAGTAGTACTAGAAATATTTAAATACACAACGGATTAAGAAATAATTTAAACGAAATAGTAATTATCTAAAAAAAACACCATTTTATGGATTATAGTCTGTTGATGGAATATGATCTCTCTCATAAATTTGAAAATATTATGACCACAATATTTTCAATTTTAATATTTTTAACACTACACAAAAATTTATACAATATGTAATTTGTTTTGATATGTGTTTTAACAATGAAATATTATTATATATACCATGATACTTATCCAGTTATAAAACTTTTTGGGCACCTTGTTCTTAATACATTTCCTCATGCGATTATTTTCATGATATTTTCACACCACCCAACCACAAAAAGTTATCGTTAAAATATAATATAGATAATATGACATGGTTTTTAGTTCTAATTTATTTGATTTAGTATATTAAAATTTTAAAAAAACCATCATGTGTGGTCATTTTATGGGGTATCCATGCAGTGAATCCTAGAAATAAATATTTTTAGTACCCAAATTGATAACAATGAGCATCCAATGTTTCTTTAGAAAAAGAATGAATAAGTTATAAAAAGAATTAAAATATACCTGATATCAACAAATTTTACATTTTTATCCCTATATCATTGTTATTAATAAGTGTCTATCATCATTATGTATTCTTTCAAACTATTTGTATTCTTTTGTCACAATTTCATTCATTCTTTTAATTTATTTATGTTTTTTTTGTAGAAGTGGTGTGAGGACTAATGTGTCCATATTTATGTTCATGTGTTAATACTTTAATTTTTTACTAATATATATATTAGAAAAAATATTAAATGTATTTATTCATAATTAACATTATATATCATCTTTTAGAAAAAAATCATGAAAATAGACCTCATGTATGCATGTAAAATTGAGTCTCGTAACCATTAATTATTGATTATTTCAATTAAATTATCAACATAAATGTATTGTGTAATGTTATCTCCATGCATTATTTATTGAAAATAAAAAATGTGATTACTATCATTTTTATCTTTACATATACATGAACCATCAATGATAGTAAGTGTGAATACTGAATGGATGGGGTAAAGATGCATTCAGAATATCTTTTCAATCGGTTGGTTGATTTATTTTATAGTTTTAAGAGACCTTTCATTTCACCCATATCAATTTTCATTTCTATAATAATATCTATTGGATCATAACTTCGTTCCTTAATTATTAAAGGTTTAGCATGAAATATAAATTGGAAATTAATACCTCCTTATCGACATTTATTTTTACAAGATCTGACATCCATACAATAAATGGTCCACAATCTTAGTTGATCATATAAATATCGTCTTTATCAAGTGGAACATGTATCTTAGAACTTGGGTCATGAGATATTATAGTCCTCACTCTCATAGGGCTTGATATAAATGTTCTTTGGTGTAGATGTAATATCCCAGGTAAATAAAGATATAATACATTTTCCTAATTATTAATATTTTTGAATTAAATATTAATTTTACTTTAAAGGGGTCCAAATGCTCGATGGCATACCCGATATGAAACAATGGGTTTCTTTGAAATCTTACATTGCACAATAATAATAGTATAATATTATTTCAAATGGCAGTTAATGCCTAACCATTGTATTGGAGGGAATGAATATAACTAACTAAAATATGATTATACATGTTTGTTAAATGTTTTTACATTTATCTAATAAAATTAAGAGGCTTAAAATGTTAAAGATTCAAATTTTAAGCATAATTTACTTTAAAAGGTTGATTTACCACCTTTTAATGATAAAACCTCTTTAAACATAGTTTTTTTCACTTTTATATGTCCTATTATACCAAATAAAAATATTCTTTAGAATAAGGACATCAAAATTTACATTGGGTAATTTTTTGATATTTTTCTCATAAAATTTACTTTTTAATGAATAGTGAAAAATATTATATTTTAATGCATAATATCCATTCAATATAATATATTTATATAGTTATGTTATCTTTTTAATTGGTTTAATGTTTCATTAGATTATATTTTTACCATTTAATCCAATATTTTTCATTGAAATTAATTTCACATTGAAATTGGACATAAACAAGTTTCAAACTTTTTTGGTTAATATTTCATAAAAACAGGGCTTTTGTTTTGACACAAAGAATAAATTTTAAATTATTTATTCCAAAATTTTATGTTTTTAATTTTGTAAAATAGACACCATTTTTGAATTCGGAAAATCAAATATAGCTTAGACAGAATTTTTGGTATTTTTCTAATAAACACAAATTTTATGAATAGTGAAACCACTAAGTAGTAGTTAAAAAAATGACTTTTTCATTTAGATGAGATTTTACCTCTTCTGTTAATTTAATTTAGAAAATCTAACACACATGGTTTTTATTAGTAAGTAAAATGAGGTTCAATAAGATGAAAATAATTTTTGGTGAATACTAACTTTTGACTTTTATTTACCACGGCTAAAGGTCAATAGGGAAATTAGAGGTAAAAATAATATCATAATAATACCAAATTTCATCAACATTTGTCCTAACCATATTAGATTAGTCATGGAAGACCATGGGATTCCTTGGGTCGATTTTGGGACCCCATGGAGTCACTTGGGAGTGATAATGACACCTTAGATTAATTAATATACAGTAAAGACGAAAATGACATAAACAAATATCTTTTAGTAAATTAATTTTTAAATAGATATATATAAGTTATCATTTAGACTATAAATATTATTTGAAAATATAAAACTATTTCCTACATTTTGGTAGTTTTTTTATAATTTTTAGGCATCAAATTAATTAAATTATTTATGACACAATAATGAGGTAGTGTTTACCACATTAATAAATGATTTAAATAGATAAGATTATAAATATTAAAATAATATCCAAAACCTGTCCAATTACTATTTTATGATTGTATTTTTACCATTAGTCATATGATATTTTACTTTAATTAGTTTTGGACCTTTAGAAACTGAATATAATAAAATAATAAAATAACATTTTTAGACATTCCGAATGATCCCCTCCCCCTTATAAAAATCCCTCACTTGTAACTCATTCCTCACACCTCTCATGACGCTTGGCTAATCCAAAATCTACCCAAATAATCTCTCAATATCCATATCTTCCACCTAGAGGCATTTTGTTGGAGAAAAGTCACTTTTAGAAGTCTTTTTGTTTCAAACCAAAGGGAGTTACCCAAATTAACAGTAATAGTTTCTTATAACTTATTTTCTTTTATTTTACTTCAACAACCCCTTAACTATTTTTATTACTTTATTGTATAACAAAAAAGTTCCCTAAATATACTAAGATGTTTTTATGATATGTATTCTAACTACACTTACACACACCTCCATCTAATGGGTAAATAACATATTGTTTCTTTAGATGCAAAACTAACACCTCACGAAATGATGATTGTTCGATTATCTCCTATCACCTCTCTTGGTGGTCCTTAAGATGACACAATATTTATATATGATATTTATTATGTTTATTTTTTCTTTATTTTTATCTGTTTTATGTTTATAGCCTACCATTATGGTTTTCATAATGGGTAAACATATTAATTTCATTTGAGAAAGTGTGGACTACCGCACACTCAAAGTGATATGACTCGTTAATTTCATATGCGGAACATATAAAGGATGGAGTTAATGATATTATATAAGATATTATACTGGAATTATAATATACCTATATATCATTATTTTTTCATTCCAATGAAATACAAAATAGAAATGAAAGTAGCGTTCATTCGTACGTACGACTTACCGTCTCCATGAACGGTGTTTTTCATTTCCTATCTCCATATGTTTTATACTATTATAAATACATGTATATACTAGATATATATGATATATATGATATCAAAATCATGAATATCATTCTAGATATAGTGTACTTTTTACCACGTGAACAACCTGTAATTATAAGAAGTCGACTTTTGACTCAAGTACCAAATGTCGACAAAATGACCGTTATTAACTTAAATGATTGTATAATGTTTATAACATGTTAATAAGTGATATAAAAGGAATAATATACTTGAAAATGGTTACTATATAATTATAAATTAACTTGGGTTTATTATTCAAAATATTAAAGAACGAACGGTTCAAGTCTAACATGAGGTAAGGGACTTCATCTCAATCTCCTTTCATTGAGACATATTTTGATTTAATACACTATTTTATTTTATACACAGTATAAACACCTTTGACTTTTCATTTCATTCAAAGGGAATATTTATCTATGAAATTGTTTACTAAAAGACTAAAAAGAATGTTTCTTTTAATGTACACGTTAACAATGACCTTTCTGCCGCTGTGAGTATTATTCGATCTATAGATTCCTTAACAAGATGTAATATTTTTAAAAGGAAAATAAATACCATACACTATTTTATGTATCTTTTTATTGATAATGGTTTTGATAATGGATTTGTTATGTTAATATTTTCAAATGATATATTGTGATTGAAATGTAGAAATGTTATCTTTCCTTTTAAATTTGTTTCATATGTTATGAATATGTTATGGTTCATGGGAATTGTTTACGTATACGGGTTGTTCCGTGATAAATATTGGGCATGTGAGCCTAAGATACCTATCCAATGCATTGGGAAATGTGATGGAGTTAAACGTGAATGTTTCTCCTATGATATTTAAGGAATATATGGTGATGGCTATTCCAAGTGAAACTCCATACGTAACTATGATAGATACAATGTATGTATAATATGGATGCCACAAGTTTCATTTATGATTTATTTTTTCTATGTGTTATTCATAAATCTTATGATTTTATTAGGTATGTTAAAGTTCTTATGTTATGTATGTAATGATGGACTAATGTTTTCTTTCTTTTTTTTATAACCCTTACTGATCTTTTTATGCTCATCCCATGTTTGGAAATTTTTTTCACAAGACCTAAATATGAATAGAGTCAATGATGGGAACAAGGAAAATTCATGCTATAAAAAACATGGGACTAGACAAGACTCTTTTTTTAAAGAGTTTTTACTATATCAAAAAAATATAAACTGATTAGAAGTGTCTACCTTATAATTTTTGAGATGTAATGTAATAGTTATGGCGTAATTCCCTAAAACTCTAAACCTGAAAAGAACCTCAATGTGAATTATTCATTTAATTCAAGATTATTTATTATTTAAGCTTGAGTCCTCATAGTTGTTATCAGAAGTCAGTTTAGATAACTTTAGGAGTTAAGTTATTGAAAAATTAATATCCATAAATTATGTAATGTTAATATTGAAATGATAATGCATTTAAAGATCACCATGTCTCTTCACCTAAAATATTTCTATGTTTAGAATGCTTTTTTGTAGAGGAAATAGGGATGCTGTGTTGGGATGACATCAGGAAGTTGAAAACCTTCCAAATTAGCAACCTAAGATTGTCAGAATTGGAACCGAACAGTTTGTTGCAGTGATGGTACAGTTGACTAATGATATAAATGGTGGTGGTATCCAGGCACGAGATCTGCCAGATCAACCACAGAGGAACATGTTACTAATGGAGCATTTCATGAGGCAATATCCTCCCTCATTCATAGGATCATATGAATCTATGATAGAATAAGGGTGGATTAAACCACTAGATAAATGTTTTGACGTCATGGGGTGTTCATAACATCAAAAGGTTAGTCTTTTTGTTTACTGTTTTATTGGGGAAGCTGATCAGTAGTGGTTGATGGTGAAAAATATCAGGGATACTGAGGAGATAGATTCTCTTGATTGGGATGAATTCAAATGTGTGTTTTTGGAGATATTTTTTCTTAATTTATTTTGTCTTAGGATGGAAAAATTTTCATAGAATTGAGGCTAGATTATGATTCAGTGGCTGCTTCTGAGGAATAAATCACTCGAATGGAAAGGTAAGCTCGATATTTCATACGAGATATCGATAGTAAAATAAACCATTTTTACTCAGTATTAACGCCAAATTATCGAAGGGATTTATCTTCTCATGAGTTCAAAAGTTATGAAATACTTATTTGTTGTGTGGAGCTAGTAGAAAATGATTTTACCAAGGATCTTCTATTCTTTGAGAAAGAAAATAATTATAGGTCAAGGTGGCAAGCGAAAGGGAAGACCTCTTCAAAAACGTATGTTGGTAAGAACGTAATTTTATAGTTTGTGAAATCAGTGTTAAAAAGTACACTGGGGAACTTATTTTGAATCAGGAAAGTGCTACCGATGTGGAAAAATGGTGCATAAGGCTCGTAATTTCACTGAAAAAGAGAAGGGTAATGGTAAGGCAAAATATGATATACAATCAGAAAAATATTTTAAGTGTGGTGAAATGGGTCATTATGAAAATGAGTTTCCAATGAGAAACTCAACTAAGGGAAAGCAACTAGACTATAAGAAGAAAGGGGTGATGAAATATTTTGCAACTACTTCAGCATATGTTGGGACATCAAATGAATTAGTGTCAGTTACACCGTTTTTTCAAATTATGCCAATGTGTTGTTTGATTCAGGGTCTACACACTCTTTCATTTCTCAGATGTTTTCTAGAAAATTGGGAATTCCGTCTCATGATATGAATATTGAGTTTATGGTAAAAACATCTGAAAAAATGTTTAGACAAAAAGAAAACATAATAACCTTCCTGTCATTGTGTTCGGGAAGATTATACCTATAAACCTTATTGTTTTTCCTCTAGTAGAGTTTGATGTTATTTTGGGTATGGATTGGATTTATATTTGTTATTCTAAGATTGAATGAGGATCTAAAGAGGTTTCTTTTCATGATTATTTTTAATTTGTGTACAATAATGAACCCTTTCTTTTGATAACATGTCAGGAATCAAAGAAACTAGTACCTTGAACATATTGTTGAAAACAAAGAAACTATTCAGATTAATGATGTGATAATGGTAAATGAGTGCGTTAATGTTTTTTATGATGAGTCTCCTTGTATTATACCTGATCGGGATGATGAATTTATCGTTGATATAGTTCCTGATGCTAATAAAATTTCAAAACCCCTTTTTCGAATGAACCAAATTGTAATTTTAGAGTTAAAGAAGCAATAAAAAGAGTTATTAGATAAAGGTTTCATTCGACCTCACACGTCACCATGGGGTTCTCATATCATATTTATTAAAATTAAAGATTTTTCAATGAGACATTTCATTGATTATAGAGTATTGAATAACATCACTATTAATAACAAGTATCCTTTTCCACATATCAATGAATTGTTTGATCAGCTCCATGGAACATAGTATTTTTCAAAGATTGACATGACGTTGGGGTACCATCAGTTGAAAGTAAAGGAAGCATACATTATGAAGTCAGTGTTTTGTATTAAATATGGCCATTATTAATTTGTAGTTATGCCTTTTGGGTCAAACAATGTGCCTATTTTATACATGGATATTATGAATAAAATTTTCTAGGAGTTCTTGGATAACGTTTTGGTTGTGTGCATCGAGGATATTTTTGGCTTTTTCTAAAATTAAGGAGGAGCATGGAAGTTATTTAAGGGTTGTCTTTCAAACCTTAAAAGAAATGAAATGGTATTAGAAATTCATCTAGTGTGAGTTTTGGTTATAAAAAATTCAATTACTTGGTAACATTGTTTCAAAAAATAGAATAACTGTTGATTCTTCTAAAACAAAAGTTTTTGAAGGATGGAAAATTGCTACAAATATAACCTAGATTCATAGTTTTCTTGGTTTTATAGGTTATCACTGGAGTTTTGTTGACTAATTTTCACAGTTATCTAGTCCAATGTATAAGTTAACTCGAAAATGTGTTAGGTTCATTTGGAAAAGATAATGTAGTGATTGTTTTTAGGAATTGAAAATAATATTGGTAAATGATATAGTTTTGGCACTACCTTCCAGAAATGGCGAGTATGTTATTTACAATGATGATTTGTTGAAAGGAATTGGTTGTGTCTTTATGTAGAATGATTAGGTAATTGCTTATGCTTCAAGTTAGTTGAAACCTCATGAGTTATATTACCCTACACATGATTTGAAATTAGGTACTATTGTTATTTCTTTAAAAATTTGGAGGCATCATTTGTATGGAGTAAAATTTGAAATATATACTGACCACAAAAGTTTGATGTATATATTCACAAAGAATGAATTTTACATGATACATAAAAGATGGTTGGAATTAATCAAGGATTATGATTGCACAATTCATTATCACCCTGGAAAGGCTAATAAAGTGGTTGATGCTTTGAGTTGAATACATAATGCTTCATTGACCATGCTATGTTAAGAACGAGATCATTTTGTTTTTGACTTTATAAAAATTGTAATAGAAGTTGTTGGGGCAAGGAATTCTTCTATTTTGTTTCCGGTGTCAGTGAAATCATCTCTATCAAATAGAATTAAGCATGTGCATAAGGTTGAAAGTGGGTTACAAAAAAGGTAGAGTTGGTTCATAAGGGTAATTTTCCTGATTTTAATGTTGAAAATTATTGTGTTTTGAGGTTTGGGAAAATATTATGTGCGCCTTGTGATTCACAGTTAAAGAATGACTTGTTATGTGAAGCTCATAGTTCTCCGTTTTTAGTTCATCCCGATAGTACTAAGATGTACAGATATATTTGGGAGTATTACTAGTGGGATGGAATGAAAAGCTATATTTTTGAATTTAGTGTGAATTGCTAGACTTAATAGTAGGTTAAAGTAGAACAGAAATTTCTTAAAGGGATGCTTTAGTATTTACTAGTGCCAGAGTGGAAATGGGAAAATTTATCCATGGACTTTGTTGTGGGATTACCGAAGACATCTCGAGGTAATAATGTGATCTAGGTTATTGTTGATCTATTGACTAAATCTACTCATTTCATTCCTATTATAGATATGTTGTCTCTAGATCAACATTCTCAGTTGTATGTTAAAGAGGTAGTAAAGATTCATGGAGTTCCCCTTTCCACTGTATGTGATCGCGATCCCAGGATTACTTATAACTTTTCGAAAGGTCTTATAAAGTCATTGGGTACTGAGTTAAATTTTAGTATAACTTTTCATCCTCAATCATATGGGCAGTCAAAACAAACAATTAAAACCATGGAGGATAGAATGTGTGCTAGTTCGATGGATTACTAGGGATGTTGGAACAATCATCTATCATTGGTTGAATTTTCATATAATAATAGTTTTCATTCAAGTATAAATATGGATCCATTTCTGGAATTATTTGGAAAGAATTGTCGAACTCCAGTTTATTACGATGAAGTAGGTGAAAGGATGCTGATGGGAATAGAATTGGTGGAAGAGATGGTAGAAAAGGATTAGTTGATTTAGAAGAACATGAGAACAACTCAGATTAGGTATAAAGGTTATGAAAATAATAGGAGGAAGTATCTCTCTTTTGAGGTTGGTGATCATGTCTTTCTCAATGTTTCTCCATGGAAAAGTGTGATGCATTTTGGTAAAAAGGGAAAGTACAGTCCGGGGTTCACTGGACCTTATGAAATCCTAGAGAAAATTACATCATTTGCGTAAAGAGAGGCTTTACCTCCATGTTTTTTAGGTAAACATTGTTTTTCTTGTTTCAATGTTGAGAAAGTATATGTTAGATCCATCTCATGTTTTGAGTCCAGAGGTAGTTCAGTTGGTAGAGAATATCTCCTGTGAGGAACAACCAGTCTAGATTCTTGACTGAAGAGAGAAAGTGTTATGTAATAAGGTAATTTACCAAGTAAAGTTTTTGTTGAAAACCCATATGGTTAAAGAGGTAATGTGGGAATCTAAAAATGCTATGAGGGATAAATACCCCCATTTATTTGATAAGTTAATAAAATTGTGAGGAAGAAATTTCTAAAAGGGGGGAGGATGTAACATCCTAGGTAAATATGAAAATAATAATATTTTGAAATTATTTATTTTTTTGAATTAAATATTAATTTAATTTAAAGGGGTCGATATGCTGAATGACATACCAGATACGTAACAATGGGTTTCTTCAAAATCTTACATTGCACAATAATAAAGTAATATTATTATTTGAAATAGTAGTTAATGCCTAGCTGTTTTATTGGAGGGAATGAATAGAACTAACTTCAATATGATTATAGAAGTTTTTTATATGTTTTTACATTTATCCAATAAAAGTTTGAGGCTTAAAATGTTTATGAATCTAATTTTAAATTTAATTTACTTTAAAAGGTTGATTTAAAACCTTTTATTCACGAACCCTCATTAAATATAATTTTTTTCACTTTAATATGTTCAATTTGACCATATAAAATTCTTTTTTAGAATAAGGACATCAAAATTTACATTGGGTAAATGTTTGGTATTTTTCTCAAAAAAGTAAATTTTTAATAAAAAGTGAAGAATACTGTATTTTAATTCAAAACTGCCTTTTAATCTAATTTATTTATATGGTAATATTATCTCTCTACCTGGTTTTAAAGTGTATTTAGATTATATTTTTACCATTTAATCCAATTTTGGTCATTGAAATCCATTTCACTTTGGAATTGGTCACAAACAAGTGTCACTCTTTTGATAGTTAATATTTCTTAAAAATCGCCTTTTGTTTTGACAATGAGAATTAATTTTAAATAAATTAATACAACTAATATGTTTCAAATTTGGTAAAATAGACATCATTTTTTAATTTTTAATATCAAATATAGCTTAGACTGAAATTTTGGTATTTTTCTGAAAAAACGTCAATTATTTATGAATATTGAAACCACTAAGTAGTAGTAAAAAAATGGACTTTTTCATTTAAATGAAATTTTACCACTTCAGTGAATTGAATTTCTAATATTTGACAAACATGGTTGTCATTAGTATGTAAAATTTGGTTCAATAAGATGAAAATAAATTTTAGTGAATTATAATGTTTGACTTTTTTTTACCGCGTTTAAAGGTGAATAATGTAATTCAAGGTAAAAATAATATCATAATAATACACTACTACCTGAACACTTTTCATAACCTTATTGGATGAGTCATGGCTTACCATGGGCATCCATTGGTCTATTTTGACACCCCATTGAGCCACTTGGGAGTGATAATAACACTTTAGATAAATTAATTTAAAGTAAAGACAAAAATCCCTTAAATATATATCTTCAGGTAAATTAATTTTTACATATGGTTATATAAGTGATATTTTTGAAAATAAATATTCTTTGGTAATTTAAAACTATTTCACACATTATGATAGTTTTTTAATAATTTTTGGACATCATGTAAGTTAAATTATTTGTGACATAATAATGACGCAATGTTTATCTCATTAATAAATGATTTAAATAAATAAGATTATAAATCATAAAATTATATTCAAAACCTGTCCAATTAATTTTGGATAATTTTATTTCGACCATTAGTCATATTATATTCGACTTTAATTAGCTTTTGACTTTTAGAAACTAAATATCATTATATAATAAAATAATATTTTCACACTTTCCTAAAGAGACCCCCACCCTTATAAAAATCCCTCAATTATAACTCATTACTCACACCTCTAAAGACCCTTGGCTCATCCAACCACTGGAAAAATAATCTCTCAAGATCCCTCTCTTCCACCAATATGCCTTACCATAGGCAAAAGTGACATCAAGTGGTTCTTTTGGTTCAAACAAAAGGAAGTTACCAAAATTAAAGGTAACTATTTCTCTTAACTTATTTTAATTTATTTTACTTCTCCAACCCCTAAAATATTTTTATTCATTTATTTTATAAAAACACAATTATAATCAATATACTAGGATTTTGTTGTGAGATGGATTCAAACTACACACACACACACACACCCCTCTATCTAATGTGTAAAGAACATATTGTTTTTGTGGATGGAAAACAAACACCTCACGAAACGATGATTATTCGAATATATCCTACCACCTATCATGGTAACCATTAAGATGGAACTATATTTATATTTGATAAATATATTTTCTATGTTTTCTTTGTTCATATGTGTTTTACATTTATATCCTACCTTTATGGTTTCAATAATGGCTAAACGCGAGAAGTGCGGATTATCGCCCCCTCAAAGTGATATGACTCGTTAATGCCATATGTGGGACATATAATGGATGGAGTTAATGAGATAATAAATGATATTATTAAAGAATTCTTATATACCTATGTATCATTATGTTTCCATTCAATTAAAATATGAAATACAAATGAAAGTAGCATTCTTGTGTACACACTACTTACCATCTCCATGAAAGGTGCTTTTCATTTATTATCTCCAAATGATTTTTAATAATATAAAAACATGTATATAATAGGAATATATGTTATATATAATATCTAAATCAGGAATATAATTCTGGATATAATTTAATTTTGACCATGAGAACAACTTGAAATTATAAGATGTCCATTTTTTATTCAAGTACCAAATTTCAACAAAACGACCGTTATTTACTTAAATGATTACATCATGTTTATAACATGGTAATAAGTGATATAAAAGGAATAATCAACATTATAAAGGTTATTATGAAAGTATAAATTAACTTTAGTTTATTATTTAGGAGATTAAATAACTAATGGTTCATGTTAGACACGAGCTAAGGGAATTCGTCTCAATCTACTTTCATTGAGGCATATTTTGTTTTAATATACTATTTTCATTTATACGCTGTATAAGAAACATTTAATTTTCATTACATTCAAAGGGAATATTTTTCTACGAAGCATTTTACTACATGAAAAAAAATAATCTTTCTTTTAAAGTACGCGGTGACAACGACCATTCCGCCACCACGAGTATTATTTGATCTATGGATTCCTTAACAAGCTATAATGTTTTTAAATGGTAAATAAATACCATATACTCTTTTAAATATTTTGGTATTGAAAATGGTTTTGATAATGGATTTATTATGTTAATATATTTAAATGATATATTGTTAATGAAATGTGAAAATGTTATCTTTCCATTATGATTGTTTCATATGTTATGGTTCTTGGGCATTGTTTACTTATATGGGTGGTTCCATGATAAACTATGTGTGGGTGAACCCGAGATAACACTCCAATGCATTGGGTAATGTCACGGAGGTAAACATGAATGTTTCTCCTATGAGATTTAGGGAATATACTATGAGGGGTATTCCAAATGTAACTCTCTACGTTGTTGTGATAGCGACAATGTATGTATGATATAGATGCCACAATTTTCCATTATGATTTATGTTTTATATATCATATTGATAAATATTATTATTTTAGGAGGTATGTTAAAGATCTTATGTTATGTATTTTATGATGGACTTATGTTTCCATTCCTTGTTTTATAACCCTTACTGAGCTTCTTATGCACATCCCATGTTTTGAAATGTTTTTCACAAGACCTAAAGATGAATAGGGTCAAGGATGGGATCAATGAAAAGTCAAGCCGTCTAATACATGGGACTAGACATGACTGTTTTTTTCAATAGTTTTAATTTTATGAAAAAAATTGAATCTTAGTAGAAGTGTCTACCATGCAATTTTTGAGAAGTAATGTAATATTTATGGCCTAATTCTCTCAAACTCATAACCTTAAAATATTCACAATGTGTATTATGTATTTAATTCAAGATTATGTAATGTTTAAGGTCGGGTCCTTATAGAAGATGATCCTTTTAGATATTGAACATTATAACCCTCACAATAAGGAAATGGGTGGGTATTGAGAGATATAAATCACAGTCATTTTCACCCCATATATTATCAGTATATGAATGGTATTGGTGCCTTTTTGACTCACATTTCTCAGAAACAATATTTATAATCTAACAGTTGTGGGGAGGGGAGGAAATAAAATAAAAATCCTACACTATTCTAACCGTGAAGTACTCAGCAAGACTGAAACATGAGACCCCATAAGACTGCTACAACTAAGTTGGATGATGGTGTATCATAGAAAAACATAATATAATATTGATTACCTCAACTAAGACATCTCTTTTTGGGTAATTCCTCACCTCAAAACGGTTGTGGGATTGGTGAGATCATCACACATTGTTTGTTCTGATGTTTCTTCATATATTTTCTCCCCCATTACATTTTCTAGAAACTCAGTCTTACAACGAAATTGTACTTCAAAGGGAGATAATATTACATTCATCTCTTCAGTTTCATTATCTTTATCCTCTAAATGATTTTTTAATAGAATATGTTCATGGTGTCACCCTTGAACCCTCATATATAATGTTTCCATACTATTCTGGCTACTTCATGTCCAATAATAGTAGGTCTTCTTCTGGTATGGGTATTGATGATTAATGTGACTAAATCAGAAAGAAAATATTTAAAAATAAATAATCAATACATTGTAATAGAAATTAAAAGAAAATTTTTTTATGTCATACATTCACATGTATCCCACACATTTTTAATTTTTCTTCTATTAGTATCCCATATTTATTTACATGTGCCTCCTTCCATAGAACATGCAATGGGATGGTTGTGGCTTCAGATTTGGATCCATGATTTTGTATATAATTATAGGAACATAACAAGTATGTTGTTTCATGTCATCTAAAAGAATTATGGTAGATTCAATATATGTATTGTTTTTCTCATGTGTAGCGTACCCTATCCTTGATTTACGGTATGTGTTTTTTGGTTTTTATGACCATTCCTTATTTCTAGTAATCATTTTCAATTTATAAATAAATAATGATCAATCCATGTGAAGAGTACCAGTATTTTTAAACAATGTATCTCACTACTAATAGTGGTAAAAATGTCTTTTATCAATGCTAGAGAATCATTGACTACCATAGCGAGATTAAAATTCCTATTATTTTATCAGTGCTAAAAAAGTGCTGATAAAGGGTCATGTTTTAGTGTGGTGTAATAGTATAATGAAACACCATTGTTGTGTTTTTTAATATCATACTGTAGTAGAAACAACATAACTAAATTAGAAAAACCATGTACCAATACTTAATTTAAATTAAATAACATTTACAACACATATACACAGAAAAATGAATATATAATAGATATTTCAAATATAGTTTTATACAATTAGATTAGTATAAATTATTGCATACATTCAAAAAAAATAAATGATCCTTTGTATTTTGATCATAACACCATCCCCAGAAAAAGACACACATATATAAGAAAATAATTATTATATTAGTTATAATATAAGTAAATAAATTAAAATAAAGTGTTAATTTTATACAAAAATATTGATTCATACTAGAAAAACTATATATCAGAATGTATTATGGTTGATTTTTTGCATGTACTGACATTTCTTGCTCATCTTCAATCATTATCTCTATGAAATTTAAATAAAGTAGTATATGATAAAAATGATAAATAAATTTATTAATGTAATAACATATAGAATTTTGAGAAACCAATCTACGCTATTTTTCTCTATTTTGGCAATCTAATGTGCGTTTTATACTAAATTGAAACTTATATATTTAAAGTATTCACATGGAGTCATACCAATCACACCATGCATATAATTGTTAGGACCAATAGGGGCCTATATACCCTGAGGGGTGGGGGTGAATTAGGGTATGTATATTCTTTTTAAAAGATCATCCTACCCCACTGGATCTTGACCTCTTCATTACAAGGGTCACTTTGTTTTCTCTTGTGTGTGAACTATGATAATTTATTTACATATATATCTAAGGATGATTCTTTGAGTGCAATTCAAGGAAGCAAACACGCGGACACAGAGATTTTTCTTGGTTCACCGCTAAGGGCTACGTCCAAGGAGCAGACACTGACAGGTTGCCGGTCATACCATTTCCACTAAACTTCAATAGATTTGGACTACAATGATTGGGCTAGATCACGTCTATGCACAGGCTCACTGCCTTTACAAAGTTTAGGTTCAGCTCACTGCTTTCCCAAGGGTCACTCCATGTTCCTCTCTCTCTGGCTCACTACCAGTGGAAAGGATCACCTTCTTCCTCTTTCTTTTCTCACTAATTCAGAAAGGATCCACTCACAGTTTATAGACCTATAGGTCACTTCACTTGCATGAAGGAATACATCTTTTTCTGTATGTAGATGCTCTGTTGAAGTACAAATTTCACCCATAGATGAATATCTCTTTTCATCAAAGGTATCGGGAAAACATCCAGCTTCCACGCAGCCTGAAAATCACTACTGGAAGTAAACCTTACTTGGTGCGCAAGTCTATCTCGGCGTGCAAGTATCAGCGCTCAAGTCACAACGGGCACACATGTCCACCTCAGACACTTGCGCGACACAATATTCCCCAACACCAAACTTGCGCGATTCTCTTCCTTTTACGCCCAAACCAATATTGGTGCGCAACTTCCAACCGGCGCGCAACTTCTCACACTGGCGCGCAACTTCAACCACCGGCACGCAACATCACTTGTGTGACCCACACACCACTTCCGCGACCACCACACCTGCGTGACGAGAGCTCTAATTTCTCAAATTGTTGAACTCCGATGAAGAATGAAGAGGGGTGGTCCATTATTTATGGGTAATCTGACCACCCTGCGCGACGGCGCACAAGTCAACCCTCGGCGCGCAAGTCTCGACGCACAAGTATCTTATCCTGCATGTCACATGAGCGACCTACTGAAAAACATGTGTGAACCTCTTTCCTTTTCCATATTTTGATCTTCTTATCTTGAAAAACCATAGGCGCGCAAGTTCTCAAACTTCCAGGGCATCGGCTTACAAGTATCTTTCACGATGCGCAAGTCACCTGCACGACCTCACCAAAACATGCATGAACCTTATCCCTTTGCCGTATTTTGATGATCTAATATTGAAAAACATGTGGCGTTCATGTTTCCAAGCCTTCAAGTACACGGCGCACCACCTTGTATCTGTTCTTTTGTACCACCTCCAGATCATCCATTACTTTTGTCGACATTCTTAAATCAAACATGGATAGTTGACCTCAGCTCTTGAACTCGACATTTCATCATGAAATCCTCTTTGTCAACAAATTTGTATTTCATTGTTTTTCTTTGTCAAAAATCACCACTCAGATGTCCACTTTGTCAACAAACACAATCACCTCAAAAATGCATCAATGATGCCTTGAGGGATTTTTTCCGAACAATAATTAAATTTTTTTTATTCCTACAAGTATTAAATGACTTATGGATAGTTTTCATAATGTATGAAAATAATTTGAATGTGTTTTCTCAGTTTTGGGTCGGTCACTTGTCTTTTTCACTAAAATATATTTCTAAACTCAAAATGCAGAATTTGAATCATATTAGTCAAATCGTGTATCAGTTTCATGTGATACTGATTCCTACATATCAAAAATTACTTATGGATTGTTTTAGAAAATCAGGAATGCAATCCAAGCGTGTTATCTCATTTTTCAGTGCGATACTTGTTGAACCACCATTTTGATTTTCAACATATAATAGGCACATTGAGTCATATCAGTCACATTTTGTATCAGATTGAGGTTTTTGTGATACCTATATTTTTTAAATTCGTTATGGATTTTTTTCCTAAAGTATCAAAACATTGTGAATTTGTTTGATTATTTTTGAGTATGTCACTTGACTTTTTTTAATTAAATTGATGTCAATTTTTAATAAAAATATTCAATTTGAGTGATACTGGTCATACCATGTATCCGATTGAGGTGAGGCTAATTCCAAAATGTCTCAAATGAATTATAGATCATTTTCATAATGATTCACAAAAATATAAATGTTTTTACATAGTTTTGAGTAAGTCAATTTTATTTTTTTACTAAAATTTCATTTTAAACTCAAAAAACGCACATTGACTCATACCGACCACATCGTGTGCAGGTTTGACATGATATTGATTCCTACACATCCTGGATGGTGTTTGAATAAATATCCAAAATTATGATGAATATATGGGTCTATCTTGTTGATTATGAAAGAGTGACACTTTTTAAACTAAAATGATTGTTTGAAACTAATAATGTACATTTTTATTCAAAATTGACACATAGTGTGTTGGATTGTGGTGAAGATGATTCTAGACATCATAAATGGCTTCTGGATCATTTTACTATAGTATAGAAACAATAAAAATGTATTTTGTATGTTTTGAGTTATCCAAATTCAATTTTTACTAAAATTGATGACAATTTTAAAGAAAAATATTCACTTTGAGTCATAGTGGTCACATCATGTTTCAGATTGTGTTTCGACTAATTGATACATGTCTTGAATTATATATGGATTGTTTTACTAATGAAAAAAAAGCAAGAATGTGTTTACTCTGTTATGAGTATGTCCCTATTTTCTTCACTAAAATTTCATTTCAACATGAAAAATATACATTGACTCCTATATGTCACATCATGTGTTAGTTTGACATGATACTAATTCTTGCACATTAAAAGTGATTATGAATTTTTTTCATGAATTATCATTAAAATTAGAGTATTTTTTCCAGTTTTCAGTGAGTTAAAATTTTGTAAAATAAATTTTAATTTTAAACTGATGACAGACACATTGACTCATAATTGTAATATCATGTAACATGTTGAGGTTCTGGTGATTCCTACATATCAAAAAATATTTATACATCATTATCTGAAATTATCAATGAAATCTGAATTTTATTTCTCTATTTTGTGTATGTGAGTTGTCCTTTTTCTTTAAATTCATGTTAATTTTAAAAAAATGAAGCACTTGGATTCATAATTGTCACAATGTATGTATGATTGACATTATATTTTTTCCTACACATCTCAAATGACTTATGGATCATTTTCCAAATTTTAAAAATAATCCAAATGTGTTCACTTGGTTTCGTGTACATCAAATGTCTTTTTTACTCAAAAGTCATTTTAATCTAGAAACACACACATTGGACCATACTGATCACATCATGTGTCGGTTTAAATTGAGACTAATTCAAACACATCAAAAATGAATTATGAATTGATTTCCTAAATTATAATGTAAGTCCTAGAATGTCTCCTCATTTTTGAGTGGTTGCTACTTTTTGAACTAAAATATCGGTTTAAAAATGATAACAGACACATTGAATAATACCATGAACATGATGTATCTTATTAAGGTGAATATGATTACCACACATCAAAAATGAATTATGATTTATTTTTGAAAATTATCAAAATAATAAGAATGTGTTTTCTCGATATTGAGTATGTTAGTTGTCCTTTTTTATAAAATTTATGTCTCTTTGAAATAGAAAGTTTCATATTGAGTAATATCGGTCACAAATTCTGTCGGATTTAGGTGTGGATAATTCATAAATTTATCAAATGACACATGGTTAATTTTCATATTGTTTCAAAAAATTATGAATTTTATTAGTCATTTTTGAGTATGTTTCTTCTCTTTTTAACTAAAATGACATTCTAATCTAGAAACACACACATTGACTTTGACCAGTCACATCGTGAATCAATTTGCTATGATACTTATTCATACAAATCAAAATGACAAAAAAATCATTTTCCTAAATTACTGAGACAATTAGAGTTAGTTTTTATAGTTTTCAGGGAGTGGTGCTTTTTGAACTAAAATTTCAATTATAAACTGATAACAGACACATTGAGTCATAACAGGCACTTCATGTAATATATTGAGAAGGGGTGAATTATATACATTTAAAATGAATGATGAATAATTTTAAAAATGTATCAAACTAACCAGAAGGCATTTTCTTTCTTTTGAGTACTTCGGTTTTCCTTTTTGTAAAAATTTATGTCAATTTATAAAAAGAACTTGGAGTCATACTCATAATATCATGAATATAATTTAGGTATGTCCAATTCTTATATTTCTAAAATGACCTATTGATAAATTTACTAACGTATAAAAATAATCTGAATGTGTTTACATGGTTTGAGTACATCATTTTTCTTTTTTTAATGAAATGTTGTTTTAAACTAGAAACAGGTACATTTAATCCTACTGATCACATTTTTGAATGTTTTAATTTGAGAAAGATTCAAAAACATAAAAGAAATGAATTATGGATTAATTACCTAAATTATAAATAAAATAAAAACATGTTTTCCAAGTTTTCATTTAGTTACTCTTTTTGAATTAAACTGTTAGTTTAAAACTAATAATAGAAACTTTGAGCCATACTAGGAACATCATGTGTTGGATTATGGAGTAGATGATTCCTACATGTCAAAATTTATTTATGGATCATTGAATTAAACAATAAAAACAATTAGAATATTTTTTTTCTCAGTTTGTATTTTTTCCATTATATTTTTTACTAAAATTAATGTAAATTTTAAATAAAAATAAGAACATGGAGTCATTTCGGTCACACCATGTGTCAGATTAAGGTTTTTTTTTTATTTTTACACATCCCAAAGTCTCAAAATATCCCAAATTCCAATGTTACCATAATTTATATTTTACTATATTGTTGACCTATCACTAATACATATTGATTTGATGTCCTTGAGAAACAGGATGCAATCATTTTGACAAGCATGTGTTTTTAGAGATCATCCCAATTGAATGTAGCATTCATTTAGAATCATATGTTCGACATGGTAGTTCATTTTATTCTAGTCTCATATCATTAATGAGACCATTTAGTTCTATAAATGTAGTGTAACTCCATATGCTGCTAGCTATCAAATTATATAACATCAATACATATAACAATGTTGTGTATTTAATATAATCGGTATTCAATGTTCTATTAGAACAACTATTTAACTTCCCCAATAATGTTGGTTAATCAAAAAGTTCATCATCAATTAAAATTTTCATTTGTTCCAAGAAATCAACATCATAATTTACACTAGTATTCATATCAAATGAATCATAAAATGTTTTGTCATCTCAATCGGTGTGCACGTTCAGTTCATTCCCAATTTTCGTCCAAAATTTCTAGTTATGATCTCTTCCATCACAGATCAATTATTGTTACAACTATTCCATACATAATTGTCTTAAATATATTAATGTAATCATATAAAAAGGATTTTAGAAGGGTATTATATATGATCTATTGCAAACATGATGAACTCATTACTTCTATCATCAAACTCTTTTGTCAAAATATTATTGTGCATCCATTTGGGATTCATATCCATCCCATTAGTTTTATAAAATATTATTTTTCTAAAATAAATAAATAAATACACATAAGATATTCATTAAAAAAGTGGTAGTTATTTATAATTATAATAAAGAAAACCCAACGTTTTATTATTTGATTGTTCGGTATTCTTTAAAGAAAATGGGTAATTGATTTTAAGAAAATAATTAATCCACTGTTGTAGGTGTTATCATCTAAATTCATTCAAAGGTGAAAGTCATAGACAACTTTCATCCCCATCATGTCATATCCAAAACATTTATCATAGCATGTTTTTGACACACATCTTTCCACTGTTGTGCACATATGCCTATGTTGCATGAAATAATCTCAGCAGTAGTCATACACAGGATGAATAATGCACATTGTAGTACGAGAAACAGAAAATTGATGATGGAAAAGTCTCAAGAAAAAAATTCAACAAAAAATATTTATGAGATGAGGCTGATGAGGATGAAATATTTATTATATTATGTTCTTTAAAATGGGTAATTCACCCCATTTCTTATAATTATAAGGATGGTAATAAGATGTTCCTAAGGGTGGAACCAAAAGGAAATATTAAATAATGGTATGTTTTTACATGTAATAAATAAAACCATAAATAGTGTTTATTAGATGTGTGATGAATGAAATGAAGTGATTTTTAGGAATTATAAACGAGTGGAATATTATTTTAATGAAGGATATATTTTTACCAAGGTATAAACAACTATCTAAAGAGTTTTTTGAATAGGGGTTGGTTTAAAATTATGTTAATTTTCATTGAAAGAGAAAAATGGTTTGTAGAATTGAATATTTGAACACATTGGATAATAATACAATTAAATACTTACATAAAAATTGTGTCTTAATGTGTTTTTATAAAGGAAATATAAAATTGATAGATATATTTTACTAATAATAATGGGGATACTGTTAATAATTAAAATAATTATGAAACGTTGGAAAAAATTATTACCGAATTGAGTAGCATAGGGGGGACCACATGATGCGGAGGTTGACTCAAAGAAAGACATATATAATGAGGAGATTTAAGAAGTATTATCATCTGTAATAAATAAATGAAAGGCTGAAATTGATGAATAAAATTTCTTTTGTGATCTGATAGTTTTGGTACAAACACATAGGAGTAAGACTATACAAAAATACTTATTTTCTCAAGTAGATCTTAGGTAATTTGGAGGGGATAATACAGATGATAATTTGATAAAATATATGCATGATGAGTTCAGTCTAAATAAGAAAATTGTGGCAAGGGATATTTTTCCAACATAAGAACATATAAATGTTATCATAACCAAATGGGTGTTCTTTAAAAAACTCATTAACTATGGTGAAGTGGATCAAAAAAGAACATATAGTGTTCAATGGAATTATTATATTAAAGGAATATATATTTTTGATAAATTTACACCCATATCTTGGTCGGTGAGTAATGGAATTTTCATGGATATTTCTAAACAAATTTATTTCAAAATATAAAAAATGGATTTCAAATCAATGTAAATAGATGGTGTCTTAGAGGGGAGTATAAATTTAGAAATTGGATGGGTTTATTATGTATGAAAATGATATAAAATTCATCTAGTAAATTTATACATTGTATAAGATAAAGAAATCACTAAGGATCTAGTATTTAAGGTAGGTTTAATGCCTAAGAATGCTTTCTTTTTAGTGAGCTAGGGTTGATCACAACCTCTACATAAAGAAGAAGAGTGATCAAAGGATTTTGGTACTCATATATATAGAAGTCATAATATTTGAGTATTGGAAAAATAATAATGATTTTTTTATCAAATGATATCTCATATTGATATGTCTATGATTAGTGTGTTAATCATTTACTTGTGTTATAAGAGAATAAAGGAAATTTTAGCAAAATAATTTCTCAATCTAATTATTAAAAAGCGGTACCGAAGTGATTTTTAGAGGAATATTCCAAACCAAATACATCAGTGACCAATATATGGATGATGTTTTCAATTGTTGACTATTGTAAAGAGGTAGATTTCGGGGAATATAGGCATTGGTATCAAATTATCTTCAAAAAATAGGACCTATTATTGGGTTTGATATATTTCATGTTGAAAATTTCCAATGTTGTCCCAAGGAGAGCCAAATTCTATAAGGATAATGATATATCAATATATCAAAAAATATTGAATTTGGAAATAGTTTTTTATAGTATTTCTCAAATTGAGTAATTTGGATACATAGATGTGGGTAGCGATGGTACGGTGGATAACTAAGGTAAAGTAGAGAAATATTAAACACTTGATTTATTTTGAGCCTTAGATTCATTCGACTCTTAAATAATTAATGCTTTATTTTCATTCCTTAGAATTTTTGGAAACTTGATTTTGGCCTAGATTCAAGAATGTATTCGATAAGGGGAAGTGTTAGAAATAGGCGGATTCTACAGAGGGAATCATATATTGTGAACTAGTCAATGATGGTAAGGATTATTAAAATATATCAGCACACTATTATCAGTGATACCAACAAATAATGATGAAGACCCCTTTAATCAATTCTATGAAAATAAGAAATGATATTTACTAATGTTCAAAATTTTCTGATAAAATCATTCATTACTAGTGCTAAATTTTTAGCACTGATAAAGAGACTTTTAATATGATCTTTTTCAGTGTTGATAAGTATTTCATTTATCAGCGCTTATTACTTATGATTTAATAAAAGATTTATAATTTGAAATATAAAAAATTGGAAATATATTTATATAATTATATATTAATAATAAAAATATATAACTATAATTCTATAAAATATATTAACTTTATAAATATATTTTTTAAAATTTTATAAATATTTAATTATATAATTATTTTTTTATAATTATTATTTTACATTTTTTTATAATTACATAGAACGGTGAATACCACAGATGAGATCCATGGTTCAAAAAATAATTAATCAAATGAAATTACATGTTAGGGATAGATGAATAAGAAAATAAAAAAAAACAAAAAAAAACATTATCTACAACAAAAGAGAAACATGTATCTCTATTTAGTATTGATTCCTCTTACTCAAGAGCTTCCCTGACACCTCAGATGCCTACCTCATTAACATTTGATAATAGATCATCAGATGAATTGAGCTTTAATGTCTTGAGAATCATAATGAGACTCAATGTCACATTAATATTCATTTTTGATTTTTGAGATAGTATCCCCAGTTTTTTCTCCAATACCAGGAGAACGAAATTTATCTTGAAAACCATCTCAACATTTTGATCAATTGAGGATGTGAAGCAAGATTAATTCAATTCCACTAGTCTTAGAATAATCTTGGTGTGAATCACAAATCAAAACAACTACTACACCCTCAATTCCATAATATAGAGGAACAACTTCTAGGAAATCAACCTGTATTGAAACTGGGGGAATAGCCCTATCTAGTGGTGCCTATACAGGGATTACATTCTTCCTATTCACATGAGAAACAATTATATGTAGTCTAAAAATGAGATATGGGTTATGGATTTCTTAGATCCAACAATCTAGATACCCTCCTCATTAAATATCTTTTTCTTCCATTTACTTTTCAATCTTGAGTCATTATTCAAGCACATTACCTATTTTATGGAGAGGTTAGTTTTCTTTGACTCCTACTACTCCACAAAAAAGCCATTAGGGGTGGGGAGAAAATCCAACAGATAGTGTTAAAGTGTCCCCTGTCCAATTTTGAGTCCCTGAAACATGGGAAAATGTGTCTTCCATTCTTTCAGCTATTTCTCTTTTCACAAACATCCCAACCATTCTGTAATCATTTTCTTCATGTCTTCTAGTATTTAAACTATAGAATATTTTTTTTGATGGGACAACTCCAAGGAGTGTCTAATATAATTTCAATACATACAATATGGGTGGAAAATTTAATTGTCAATGTGAACACATTATCGAGTGAGGATTCTAATATAACTAAAAACATGGACTCATTGGGGTTTACATGTGGGCCCGATGCATTTCATCTGACCTTGTATTTGATTCCTTTTATTTTCACCTTATATATCTTTTCGAACACCATCAAGCTATGACACTCTTATTTTTTATATACCATCATTCCTTCATCACCTACCATTTCCTTAGATTCAATATCATCAATATGTTTTCCATTTATATCGTTTGCATTGATATGTATATAAGGTCATTATACTTCCACACCAGGAGTAGCGGTAGAATTAAAAACTTTTAGTTACTCCGAATTGAGAGCACCATCACATATAGAAGGACGTTGTTCCTCTGCAATGGGAGCAGCAGTAGGTTGAGAGAACTATTGTTCCTCAGGATTAGGAGAACCAACATGCTTATAAGTCATTATATACATAATCTTTTTGACATTTAATTTAGATTACATAAATACAGTAGTGAATAGATAATAACATGAGGTAACACAATGTTTATTGAATATATATATATATATATATATATCTTGACTATTGAATTATCTTTTTTTATTTAATTCCGAAGGTATTTGAGCCTCTATCTAGAATCCAAATCCCTTCATTTTGGACTCATATAATATTAAAAACTCAATATATATTGGTATGACTGTGAAATTATTGAAACATCCCAATGTAAGGGTTATCCGTAGAAATGTTTTCATCTAACACATAAATGGGTTGCGTCGATAATGTACTAACTTACATCTTTTGGTGTGAGGTATCTAATAGATAAAATTCTTGTATTTCCAATGATTTCCTTATAAACTATTAATCGTTGTACCATTCATTACTGATATCCACTATCACAAATATCAATTCATCTATTTTAACAGCACAACTTCTATTAACACATTGGAATTGAATAATAGTTACATGGAATATTGTATAATCCAACACACTTATATTTTTGGAGATGCAAATGTATTAAAAATTCTTGTAAATTGGATTTATGTCCTTAGTACCATAGACATGAATCTCATTATCTATAAGTGTAACTCCACTATTTTTCATGCTACTATAGTCATCATGTTAATATCTATAAAACATATAAACTCTTATTACACGAACATTGTCAGATAATACCTACCCACTTGGATTTATTTCTAGCCATCGAATTTATTCTGAAATTGAATTTGGATTTTCAATTGATTCTATAAAAATATGGCCTCAAAATAATTCTATAAATATTTTTTATTTGTATTTGATATCCAAATTTAATCCCTTGATGGATTTAAATGCCTAAGATTTCTATTGTGGGTTTCAACATACAGGGAACCCTATAAAATATTATGTAAAACATAATGTTGGGCTTTCTCTATATCTTTAATATATATTGAGGCAATATGTCTTCTAGAAATTCATTCACATATAAGTTTCCCAATGTGATGAGAGTTTTGTACACCAGTTCATTCCACGCATTATAGGTTGTTGGTACAGAATTCAATGGTTTCTTAAAAAATATACCACTCTACAATACAACCCCTAGACGAATTCTATTTTTGACATACCCTTTTAGAATATTCATATACCATTCTATAGGTTACAAGAATCTATAGTTTTCAGGACCACTTAGTCTAATACCTCTAACTTAGTGAACCATCATGTGAGCCAATATATCTAATAATGATGGTGGTAATAACACTTCCAATTCACATAATATTATGTAAATTTAAATTTCTATAGTTGGAAATTTTACTAGGTCTGTAACATTGCTACCTATTGCTTTGAAAAAGAAACAGATCTCGGTTAATGAATGAAATACATTATTGGGAAAAAATTAAAAGAAATGTTACTGGAATTGGATCTTATATAAAAAGAATGAATGTCATGTGATTTCAAACCCTTTAACATTAAATTGATAATTGATATTATATTCTTGATATTCTATGAATACCCATCTGGATTCATTATGTCATTCAAGAAGATGCAAAATTGATATCGCACCTACCTGAAAAGAGTGTACAGATCTAGGGGGAGAAGTTAATTTTTTTCACCCTTCATTAGCACCAATTGTTATCATATTACCATGTCAACAATGTTTATCCTAACTTTATTCCATCCATTCCATTTCTGGGTGCATTTAGTTGTGTGTCGATGACACTATCACCTACTGTTTTTCAACATGTATAACATCATGAAAGTTTATGATGTAAATACAATTCAATTTTGGTAATTCAAAAAAATGATCTCTTTTTCCAACTTGTTTCTATACAAAAAATAGAAACAAATTTACAAAATCAATGTCAACATATTTTAGATTCTCATGTAGTTGATCACCTATTAGTGTAGATGGTGTAATACGTTCTTCTAAACATCAATAAAATGATGTCGTCAAAGATCAGTATTTATGACATAGTGGTATAAATAGGTGATTTTTTAGAAACACAGTCTTCATTAATGTTTCAAAGTAATTTATAGTGTACATTGTTCACAAACGGGACGCCCTTGTGGTTTTAATGATCCTAAAAATCCATAATTTGAATGTCATTTGTCATTCAATTCAAAATGTCTCTCAATGTGAAATAAAAATTTCATTAATCATCACAAAACGTAACACCTAAATCCTATAATAATTTGAAATCATTCACCAATGGAACCAAATAAGCATCAATATCATTACATGGATATTTTTATAATAATATAAGAATATACAATGTGAAGTATTTTCATTTAATACACAACTGTGGTGGAATTTTTTATTTTACCAAAATAATTTTCATTGTACTATGAGTATTACATTGAATACCAAAAGGATTCACTCCATCTGTAGATAACACAAGATGATGGTTTCTTAGCTAATTTCCAAATTTAGGATACTCCTGATCAATTCTCCTCCACATAGAAGAGTATTTTGTATGGAGATTTTTTTATCTTTTTTCACGACCCGCCTTCACCTAGATGAGGGAAGGGATAGCAGATTGCAAAAACCTTCTATTCTTAAGTTGAAGGAGAGATAATGGCCCCCAAGATCCACCTTCTATAGGAATGGAGTGGAGACTAACGCCAAGGGTGTAGAATCACAAGTAAAATAGAAGTAATTACCCTTTTTATTTAGTAGGATCGAGTGATAAGATAGTAAATCCCATACAACACCAAATATGGATGTAGAATTAAGGCCAAAAAGATCAATTCACAAATGCATGTTCCAATAATTATGTGCTAATATGTACAAGAAAAACACCAAAGGAATGTACCAAAATGAAAGAAAAAAAAACGACTTCAATGGTCCCAGTGTCCAAGAAAATAGGGTCCGGCATTGTCCTAGATGTCCTCCTAGAAACCTGAAACATGATTAATATACGTAGCGTGAGTATAAACGTATACTCAGTATGGAAAAAAATAATCTCTCGCGTATAAGTGGAGATGCATTCTAATGCCCCGTGAGAAAAGTTGATAACCAAAGAACCTAGTAAAGAGACTTTCCACCCAAACCTCACCCAAGAACACTCCCAATCTTACAAAAGTTATATAAATTAATCTTAAAAACACATCCATGTTTGGCTACACAGCACCACTTTCCCACTGGTTATTGAAGACATCCTACGTGTTAGACCTCTCCCGCCATTCTTACCATAGTCCCATTGACATACCCTGCCCACACAAACCTGGGCTACCACTAACACATATCCCACTCGAAGACAATTGGGCCACAACAACAACCACCACGATCGAAGACACATGGTCCAAAATAACTACCTCCATGCCCAAAGACACATATGCCTCATCGTGAAGATACTTGGGAAAAGAACCTCCTGCAAACACCTAGTACAACCACCAAAACTAACCTTTCTGAAGAATCTTGGGCAATAATGGACCACATGCAATCCCCACCTACTCGAAGAGTCTTGCGCTACTCCAGAAAGGGAGCAGAAAAGGAGATAATGACGGGTCACTCAAAAGAGTGTGGGGAAAAACACCATCCCCCATGAAATAGGGGTGTTCGGCACAAAGTGCTCAAGTTGGGTGGAGCGCGAATAAAAAACAGAAGAACTAAAATTATACATATAGGTAAATGAGAACTCATCTCAACCTAAGGGATCCAAACAATCTCATACACAAACACCCTCATTACTACTCGTTGTAATAATTAAAACAGCTATAACCAAGTCACACCTTATTCTCGTAAAACAGTTCCCACTAAACCTATTCTTTTTTTCATATTGAAGTGATTCCATTTAATAAATTCTTCACTACTGGGCAACGAATAGGCACTGTCACAAGCCAAGGAAGGAAAGGCAATCAAGAAGAAATTCAATCATTCACACCCGTTTCTACGGTATGTCACAAGAAAAAAATTGATCTGTGAGATCCCTCAGAGTCACTACCACAATAATAGTTTTTCCCTGTGCCAACCTTTATTAGCACTAAAGAAAAATCACTGATAAATGTACCCCCTTTATTAGCGCTTTTTTTAGTAGCACAAATAATTTGGGGCTTTTATCAGTGCTTTTATTAAAAGCACTGATAAAGGGTCAACTTCAAAAAAAATTAATATAATATAATATATTAATATATATATATATATATATAGTTATGTTGATATAAATATAATATATAATTTTTAAATATATTTTAGATAAGTATAAATATACATTTACAGTTAATATACTTAATATATAAGATATTTAGTGAAAATGGATTATAGAAAAATTAAAAAAATATTTATAAATAATAATTTGACAATTATTATTGAGTAATAGTCGTTTAATAAAAATTTGAAAAAAATTAAAAAAAGATCCAAAATATGTTGAAAATGAAACATGAACTTCAAACAACTATAACTTTTGATCCAGGTGTCCGTTTGAGCTCTACTAAATTTCAAATCGAAGCCTGCGATGAGCTCTACACACAACTTACGAAGGGGACAGCGATCAGTGTTTTTTCAAGGCCAAAATATGTCCATAAGGCCTCCAAAACTGAGTTTTTAGTCAGGATACCCCTATTTTTTAACATTTTGTGGATTTTCACCCACATTTAAGGGGTTATTGTTGGTTTTTTGGGTGGGATTGAATTTATTCAAAGGTATTACATTCATATTGATATTATGTCTTTTAACATTTATCATTTTTTATAATAAACTACTATTTATACTCAAATATATAACTATATGTACATATTTTTTATATATTCACACCTAAATATTTAATTTTTTAAATAAATAATTAAACATATTTACATATAAAATATATTATCCTTATCTAAATAATAACTAATATCCATTTTATTTAAAATACCAATATATGAATATTTATATAACTATATATTAATATAACTATATATATTAATATAACTATATATATATATTAATATAACTATTAATATTACTATAAATACATATATTAATAAAACTATAAATATATATATTAATATAACTATATATATTAATATAACTATGTATATATTAATATAAATATATATTACTATGTAAAAAAATATAACTAAATATATATATATTAATAAATAGATATATCATAAATAGGAGAGAAAATTAATATAGGGGAGTGGAAAAGGATTCAGGTGTGCAGGGGGGAGGTCTTGAGATCAAATTCGGATAGAGGCAGGGGCACACGTGCAAGGGTGAATTAGAGGGGCTAGCACTGATAAAGGTGGAGTATAACACTAATAAAAGGTGGAGGCGGTGAATGAGGGAAACTGGAGGTGTGGGAAAGCACTGATAAAGGGGGCATCAAGCGCTTTAACCCCCCCCCCCCCGACCAAGATTGAAAGTATTTTTTAATTTTTTTTTAAATTTTTTAAATTTATTAAATTTTATTAGTTTTATCAGTGATTTTTTTGGCACTGATAAAAGGGGTCTTTATTAGCACTTTTTGGAGCAATGATAAAGGGGACCCCCTATCTTTTCCATCTTTAATAGTGCTTTTCTATTGCTGTTATAGTCCATTTTTAGCGCTGATAAAAGGGGTATTTGTAGTAGTGTGTATTGGAACCAAACCACGCCCCACCATACAACCCCACACTTCCTTAGATCCACAAACCAACAATTTCACCACAGTAGGAGATCCCATCCCCATCCATGTCACCCGACAAGAATCTAGAAGAAAATTGACGCATATTTCCAAGATAGAGCATGGGTGTTTCTATATTTAAACACACTATTCATTGAGTACCTTTTTTCCATATGGTTAAATGGGGTGATCACAAATGTATTATTGTTCTCTATACATCCATTTAATAAAAAAAATCTTAAGTTATTAACCAATTTCCATGTTACAACCATTCAATCATCATAGTAAAATGGGGTCCCTTAGAGCACAAGGAAAGACAACCAACATCAATGATTTTCAGTGGACAGAATCCCATAGAATTCACAACATATAAGCAAGAGTAAAGGAGTACAACAACATCATCAAAAAGTCCCCTTCATTATTTAATTCCTGTTTATTATCTTCATTATGGTATGGTTTCATCCATCCCCATATAATTTTTAGCAGACCCGCTATGCATAATACACAGTAAAGAGAGACGAAGGAATAACTCTACCAGGATGATCAACAATCAATGTTTTCCTCTACGCGCCAAGAATTGGGGATGCATGACATATAGGGGAGGAACTCTGGGGGATCCAATAGTGGTCATGAAAGGCTCCAGCACAAGCACACCACTAGCCTCAAGAAGGGGGACTCCAAACACACCAAGGAAAGGAAAAGATACCATCCCAGAAGAAGAAACAATTCTTTGTGATAAAAATCAAGATCCTGGAGTTACGAGATATGAATTTTGAATGGCATTAAAGGCGTATCAATGTTTCACCATGTATTTGGATGGTTACAGATGATGGAATTATTTGTTCTTTAATTATTATCATCAGAGAGGTGGCCATAATGGTTTTAGTTATAGTGTTTCCATTAAAAAGAGGAGAATGTGTAATAGGGGCATAACTGGAATGTAGAGACTCTAAGCTTGACGTACATTGACATTACATTACATTTTTGGAATAATTAGTAGATAACAAAAACACACACACAAGGATCGTAATAGTTTAGTGTCTTCGGAAACTCGGAAAGTAATCTTCTAATCGTGGTGAAAGATCTTCAATATCTCCCATAAAGATCTTCCCCTTTTTTTTACCTAAAAACTTTCTTTATATCCTAGGGAAAAGAAAAAACAAAAGGGTGAGCTCAAATGCTCAGTAAGGGTAAACAAAAGAAAAATCAATCACATCATATTCATAAGAAAATAACTTTTGGAAATATTAACCTGCAAAAGAGAGAATAATTTCATAACATGGGATAAATCATAGTAGTGAAATGAAATCCCAATAAGCATAACTTAAAACATGAAACTTTGTGGCATACACACATAATCATAGATAATCATTTCTTTTTAGTCATGACTCATTGCCAAGACTATCTTAGTGGACAAAGTCCCTTTCTGAATCGAGTCACCCTCATTTTAGTCCTGTTTCACTGAACCGGTATAACCTACCATTCCAGCCATGTCTATCTCATGAGATATGAAATCTTTACCCAATGCATTGGAGGGAGATATAGGTCCCACCCATCTTATAATGATACCATTCTTATGTGTGCCACAAAATCATAAATCATACATCATTGCATAACCCATGTAATAAAAATGGGAATCTTAAACATCATGACATCATAAAACAATTCATATAAGATAAAGGAATTCATAAAAATAATTCCATAACAACATAATCAAATCAATTTAATAATAGGGATAAAAACCGAACCCTTTCTTATCTAAAATGGAAAATAATTTTGATAAAACACTTGAACTCCATTCTTGAGGAAAATATCCTTTCTTCTTCAAAAACATTTTTCCTTTATTAACATGTCAAACAATTTTAAAATAAAAGACGTTGATTAAAAATAAACTTGAAAACATGTAAAGGATTCTTCTTGGAAATAATGTTTTAAAAATCCATTCATGCCGTATAAGTTAAAAAAAAACATTCTTCTCGTACTTTTTTCAGAAAAGTCAAAAAGTACCTTGTACGAAAAACGACAAAAGATTCCTTTCATATCTTTTACTAAAATCTCACCGAAGGGTAAAATTGGATTTAAACAATTGTATGTGGATGGAAGTAATTTTACATATTGAAGAAACATGGATGTGTATGATAAAATACACCTCAGTAAATACCAAAGTATAAACAATCTCGGATAAAAATGAGATTGTGATATTTCCCTTACCATAGGTCCGACTTGCTTTGTAAGTGTCAGAACCTCATGTATAATGATTTAAATAATGTTATTGACTTATTCCAGAATCATATTAATTGTTATTATATCATATATGGTCTACTTATGACTTCATATTACCCGTTCTTTTGTAAATTCATGTTAATGTAGCGTTTTGGGTAAAATCATCTCATTTGTCATTCGTGTTTTTAACTTGTAATTATTCATATGATTACTTAGATCATGATAACTTAATTCCAGAATATAAAACATGATTTATATATATATATATTCAGAATATACATATATAATAAATCAGTAAATGGAAAGAAATACACCGTTCATGGAGACGGTAGTCCGTACGTATGCATGAACGCTATTTTCGTTTCCTTATTGAATTGAATGGAATTAAGTAGATGATATAAATATAAAAAAATCCAGTATCATTATTAGGTCATATATTTCATTATTAATTATTATATATACTTTATAATCATTCATTAATGGTTAATCATTGAGAATGAATCTCATCGCATCGTGGAGACGGTAGTCCGTACGTACGCACGAGCGATGATATCGTTCCCATGGTCGTGGAATTGTGTTGAAGTGTATGTATACTATTTCAGTATCAATATCACTTTATAATAATCATATATAGTTACTTATTACACCATTATACCCATCCTTGTAAGGTGATGGTGGAAAATAGATTACACCACGGCGTGGAGACGGTATTCCGTACGTACGCACGCGCGGTGATTTCATTTTCCCGTAGGATGGATAGAAGGTGAATTAGGGTTGTTTCATATTTATAATAACATATAAGTATGTAAGTAATACTGATGTTATTACTTTATAATGAAACAAATAAAGAAGAAGAAGTTGAAGAAGAAAGAAATTGAAAAGATCGGTAATGGATATTACCTCTTCTTTGGAACGCCTCTTTGAATCCTCCAATTAGGGAACTAAGATTGGTCTTTGAAGAAGACCAGGACCTCTAGGATTTTTCTAGGGAAGTGGAGAGGAGAAAATGGCAGGGTTTGGCCGAGCTTGAGTGCTCAAATTGGTGTGAGGAGGAGGGGGAGGAGGTACCCTTTTATAAGGGAGGAGAGGGGCACCTTAGGAATATCTAAAAATATTATTTTATATCAAAGTCAAAATCGGTTTATAATGGTTCCAAAGGGTCTTATTTCTAAGATAAAGTGGGGATGGGTCGAAATCCTATCATCCAATAGGATTTAGACAAGTTTAGGGTATTATTTTAACCTTATCAATTAGATTTAACTCTAAGTTAAATAATTTAACTTTTACCGTGTCTTTTTGTTTTCTTTCACTATATGGTTAATACACTTACTATAACATGCCAAACTAACCCCAAATTGCATATTATTAATACATATATCCTTATATAAGTCATTTGGCCGAACCTTAGATTTTTTGGAATAAAATAACAATTAATAATATAATATTTGATTTAAAAACTATTTTGTGTCAATTTTGACACTATTTGATATATGATTTTTGTGAAAGTAATAACAGAATTATATGTTCGAACCAAGTTGATTAAATCAACACTAATATATCATAGTAACCTATAAAATTAGTGGAATTCATAAAAAGTCTTAAATTACATTTATTTGGGTATTTATAATATCAATTATGTCAATATTCCATTAATAAGATAATTACTGCATCATCTTTGTGTCATAAATAAATTAACTTATTTGATGTCTATAAATTACAAATAAAATACCATTATGTAGGAAATCGTTTTAGATTTCTAATGAATATTTACAATCGAATTTATCTTATGTATAACCCTATATTAAATTTTTTTTAGTAAATAAACATTGATTTTAACTCTTTTAACTCTTCTTTAAATTAAATAATAATAAATGTCCTAATCTAATCCAAGTGGGCCTAAATGATAATATTTTTTATTTAAGGTTGTTTTTGGTCGAGATACACTTGTCCAATAGGATTAGGACATGTGTTAGGGTAATATAAATATCATTTTTACCCTTAATTACCCTATTTACTTTTAACAGTGGTAAATAAAAGTAAAAAGTTAATATTCACCCAAAATTATTTTCATCTCATTGAACCACATTTTACTTACTGACATCAACTGTGTCTCTCGGATTTTTGAAATTCCATTCACAGAAGCGGTAAAATTATGTTTTATGAAAAATTCAGTTTTTTTAACTACCACTTAGTAGTTTCACTATTCATCAAAAATTGATGTTTTTCAGAACAATGCAAAAATTTCATCCTAAGCTATATTTAATATTCGGAATTCAAAAATTAAGTCTATTTTACCAAATTCATAACATATAAGTTGAATTAATTAATTTTATAATTAAATCCCGCTGTTAAAACAAATAGCCTGTTTTTAAGAAACAATATCTATCAAAAGATTGACACTTGTTTATGTCTGGTTTAAATGTGAAATTAAATCCAATGACCAACATTGTATTAAATTGTAAAAATATATTCTAAATATACTTTAAAACCACTCAAATTAATAATTTATCACTATTAATTATTTTGATTAAAAAAGTTGTTTTAAATTATAATTTAGTAATTTTCACTATTCATCAGAATATGAAAGTTATCCGAAAAGTACCAAAACTTCACCTGAGGCTAAATTCGATACTCTGAATCCAAAAATGAAGTCCATTTTGAGAGCTAAAATTTCTAAAATTTTAAAAGGTGGTTATTACTATTTATAACGGCTAGTTATAATAATATTTTAATAACATATCATTGTTTAGTGAAACTCGGTATTGCGTACTACACACGCTATCGAGGAAGGTCGTGATTGCGTGTAATGCAAGGCAAGTCAAGGATGTGTGTTGTGCAAGCTCCATTTGGTGTAGTGTACAACACAAGACATTAATAAAATTAAAAAGAATATTTTTCATAAAATCTCAGGCTGTTACATTCTACCCCCCTTAAAATGAATTTCGCCCTCGAAATTCGTCGGGTTATAAATAGTTTACTATTCGAAAGTTTCTTTAATAGAAACCCACATCGTAAAAAGGAATATAAAACCCAATCTTTAAAAACAAAAGTATGAAACGTAACGGTTACCCAAATAAACTAATCACTGGGTTTCCACATAGGTGAAAATATGGATATGGAAGAGAAATCTAACCATCATGTTCTGATGGAGAGTGGTAGAGAACATGGCTATGGAAAAGCCAGCAATCACAAAGCCATAAATTTGTGTCGATCTAAGGTACCATCTGATTCATCAGATATAAGATCACTAGGACAACATTTTTGGTTTTCAAGATCGTTTACCTAAAGTTAAAGAATTTGAATTAGAATAAATACTTACTTTATTTTGGTACAATCTCACTATTGTTCGTGCCTTTAACAATTTCCACTTCATATCTTAAATAAATGAAGTTGAATTTGTTATTCGTGAAGTGTTAGTAGATCATGTGATAGAATGACGGGTCATTCCATCTGTCCCAAATAAAAGGTTAGGAAAAATTATATACATAAGTCGATCTATAGTGATATTAATCATATATGGTTCCTAAAATGGACTTTATACTTCATATATCATACTGCTTAATATAATAAATCTAGTTTCTAATAAACAGGGACTTCCTGTAGGCCAGTGGTAGGCGATAAAGGCCAGTCGCACTTCGGTTGTGGGTTCGATTCCCACATCCTTGTCCGATACGATGGGTTGTCGCCCATTCTGCTGGTTGTCCTTTTTCTAAAACTATAATACTATAACATCCCATCAATAATATCGAAAAAAAACTCCTATCCTTAAACAATACTAACTTATGTCCAACATAATCCATTCCAATATTTAGGCTTATCCATAATACTGCAGTCCACTCTCATAACATAGTGAAAATGATTACCAGAGATTTAACACCATCGTCGATCCCCATATATCACAAGATATGTTTTGCTGGTCACATTCCAAACATTCAAAGTCCTTAATAATGTATTCTCTTGAATACCCATTGAACCATAGTGAAAACTTGAATGCAGTTAAAAGTTAACACTTTTCACATACCAAAATCCTTAAAATTCTATATACTCAAACCATGATATCACTTAGTCCTTATATCAATCATGAGCTCATCAATACTGTTAAACATTTCATTTTCTCGTTTTCCCTTCATTATGCGCATATCATCTTATTTCCAAAAATATCTCAATTACTTTGAATACCACATAAATATTCTAATACTCCATGATACAATATTATTTTGGAATCCCATTACATAAACACTTAATCATTCCACCACATCGTTGTCATATTCAACATCGCCAATAGTGATCGCATGTGACTTCCCTTTGTCATTTTCCTTAAGCGGTTTCCCATGTCGATCATCACTAACCCTTGGATTTGGGCATTTATTAGCATAATGCCCCATTTCCTTGCACTTGAAGCATTGATGTTTTGGTTGTGCGTTCTCTGCAGTGTTTTCTTTATTCACGTCATTAGAATCCCTTTTTCCATTACTTCGACACTCAGCTGCTCGATGACCTTTTTTTCCACACTTAAAACATTTTTTAGTCCCTTTAAGACAATCTCCACCATGCTTCTTTCCACACATTGTGCATAAGGAAACATTCATCTTCTTTTCACCATTATTTTGAGATTTCTCCTTGAACTCCATCTTTCGTTTCTTGTCTAAACCATGAGATGGATATGTAACACCAACTTCCATTTCTACCTTGATAGAACAACACACAATTTATTCATAGATACTGAAGTCTCTTATAGCTAATGCCCTTCAAAGACTTGGTTTTATGCCACTGAAAAATCGATCAACTTTACTTTCAGGTTGGATGATAATACCAGAAGCGTACCTTGAATGTCTTGTAAAATTTGCTTCGTATATACCAACAGATTCATCATCCTTCTGCTTCAGCTCAAGAAACTCCTTTTCCATCTTTGTTCGAAGAATACGAGGGAAGTACTTACTGAAAAACAAGTTCTTGAACTCGTCCCATTCCAAGGACTCAATTTCATCTCTTGGCCTCGTATTCTTGATAAGATTCCACCATTGACCAGCTTCACCTTCCAAACGATATACTGCTAAGATGACTTTATCATGTTCAGAACATTGAAGAACTAAAAATATCTTTTCAGTGGTACTGATCCATTGTTCAGCAACAATTGGATCAGAAGTCCCACTGAAAGAAGGTGGACGTTGCCTCATGAAGGACTCAATAGAATACTGTTCCTTTCTCTGCTCATTTGGACGTCCAGAATGATTCATAGCTTGTGTAAGGATAACAATAAGATTTTTCACTCCATCTCCCATAACATTTTTTTTTTCAGGAGGACAATCATTGCATTGTCCATTTCATTGATCAACATAGTTCCTTCGGGTTCCAGCCATCGTCTAAAACCCAAAAAGAATAGTGTGAGAGGCAAAAATCATGCTAGGGAAAACAACATAACAAATGGGGAGTACCTTCAATGTATAACATCTTAGGTTTAATTCTATGATCGTTAGCGTAATTCTATAACTATAACCTATACGTATACTTATCCTTAGGGACATCCCTAGACATACCTTAAAAATATCTCTAGGGATCTCACTAACGTTTTTGCATCCTAGTTTCCAAAGGTTGACTAAACCTTACCTCTGATACCAACTGTAGAGGTCTAGAATTACATCCAGTGGACTACAATTGATACCTATCATGGCACTCCATGGGCGGCTACACCCCCTGGGCGGGACACACCACCATCCCCAGTGGCAGCCATTTCCTCATGAAGCCCTTGGGCGGAGAGCCATGCTTCGTCCAACGCTCACATGTGAGAGTTCCCAAGGATCAGATACATTCCTACCTCCTTTGCCTCTGACACCAACTGTAGAGACCCGAAGCTTGACGTACATTCACATTACATTACATTTGCGGAATACTTAGTACATAACAAAAACACACACACAAGGATCATAATAGTTTAATGTCTTTGGAAACTCGGAACGTAATCTTCTAATCGTGGTGAAAGATCTTCAATATCTCCCATAAAGATCTTCCCCTTTTTTTTACCTAAAACCTTTCTTCATATCCTGGGGAAAAGAAAACATAAAAGGGTGAGCTCAAATTCTCAGTAAGGGTAAACAAAAGAAAAATCAATCACATCATATTCATAAGAGCATAACTTTTGGAATTATTAACCTACACAAGAGAGCATAATTTCATAACATGGGATAAATCATAGTAGTGAAATGAAATCCCAATAAGCATAACATTAAACATGAAACTTTGTGGCATACACACATAATCATAGAGAATCATTTCTTGTTAGTCATGACTCATTTCCAAGACTATATTAGTGGAAAAAGTCCCTTTCTGAATCGAGTCACCCTCGTTTCAGTCCTGTTTCACTGAACCGGTATAACCTACCATTCCAGCCATGTCTATCTCATGAGATATGAAATCTTTACCCAATTCATTGGAGGGAGATATAGGTCCCACCCATCTCATAATGATACCATTCTTATGTGTGCCACAAAATCATAAATCATACATCATTGCATAACCCATGTAATAAAAATGGAAATCTTAAACATCATGACATCATAAAACAATTCATATAAGATAAAGGAATTCATAAAAATAATTCCATCACAACATAATCAAATCAATTTAATAATAGGGATAAAAACCGAACCCTTTCTTATCTGAAATGGAAAATAATTTTGATAAAACACTTGAACTCCATTCTTGAGGAAAATATCCTTTCTTCTTCAAAAACATTTTTCCTTTCTTAACATGTCAAACAATTTTAAAATAAAAGATGTTGATTAAAAATAAACTTGAAAACTTGTAAAGGAAGCTTCTTGGAAATAATGTTTTCAAAATCCATTCATGCCGTATAAGTTAAAAAAACATTTTTCTCGCAACTTTTTTCAGAAAAGTCAAAAAGTACCTCGTATGAAAAACGACAAAAGATTCCTTTCATATCTTTTACTAAAATCTCACCGAAGGATAAAATTGGATTTAAACAATTGTATGTGTATGGAAATAATATTACATATTGAAGAAACATGGATGTGGATGATAAAATACACTTCAGTAAATACCAAAGTATAAACAATCTCGGATAAAAATGAGATTGTGATATTTCCCTTACCTTAGGTCCGACTTGCTTTGTAAGTGTCCGAACCTCCTGTATAATGATTTAAATCATGTTATTGACTTATTCCAGAATCATATTCATTGTTATTATATCATATATGGTCCACTTATGTCTTTATATAACCCGTTCTTTTGTAAATTCATGTTAATGTAGCGTTTTGGGTAAAATCGTCTCATTTGTCGTTTGTGTTTTTAACTTGTAATTATTCATATGATTACTTAGATCATGATTAAATAATTCCAGAATATAAAACATGATTTATATATATATATTCAGAATATACATATATAATAAATCAGTGAATGGAAAGAAATACACCGTTCATGGAGACGGTAGTCCGTACGTACGCATGAACGCTATTTTCGTTTCCTTATTGAATTGAATGGAATTAAGAAGATGATATAAATATAAATAATTCTAGTATAATTATTAAGTCATATATTTCATTAGTAATTATTATATATACTTTATAATCATTCATGAATGGTTAATCATTGAGAATGAATCTCATTGCGTCGTGGAGACGGTAGTCCGTACGTACGCACGAGCGATGATATCGTTCCCATGGTAATGGAATTGTGTTGAAGTGTATGTATACTATTTTAGTATCAATATCACTTTATAATAATAATATATAGTTACTTATTACACCATTATACCCATCCTTGTAGGGTGATGGTGGAAAATAGATTACACCACAGCGTGGAGATGGTATTCCGTACGTACAGACGCGCGGTGATTTCATTTTTCCGTAGGATGGATAGAAAGTGAATTAGGGTTGTTTCATATTTATAATGACATATCAGTATGTAAGTAATACTGATGTTATTACTTTATAATGAAACAACTAAAGAAGAAGAAGTTGAAGAAGAAAGAAATTGAAAAGATCGGTAATGGATATTACCTCTTCTTTGGAACGCCTCTTTGAATCCTCCACTTAGGGAACTAATATTGGTCTTTGAAGAAGACCAGGACCTCTAGAATTATTCTAGGGAAGTGGAGAGGAGAAAATTTCAGGGTTTGGCCAAGCTTGAGTGCTCAAATTGGTGTGAGGAGGAGGGGGAGGAGGTACCCATTTATAAGGGAGGAGAGGGGCACCTTAGGAATATCTCAAAATATTATTTTATATTAAAGTCAAAATCGGTTTATAATGGTTCCAAAGGGTCTTATTTCGAATTTAAAGTGGGGATGGGTCGAAATCCTATCATCCAATAGGATTTATACAAGTTTAGGGTATTATTTTAACCTTATCAATTAGATTTAACTCTAAGTTAAATAATTTAACTTTTACCATGTCTTTTTGTTTTCTTTCACTATATGGTTAATACACTTACTATAACATGCCAAACTAATCCCAAATTGTATATTATTAATACATATATCCTTATATAAGTCATTTGGCCGAACCTTAGGTTTTTAGGAATAAAATAACAATTAATAATATAATATTTTATTTAAAAACTATTTTGTGTCAATTTTGACACTATTTGATATATGTTTTTTGTGAAAGTCATAACAGAATTATATGTTCGAACCAAGTTTCTTAAAGCAACAATAATATATCATAGTAACCTAAAATATTAGTTGAATTCATAAAAAGTCTTAAATTACATTTATTTTGGTATTTATAATATCAATTATGTCAATATTTCATTAATAAGATAATTACTCCATCATCTTTGTGTCATAAATAAATTAACTTATTTGATGTCTAAAATTACAAATAAAATACCATTATTTAGGAAATCGTTTTAGCTTTCTAATGAATATTTACAATCTAATTTATCTTATGTATAACCCTATATTAAAAATTTCTTAGTAAATAAACTTTGATTTTAACTCTTTTAACTCTTCTTTGAATTAAATAATAATAAATGTCCTAATCTAATCCAAGTGGGCCTAAATGATAATATTTTACTCTTAAGGTTGTTTTTGGTCGAGATACACTTGTCCAATAGGATTAGGACATGTGTTAGGGTAATATTAATATCATTTTTACCCTTAATTACCCTATTTACTTTTAACCGTGGTAAATAAAAGTAAAAAGTTACTATTCATCAAAAATTATTTTCATCTCATTGAACCACATTTTACTTACTGAAATCAACCGTGTCTCTCGGATTTTTGAAATTCCATTCACAGAAGCGGTAAAATTATGTTTTATGAAAAATTCAGTTTTTTTAACTACCACTTAGTAGTTTCACTATTCATCAAAAATTGATGTTTTTCAGAACAATGCCAAAATTTCATCCTAAGCTATATTTCATATTCCGAATTCAAAAATGAAGTCTATTTTACCGAATTCATAACATAGAAGTTGCATTAATTAATTTTATAATTAAATCCTGCTGTTAAAACAAATAGCATGTTTTTAAGAAACAATATCTATCAAAAGATTGACACTTGTTTATGTCTGGTTTAAATGTGAAATTACATCCAATGACCAACATTGTATTAAATTGTAAAAATATATTCTAAATATACTTTTAAACCACTCAAATTAATAATTTATCACTATTAATGATTTTGATTAAAAAAGTTGTTTTTAATTATAATTTAGGAGTTTTCACTATTCATCAGAATATGAAAGTTATCCGAAAGTACCAAAACTTCACCTTAGGCTAAATTCGATACTCCGAATCCAAAAATGAAGTCCATTTTGAGAGCTAAAATTCCTAAAATTTTAAAAGGTGGTTATTACTATTCATAACGGCTAGTTATAATAATATTTTAATAGCATATCGTTGTTTAGTGAAACTCGGTATTGCGTACTACACACGCTATCGAGGAAGGTCGCGATTGCGTGTAATGCAAGGCAAGTCAAGGATGTATTTTGTGAAAGCTCCTTTTGGTGTATCTTACAACACAAGACATTAATAAAATTAAAAAGAATATTTTTCATAAAATCTCGGGCTGTTACATGGAAAGTATGGGAAAAGTGTGTGGCACTGAGGAAAAAGGCCACATGTTTTGGTAAGTCAATGGTTTCCCAAATCTTGGGGGATTTTTGATATCATTTATGGGAATTTATGGCTTTCAAAAGGGTATTTAAAACACACTTATGTCAAAAGTTATGTTGTGGCAGCAGGACTGGAAAAATAAGGAAGGGTGGGACACTGTTTGGTGAGACACCATAAAAAGATATGTGGTCAGGGTGCCACCATCATAGTGCCAGCATAAGAGGTTCCACCATGTCAGTGTGTGACCATGATGGTGTGACCGTTATGGTGACACCGTCATGGTACCACCCTCATGGTGCCATCATATGTGGTGCCACTATTTCGTTGTGTGGCCATGATGGTGCGACAGTTATGGTGCCACCAGTTCGGTGGGACACCATAAGAGATGCCACTGTTTAGGTGAGTGACCATGAACGGTGCCACCATTTTTGTGGAACCATTTTATGGGACTGAGATTTTGGAAATTCATAGACAAGGAGGGTCTAGGCCATTACATTAGACCCCTCTCAAACTATTCTTTCCCTCAATAATCAAACTAGACCCGAAGAAAAAAGAGGGGGCTGAAAAACCACCTTAGAAGATTATTATCAAGAGTAAACCTCCTCAACATTTAGTAACTCCTCTACATCATATATCAATAAGTACATGTAAAAGACATTCCATCCAAACATATGGATTAGAGAGTCCCTTCCTTGATGTCAGGATACTATCTTCTTTGGGCAGCACTGACTTTCCTACACGGGTTTAATCGCATCCACATTAGTGTTTCTTGATTAGGGATCAGGTCCTCCCCTCCCCATAGTCAGGACACTTCACACACCTCCAAAAAACATGGGAAATAGTCCATTTCATAGAAACAAGTTCAAACACTACATCACAAACAAGTATAAAATAGAATAAAAAAACTAAAAAAAACTCTGGTTACTGAGAGCGCATCTGGGCATCACATTCTCAGGTACTCGCCTCAAGACCACTATGCCTCCACAACACATGAACCAAGGGATTGGGTCTTCCATGAAGCACATTATCCTCATGATCCTCAATCATCACTTGTCGCTCTACGAACGTCGCTTCTTACTTGATATCCATATTTCCCCAGATGAGGATGTGTGAATCATCATGTAGATACTGATGGAGCTGAGACACATGGAAGACATCTTGTACCCTCGGTTGCGGCAGTGGTAGTGCTAGTGGATAGGCCACTTCACCGACCCACCACAACACCTCAAAGGGTCTGACGAACCAAGGAGAGAGCTTACTCCCTCTGTGGAACCTCTATTTCCCACTCCGAGGGGAGACCTTAAAAAAACATGGTCCCCAACCTCTAACTCTATGGTTATCCTACTATGATAGGTATATGGATTTTTTTAGTCCTGAGATACATTCATCCTATCCCATATAAGCTGAACCTTATCTGTAAAGCTCTACACTCTCTCTAGGCCATGAACATTTGCTTCCTCGACCTCTGTCCATCACATGGGTGAGTGACAGAACCTCTCTTAAAAGGCTTCAAATAGATCCATTCCAATGGTATAGTGATAGATATTATTGTAGGAAACCCCTACCAGAGGAAAGTTTTATACCCATGATCCCCCACGGTTCAAAACACATTCCCATAGAATATCCTAAATTTTTTCGATGGTGTGATCTGTCTACCCATATGTCTTTGGTGGAATAAAGTGTTGAGGCATAGGTGGGTGCCAAATTCATGTTGAAAACTATTCCAGACTCATGAGATAAAATGGGTATCCCGATTGGAGACTGTGGACCATGAAACTCCATGAAACCGCACATCTTTTTCCATGTACCGCTGTGTTAGGGAATCCACCAAACCCAACTCTTGGATTTCTTGGAAGTGAGCGGATTTAGTCATCCTGTCCACCACTACCCAGATAGCATCACAACCCCGTTGACCTCTAGGTAGTCGAGTGACTAAATACATTGATATATCTTCTCTATTCCACTCGTGGATATCTAATGGGGGTACCAGACCCCTTGGTATGTGGTGTTCAGCCTTTACCTACTAACACACGATGCAGTTTTCCACAAACTCTACCACTGCCAGCTTCCCCACCAAGCCAGAAAAACTGACCCCTAAATCATTGGTACATCTTGGAAACTCCTGGATGAACGTCCAGGTGTTTGTTTTGGAACTCCCCATGAACTCCCTCTTGCATTCCCAACAGGATGAACAACTTTCCATGAAACAAAATCTGATACTGCCCATCTTCTATCCATCCACCTAGAGCATCATCCCAGCTTACACAATCTCTCATCACTTCATCCTCTATGTTCCCCCACTGAGACTCCTCAACTTTTGGAAATAGATTGTATTGAAATATCACCTGGAAAAGATAGCCTCTGCCATCCTCCACCCTTGAATCTAGGTGTTGGGCAGCCAACTCCTCTATTGCCTTCCAAGCATCTATCGACGCTCGAACCATATCGTTCTGTGACATCCTACCCAAGGCCTCATCCACCACATTATCCTTAAATCCATTATAAGATATTTCAATGTCATAGTCATGAAGAAACTACATCCACCTCCACTGAAACATGTTAATGTTTCACTGGGAGAAGATATACATCATGATCTTGTGATCCATGAACACCAAAAAGCGCTCCTCGATGAGGTAGTGTCACCACAACATTAGTGCGAACACAACTACTGTGATCTCCATGTCATAGGTGGAATAGTCATGCTCCTGGGGACGTAACTACCTAGACCCATAAGAGATCACCACCTATCGGTGTCTCAAAACACACCCCAAGACATTCCATGAAGCATCACATAACACCTCAAACATCAACCTTCTTCTAGAAACTTCATCACTCGGTCACTAACCAACATCCCCTTTACATAACGGAATGCTTCCTGGCACTTTTCACTCCACACGATGGCCTGGTCCTTTTTGATCAAGGATTTCAATAGAGATGTAACTCAAGAGAAGTTGGGCATGAACCTTCAGAAATATCCTGTTAAACACGGAAAACTACAAACCTCCATCAGATTTTTGGGTGCTACCCATGAAACAACTGCCTAGATCTTTAATGGATCCACTTATATACCCTTCTTGGACACCACATGTCCAAGGAAGTTCACTTCTCATGTCTAGAACATACAAATGGACAACATCCCATATCGATGGTGCTGTTGGAGGACCTCTAAACCCATCCTCTGATGCTTAGCATGATCCTCCTCTGATCTTGAGTAGATAAGGATTTTGTCAATAAAAACGACAACGAACTGATCTAGATATTCCCAAAAAATGATGTTTATGAGCCCCATGAACAAGACTGGTGCATTTGTATTGCTGAATTACATTACCAAGAACTCAAAGTTCCCATATCTACATCTGAAAGTAGTCTTCGAGATGTCACCCTCTATCACACTCAACTGGTTATATCTGGACAGTAGGTCGATCTTTTCGAACAATCATTCCCCCTTTAACTTATCAAAAAGGTCTTCTATCCTCAAAAGAGGGTAATGGTTGTTGACCGTTACCTAATTCAGTCTCCGATAGTCTATGCATAGCCTGTTACCACCATCTACCTCCTTCGCGAAAATGATTGGAGCACGCCATGGTGACATGCATGGTCAGACAAAAACCTTCTTCATTAGATCAAAAATCTGAATCTGTATCTCTCGCAACTCAGAAGGCACCATCTGATTGGGAGCAATTGAAATTGGATGGGAACTGGGATGCAAGTATACCCAAAAAAACGTCATGTTAAGGGAGTAGAGTTACCACCTCTTCAGGAAAGAGGTAATGAACTTACTAATGATCCCCAAAGCTTCCATAATTTTTGAGTCTGCTGACAGCTTAGCCAGCAAGGAAAGAAAGGGCCACACTCACCGACGTCCCTCCTGGAAACCTCACTCACCGACGAAAGCCACACATTGACCGCCCATATCTAAAAACACAACCCTTATCCAGAAGCATTTGATAATGGAACACACAGAGGGAAACCATTCAATGCCTAAAATGACATCATATGGTTGCATGTTCAGCAAAATAAGTCTACCACTAGACTGATCTGGTCCCAAAATAAGTCTACATCTTCATAAAACACAAGACAAGTTGGTCTGACCTCTGACTAGCATATTCAAAACAAAGTCTACAAAAAGTGTATCAGTGTCTAGAGCCAGTGAAGGGACTAGATTGGGTGCAATAATGGTGTGTGAATCTCATGAATCAAAAAAGGAGCATGAAAGAGTACTGAACAACCTAATAGTACCTCGAACGAAATCCAGCCCCGTTGGAACTGCTGCATCTGTAGCATGAAACTACCCACGCATAGTTATTCTACCCCTTGGATGTCAGCTGCCTCCCCGAACATGCACTAGTCGAGGTCCCTGAGGAGCTCCCTGAGGTCGGCCTCCTCCTGCAAAGTCTACTCTTAGGGGAGTTGGATCTCTCTCTCACTACTGCTACTGCTGAAAGGGCCTGGCTGGAAACTGTTACTGCTGAACTGGCCCACCCACGTTGTTCTTCATTCAGTTTAGCCATTGATTTTGATGGTTCCCATAGCTACCACGGATAATGCATCTTGGTCCTGGGCCTGAAAAGAAAGGGAGGGGTCCAGGAGATCGAAACTGGAACTTCTAGGGCCTGCTACCCACTAGCCAAAACCTAGAAGGCCCTAACGCTGGAGGCCTACTACTGATGACCTTCCACTTTGATGATCCCAACTGAATCCTTTCTCAGGGCACACCTCAGAGTTTTTTCATCCTCAATAAAACTTCATCCTATTTTTGGACCTCCAAGTATGTTAGTAGAGTGAAGGGAGTTACACAATACCGAAGAGATGGTCTGAGTGCATACTCTAAATGTCTCACTTGAGACACCTCATTTAGAAAAAGGTCTTTATCCAGGAAAATGATATCCTTGAACATGATTCTTAAATTACTCACTGATAAACTCCCCCGATAAAGGGAGAGTATCTCCTTCTTCTTCTAAGACTTAATCATGGAAGATAGGAATTATGCCTGGATGTACCTCTCGAAGTGAGTCTATGAAACCAAAGCCCCCGTCTTCTACCTAAAGTAGATCTTTCACCAATAACATGTGGCTCACCATGTTTGGCTTATAGCTAGTGGAACCCAATACTTCGTCAAAGCCCGGATCAAGCTGAAATCTATCAAAATCTCCTCGATCCAGCTCTCTGTCTCCACCTCTATGATGCTATCCTCGTACTTCCCAAGGGTCTATTGTTAAAAGGAAAAAAGCGTCATATGCCACTGGTCATCCTCCTCCTCTCGATCAGCCATATGCTGATAAGCTAAATTATCCTTTTGGGCCTCAATCGCCACACAAATCATGCTCGTTGTTCTGGTGCCATAGCTATTGGGTAAACAAGAAATGCGTAAGCACAAGTAGTAAAGAAGACTGATTTTAAAATTTTCATATACTTTTTATTTATTTTCGAATAAATCCCAAAATAACCAAGACACACAATTACACAAGTCATTATGATGCATATACCTTTCCTACGGTCTCTACCCTACAATCTGTGTAGCCTCACATGGTTGTTCGGTAGGCCCAGAGTCCTTGTGTTGTATCATTGGGGTCATTAAAATCTAGTGTCCTAGATGGTCTTCTATAGCTTATCTCACACACCATGATTTCCTAATACTATTTCCCTACCATCCCATGCAATCCTCACTGTGCCTACCTCCAAACTCCATCTTATCTCTCAAAAAACCTCCCCTCTGATAACATTTCGCCATTACCTGACATCACCACGATGAGGGAAGGGATAGCATATTTTCAAACCCATCCATTCCAAAGTTGATGGAGAGATAATGACCCTGGAGAACCATCTTCTATAGGACCATGAGTAGAAACTATCACCAAGGTTATATAATCACACGTAATATGGAAAGAATTACCCTTATATTTAGTAGGACCATAAGATAGATAGTAAATCCCAAACAACAGAAAAGTTGGATGTAAATGTAAGGCCAAAACAATCCATTCCCATATGAATGTTCCAATAATGAAGTTCTATGAAGTATAAGAAAAACTCCAAAGGTATGTACAAAATGAAATGAAAAAACATCAACGTCAATTGTCCAGGCATCCTATATAATATTGATTGGAATGGTCGTCAATGTCCTCATATAAACTTGAATGCAGTTTAATATACTTATGGGGAGTATATATGTATACTCTGAAGTGAAAACCAAAAGCTCTCATGCACAAGTGTGGAGGAATTCTAATGCCCTATGCGAAAAGGAGATAACAAAAGCACCTAGTAAGGAAACTGTCATCTCAAACCTCACCAAGGCACACTCCCCCAAATAATTGAAGTCAAGTAATGTAATAGTAATAACACATTGATGTTTGGGTACCCCGCACCACTTTACCACTTGATATTGAAGACATCATACGCTTCAGATTGCTCCCACTATTCTTACTAAGTCCCACTGTCATACCCCGCCCGCACACACCTCGGTGACCACAGCCACACACCCTTCCCACATACATCCGGTCCAGAACAACAACCACCCCGCCCAAAGAGACCTAGTACAGAACAACTACTAGCACACCCGAAGACACCTGGGTCTCATCATGAAGATACATGGGAAAAAAACACCCTCACACACATGGGCAACCACCACAACTACCTTTCCTCGAAGAATCTTGGGATATAATGGACCTCAGGCCATCACAGCCTTCTCGAAGAGTCTTGGGATACTCGGAGAAGGGAGTAGAAAAAGTGCTAATGACCACCCACTCATTAGAGTGATGGAAAAAACACTCTCCCATATGAAATGGGGGTGTTTGTAATTGTAACACCCCAAGCTTCCACGGTACGTTTTCCATTTAATAATGCAATGGTGTGCATTGTACGCAACTTCGAGATTCTAACACACCACAACCAATCAAACTAGCCTTTATGAATAGTAATACATACTTTTTGAAATTTTATAAATTCTATCACTCAAAATGGATTTCATTTTTTGATTTGGAATATCAAAATTAGCCTACTGTGAAATTTTGGTACTTTTCGGATAATTTTCATATTTTGATGAATAGTGAAAATTACTAAATTTTAATTAAAAACAGATTTTTTAATCAAAATAATTAATATTAATAAATTATGAATTTGAGTGGTTTTAAAGTATATTTAGAATATATTTTTACCATTTAATTCAATGTTTATCATTGGACAAAATTTCACAATTAAAACAGACATAAACAAGTGCCAATCTTTTGACAATTATTATCTCTTAAAAACACGCTTTTTGTTTTAACCACGGGAATTAATTTTAAATTAATTTCTGCCACTTCTGGGTTTTAAATTTGGAAAAATGGATTCCATATTTGGAATCAGGATGTTCAAATTGTGTAAATAGGTAACTTTTATTTTTCTGCATTTTGAATAATTACTTCGGTAAATATTTTATTTACCATGGTTAAGCGTAAATTCGGTTAATAAGGGTTAAAAATAATATTATAATAATACTAAATTACCCTAAAATGTGTCTTAACCATATTGGTTGATACATTTCCGACCATGGGCATGTTTGGGTCGATTTGGGGACCCCATGGAGCCACTTCTAATTGATAGGGACACATTATTTTAATTAAGTTAAAATGATTACAAAAATGACACAAGCATATATATTTTATCAAAACAAGTGTTACATAGGGTTACATATGTTAGATTTTAGACTATAAATATTCATTAGAAATATAAAAATATTTACTACATAATTATATTTTATTTATAATTTTTAGACATTAAATAATCTAATTTATTTATGACACAATGATGATGCAGTAATTACCCTAATAGTGAAAAATTAAAATAATTAATATTATAAATACGCAAATAAATATAATTTTATACTTTTTATGAATTAAATTAAAATTATAGGAAATATTACATGTTAAGATTTATTTAATTAGATTTTTTCGAAGTAATCATTCTGTTATGATTTTTACAAAAATCAATTATTGAATAGTGTTAAAATTGACATAAAAGAGTTTTTAAAACAAATATTATATTATTAATTGATATTAAATTCCTAAAATTTAAGGATCCGACAAGAGACTTATATGATGATTGTTTTATCATTAATGGACCACCTGGGGGTCTCTTGGATGTATATAGTATGTTTATTAACCATATAATATAAAAATACAAGGAGACATTGTAAAAGTGAAACTAATTTACTTAGAGGTAATACTTAAAGATAAGGTTAATATAGTAACCCAAACCTGTCTAAATTCTATTGGTTGAGTGATTTTCGATATATCCTCACCTTAAACTTTAAATAATCAACTTTGGAGCCATCAGAAACCGAATATGAATTTATTATAAATTAATATTTCTAGCTTTTCCAAAGGTACCCCTCACCCCTCTTATAAAAGGGAACTCCCCCTTCTCATTACTTCACACCATAAAAGCCTTTTGGTTCTACCAAACCCTGGACAAATAATCTCTCAACTTCCCTCACTACAACCTATAATCCTTAGTTTGATCAGAAAGCCAACCGAAGGAGCCCTTTTGATCAAAACAAAAGGAAGAACCCGAAGAAGAGGTAATGTTTTCACCACCCTTTTTCATGTTTCTTTCTTCTTCCACTTCTTCTTTCTATGTTATTTCTATTCTAAAATAATAACTCCAGTATCTTCTAAATACATTTATTTTATTATAAATATGGTACAACCATATTCATTATTCTATCAATCCTTTGAATGGAATGTCAACATACGTGTGTACGTACGGCTTACTGTCTCCACGTCATGGTGTAATTGTCATTCAATAAATTATTATTTGGATGAGTATAATAATGATGTGTAATTCATGTAAATAATAAATATAACGTGATAATTATTCTTTATATATGATATACCATCCAATTATATATTATTTTAACATCAAAAGAATGATATTGTCGCTCGTGCGTACGTACGGACTACCGTCTCCACGAACGCGATGAGATTCATTCTCCATCTTATCCATTCAAATATAATTCTCATTTGATGATTAAAATAATTTTTAAGGACTTGATATCATTATGGATATGAATAATATACATCCCACTAATAACAAATATGGCTCACATAACAAATAATATTAAGTAAAATGAACCCGTTAACAGCCAAAATGACGATAATTCTAAGATATTATTAACAAATCATTTCTAAAAGATCATATATGATATCATATTAATGCATATGATTATTTTATAAATAAACAACAATTATTTCACCATTATACAGGAGTTTAACCTACTGTCTACCAATGAAAACGTACAAAGTAAGGGGTTTCTTATCTCACTTTTAATTCCGTGAGATTTCCATTATTCAACAATTATTTATTGCATGTGGTGTATGTACAGCCCATGATTGTATTCATTGTGTAATATACTTTAATTTATGGATATTTACATAATAATTGTATTATCCTTCTTTCATGGTTGCATGTTTCATAAGTTACCAAATTGATAAGGGAATTTGAAATTTCAATTTCCATTTATTCGGCTTTATGCAAACTTCATTGATTATTTTACTCCAAGATTATGTGTGGAATCACTATTCATTTGCTTATGTCATAATTTCCACTCCCATTTTCTGTGGATATACTTTTGATACACATAATCACTCCATTGATAATTTCTCAAGTCATCGATATGAATTTGATATGAGTAATTTTAACTCATTCTCCATTTGTTGAGTTAAACATCCAATTCATTGGTGTTGTTTTTACAAGATTATGTGTGAATGTAATTTGATTGTTATACACTGAATATCCAATAATATTTAGGGTATTTATATTTGTCACACATAACTATGTCGTTGATTTATCCTTAACCTAAGGATACAACCTTTATGAGAGATTTCATCTCAATTTACATTCCATTGAGACTTCTTTGTTGTTTTACACCAAATAACTTTTATGTGGTGTATATAATGTACTTTGACATAGTATATCATGAATCCCATTATTCTCATGATATTACAATGTTTTTATTACCTCAATTATTTGTATTCAAGTGTCTCTCTTTTGGTTAGAAACTCTACATAAAATACCATTTTTAAATATTTTAAAGACTTATTTTTCTAAATATTACTCATTAACGTCCATGTTTTAAAAAATGGTTTTAAGGATTTATTTATATGGACATTAATTTTTTAAAATTAAAACTCCTTTTAAAAGTTTCAAAGTGGTATGGGACACTTTGATTCAAAAATCTATTTTTAAACGGCTTCTTGTCAAATAGTGTGACTTTTAAATGTTTTCAAGAAAAGGGGGATATTTCTCTCAAATAGTTTTGATGGTTATTTTCATCTATGTCAATATCATTCATTAGTATCGATTAAGGTTAATATGATACAATACAATCCTTTTTATTGTGTCAAATGAGTTATATTTGACTGTGGATGTGATATTTTTATACCATTGCTGGTTTGTTGTTAAAGTATTGACATTTCGTATGCTAGTTTTAATACAAATGTTTAGGTTATTTTTAAAACTTTTCATATGTGGAATGAATTGGACTTAGTAAGTGATGAGTGGAGCCCGCTATAGCTCCTCGATGCATCAGTAGGTCTCATGAGACAAACTAGTGTCTTGGCACAAGGCATTGACAAAATCTTATTTGTAGTCTTGGCACGAGGCCTTGCCTATGTGGTTAGGATAGTCTGGCATTATGCATTCCATCATTATGAAAGTGGTTATTGATATTTCATGTGATTATTATATTAGTAGAGTAACCATGTGAATAAGTAAACGACATTATTTTATTTCATTTATTATGTTGAAGTTCAAGTTTAAAAGGCTTTTGCTTTAGTTAAAAATTGCCTTAAGTGTTTATGCTTATCTATGAAAGCTTATGCTATATGGTTATCCTTACCGAGCTTCTGAGCTCACCCCTTTCAATTTTTTATTTTTCCCAGGATTATTAAGAAGTAATTTATGAATGACCTACAGGGATAGTATGAGGGGATATGAAGACACGATGTTTTTTATGATGTAATGTAAAAATTTATTAATGTATCTAGTGTTTCCAAGGCTACTGAACTAATCGTTCTTTCGAGACTTGATCTTTCTTGTGATCATGCCAATGTTATGTAATAATGCACCGACTCTGGGTAGCTGGGGTCGGGGTGTTACAGTTGGTATCAGAGGAAGTTTAGTACAAACCTTGGAACCTTGATTTAGATAAACTATAATTAGAGCACATAAACCTAAGATGAACAATGAGGATTAGTATTGAAGAACGTCCTAGAATTTTGGTATTTTAGAGATTTTGTGAGTTTTCCGAGCAATACATCCCTGTCTAGATACGAGTAGGTAGAGGAGGCTCTGGAACAGATGTACCTAGGGGTAAAACCCGAAAACACTGCTTTGAGCTAGACTCGAATGGGAACTGGTGCACGATAACGAGCCTTGCTGCACTCTTGGTTACGACACTCCTAGGAGATATGCTTAAGATAATTTAAATTTTTTTTACTAACTGATTTGAAGTATTAAATATATAAGATGAGAGTAAATGAACTTGGTTAATCCTAATGTGTTTCAAATTGAGAATATGGTGACATGTTAATCTATAAATGATTTTATGACTATAATTACTCACACAATGCTTTCTGGTTTTAGTCAATGGCTAGATTCCAAGGAAGTCATAGTGACTTTGAGAATGATGTACAAGGTGGGAACGATGGTGTCAATGACCAACAAAATGGAATGTTGATAGGCGTAAAAGATATCTTCTTTATGAAAATTCAATTTTCCAAAAATATGATCAATAATATATATATTAACCAATTCCCAGACCCAAAAAAGAAGAGAAAGGTGATGAATGATAAGAGCTCCAACAGTGGAGACCATGGAGAAAAGAATCCTCAATTTCCATCATGCAGGAAATGTGGAAGGAGACACCCAAGAAAGTGTCTCAATGGGACAATGAAATTCTTTACATGCGGGAAGGAAGGACATAAAGTGAAGAATTGCCGAAGAAAAATGAAGAGTAATATGGAAGAAGACAAAAATGGTCCCAAGAGTCCATTTACAGTCATTTTCTCTAAATTTAGTGGACATGGCCATTACCCGAGTAAATGCCCTATTCTATAGGATATTTTCTTGGTCAAAGAAGAATCTATGTGGAAATAAATGGCTGGATAAATGTTTAAAAAGTATTAGTGATCCTTGTTGTTGGGTTTACTCTGCAATAATTTTCTCTTGTATTTGTAACCCCACAGTTTTCCATGTGAGAATGATATTTGAGGAAGAATTATCTCTTCTCTTGTGGATATAGTTATAAATAACCATTTGGTTTTGTATGATCGTTGGGTTTGAGGAAATTATAAGTTATCATAATTTGGGATGAAAATGCAAGGTATGAGATAATATTTGAGGTTAAATTATGTTATGGTTATTTTGAGGAATTTATTTCATTTTTGTATTATTATAAAATATAGTTTTTGAAAAAGGACAACACACAGACCATGTGACAACCTGTCGCGTCAGACAAAGCTGTGGGAATCGAACACACAACCATAGTGCGATTGGGATTTATCGCCTACCATTGGACTACGTGAAGTCCCTGGATAGTGTGAATAATTATTTTTAGTTAAATGATTTTATCGATCAATAATAAGTTGATTTGGGTTCTTATGTCTTATTAACTGAATACCCATGGTATAGGAAAATGATTTGGTGATTAAGTAATAGATTTTATTTTGGAAGTTGTTCGCTTTTTTGTGAACACTATATGCCCAAGGAAAATAGAATAGTATGGGATTTCATTTGAAGAGTAATGGTGTATTTTTATCTATGTTTTTATTATGGATTTATAGTGATTTGGGTTGTTTACGGAAATGATTAGGTTAATTACTTTTAAGTATGTGACTTTAAGAGTAATTAATGACATTTGGAGATAAAATTTAACATGGAAGACTACATTAATATAAGTTTTGAGTATCAATATTATTTTGGATTATATTGAAGGATTTTAAGGACAATTGATTATTGAATGGTATTTATTTAACTTTGGGGTATTAATGGTTTAATTTTAGAAATTAAGATTATTTTTTTTCTCTAATAGAATATCCATTTTGGGGGTCATCATATATTATACTAAACATTTTGGTTTTTATTAATCTCTAAAGACAAGTTAAATATATAGTTTATCCTACAAGGATCATGTATTTCTATAGAAGTTTATTCTAGCTCTTTCATTGTGACCAAGTCTTCTTGGATACTCATTGTTCAGAAAAAAGTGTTAGTGGTAAAAAATTATTAAATAATAAAACTCTACTTAAAAATTAAGTATATCTCAATATGTTCTTAGTCACTATCATAAATGAATTCCTCTTCCTTATGTAATTTAACTTAAAACAAAAAAATGTTGTTCGTTTACTTTTCCTACTGGGAGACTAAGGACCGTTTGTCCCAACACAAATTTTTGATTTTCTTATTGTTAACATTCTCCTGATCATGTTTTCTATGCCTCTCCATCAGAACTGAACACTTAGTTTATCATCCATATCCATGTTTTCCTACATGGAATCCAAGTATGTGTTATCTTGGGTGACCTTTATACCTCTCTTCCATTCTTTTAAAGTGATTGTTTTATTGACTCTTTTTCCGATGTTGGAATTTCTATTATATTCTAAGGCCCAATTTTAAAAAACAATTGTGAGGATCCAATTTATTTAATGAGGGTGGAATGTAACACCCCATGCTTCCACGGTACGTTTTCCTTTGAATAATGCAATTGTGTGCATTGTACGCAACTTTGAGATTCTAGCACACCACAACCAATCAAACTAGCCATTATGAATAGTAATAACTTATTTTTGAAATTTTTAAAATTCAATCCCTCAAAATGGACTTCATTTTTTGGATTTGGAATATCGAAATTAGCTTAGGGTGAAATTTTGGTACTTTTCGGATAACATTCATATTTTGATGAATAGTAAAAAATACTAAATTTTAATTAAAAACAGATTTTTTAATCGAAATAATTAATATTGATAAATTATAAATTTGATTGGTTTTAAAGAATATTTAGAATATATTTTTACCATTTAATTCAATTGTTGTCATTGGACATAATTTCACAGTTAAAACAGACATAAACAAGTGTCAATCTTTTGATAGTTATTATCTCTTAAAAACACGCTTTTTGTTTTAACAACGGGAATTGATTTTAAATTAATATCTGCTACTTCTATGTTTTGAATTTAGAAAAATTGATTCCTTATTTGAAATCAGGATTTTCAAATTGTTTAAATAGCTAACTTTTATTTTTAGTCATTTTGAATAATTACTTCGGTAAATATTTTATTTACCATGGTTAAGGGTAAATCCGGTAAATAAGGATTAAAAAATAATATTATAATAACACTACATTACCCTAAAACGTGCCTTAACCCTATTGGTTGATACATTTCCGACAATGGGCATCTTTGGGTCGATTTTGGGACCCCATGTAGCCACTTGTAAGTGATAGGGACACTTTATTTTAATTAAGTTAAAATGAATACAAAAAATGACACAAGCATATATATTTTATCAAAACAATTGTTAAATAGGGTTATATATGTTAGATGTAAGACTATAAATACTAATTAGAAATAAAAAAATATTTCCTACATAATTATATTTTATTTATAATTTTTAGACATTAAATAATTTAAATTATTTATGACACAATGAGGATGCAGTAATTACCATAATACTGAAAATATAAAATAATTGATATTTTAAATAAACAAATAAATATAATTTGAGACTTTTTATGAATTAAATTAATTTTCTAGGATAATATTACATGTTAGGATTTATATAATTAACTTTTTTTGAAGTAATCATTCTGTTATGATTTTTACGAAAATCAATTATTGAATAGTGTCAAAATTGACATAAAAGAGGTTTTAAAACAAATATTATATTATTAATTGATATTAAATTCCTAAAAATCAATTGTTCTTCCAAGATACTTATATCATTATAGGAGTATCATTAATGGACCACTTGGGGGTCTCTTGGATGTATATAGTATGTTTTTTGACCATATAATATAAAAATACAAAGAGACATTGTAAAAGTGAAAATAATTAACATAGAGTTAATACTTAAAGATAAGGTTAATATAGTAACCCAAACCTATATAAATTATATTGGTTGAGTGTTTTTCGACCTATCCCCACCTTAAAATTTAAATAATCAACTTTCTAGCCATTATAAACTGAATATGAATTTATTATAAATTAATATTTCTAGCTTTTCCAAAGGTGCCCCTCATCCCTCTTATAAAAGGGCACTCCCCCTTCTCATTACTTCACACATTCAAAGCCTTTTGGTTAGGCCAAAACCTGCCCAAGTAATCTCTAAACATACCTCACTATAACCTAGAGGCCTTAGTTTTATCAGAAATCCAACCTAAGGAGCCCTTTTGATCAAAACAAAAAGAAGAACCCGAAGAAGAGGTAATGTTTTCACCACCCTTTTTCATGTTCCTTTCTTCAACTTCTTCTTTCTTTGTTATTTCTATTCTAAAATAATAACTCCAGTATCTTCTATATAATTTGATTTCATTATAATTATGGTAAAACCATATTCAGTATTCTATCAATCCTTTGAATTGCATGTCACCATACGTGCGTACGTACGGCTTACTGTCTCCACGTCGTGGTGTAATTGTCATTTAATAAATTATTATTTGTATGAGTATAATAATGACGTGTAATTCATGTAAATAATATATATTACATGATAATTATTATTTCTATATGATATACCATCAAATTATATATTATTTTAACATCAAAAGAATGATATTGTCGCCCGTGCGTACGTACGGACTACCGTCTCGACGAACGCGATGAGATTCATTCTCCATCGTATCCATTCAAGTATAATTCTCATTTGATGATTAAAAATAATTTTTAAGGACTTGATATCATTCTTTATATGAATAATATACATCCCATTAATAACAAATATGGCTCACATAATAAAGAATATAAAGTAAAATGAACCCATTAACACCCGAAATGACGATAATTCTAAGATATTATTAACAAATCAATGTTAAAAGATCATATATGATATCATATTAATTCATATGATTATTGTATAATTAAATAACAATTATTTCAACATTATAAATGAGTTTAACCTACCGTCAACCAAAAAAAGAGTACAAAGTAAGTGGTTTATTATCTCACTTTTAATTCCGTGAGATTTCCATTGTTCACCACTTATTTATTTCATGTGGAGTGTGTACTGCCCATGATTGTATTCATTGTGTAATATACTTTAATTTATGGATATTTACATCATAATTGTATTATCCTTCTTTCATGGTTGCATGTTCCATAAGTTTCCAAATCGATAATGGAATTTGAAATTTCAATTTCCATTTATTCGGCTTTACACAAGATTCCTTGATTATTTTACGCCAAGATTATGTGTGGAATCACTATTCATTTGCTTATGTCATAATTTCCACTCCCCTTTTCTGTGGATATACTTTTGATAAACATAATAACTCCATTGATAATTTCTCATGTCATCGATATGAATTTGTTAGAGTAATTTTAACTCATTCTCCATTTGTTGAGTTAAACATCCAATTCATTGGTGTTGTTTTTACAAGATTATGTGTGAATGTCCATTGATTTTATACACTGAATATCCAATCATATTTAGTGTATTTATATTTTTCACACATAACTATGTCGTTGATTTATCCTTAATCTAAGGATACAGCCTTTATGAGAGATTTAATCTCAATTTACATTCCATTAAGACTTCATTGTTGTTATACACCAAATCACTTCTATGTGCTATATATAATGTACTTCAACATAGTATATCATGAATCCCTTTATTCTCATGATATTACAATGTTTTTATTACCTCAATTATTTTTGTTCAAGTGTCTCTCTTTTGGTTAGAAACTCTAACTAAAATACCATTTTCAAATGTTTTAAAGATTTATTCTTCTAAATCTTTCTCATTAACGTCCATGTTTTAGAAAATGGTTTTACGGATTAATTTATATGGACATTAAAGTTTTAAAATTAAAACTCCTTTTAAAAGTTTCAAAGTGGTATGGGACACTTTGATTTAAAAATCTATTTTTAAACGGCTTCTTGACAAATAGTGTGACTTTTAAATGTTTTCAAGAAAAGGGGGATATTTCTCTCAAATAATTTTGATGGTTATTTTCATCTATGTCAATATCATTCATTATTATCGATTGAGGTTAATATGATACAATACAATCTTCCATATTGTATCGAATGATTTATGTTTGACTGTGGATGTGCTATTTTTATACCATTCATGGATTGTGGTTAATGTATTAACATTTCGTATGCTAGTTTTAATACAAATGGTAATGTTATGATTAAATCTTTTCATATGAGGAATGAATTGGACTTAGTAAGTGACGGGTGGAGCCCGCTATATCTCCTCGATGCATCGGTAGGTCTCATGAGACAAACTAGTGTCTTGGCACAAGGCCTTGACAAAATATTATTTGTAGTTTTGGCAAGAGGCATTGGCTATGTGGTTATGATAGTTTGGCATTATGCATTCCATCATTATGAAAGTGGTTATTGATATTGAATTTGATTATTCGATTATTAGAGTAACCATGTGTATAAGTAAACAACACTATTTCATTTTATTTTTTGCCATACTATGTTGAAGTTCAAGTTTAAAAGGCTTTTGTTTTTGTTATAAATTTCCATAAGTGTTTATGCTTATCTATGAAAGTTTCTACTATATTGTTATCCTTACTGAGCATCTGAGCTCACCCCTTTCAATGTTTTATTTTTCCCAGGATTCTGAAGATGTAATTTATGAATCACCGGCAGGGATAGTATGAGGGGATATGAAGACAAGATATTTTTTATGATGTAATGTAAAACTTTATGAATGTATCTAGTGTTTCCAAGGCTACTTAACTAATCGGTCTTTTGAGACTTGATATTTCATGTGATCATGACAATGTTATGTAATAATACCCCGACTCTGGGTAACTGGGGTCGGGGTGTTACAAGAATTATGTTCTCAACTTGGGTGGGGCGCAAATAAGAAAAATAAGAACTAAAATTTTACATGTTGATAAACTAGCACTTATCCCAACCTACAGGTTCCAAACTAGCTCATACACAAACACACTCATTACTATTCACTCATAAGAAGTACAATAGCCACAACCATGCCTCAACTAAATCCTAAAAAACAATTCCCCATTAAACCCATTCTTGTTTTCAAATTTATGTTATTACATTTTAATAATTCATCACTACCAGGAAACAAATAGGCATAGCCACATGCCAGGGAATGAATGACAATCAAGCAGTAAATTATGTATTCACACCCACTTCTCTTGTAAGTCAAAACAACAAAAGGGATCTATGAAATACCTAAAAGTACTGGAAACAAACTCAGCCCACCATAGGCCCCAGATGGCCATATATCCACAAACCACCAACTAGAGCATAATAGGGGATCCCATCCCCATCCATGCCACCCGAAATGAATCATGTATAACCACCACACATATTTCCACGAAAGAGCAATAGAGTTTCCAGATTTAAGCACACCATTAATTGAGTTCTTTCTTTTCCATTGGTTTAAATGAGGTGATCACATAGGGATTATTGTTCACTAGACATCGATTTAATCAACCAATCTTACATGATTATCCAATTTCCCTGTCACATCCATTAAATCATCACAAAAAAATGGGTACCCTTCGTGAACAAAGAAAGTCCACCAACGTCCATCATTTTCAGGGGACAGAAGCCCATACATCCCACACCATTTAAGAAAGGGTAAAAGAGTACAAAATCATCACCAAACAGGCCCCTTCATTATTTAAATGTTTTCTTATTACCTTTGTTAAGGTTTGGTTTCATCCATCCGCATAAAAACATTATCATACTTGCCCCGTATGATACACAGTAAAGAGAGACGAAGGGAGAAACCTACCTCAATGATCAATAATCAGGGTTTTTATCCATGCGCCATGAACTTGGGATTCACAACTTGAAGGGAAGAAACATAGGGGGATCCAAGAGTTGGTAGGAAAGGCTCAAACATAGGCTCACCACTAGCCTCATGAAGGGGGGCTCCAAACACACCATGGAAATGAAAATATACCAGTCTAGAAGAAGAACGAATTGTTGTATGATAAAAAGGTGAGATCCTAGAGTTACGAGATATGAATTTTGAATGGATTTAAAAGTGGATTGTGGTTTCACAACATGGTTGGATGGATACACATTATAGAATTAATTTTTATTTAATAATTCTCATTGGATAGGTGTATATAAATGCTGTGAGTTGAAGGGTTTCTTTTTAATTGAGGAAAACACGTAATAGGGGTAGAACTAGAATGTACGGGAATGGGTGTGGAACCGAGGAAAAAATAGCCACACGTTTTGGTAAGTTAAGGGTTTCCAGAATCTTGGGGGATTTTGATATCATTTATGGGCATTTAATGGATTTGAACGGGGTATTTAAAAAACTCTTACATCAAATGATTCATTGTGGGAGCAGGATTGGAAAAAAACAAGGGTGGGACACTATTTGGCGAGACATCATATGAGTTTCTATGGTCATGGTGCCCCCATCACGGTGCCACCATAAGAGGTGCCACCATTTTGGTGTGAGACCATGAAGGTGTGACCGTTATGGTGCCACTGTTACGGTACCACCATAAGCGGTGCCACCATTTCGGTGTGCGACTGTGACGGTGTGACCATTACAGTGTGAGCGTGACGGTTCCACCATCGCACTGCCACCATCACGCTGCCACCGGTTTGGTGGGACACCATAAGTTGTTCCACTGTTTCAGTGTGGAACTGTGACCTGTGCAACTGTTTTGGTGGAACCGTGTGATGGGACTGTGATTTTGGTAAAGTACTGGACTAGGACAGTCCATGCCAAAATATCATTATTTCTTGTATATTTCTTCCATGTCATTTTTCATATTGTCTTCAAACTTCTATATAGGTTCATAAACCTTTGAATAATAGGAAATAGGACCTGATTCATATTTCTTATATTGAGAATGACTACACTTTGGGCATTATTTATGGGATATTTGGTTCTTTTGAAATAGTATAAATTCATTTGGGCCGACATGTGTTAATTCAGAGATCATACCCATCATATGTGGAATTTATTTATCGTCGTATGTTTTTCTAATGAGCTAGCTAACATCTAAGAGTACATAATTCAAGATAAAAATCATTTTAACATAACTTGTGTCACCCCCTCGATTTCATTCTTTCAAATTATATAGCTTCAGTATGGCTAACAATGATGTATATTTAGTGAATCCAACATACAATTGCATCTTTTCACAACTATATAACATTTCAAATAATTTTTTACAATCAAAAAGGTCATATTAAACATTAATTGTCATTTCATCAACACAATCTTCATCATCATTCAAACATGTAATCACATCTTTAGTATAGTCTTCTTCAATGACCTCACATGTAATCATTTCAGATGATCCATAAAACATAGTGTTATATCAGTAAATAACTATATTTTCTTCTTTCCCATGTCTATTCCAACATTTTTAACATCCATCAATTTCATTAAAGGTCATGTGTTCTTCCAACTATTATGAACTAATTATTTTTGAATAACAAAATCTCAAACACAGAAAAAAGGATTTGAGATGGGTAATATGAATGATATTTTTCAAACATGATGAACTCTTTCAACCCATCTTCATAATCTTTTTTCATAAGATTGGAATCCATCAATTATATATTCATATACATCATATTAAGTTTGTTAATATTAATATTTAACGAAATAAATATAAAAATATTTTTTAATTGAAGATGGATATCATGATTTTCTTGACAGGAAATGGAAAGATAGAAAAAACTTTTATCATCCCAAATAATAAAAAACAAAAACATATTAGAGGAAAATTATAAATATAATTGATTAGATTTAAATTTTAATGACGATTTAACAATTTATATTTTTAATGATCAAAAACCTATTTGTATGAGTATAATTGAACTTTAAATTTACATTTACAGTATAAAAAATGATGAAATATGGCAATGGATTGTAATAATGGAAATATAAAATAATAAAAGATAATTTTTTTGAATAGATTAAAAATAATAGAATATACTCCTATTGAATATAATAATGGTATCAAAAATAAAAAAATTATTATATTTTTTTAAAATATTTTCAACACTGACATTTAATTTATGAATGTATAAAAGTATTAAATTATTCATAATTTGGAAAACATTTACTAGTATAAAGCTAAAGGTTAGGAAATTATTATTTTGGATATTTATAAAAAATTATAGATGTATATAGAAGTATAAAAATATATATATATTATTGAATTTTATATATTTTAAATAAATATATATAATTTATAAATATATAGAAATTTATAAAACTATATAAAATTATATATATTTTATAAAAGTATACATAATTTATAGTAGTATAAATTTATAATAAAATGTAAAATTATAGAATTATAATATATAAAAATAAAATTTACGAAATTATAAAAGTAAAATATTATTCGATTTGAGTCTATTTAGGATACGATCGATATTTATTTTAAGGTTAAATAAAAAATTAATGGTTTTCCTTACAAGTCTCATGATCTATACTCATATCATTAATGAAACACACTTTTCAAACCATTTCAAAAATCATAAAGAAACACTGCTCTTTCTACATATGTAAATTATGAAATAAATATGATTGGAATCCATACATTATCTATTTGTATCCATAATTTTTTATTCAATAATAATAATATTTAGCAAATTAAATACAAAACAAGAGTCCTTTAAAATAACATGAGCCAAACATTTTTATGTTTTAAATAATTTCATCATTCATTGATGAAATGGGTAATTTAATTTAAAAAATTAATTACAACACCTGAGATCTATTCTTAAAACATTAAAATTCGTCAAAATTTTAAAATAATATACTAAGGTACAACGACCATACAACACCTTAATTATAATCTTGAGATAAACAAAATATATCATCCCCCTATCATGTTTATCCAATAGCATTACTTTATAAATTATGTAATCAAATGATGAAAATAAATTATGAGGTCTCATCACTAATATTTGAATTAAAAAGATTAAAAGAATTAAGGAACTCAAGTCCACTTATGACATCCTTTGAAAATAGGAGCCTTGCTCTCAACATATATGATGGAATATTTAAAAATACTTATGATGGAGATGATATTAATATCGTGAATTGGTTGCAGAAATTTTAATGTACTATTTGGAATATCATATATTTATTAAAGGATGCGTAAGTTATGAAGAAATTGATTTTATTTATTCAAATGAGGGAAATTTGTGTTCTTTTCTTGAATCTCTGGAACATAACACCTTTGATTATTTTTTGGGATCACTAATCACTAAAACCTTGAAGAAAATCAGTACATAAATTTTATTCTCATTCCTAACACTGGGCCAAATATTCTAGAGGTTGAGACATCGATTCTAAAGGAATCAATAAAGCATAATTCCAACTCTAAATCTATCCATTTTGATATCAAATATTGAATATTTCATATAATAAAATAACAATTAATTAGCCAAATGAATTTGTTGAAAAATTAATAATTATATTAAAAAATAATATATATATATATATATATATATATATTGAAATTAGCTTTTTGAAATAATAAAAGTATTATAATATTCATAAATTAAAAAAAGTATAATAGTTTAAAAGTATACATTAGAAATGAATATATAATTATATAATTATATAAAATTATAGTCATATATAGAAGAATAAAATTATATATAATTTTAAAAATAATATATATTTAATATAAATATACATTTTTTGAAAACCAATTTTCATTATAGAAGATACATCTATGGAATATAGTAATGGTTTCCACACAGTTTATAAAATACATTATTCTAACTATGAGACCAATAGAAATTTTAATCTTTTAAAACCTTAAGCGTAAAACAATACCTAAACATAAAATAACATTTATTTATTTAATATACTATCTAATATTTAACTATAATACAACAAAATGTTACAAACTCACCACTATAACAATTTCCTTCCCTAGAAATCCATTTCCAAATGATAGATGATGACCAACCACGTAAAAACATTAAATATATGAGAAAAAATGAGTGTCATGGGTGACTAAAATATATAATGATACGAGATACGATCAATAAAACTATTCCTTAAGGCCAACCAAGAGAGTCCTCATTATAAAACCCAACATCTCTGAGATAAATTCAACAAATTAACAAGGGACACAAGGCCTCACTATGGTAGATACATATTAGGGTACCACCAAAATTTATACACAATATAAAATGGTGGTTCTATAACAAGAACATGCTCAATATTTTAAATAAAAAACATTTGGGAAGAAACACTCATCAAAATTAAAATTATTCTACCAAACACATCAACTATACAGAAATGTTACATCAAAACATTACAAATTTCATCATCTATCATGGACCAAAAATAGAAACACATATCTATATGTGCATGGATATATAGGTCTCAAATGTTCAACCCACTCTGAATAGATAAATATGGAAGAAGTGATCAAATAGGAGAATAAATAATATCATACCATATGGTTGTATGGAGCAACGACGGGAAGGAGTGAAGGCCATAGGGAGAGACGATGGTATGACTAAGAGAGATAGAAGCGGGGAATGTCACTGATAGGGAGAAACCATATTAGAAAGTGGCTCTAACAGTGTAAAGAGAGATGTCAATGGTGAAGGCAAAGGTAATGGTAGGGAGCGACAATGACTGCACTATAAAACCATGGAAGCTTGAAGTCATAAAGGAAAGATACATTGTAATAGTTATTTTTATAAAAATATGGATGTCTTTTATCAGAACATTCTAAAAAACATTAATAATGAAGTGTTTTATCATTGCTAAAATAGAATGTTATGATAAAAAATCTATATCAATACTTTTTTAGTGCTAATAAACATATACCATTATCATCGCTAAAAATTCTTGATATATATACATACTCACATATATATATATTTATTATGTGTTTGGGGGTACACTTACATTTAAACACACACACACCTCACACATAGGCTAGAAAGCAAGGCCATACCCTCCTAAGGGAATAGCCCAATCACAAAGCCTTATTTATTAAGTACAAGGCCCATAGGCCCATTGGGAATGAAGCCCATTACATGGCATGGAGGCCCAAAATTTTGTCCCAATAGCCCGCTGGGTAATAATACTGCTACAATACTTGGGCTATAACTGTGATGCCACCACTACAGTTCCGACCACTATTCCAACCACTGCTATATTAGTGATAATGATCTAACATTAATAATTTATATATATTATTATATGTATTAATAAAATAATATATATAATAAAATTATTTATTTATTTATAATTAAAACTATAAATGATTATATATTTATTTGTACTTATATATATACTCAATATATTTATAATTATTTATATATATTTATATATTTATAAAATTATAAATATTATAAATAAATAAATATATTTATTTATTTATAATTAAAAATTTATAATAAATATATTTATTATATTTATAATTATATTTATAAATATAAATTTTTATATTTATATATTTATAAAATTATAATAAATTTATATTATATATTTATTTATAAAATTACTACTATAAGTAAAATATATATAATTACAATTTTTTAAAGAAATAAATATTTTTTATAGTTATAATTATGAATAAATATATATTTATTTAAATAATTATAAATTTATAATAAAAATACAATGTATAAATGTACATTCCTGATGAATACATAACATATTTACGTGTGACCATAATATAGGCAATCTTAACATTTAGCAACAGACAATCTTGTCCACAAATAGTCTTATGACAATATACTGTCAATTATACTCATGCATCAATATATAAATATAAATTATGATAATCATGCCCATGAATATCATCATTATCTAATGATATATTTATTTATTTATTTTTTAACCAAATTAATTAGGGACATGTATTTATTTATTTATATTTATGATTATAATTAATTATATTTAAAATTTTTTATATTTGATTAGAAATAAATAATTATTAATATAATAAATATATTTATTATTTAATAATTTATTATGATATTATAAATTTTTTAATATAAATTTATTTTATTATAGTCATATAAATACTTTCATAAAACATTTTATACATATTTGAATTATTAAAATATATAGATTAATATATCATATTTATATTAATTATAAAAACAATTTTTTAATAAATGTATGTAAAAAACTTATTTTAGAATATAAATATAATAATTTATTATACATATTAATAATAATTATTATAAAAAACTATTATCAGTGTTGATAAATTTATCCATTATCAACTATTTTTTACTGATAAAATTTATATTTATCAACGCTTTTTGCTAGTCTTGATAAAGGTGTGGCTTTTGTAACTCCCCGACCCAAGTTAACCAGAGTCGGTGCATTATTTCATAACATCGACATGATCATAAGAGATCATATCCCAAAATACGAGTTAGTTTAGTAGCCTTGAAAGTACTAGATCCATATATAAGTTTTACATTACATTATGACATGAAAAAGAATCATTGTGTCTGGTTAGAAAAAATTCATATCACTGAGCCTATTCCTACTGGTCTGTCATGATATACTTCTTCTCATCCTAAGAAAAATAAGATATAAGAAAAGGGGTATGCTCATATTCTTAGTAAGGATAACAATATAAGAGAAACTATCATAAATAAGCATAAACACTTAAGGCAATGTATAAGAATAAAGCACAAGACCTTTAAAATTAATCATTAGAATATTATAGAAAAGGTAAATCAAATAATGCAATTTACATATTCATAGGGATATTCTATGAGTCGAATAATCTCATGTAATATCAACAGAAAATCTCGTAATGAAGAAATTCATAATGTCGGACACCATCACACACATAGTCAAGGACTCGTGTAAAGGCTACAAATTAAAAATATTTTCAAGGGCTAATGCCAAGACACAAGTTTGTCCCATGATACCTATTGATGCATCGAGTTGATATATCAGTCCCCAACTGTCACTAATTAATCCAATGCAATCCTCATATGAAAATGGTGAAACATAACATAAAAATTCATATTAAAATGACATAAAAAAGTTTAGTACTTTAACCATAAACCATGATTGAAATAATAATAGAACATCCACAGTCAAACATATAATAAAAATATCAATAAAATATTTAATATTTTATCATAATAAACCCAATTTAATTAAACATAAAATCCAATAATAGATGATGCAATTTATTAAATGAATACAAAAACTATTTGAGAAAAATACCTCTCTCTACTTTGAAATCCTTTAAAATTCATGTAATTATAAAAGAAATCATTTATATTTAAAATATTCATATAATCTTGTAAGGGAATCCACAAAGGTGTTATAATGGAGGAAAATAGCCACACCCGTCATACAAGTTAAAAAAAATTATATTTTTAAATTTGTCGAAAAGGTCAAAAAGAACATTATTTCAAAAACAATAGACATATTCTTTAAAAACATTTTATAAAAATTACAACTAGGTTATAAATGTCTTTAACACAAAGTCTATGAAATAGTAAAAATATTTTGAAATAAATTTATATGAAACATGAATGTGGATGATAAAGAAGTCATAGTATATACTTATGTATAAACAACCTCAGATAATAGATAGACTGTAAAAGTAACCCTTAGCTTGTACTTTTCCTTAGTCGATGGTACGTTAAAATCCTGTATAATTGTTAATGAATTTTTATTAAATTATACAAGAACCACATACAAAAATATTATATCATATATGATCCACTAATATTGATTTGTTAATAATATTCTTGTGGTATCATTTTTTCTGGTGTCAACCAATTCGTTTTACTTTATATGTAATGTTACATATGTCATGTTTTTTATTGATAGGATTTATTTGATACATATTCAGAATGATATTATGTTCTTTATTTTTTTTAATCATCAAACAAAAATTATTCTTGAATTTTTACGATGGGGAATGAAATCTCATCGCATCGTGGAGTTGACAAGTCGTTCATGCGCATGAGAACCAATATCATTATTTTGATGGTGAAATAGTATAGAATTTTATGGAATATTATATATATATATATATAATTATTTGAATGATATATTTTTTATTTACATCAATTATACTCAATATTATACCCATGTAAATAATGATGTGTTGAATTAGAAACTACACCACAACGTGGAGAGGGTAACCCATATGTATGCATGTATGGAAACTTTGTCATTCATAGGATGGATAGAATAATGAATATGGTTTTACCATACTTATAATAACTTATCAGTATGTATAATTTACTATATTTATTATTTTATTATGAAAAAAACAATGAAAGGGGACATGTAAGAAAAAAATGGCTTTGAAAGAGTTGATGAAATAATTAGAACTTCTTCTGTTGCTTCTTTTTGATTTGAAAAAAATAGATCCTTAACATTATTTTATGATAAAAATAAGGTCTCTAGGTTAAATTTAGGGTATTTTTTATTAGATTTGGGTTGGGTTTTCCCGATCCAAATGGCATTGGAGGTGTTAATTTAATACAAGGGGGCATACCCATTCATAAGGGGGGTGAGAGGACCATTAGGAAAATCTTGAATTATTAATTTATTATAAAATTATTTTTGGTTTCTAATATATCCAAATAGATTTATTTAGATGATAATGTTGTTATGGTTCAAAATAATATCAACCAATAGGTTTTAGCCAATTTTAGGTCACCATATTAACCTTATCTTTTATATTTAAATCTTAGTTAAATAGCCAATATTTTAACAAGTCCTCTTGTATTTTTATACAGCATTGTTAATATAGTTACTATAAAATTCCAAGGAAACCTCAGGTGGTCAATTAATGACATATCTAACATTATCTATGTGTTTTTGTGGATTATTATATTTTCTGGAATACTATATCGTTGAATAAAATATTATTTGCTATGAAAACTCATTGAAGTCAATTTTAACGCTATTTAGTATTCGGTTTTTTGAAAGTAATAATAACTTGATTACTTTGAGAAAAATACATTAAATCTACCCTAAGATATCTTATTATCCTATTAAATTAGTGGATGCAATCAAAAGTTTAAAATTACCATTTGTTATTTATAATATCAATTATTTTAATCTTTCATTAATAATGAAATTAATGCATCATAATTATGTCATAAATAAATTCATTACTTAATGTCTAAAAATTATAAATAAAATTCCATGATGTAGGGAATAATTTTATCTTTATAAATAATATTTATAGTTGAATTTATCATATGTGTAACCATATATTAATAGTTCATTAGTTATTAAAATATGAATTTAACTCTTTTAACTCTTCTTAAATAATATATAATAAATGTCCTAATCTATCCCAAATAGATCAAAAAGGATATAATTTTTTTCCTAAAATTGATTTTGGTCTAAAACACATATCTAATAGAATTAGGACATGGGTTAGGTTAATTTTATATTATTATAGTATTTTTTCTATCTTCAATAACCATATTTAATATTAACTGTGGTAAATAAAATTCAAATGTTACAATTCATGAAAAATTATTTTTGTCATATTGAAAAACATTTTATTTACTAATGATAGTAATGTTTGTCAGTTTTTTGAAATTTAAATCTCAGAGGTTGTAAAATTTTTTTTATGTAGATTTGAAAATTTCCCTTGATGGTTGGTAAAAGACGCTAAAAATTTCAATACATTTTTTATATCTAATATTATTATAAAATGACTCTTGTGAATTAAATTGTACCAATATAGGTATTATGTATCTATTTTTACTTTTTTTAAAAAAATCAATTAAAAAATATATTAAAATAAATAGTCGGTTTTAAACAATAACACTGTGTTATTATCTATTCATCAAAATTTGAAATATTTAAAAAAAATAATAAAAAATAACCCTAAGATAATTTTGACATTCTGAATAAAAAAATGAATTCAATTTTGAAAAATAAAATTTACAAAATTTCATAAAGTGGGTATTACACTTCATAACTACTTTTTAAAATGGTTAGTTTGATTGTTCGTGGTGTGTTAGAACTCATAGTTGCATACCACACAAGCTATTATATTTATTCAAAGAGAATCATACCTTAGATGATGGGGGTGTTACATTATTCCCTCATTTGAGAAATTTCATTCTTGAAATTTATCGAATATTACAGCATAAAAATATTCATGTGTGTTTTCATCATAAGTTCCTCAACTTCCAACATTTTCATTTCTATTTTATGGTTTTTTCAAAGAACATTTACTGGAAAAGTCATCCGATTTTTCAAAACATGATCTCTGGTATCTAAATTCATGATAGGCTATTCACAATAAGACATATTGAGTTCTAGTTCTATTTCTTCTTAGCTAAGTACATGTGGTGGGTCAGACATGTATTTTCTCAACATTGATTTGGATAACACATTATGAACTTTGGGGATACTAAGTGTAATTTCAAAATAGTATGTTGCAACTCTAATTAATTATAGAATTTAAAAAGGTTCAATGTACCTGGGACTTAATTTACCCTTCTTAGAGAATCGTATAACACCCTTTCATGAAGATACCTTCAAGAAAACCTAATCATCTACTTGAAATACCAAATCCTTCCTTCAGTTATCAGGATTTCCCTTTGGCCTACTTTGAAATGATTTGCTGTGGGTTGGATAATCCTCACCATTTCAATTTTTCCTCAATATGTTCTGGGCCTAAATGTTTTCTTTCACCAATATCATCCCAACAAGTTGGTGTGTGACATCTCTTTCCACATAATAGTTCATATGGTGCCATATGCATACATGAATGGGCGCTATTGTTATAAGGAAATTATACTATAGGTAAATACTGATCCCACATACCTTTAATGTCAAGTGATAAAGATCTCAACATGTATTCCAAGGTTTGAATAGTCTATTCTGATAGTCCATCTATTAGATGGTGGTTGGAAGATCACAAATTAAGTTCAGCATCTAGGGATTTCTAATGACTTTTCTAGAATCGTGATTTAAAATGGTGATAACGATCTTGAAAAAAACGATATTGGTACACCATAATGAATAAAAACTTCATTAATATATAGTCTTTATAAACGTTCAAGTGGTATATTTTCCCTTATATCAAGAAAATATATTAACTTGGTATGATGATAAATAATGACCAATATTTCATTATTCCTTCTAAGTGTATTTGGTTTCCCCATGACATAATCCATCATAATATTATACTATTTCCATTCAGGTGTGGGAAAAGGTTTCCTGGCTTTTCTAATATGTTTTGTTTAGCCTTCACTTGTTGAAAAATGATACATCTTGAAACATTATTAGTAATCTCTATCTTTATATTGTACCACAAAAAATATTCCTTAAAATCTCTATAAATCATAGTTCTATAAAGGTGTTTTGATAAATTAGAGCTATGGGCATCATCCAAAAATTACCTTTTTAGATCAGGTATATAGGGAACACAAAGCCTCTTCCAAAATTTCACATTTCTTTCTTCGTATATGAAGTCAATCAATATCCTTTCATTCACTACTGTAATATTTTATGAAAATCCTCATCATCAGTCTGATAACTATTTATCCTTTCTAGAAAAGATGTTTTTGGAAACAATTTGAAAAACTATTTATGTTTCATCATCCATGATTATTCCAATATCCATCTTTACGAGATCCATGAACTTAGGATTCCTTTCAACTCTCATCTTTTTCATAACATCATGATCCTTTCTCCTCAAAGCATCTACTACCTTATTTTCCTTCCCAAGGTGGTATTTTATTGTGAAATCATAATCCATGGGTATTTCAATCCATCTCCTTTGCCTCATGTTGAGTTATTTCTGTGATAAACTATACTTCAAACTCTTATGATCAGTATATATCTCACATTTTTCACCATAGAGATTGTATCTCCATATCTACAGAGTAGTGGTTAAAGTCGCTAACTTAATATCTGGAGTGGGATAGTTTTCTTCAAGAATTTTTAGATATCGTGATACATATAAAATAACTCTATCATTTTGTATAACGACTCAACTAAGTCCTTTCATTAATGCATCACTATAAATAACAAATCCATCATTCCCCGATTGTAGTGCTATGATAAGAGCATTGAATAATATTCTCTTCAATTCATAAAAACATTCTTTAAATTATTTTTTCCACACACCTTTAACACCATTACATGTGAGAATGGTTACTAGGGTAGCCAATCCGGAAACATTCTGAAAAAAACTCTGATAACAACCTGCTAAAGCAATAAATCTATGTACCTCAGTTATACTCGTAAGTGATAGAGATTCTTGGATTTCCCATGTATTTTAAGTATCAATAGAGATTCCATCCTTATAGAAAATATTGAAGAGAAAATAAATCTCCTAAATCGATAAATCCTACTTATAAAACTAAACAAATAATTCATTTATTCTAAGAGAATTTAGAATAATGCATAAGTGATATTCATAATCATCATAGGTTTTGGAGTATACCACAATATCATCAATAAATACCACTAAAAATTCTACATGATATTCCTTTAAAACTCTATTCATTATATTCACTAAAAAAGAGGGTGTATTAGTTAGTCGAAAATGCATTAATATAAACTCATAATGCCCATACTTGGTTAGGAATGTTATCTTTGGAGAGTATTCCTTATTCATGCACAATTGATGGTATCCGGATCTAAGGTAATTCATTGAAACATATTTATCTCCATGAAGTGGATCAAATAAATCATCAAAGCGAGGTAGGGGATACATGTTATTTATTGTTATAGCGTTGATCTCCCTGTATTTATTCCATAACCTCATAGATCCTTCTATATTCTTAACAAAAATAATAGTGGATCTCTATAGAGAAACAATAGGGTGAATTAATCCTTTATTACTCTATTCCTCTAGTTGTTTCTTTAGTTCCACTAATTTTAATGTGGCCATTCTATAAGGGGTCTTCGATATGGTCCCTGAAGTAGGAATTAAGTCTATGGAAATGTAAATTTCTTATTTTGGAAGATATATAAGTAAATCCTCTAGAAACACATCAACATATTCATGAACAATAGTCACTTCCCCTATTTGAACAATATTTTCCTCACCCATAGTTATTTCACTCCCTTCCACCCCAACAATTGAATTTAGTAGAGTTAATGGGTGTGAATCTAGATGAGAATCAGATGGTTTTGATTCTACTCTAAATATAAGGGATTCTTTATCATCATAACAAACTGTAATATCTTTCTTCTGATAAGAAACATTCACATCATAGTCAAAAATCCGATGCTTAATGAGGATTATATCAAATCCCATCATGGGTATGATAATATGATCCATAGATAAGAGATGTTTATATTCCATAATGGTAACTGATTAAAAAAACTATGTTACTATGATACTTTCCATAGGAGTTTTGACACAAAATTCCCTTGTTATTTTAAAATGAAAATATTTAATTTTCATGTAAAAATGGAAAGGTATGAATGAATGAGATGATTCAGAATCAAATAAATCCTTGGAAAATTTTGAGTAAAAAATTAATGTACAATCCACCACACCATTAAGAACTTCAACCTCAGTAGTTGTGATCACAAAGGATTGGCCTTTCTCACTTGGCCTTTTATGAATTATATTTCCTTGATGCTTAAGACATTCATCTGAAAAAATCCCTAGCTATTTACCATTGTTTCATTGAACACTAGAAACCTCTTTCTTCCCCATTCATTCACAATCTTGGTGGGATTTTTCTCCACACATGCAACAAACTCCCTTCCCATTTAGGCATGCATCAGGCTGTTTCTTCCCACAATTACTGCATGATAGAAAGTGATCTTTTCCCGTAATCTCCTTATTTAATTTTCTAGATCATTCAGAAGATCTCTTCCACTATTTCTTCGCATTAATGTTTTAATAAATAGATAATTTATTTCTATCATGATAGCACGTGAGACTATATATCTGTATGATTAGATAGATTGTGAGACTAATTCTTGATATGGAAATGGTTTTATCCAATCAATGAATAAATCATACTTCTTTAGTTATGTATATAATATGAAACATTCCTTTTTAACCTTGTAAATTTCACCTCATACATTGCGACACTCTCATCGTCCTTTTGACTTCTACTTGGAAATTTACTTTCCATATCAGCTCGAGGTTCACAATGAAATTATTTTTATAAGAAAAGATATTTAAACTCCCACTATTCCATATTTGATACTTCTTCATCCTCTTTTGTGATTCGAATTAATGACCACCATCGATCTATATATCCTAAGAAACAATACAAAACCATAACAACCTTTTCCCATTCAATACTCCCAAAATAATGAAATATTTTCTATAAGGAACTTATCCAGCTCTCTGCTAAAAATGGATTTTTAGTCCCATTGAATGTTGGCGGCTGTTGCCTCTTGAAATAGTCTAGAATTGATTCTCAGTGTTGTGGATCAATGAGCCCCATACGGGTAATGTAATTATTCATAACCTGAGTGAGTTTTCCAATTATGGTTATAAGCTATTCTGTAGTAGTTCTATCATGAGATCCTATATAATTATCTTGAATATAAGGGAAATCCCTACAAGGATTACATGCATTGATAGAGTTTTCATTCCTTCCACTAGGAATATTTTATAAACAATAGAATACACTATATTAGTTTATGAATCAAAACGTATAATTCCAAACTTTTAAAATACAAAATTTAAATTGAACTGTTTACACATATAATCCATAATCATAAAATTGATTTATTTGGGAATTATTTGGTCATCAATCCTTCATAATTGTTTGTAAATTATATGTGAATTATCCTAATCATATCCCATGATAGTGTCAAAAGAGGTATGTAGTAAGGCGCATTATCTTGTACCAGGATACCCCAGGTCAAGCCTCAAACTCCATGTAGGAGGTTTTCCTCTTAGTTACATCTGTTCTAGAACCACATCCCCTTGTAGAATCTAGAAAGGAATATATTTCATGGAAAACCCACATAATATCTATATTACCAAATTTGTTGGATGTTCTTCTATACTAATCTTCAAAGTATATACTATTTTAATGTTCTCTAATCAGAGTTTTTCTATATCTAGATTCCAAATATTATAATAAACATACTTTGATACCTATTGTAACTCCATGACCCTAGTTACCCAAAGTCGTTTCATTATTACATAACTTTTTCATAATCTCAAAATATAATGTCCCGAAAGACTGATCAACTTTGTATCCATGGAAGATATAGGTAGATAATTAATTTTTACATAACATTATGAAATTAAAATTTTACATTGTCTCTCTTTTGAACACACTAATATTCCTTATTCTATTCCGAAAGGTCGTCCATACTATACTTCTTCACATCTAGGGAAAAATAAAACATAAGAAAAGGGATGATCTCAGATGCACATTATGGTTAACAATATAGCATAAATTATCATAAAAAAGTATAAACATATAAAGAAATGTATAATAATAAATTATAGGCCTTTTAAACCTAAAATTCACCATAGATTAGAAAAGAGAAATCAAATAATTCCATTAACTTATTCACATGGATATTTTAATAGTCAAATAATCACATGTAATATCACTAGATAATATCATTATGATTGATTGCATAATGTCGGACATAGTAACCATATATAAAAGTCCTAGTTCCAAACTAAAAATAAAAAAAATACAAGGAAATGCGAAGACACTAGTTTCTCTAATGAGACCTACCAATGCATCGAAGGGCTATAGCGGGTCCTGCCCGTCACTTACCATGTCCAATGCATTTCTCGTATGAAAAGGGTGAAACATATCATAAACAATCATATTAAACTAACTTAAGAAATATTAATACATTAGCCATAAACTATGAATGAAATAAAAATAGAACAACCATGATCAAACATAACATAAAATTGTCAAAACACTATGGAATAATATATCATAATAAATCAACATAAATTAAACATAAAATCCTACAATAGATGCTGATAATGATAAAATCAATCCAAAAACTATTAGATAGAAACATCACTCCCAAATTTGAAATCATTTAGATGTTTCATAATTATAAAAGATAACATTTATATTGAAAATATTCATATAATTTGTTATGGGAAGCCTTGAAGGTTTTACAATGATGGAAAATATTTTCACCCATAGTATTAGATAAGAAAATATTATTTCCTTAATTTTTCAAATAGGTCATAAAGTTCCTTATTTGGAAAATGAGAAATATACTCCATTAAAAAACATTTTAAAAAAATTAAAACAAGTGTATAAATGACTTTAAACCATAGTCTGGGAAATAGTAATTTGTTTTTGAAATACATTTTTATGAAAAACGGATGTGGATGATAAGGAAATCCTAGTACATACTTACGTACATACAATCTCAGATAATAGTGAGATTGTAAAATTAACCCTTACCTTTTAATTTTCCTTAGTTGAGGGTATCTTAAACAATGGTATAATGGTTAAATAATTCATATTAAATTATAATACAACCACATACATATATATGATATAACATATGATAATTCAATAATTATTTTTAATAATATTTCTGTGGTATCATTGTTCTGGGTGTTAACTCTTTCATTTTCATTTTTATGTTTTGTTACGTAATTTATGTTATGGATAAGATGTATTTTATTCATATCCAGAATGATATAAAGTTCTTAACATTATTTTTGAATCATCAAATCAATATTATTCACTAATGGTTATTATGGGGAATGAAATCTCATCACGACAAGGCGATGGTAAGCTGCACGTATGCACAGTAGACAATATCATTCAATAGATGTTGTAATAACATGTAATTTGATGGTATATTTTATATAAAGAATAATTAACACGTTATAATTTTTATTTATATCAATTATACTCATTATTATACCCATCCAAATAATGAAGTATTGAATAACAAACTACACCACGATGTAGAAACGATAAGACGTATGTTCACACGTATGGTGACTTTGTTATTTATAGGATGAATGGAATAATGAATATGGTTGTACCATATTTATAATAACTTCTTAGAAAATAGAAGTTACATGATATATTATTTTCGTATGGAAACAACAATGAATGTGGATGAAAAAGAAGAAAAAGACTTTGAAATATGTGATGAAATAATTACATTTTTCCAAGTGCTTCCATTAGATTTGAGCAAAAGGGCTCATTATGTTTCCATTATGATAAAAGTAAGGACTAAAGGTTTATGTTAGGGTAGATGGGAGGATATTTGAGCAGGTTTTGGGTAATACAAATTGATTTGGAGGTGTGAATTTAAGAGAAGGGTAAGAATCATCTTATAATATAGGTGAGGGGCAGTTTAGGAAAATCTTGACATATTAATTTGTTATAAAATTATTTTTGTTTTATAATATCTCCATTTGGATTTAGTTCTAGGATAAGGTGGTTATAGGACTAAATAATCTCAATCAATTGGTTTTAGACATGTTTATGTCACCATATTAACTTCATCTTCTTGATTTTACTCTTAGTTAAATTGTTTATTTTTAGCATGTCTTCTTTTTTTATACTACATTGTAAAATAGTTAGTATAAAATGAAAAGAAAACCTCAAGTTGTTCATTAATGAAAAATCTAGCATTATCTATGTCATTTTGCAGAATATTAGTTTTTTAGTAATATTATATCATTTAATAAAAAAATATTTATTTTAAAAACTCATTTATGTCAATTTTGACGTTATTTAGTATTTATTTTTGTGAAAGTCATAATAACTTCTTTAATTCAAAAAAAATACATTCCATAAACCCTTAAATGTCATATTTAACTAGAAAATTTGTGGATTGAATTAGAAGATTCAACTTACATTTTAATATTTATAATATAAATTATTTTAGTCTTTCATTAATAAGGTAATTACTGAATCATCATAATTTCATAAATATTTTAAATATTTAATATCTAAAAATTAAAAATAAAATACCATGTTTTAGAAAACAATTTATCTTTATAATGAATATTTCTAGCGGAATTTATCTTATATCTATCCCTATATTATAATTGGTTTAGTTATTACAATTTTATTTTAACACTTTTAACTCTCCATTAAATAAAATATAATAAATTCTGTAATCTAACCCAAATGATCAAAATGGATCTTATTTTTTCTCACATTTTCATTTTGATATAAAAACACTTATCCAATATAATTTGGACATGTGTTTTTGTAATTTTATATTATTACAGTATTATTTCTACATTTAATTAACATATTTACTTTTGATTGTGGTAAACAAAATTCAAAATTTACTGTTCACAAAAATATTATTTTAATTCTATTGAAATTTTTTTTACTTACTGATGACAACCATGTTTGTCAGATTTTTTAAATTCAACATACAGAAGTGATAAAATTACATTTTATAAAAATTTTAAACTGAGCCTAGAAGGTGGGTAAAAGAAGTTAAACATTTCAGTAAAACAGTATTTATCTAATCTTATTATAAAATGAATATAATGTATTAAATTTGACTAATATAGGTGTTATTTATCTATTTTTACTTTAAAATAAATTGAACAAAAATAATTATATTAATAAAATGTCTGTTTTAAACAATAACGTTCGGTTTTTCTCAATTCATAAAAAATTGAATGAATTAAGAAAAATAAAAAAAATTCACCCAAAGTTAATTTTGAAATTAGAAATCCAATAATGATATCCATTTTGAAAAATAAAATTAATAAAATTTCAAAATTTGGGTACTACTATTCATTTATATTTTTTTAAATGACTGCTTTGATTGGTCATGGTGTGATAGAACTCGGAGTTGCATACAGTGTAAGCTATTGTATTCATTCAATGAGAAGTGTACTCTGGATTCTTGGGATGTTACAGCTTTTTTGAACACTTTTGGATTTGCATCGAATAACGTGATTCCATGTCCAGATTTGTGGTAGATTATATAAATAAATAAATAGATAAATCATAATATCGAGAAAAAAGGAAACATGGAAGAGTGTATGGGTCAATATGTGCAAGTTATAGGTGTCATGTTTGAATCCAAGAGGATACAAGGGATCACAAGTGGTTTCAGGGGTTGTCTTGGGATGTTAAATGGGACATATGTAGCACTGTTAAAGAGTTAGGGTGCCTAGCGTGGTTAAGGGGGGCGTTGAGCACAAATAAAAGTGGTGATCTCCACCTCCCATTTTTTTTTAAATTTCACAAATTTTTAAAAAATATCTATATTTTTTGACTTTTATCAGTGCTTTAATATTAACATTGGTAAAATGGGTCCTTTATCGATGCATAAAAATGGGATGAAAAAGACCCATTTAATTATCAATTAGTCGCACTCATAAAAGAAGTTTTTATCAGTGCTTTTTTTAGCACTGATAAAGGGATCCCCATTTAATTATTCTTAGATCAACAACGTTTTTTTAGTGGTGTTGAATGAATTTTTCAAGTGTTGTTAAAATTTGTTTCTCTAGTAGTGTTTTGTCCTTCTATGATATAATCCTCCAATCCAAACTTAAAATCATTTAATACTAATTAATATTTATTTTGAATTATGATATTTTATAATGTTCCTCTTGTATACTATTACACTTTGGAAAAATCATAACCATATAAGATTTTTAATTTACATTCAAATTCCATAGTTGAATTCCCTCAACTGTTTTATATTCTGTTTTATGTATCCTGTTTATTCCAATGGTATTCATGACTATCAACATAACTCAATGCAAATAGTTTCATGTTCAGACCATTCTTGTGAACCATGATTTCCATCCTCTAATAGGTAGTGCATCCTATATCAATGATTCTCTGTGTGACTTGGTAGCTTGAACATGGGCCCCAACATAACATTCCTGATGTATTGGTGGCTCTCTTAGCTTCGTCCTTCTTCTATTCACCACAAGAGATCTCACTGTAGCATATAGGAATTGTTATCCTTATTTTATTCTCCTTAAAATTGCCAAAATGGACTAAGTGCTATTCCTATGGGTATTTCAGTCTTTAGACCACTTTGTTCACCATAGGTTATCAAGAACAAAGGCATACCTGATGATCTTTCAACCACTGCCTTATATAAGAGGTTGTATTCTTCATTTTTCTTACATGGAATATTTCAGGGTCCCCGTTGTCATCCAATTTGATCCTAACATAAATATTGATGAAATAGTTAAATCTCATGATTTTATGATAGAAATAATATAGTTCTATAATTAGCTTATGTATGTCTGGAAATCACCAAATGAGGCGAGGTTGTAAAGTGTGTGCCTGATAATAACTATGAAATGTGGGTGCATGGTAACATTATTATTTTAATTAATGAACAGTTTCTGCAACATCTACGGCCCACATCAAAAAAATTAAGGTATAACCACTCCCTAATTAGTAACTATTCTCAATCACCAAGTTATTAAATCAATTTTTTTAGTGGACCATGACTATATCCCACAAGTCACAATATACACGGATATTACCACATTCTAGAGGAATAATCAGTACATTACAAAAAATCATTCCTGGGGACCATAATATTTAACTGCCTTTGGATAATTTGAACCAAAATCTTCTATCCAGCTGAAATATCTTCAAAATCCCCCATAAAGATGTTCCTCCTTTGAAAGTCTACCTAAAACAATTATTCATGGTATGGGGAAAATAATCATAAGGAAGTGGTGAGCTAATATTCATACTAATGGTAAATAAATAAAATGTGTAATCATAATGTGAATTGAATGGCATGACACTTGGGCTTAAATTTTTGATATCATACCATGCACATTAGATATCGTAATAAATATTATACCTTCATAACACATAGATCACAATAAAATTAAGAACATAAGTGATGAAATCATAACATATTAATAAGAAATTTAATTTGTGGCATTCACATTTTCTTATAATTTTGTGATCATGTATTTGTAGAAAAAGGATTACTCATTTTCTTAAGGATATAAAATCAGGCCCATGTATCAACTTATGGAAACGAAAGCACTTCCACACATAACATTGTGAACATGTAATCAAGTTCACACATAAAATTATGGTAATGAAACAAAGTCTGTGAATATGTTTTTTTAACATGTAATTAGGTTCACACATATCATTGTAAACATGTAATCAATTTTAAGCATAACATTGTGATCATGTAATCCGGTTCACGCATAATCAAATGGACATGAAACCCGGTCCATTAATAACATTGTGAACACATAATCAGGTTCATGAATAATCTTATAGACATGCATCCATGTCCACACATACATTGTGAACATGTAATCAGGTTCACATATAACATTTATACTCATCATTAATCCATCGTTATCCAATTCATCAGATAGAGAAATAGGTCCCACTATTATCATGACAAAATAATCTATACATATTCCATAAGATAATAAAAATTCCATCATATCATGACCCATAAAAAGAGATAGGTTTTATAAACATCAAAATGTTACCTATGAAATGAAATCAGTATCATTACCATTTCATATTCTCATAACCAATGAAAATGGATAGGTTTAATAATCACTTCAGGAATGAATATCCCATGGAAATAATAGGTTCCCAAATAAAAAAACCTATATAATAGAAATGGGTTTCATAATTGTCATTCCATCAGAACATTTACTACAAGAATACTTTTTTTTATTTTCAAATGACACTTTTAAAGGCTATGTGTGTACCCTAAAAACTTCACCCAATAAACCCCATTAAAATAAAATAAAACCTATATAAAGACTACAAGAAATTCACATCCCCATAAATTACATCATTATGTCAAACCTCCACCATCGAGTGACCTCTCGCCTCGCTGTCCTATGCAGGATTGCATGGGCCTAGTATGGATAAAAAAGCCACTTCCTCCCATTTTTTCAAATTTGGATGACCAATCTCTGGTGAAAGATTATTACTCTAGAACCTCATCAGGAGTGGATTCTTTTACATGTCTAGAATAATTTACAAACTAGAATCCCAAAATCACAAAGAAAAAACATACTGATGCAATCCATGAAGAGATGTGCAAGGGCATGCTTAAAATTTAAAATTCAATGTTAGAAGGACTACCATATTTTGTTCTCGAATGAAACAACCTCATTAGAACCTTCAAGACAACAAAGAGCATCACCCATTGGAAACCGAAACAAATCCATCACATCAGGACAACAGTCGCTCATCCTCACATCTAAAACCACCATAAAGGCCACCACTCAGATCCACCTTAGACATAGTGGGAAAAACCTGTGGCAAGTGTAGAGGAACTCATGGACAAATCCCTTCACAGAGATCATCTCCACGGCCACCTAAAAGTACAAATTGAAAATCAAAAATCACAAAGATAATCTCACCAGATGACATTAGTCCTTGGACACCCTACCACTCAAATAATCACATGGAAAAGCCTCTTGGAAAACCATATCACCCATCTGACTTTGAAAGTAGGAATGAACCTAGAATCTAGAGAAGTTTAAGAGTGGATAAGACCTCCATAGTAAGCCATGACAAAGCCATTACCATTAAACCATGAAAAAAAATCACCAAAACAACACTTAAAATACCCCCATTTCCAATGCTCTAGAAACTCATAAGAGAGAAATATCATCACCATATCATCAAAAACAAAGATCTATAATTGTAGGAACATTGTATGATGAATCAGAATTCAACCAGGGTCTAGAATGTAATTCTCAATCCAAAACAGCCCCATCTGTCAAACCAAGACTCAAAGAAGTACAACCTGAATAGATCTGACCCCACTACTTTAGAATAAACCTCAAGAGATCTGGATTCACCTAAAGATGAACCCTAGATGAAACAAGAGCCATAGAATGATATGCTCTGGATAAGATAAAAAGTTGACAAAGATCTGCTCCATTTCCGCCTATGAAGCCGATGAAGCTGATCAAAATGATATACTCCCTATCGGCCTGGAACTAAAACGATAGACCTCCCTTTGATCCACCCAGACAATAATGTTGAAGTATATATTCTTTCTTTCCAACGTTTATGATGTTGGTTGCTACAATACCCAAATCCCTAGGGTACTGCCTCTACAGAGAAGAGAGTTGCAGCCGATGCCACGACCACATCAAAACATTAACCACTCAATAAAAAATGTAAATGTAACCTTTAGATAATTTCCTAGAAGGTATTGAGTAACATCAAAGGATTCAATATTAGATAGAAAATAACTTTGGAGGATATTTTGAAAAATATTTATTAGGTAAATATCATTTCTTATTTGTAAAGCCTATTTAGAATATAAATCCTTTTGGAAATATTATTCTTGAAAATTATATATAAATATTATAATGAAATATTAAAAACATTTATAAATCTATTTTCCTCAAAAATATATAATGAGTTTTTGAATTTTTTAAAAAACCATTCCAATTAAACATATAAAAGGATATTGAAAATCATTTGAAAACCAATTCCTTGAAAACAATTTAAAAACACTTACATAAAAATTAACCTTTAAACATGAAATGAAATTTATAATGGATTTATGGTGGATAAATTTGTACATGTCATACTATGTAAAAATTAAATTCATTTTTCACTATAAAAATGATAGAAAAATTATCATTTAGAAAGAAAAAAATAATATTCCTTTAATAGAATGGGTGAAATGAAAAAGGAAAAAAATCTTTTAATTATCATATGATATTATTATAATATAATTGTAATTCCTTTTTGGAGAAAATAGTTTTCTAGCCGGAGAGAAGGAAAATATTATGTAAAAATGAGTAGAAGTATGGTACTAATATATGGGTATAGCATGAATAACAATAGGGGAATAGAATTAATTAATGTCTTGAGAGATGGGTTGTAATATTTCATCAAATGAATCATAAACAAAAACAATCTTGAAAAGCGATGAGAGTGTTTCAATAAACACTTCTAATAGGGTACCTTTAGATCATACTCTCCACATAAGAAAATAATATTAAATATATAATATAATAAATTAAAATATAAAGATTCATGATATATAGTTAAAATGGAATTATAGACACCTCAAATATAATATAGGCGCATTTCAAAAAATGAGTTTCAAAGAAGTCAAATTGAAACAAAATTATATTATCCAAACCAAAATTTTTGAATCGTAAAACAAATTAAATAATAGATCATAAATTTGATATTTAAATACTGATATATTTTACTATACGAATCATTTATTACATCCATGGGAAGTTTACACACCACCTAAAGTGAATGGTTTTTGAATATATCATGTATCTCATGGAAATAAAAAGTGAGAAGAAATCCGCTTACATTTTGTCCTCACTCTCACCATACTCATTCAAATAACCTATAAAATAAATATAAATTTATTATAAATATTTTATAGAACCATGTTATTATATATAATACACTATATGGTTTTATTTTGACTTTATTTTACCTACTTGTTAACAATCTTATGTTAAGGTTTCACTTCAGGTAATATTGGATTTATTCTTTACATGTGTCTTAATTTGATATATATTTTCTACTTTTAAATTATACCATGATTTCTAGAATGTAAAACATGATATAAATACCATTTATATATAGTATATGAGTATTATAATAATCTATAAAATATATTTTTTGGAAACAAAATATAATTTTCATAGTGACGGTAGGTCGTATGTACGCATGATAACTATTTTTATTTAATTATCTTGTTGAGGGAATGAAATTATAAGATATATATATATATATATCATTACTAAATTATATTTATGATATCATATATATATATATATATATTATTCACTTAATATATCCCTAATATAATCCATGTAGTGAGATAGTAGTTCATCATACACATAAAAATTATGTTTGTTATCTTTTATATGTAGGTGTATCTACTTTTCTGTTGAATCCATGGAGTAAAAAAATCCTAGTATATTAATAATAATTGTATTTTTATTCAGTAATGGAATAATGGTATTGTATGTGTAATATTATAAAAATAAAATAATGTAGATTTAGATAAGGTGTTACCTATTAATTGGGTAACTCCTTTTGGTTTGTACCAGATGACTTCATTGGATTACCTTCTTCACAAGGGAATGATTCTAGGAGGAAGGGATGGATTTTCGGATGTTTAATGGTCTAATATTTTCTGATCCTATTTTTTTGATGTGTGAGAATTTGGGGGAGCATGTTTCCTTTAATAAAGAAGGAAAAGGAATCACTTGGAATTTTTAAAACAAGTTGGTTGTACACATGTTATTACCTAACATGAATAATATAAAAACATATAAAATCAATAATGCAAGGTTTAAAGACTATATATGTCCAAAAATAGGGTATTGGACAAGTTGATAGGTCATTTGGTCCTTTAAGATTATTTTTTAGTCCTTAATTAAGAATAATTTGACCGTAATCACTATGATTAATTTTAATCACATTAAGAATCATTTTTTGTAAAAAATAAACCTGATATAATTATAATATATATATTATAAAAATTAAATTGATGTATTTTTCTTTCGTTAAATTCAATTCATAGAATATGAAAAATAAAAAATAATGTTAATCATGTAGACTTGAGGAAATCACAGGTCCTGAATGTACAAAGATGTTCAATAGAATATTATGATTTTATATTCAATTTCACAGTGAAATTGATTCTAATGAAGTAATTGTTTTAATAGTTGTCTAATTGATCAGATTTTACCTTAAAATCAAAAAAATATGAAATTAATAATTATTGAAACAAAAAGGCATTTTTTAACATAAATACATTATTTTCTATTATTCATAAAAAATACGGTTTCTCAGAATAATCATAAATATTCACCCTAACCGAATTTAAACATTATATGTTCAAAAATATTGTTTATTTTATCATATTAAAATTCTAAATGCATCTAAAATTAATTTTTTTATTAAAATCTGTTCATTTGAGACAAATGTATTTTTAAACAGAAAATAACTTTACAAAAAATCATATATTTCATTTCCAATATGTTTTATCTATAAAAAAATTAGAAATAATATATTAAAATTAGTTATCACTATTAATATAACTATTATTAAAATATTTTTTATAATTATATTATTTAAGTAATTATAAAAATATTTTCTTTTCATTGAATCATATGTATTGTTTGTAACATACGCCAAGTCGGTGCTGTGGGTAGTGAATGTTAAGTTAGAATTGTGTGTTATGAAAGTAAAGTCAGTATGGTGTGTAGCACAAGACAAGTAATTATTATTTGTGAATGTAATTATTGTCTTAGTGCTTTAATATACATATATATATATATAAAGAACTATTTTTAGTGTCCCATGAAATTCAAAATATCAAAGATAAATTTATTTGAAAAAATAACAATACAAAAAATCTCATGGTTTTACACTTACCACTCTCAATGTCACCATGATCCTTTGTGATGTTATCCAAAAAACCAGTATTGATTTACCCATAGATTATAGGTGTGTGAACCAATAATGGGTAAGCTACTTGAATTTTTTTTATGTTCTTAAGGCCCCATTTTTTCATACATAATGATAAAACACAGTATAAAAAATTACATAATTTTAAACACAAGAAAAAATATTTTTAAAAGATAAATTAAGTTTTCTTTTTAGAAAGAAAAAATTAAAAATACTATTTTCCCATATAAAAATAAAATAATATTTAGCAGGGGTAAAAATGTTAAGAAGAATAAAATTTATTATTTAATAATTTAATAATTTACATGCATAAAATAGAGACATGAAATTACCCACACATAAACCAATGTTTTTCCTCAATAATAAAATCAAAAAATGGAATAACAAAGGGTACCCATGTTACCATTATTTTAAATGTATAAATAAATTAATCTAAACAAATTTAAATAGGGATGAAATCATTTTCAATTGTTCTATATGATTCTTTAGTCCAATTATATATATTAAACAATGAATTTAATTTATTTTAAGGAAAAACATATAGAACTTATCCTTTTATCCATTCAAGCCTATTATTTTATCATTTTTATGCATGTTATGTATTTATTTACCTCATGATTTTTATTAACTCATAAATCATGGAAACTATGTATACAGAGTTGTGATTATACCTTTGGAAAATGTATCAGACTTATGAATATAATTATGACCAAAATTCCCCACATTATATATATAAATATAAAAATCATTAGAGATTTTTGATCGTCCATCAAATGGATTTGAGTATTAGGGTAGGTATGTAATGATGTTAAAAACTATTAGGGATCCCGAATGTGGTTAATACACTTAAGAGAAATGATATATAATAAAAATTTATACATTAATCTAAATATTTTCTTTCAATATGACAACACCCTCTTCCCAAGACTCAATGTCATAGCCATGAAACAATTTGGCATACTGAGATATGTAAACCCTCTTGAATTTTTATATCTTTTTTATTAAAAATTATTATTTTGTTTCAATTTTTTCAACATTTTAATAGATACAAGTCTCACATCATCCATCTAACTAAAAATGATATTAATCTTTTCTCAAGCCATGGATTTTTCCCTCTAAATTACCATTTTTTAATAATTTTTTTGATTTTATTTTTTTCCATGTAGAGCATAAGTATAATGAATTATAACATAGACCTTTTACCAATATCCCATTAAAGAGTCAAAATATTTTCCATCAAAATAAATTAAATCACTTTTTTACTATACAAGACATGTTCCCCAGCCTTAAATGATTTATAATCATTCATTATTCTTATAGTAGAGTTGGAATTTATAAAATTATCATGTAATGTGGATCATCCAAAAAATGATCATTCATGATCTATAATGGATATAAATAATGATAAATTCCATTATTGGTATATAAAAAAAGTGAAAAACAATAAATAACTAATCTATAATATTTAATGTGAATTTCAACAATAATATTTTTAAAAGGACCTAAAATAATTCCTACTAGGTAACAAGTCCCATGTTCACAAAAATAATTCATAAAAAGAAAATAAATATTTATTATGGAACCCAATCAGGAATGATAACATATAATAAATTGTTAGTCACTCATATAATGAAAGAATAATATCAAATAGATAATAACAAAATTTGGGAATTCAAATATTGATAAATATATTTTGCAAATTTAATCTACACATGAGGATTCATTTAAATTAAATTCCAATGTTTGACTCTATTAATTTAATTTACATCTATAAATTATTCAATTTCATTATCTTAAATATCATAACAAGGAATTATGGTATTACTAAGAAGATAAATCATCTAATATTAATTTGTTTTTAAATTGGGTAGTGAATTTCCACTATTAAAACTCAAAAAAACCTAGAAATAGAACATTGGTTTTAAAATGGTATTTAATTTTAAATCATGATCCACATTTAATTTAAGAATATTCCAGTTCACTACACCTTAGAGATTATATAGGTCATTTTACCTTGATTCATCTTGGTTTTAAAAAAAAATCTCATAATGAATGTGTACACCCATTCTCAATAATGTTAAAAAAATCTGAATATTGGATCGTAAACAATATCTTAAAAGGAATTACTAAATATTATAAATAGTAATTTCCTAAAAACACATAAATATGGGGCCACCTAATGAAATCACATTGGTTAAGAAATATACTATGGGGCATTTTGTTGTTCTATTAAAACATAGAAAGGATATGTGAAAATAGAAATTGTTAGGTGAAAAAGGTATTCCATTTTAATGAATACCCCCTACCGTTAACATTAAACTATTCTATTTTTATTAAACATTCTTTCATACTTAGGTCACTTTTCCTTGAAATATAATATGTCTGAAATAGAAATTCAAACAATGAAAGGGTAGGTCCAATCCTATGAATATTCGAAAAGATAATAATATTGAATCCTAAACAATTTTCTAAATAAAATTGTTAAATATATTAAATATTAATGCAATGAACCAACCACAGTGAAATAGACATGACACCCTAAAATACCCCTCATAGTGGTGAGGTGGAACAATAAAATGGAAACAAGTTCATTGTAAAAAAATATACATTCATCCTGAGTAAAACATGGATGAAATGGATACATCCATGTTCCACACAGTCTACATATAATTGGAGAAACTATGAATTATTGTAATATTAGAACAACATGTATCCATGTGAGAAACAATAACATTTAAACCATCCCTCTTTGATGGATAAGTTGAAAATAGAATTCAATGTACTACAAGATTCCCTTTATATTACGTTGTTCCAGAAAAAAAAATCTACAACCTCCCAAAAGAAAAAGTAGGTTGTGAGCATAAAAACTATATTTTTCACTACAGAGTCTATACAATGCCTACTATCATTAATATTTATTTATTAAAAATACTTTTAAAAATCATATTCATAAATAAAAACGCATTTGTAAATAATCCCTTGGTTTTCATAAAATCTATTCATTTTCAGTAAAAATATATATGGAAAGTGATAAAGAATGACTAAATAACCCATCAAATATTCGATTACAAAATATGGAAAATAATTTTGTTAATAACAACTACCAATAAATCACATTTAAATATGTTAGAAAATATCCATGACCAAATCCAACAAGTGAAACAAGTGAGAAAAAATATATTCCCAAATCCATATTGTGACAATCTAATAAGTAATAAAAAATCACCCCATTTGGGATCTATACTATGGGTTTCAATACTAGAAAAACAATAAATACCATATATTACTCTATGTATGATCCAATTTGTATATCCTACGGTGGTATTACATTCTCTAAAGTGATTGAAAACATCAACTAACATAACACACACTAATAGTGACATATATATTCCCAATGAACCCAAGGATCCCAATATTCTATGTTCTTTCAAATCCATTTAAAACTCTAGATCATAGTTTATATAAAAATTTAAAATCTAATCTAATCCTCTTTTAAATTTAACAACCTATTTCTAATCAAAATGGCCTATTAAAGCATCCAATCAAATACTTGGTGTATAGAGACTATTTTAAATGTAATAACCTATATAAATAATTTATTCCTTCCAACAAATATTTAAATATAAAATCAATTAAATTAAATAAATATCCACAAGTAATTTACAATAACAATAATTCATTCATAGACTTATCCCTTTGTATATAAAAAATAACCTTAAGAATTTAGTTAGAATTATTTGCATTTGAAAATGGTGATTTTTTAAGTGTAAAGCTAGTACTCATGATCCTAGATCAACAAGAATCACAACAATCCACTATAAAACCCATTTTAACTAGAATACATATCCACTTTAGGCTCCAATAGATGAGAGGAGAAGATATCAAATGAGGATCTAAGAGTACAATGATAAATTTGATATGAAATGAAACATACCTTGAGTTAATCTATCAAGAATGAATATAAATATCTATGAATTTCAAGAGAGAAGTATCTAAATGACTAGTGATGGATTAGGTAAATCTCATATGAGATAAGCAGGATGATAATGGTTAAACTGGCATCTTGGGGATTTTAAATAAAAAATCATTGAATGGAAAGACCATGCTCATAGATTTCTAGAGAAAACAAAATGTTAAGAGTAACATTTCACATTAACTATGAACATAAAAATTCATTTGGTTTTGGGTGAATAGTTTGACCATATGGTTTTTTAATCATTCAACATCTAGGAAAACCACTCTTTCAATGGCAGCATACTTTGCACTAGGTGACCGCAAGGTTTGGAAAAACTGTGAACCCCCTTCTAGAGGCTCACTATATTCCAAATGTTCTACTGGTAAAAACAACCCAGTTTTCCTTAACTATGTTCCAACTATACACTACCCCATGGGCCTCCAAACATCATGAAATTTCCTAAAATGACCCTCAAAACCCAACATAAAGGAGATAAAACAAGGGTCAGTACATACCTATAAAAAATAAATATAATGTTCTAAATAATATCCTAGAAATAATAAAAATATTTCAGTTTCCTCTGGAAATTTCTCTAGTTATAGTAATGAAGCTCAACCATACCTTTTTATTTCAGGTGATTGATGGTTATAAAGAGGTTACTAAGTTCAAATGGATTAATGGAGAAAGCTGTGAATCTTATACATTGATGGTTCTAATAAATTTTTTAGAATATATTTTATTTTTTACCTCTATATAATAATTGATCTACATAAATTAACCGAATCCATTTAAAATTGTGTCTTTTAAAAAATTTAAAATATATCTCTTGGACAACCCAAACATGTTGGCATACCTTAATCAATCTTGGGACTATAGTCTCCCCACAATATTTTATCCTTTCTGAAACTTATATTTTCTTTCTTAACTATATTTTATTTATTGGTTAATTAAATTTAGTAGATGTTTAACATCATTTTTCATGATAGAAGCTTCTTCAACTCAATTTAGGCTATCTCCTCCTAATTCATTCTCAATTTTATCAATATTTTTTTCCTGATGTATATTAAATTTCACCTCTTCTTCACCAACACTTAAGCATAATTACCATTTTCAAATATCTAAAAATATACTTCCATTATCTAGGAATAATATTCCCATGATTATTAATGTATTATTCTCATCATTTTCCATTACAGAAAAATCCATTAGGAAGAATAAGTTCTGCACTATAGAAATGAAATATTTTGGTAAATATTATGGGACCACTCAATTTTTTATCTATAAGTTGAAACGTAACTCATATTGGCTTCATCTCATTAATTCAATGTTAGATAATTTTTTTATAAAAAATATTCATGATCTCTCTAAAATCAGATAATGATTTACCAAACTCATTAGACCATATATTAATAGGAATTATAATTTATCTTATATCTTTCTTATTATATACTATATTTATAGATATCACTAACAATATTACACTAGAGAGGGGTATTTTCCCAAATTATTTAATCTTTTCTTATTAGTGACTAAATCATTCATGAGAATAAAATAAATAGGAATATTATCTAAATAATACGTAATTTATATGTTAATAAGGAGTATTGTATTCATTTAATTAATATTAAAATACAATTCGTCAAATATTCCCTCGTATTCTCTCTATAGGAAAGGTATTTTCAGTTTACATATTGGTGGAGCTTCAAATTAAATTTATTTTTTCTAGTATTCGTCTATTAATTCCTAAACTATTTCTCCTTATCAAATTGATTCAATTTATATTTTATCCCCTATTAGCACACACATACACTCCTTAAATTGTGGTTCTTCTATTATCTAATCAGGATGACCCTCTGGGTTCCTAGTATTTATTTCATGGACTCTCCATGACTTGATCAATAATTTGAGAAACATGGAATTTCATGTTCAATAATTTTCTTTTTTCAATTTCCTTATCCTTAATCTCTTTGATAGCACTCCCTTGATATTTTGAATATGTTTATAACTTCTAGATAGAATCTCTAGTTGTTCTCATAGTATTAGGAAATTACATTCACAATGAGTGGATTTGACTATTGAGGGAGCGATCTGAATATTTTTCGATACATGTTTTATAATTTTTAGAATCCATATTTTGTTTTTGATAACATTTCCCTTTTATTTTTCCCCCTTCATCCTAAAAAATAATTTTTTCCCTAAAATCAACTATATTGACATATGTATTGCACATACATTTGGGGATATGTAGATCCATCATCCCATCCATCATTTAACTCATTACGTCAATTTAGGACACAAATCACACCTAATTTCTAACTAAGTTAACATAATTAAATATTTATCCTTTTTATTTCCATTTAAAGTTACTCATCACCATATTATTGAATAATTTGTATCATTCGCTTGAATACTTCTTAATCAATGATCCTCACATTTTCCCACCAATAATTGACCAATTTCACTCTAACAAGCCCTTGCCAAAATTTTGGATTTGTATACACATATCAATTTAATAATGTGGAAAATTTTATGTTAAATACATAAACCTATTATATATAATATATTTTTATTTTTCATCAATTGATTGAATTTTATAATATAGGCATATATATTCAATGATTTCTATAGAATGGAGAATCGGGTTATGAATGTTTACTACAAATCATCCTATACTGTAATGGATTTTGGTGGATGGATTTGAATCCAATCTCATAATTTATATCATAGGTGAATGAAAAAAATATCATGACCTTAATAGATCACATTAAATATTATGATAATAAAAAATATTAAAAAGTTCAAGAAACAATTCTATATGTGTGTTTGGATCTTCATATGTAGAAAAAAAACTCTATTGAACTCAGTATCATTTATTATATCATTGGATTGATCTCAAAGTGAAAGAACACTATAGGTTTTAGAAGGGTTCTGGGTTACATATGCATGTTATGTTTCCCCCCATAGTCCCTAAGTTTTCTTTTCTCTAGACATCTTACATGGATCACTTCTTCAACTACTTGGATTCATTTGACTCTACCCATATACACATAAGATTTTTTTCATTGATTTTGCCACATGATCACAAGATTACTATATTATTTCTCCTTTTATTTTCATTTTACTTGAGTCATGTATCAATGCAGTGAAGATGTACATCGAATTTGTAATGTCTCGATTCTGGAAGCCATCCAGGGGCGCCCTCGTACCCAGTTGGTCACATGGCCTCAAGGGAATTTCACCGAATTCTAGAGGCTGCTGGCATGATGCAAGGGCCTTAGGTGTGATAATGAGGAAACTATGCCCACATTGGTAGAGTAACACCGCAAAAGATAAACCATTATAGAAAGGAGGAAGTAGTAAATACCAACAACAATAACAACAGAAGAATGATAAAGGAAACAACTAGAGAAGATATATATAAATGATTCATGATGCATATATGTCCATGAAAATATACAAACCATTCACATTGCTGTAATAGAATAGTGATAAACTAAATTGAAAAAGAAGGCATATAAACTCCTCAGCATCGCAAGGCATTGCTTGGTCCCATTCTCTCTAGCTCCACAACAATCAAGAACCTGAAGTAGAAGGGAACTTGCCCTTATCTATATCTGCAACAATATAATCTGTTTGGTCCCAAAAGCATGACCCAAATTGGGTGTCAGAAAATATCATAGTAGGCAACCAGCCAAATATTTGTGCCTAACAGTCAGTGAATATATGGAAGGTAAAAGTTCAGAAAGAAGTAAACAGAAAAGTACTTAGTATCAAACAATCCACAGTCCAATTATCAAGAAACAACTAATCAAAGCAGATAACACAAGCAGGTAACCCTCTGGGAAGTACTCCCAGCCTATCCCCTCTAGTTCTACCTAGAAGATACATGAAACCCTCTGGGAATCAAAAAAAGTCTCACCCCTCTGAGGAAGCACTCACCATCAATTCCCCCTATAGTATTATATCTGTACTAAAGGCACTCTAGGGAAGAACTTATGACACATTACCTCTGTGGCCCAAGTTGAGGAATGTCAAACTCTCTGAGGAAATAGTAAACATCAATTCCCCATGTGGTATCATAAATTATATTATAAAGACACTCTGGGGAAGCCCTTACATCCATTCTCCCTATGGTCTACTATACTATGTTCTCACAGCCCCGTGTAAAGTCAACAGGTATCACATTGTGTAACGGCAAATTAAACCTCAAGAACTACTTGACTAGCATTATACAGTATAACAACATGTCAGAAAAAGAACACCCCATCCTACAACACTAGGCATGGAAATGGAAATAGATTAATGGAAAAAACTAGACCAAATGGTCATAAATAGGAAAAAAATGCAAGGGAAATACTTCCATAGCACAACCAAATTACCCTATTCATAAACAATAACACCTATATAGGCATACAAGAAAAGAAGGAAAACAAAAGGGAAAAAATAGTAAATACGCAATAACCCATTCAAGGGAATTTGAGGAGTTTACACAAAATACTCAATGACATTCTACAGAAAGGCACAAACCACCTACCATGGCCTTGGTGGATAAAAATAATTAAACCTTGAGGCTTGAATCACCTTTTAAATCCATAGATCTACGAAGAAACATAAAAAATTCAACCTATGATAACATGGAAAAGAGGAGGAATAGTAAAATGATGCTCTAGAAGAAAAGAGAACTCACCGATTTGATTTCAATGCAACCGACGAAGTTTGATTCGGATGACGTACGAAGGCTCGGGGGTTCGTCAAAAATCCATAGCTATGTGGGTTCTCTCGAATGATGAAATCCTAGATGAAGATGGTTTTTTCAATCAAACGCAACCCCGATGCATTTATTTAAATAACAAAATACACAGTGTATACTTTTGTAGTACGCGCTATGTACTCACCTTTTCCGTACTCCACTTTAAGCAACCTCCAAACAACCTTACACAGTCATGTGTGTTGCCCCTACACGGCTAGAATATGGCTTTAATGGCTAGGATGTACACTGCGTGTACTCATAAAGTACACGGCATGTACATCAAAAATTTCTAAAAACTCCTATTTTCTAAAAATCTCCAGAAATAGGAAAAACATACCTAAAAAGATGATCCGGCTTTTACAAACATCTCCCCTTAAAAATAATTGTCCCCGAATTTCCCTAATGCGACGTAGAACAAGAAACCCTGAACAACTCTGGCCACTGCAATTGTACATCGACCTCTCTCTCCCATGTCTCGTCATGTACTCGCCCGGGCTGCCATATCACCTGTACCAGAGGAACAGACCAGCCACAGAGAACCTTCATAATGTGATCGAAAATCCGGATATGATGCTACTCGAAAGATGCATCCACCTCCAACTCGTCTTCCTCATTTTGGAAAGCATGAGACGGGTCTGAAAAGTAATGTCGAAGCTGAGAAATGTTGAAAACATCGTGCATAGCCTAGTTTCTATGAGGTAACTACAACTAATAGGCAACTGCACCACCCCTCTCCATAAACCTCCAACAGCCTGATGTACCTTGGTAAAAGCTTACCCTATCTCTTGATCCGCTTGTGTCCCATCCTCAGTGTGACACATAGAAAAACCTGATCCCTGACCTCAAACTCCAGAGGTTATCTCCACTGATCAGCATAAGTGTTTTTACATGACTGTGGAGTAGCCATCCTCTTCTGAATCAACTCTATCTACTTCGTGGTCTCCTGAAAAAGACGAGGTCCCAGCAAAGCTACATCTCTTGTCTCCATCCAACAAAAGGGTGATCGGCATGGCCTATATTATAAATCCTCATAAGGTTCCAACTGAATAGTCTCTTGAAGACTACTTTTGAAGGTAAAATCCAAAAGAGGTAAATGCATCTCCCACGAACCTCCAAAATCCAAAATGCATTTTCATAGCATGTCCTCAAGCACCTGAATCATATGCTCAGATTGGCCATCATTATGGGGTTGATAAGATGTACTAAAAATTAACTGTGTACTGAAAGCCTTCTGAAGCCCCTACCTAACCTGATAAGTAATACGAGCATACCGGTCTGAAACGATAGAGTGTGGAACTCCACGCAGACATACAATCTCATGAAAGTACAACCATCCCATATCGTCAACACTGAAGGTTTCCTTGATCAGAAATAAGCGAGTGACCTTCATGTGCCTATAAACGACAATGCATACTGCATCGTTCCCTCAACGATACCTCTGAAACCCAGTAATTAATACCATTGTGACGTTATTCCACTTCCTCTCTTGAATGGTTAACTTCTATAAAAGCCTTGCTGGCCATTGATGCTCCGCTTTCACCTGCTGAAAAGTGGAGCACCTCATGACAAATCTAGAAAAATTCCTCTCCATACCTGACCACCAATAATAACAGTATATATCACGATACATCTTGATGATTCTAGGATTTACTGCTAAAACTGAGGAATGAAAGTCCCACATCAGATCCTCACGTATGTCTGATGGCACCCATACGCACCCCTGGAAATTCAAGATCTCATCCTCGCCTATGGTCCACCCAGGAATTGGATCCTCTCCTAACACACTTTTCCATTGGACAAGGCCTTCAGAATCTGATAGATCCCATATTCGTACTCGATCTATAAGTGTAGAGGTAACATCTAAATTAGATAGAAAAGTCTATCCATGTCTGTTGTGCACCTCCAAATTCATCCTAGAGAACTGATCTATAAGCAGCCACTCACTGATGGCCTCTCTAACTGCCTGTATCTAAGTCCTCTTGCTCAATGCATCTGCCACTGTGTTTCCCTTCCCCAACGTGTAGGCATTCTCAATGTCAAAAGACTGAAGGTACTCATCCCACCATCACTATCTCAAATTCAGATCACGCTACATAATGATGTACTTGATGCTTTTTTGGGCAGTGAAAACCACAAAATACTCCCCCAAAAAGTAATGTCTCCAACAACACAAGGCATGGAAAACAGCTACCAACTCCAGATCATGTATCAGGCAATTCCTCTCATGTGGCCTCAACTGTTGAGACTCGTACGTGTTGACTCTATCTCCCTCTATAAGCACAACTCCTAGCCCGATACCTGAAGCAACACAATAGACAGTGTAGCTCTTTATTGTATCTATAAATACTAGTATCAGTGCCAACGTCAACCTCCCTTTCATCTCTTGAAAGGCTGACTCACAAGAATCTTACCATAGGAACATCGAACCATTCTTAGTTAGACCTGTCAGCGGTGCTGTTAAGTGTGAAAATTCAAATATGAAGCAACTGTATTATCTAGCCAGCCCTAGAAAACTCCGCACCTCAAAGATGTTCTTCAGATTCTCCCAGGAAAAAACTACTCTCACTTTCTCTGGGTCTACTGATACTCATGTCTCTGAGATAACATGACCCATAAATTGAATCTGATCCATCCAAAAGTGGAATTTTGAGAGCTTAGCGTATAACTGATTCTCTCTAAGTGTACTCAGAATGATCTTAATATGTGTGGCATGGTCATGTCATGTGTGAGAGTACCCTAAGATATCATCCACAAAAAACTACGAAGGAATCCAAGTATGGATTGAACACACGATTCATCAGTACCATGAAAACTGTCAGTTCGTTCGTGAGTCCGAATGGCATTACCATATACTCGTATAGACCATACCTGCTTCGGAAGGCTGTGAGTGGTATATCATATGGTCTAACGTGCAACTCATGGTATCAGGACCTCATGTCAATCTTCTAGATCACCCGGGCTCCTCGAATCTGATCAAAGAGATCATCAATCATAAGAAAGGGATATTGGTTCTTGACCGTCAATTTGTTCAACATCCGATAATCCACACAAAGCCTATGGGTACTATCTGCCTTCTTCGCAAACAGAACAGGCGAACACCATGGAGAAGTACTGGGTCGGATGAAACCCTTCTTCGGCAACTCCTCCAACTGCTTCTTGAGCTCCTATAACTTATGTGTAACCATCCTATAATGAAGAATAGACACTGATGCCACTCATGGCATGCGCCCAATTAAAAATTCAACCTCTCGCTCCAAAGGCAAACTTGAAAATTCCTCCAGAAGAAAATCCCAAAAACGATCCACCACTGGCGGAAAGCCTAAATGTGAAGTCTCTTGTTCATCTAGATATATACTGTCAATATGGGTTGTAATTCCTGCTAACCCATGATGCTATGGAACCGCTCTACATGACGAACATTACACTCTCCTTATAAAGAAAAGACCCACCCTTTGGTGATATGAAACTCACCCTATGATGATAAAAGTCGATGACTGCCTGGAAGGGAAATAGACAGTCCATTTCATGAATGAAATCAGAGCCTGTCATCTCTAAGACAAAGAGATCCCATAAGAAGTGACACCCACCAACCTCTAGAGGGATCTACTTGCACTGACATGCACTATCCATTCTAGCTCCCAACGGAGTGTCTATTTTCAATATATCGGCAGAAGAAAAGATGAAGAGCCCAAGGATCACCACAATAGAAAAATTGATAAAGCTATGGGAAGACCTTGTATGGAAATGAAATGAAGAGAAAACTGAGGCAATTACGATCGAACCTAGAACTGTAGAAGGTCTCAGATCCTACTCCGAAAGGGTCTGCTCCACTACAATGGTCTGAACTGCTCCATGGCCTTGTGACATTGCCTAACCACTCTGAGATGATCCACTCTAATATCACTAAAAGACTGGCCACTGAACACCATGACCACAACATCCACCTTATCTCGAACGTCCAGAATAAATCTAGTTCTCAGAATCATGAGAAACGGGCGACACTGGTCTCGAACGCGGTGTCATAGAAGAAAACCTGTCACCAGCTGCCATAGAGAAAATCTGATAGAAATGCTGAAGGTGACCCATCTTACCGCATGATCGACACTCCACCAGATCTATCTGGAACTCCGACATCATATTCCCACTCATCTCGCCCTGGTATCATACCACCTGGCTACTAGAATATGTGTCTCGCCTCTTTGAATCACCGTGTGAAGACTCCCTGTGGTGCTTCCTAATATTAGTAGGAGGGATGATAACTCTAGATGCCAAGCCACCCTGGCTCACAACTCTAGAATCCCTCATATTGCACTCCATACTCATCGCCTGGTTGACTATAGATGTTATAGAAGTCAGATGGAAGATGTTCACCTAGGAACAGATGTCGTGCCTGAGACCATCCTCGAACTTCCAGTCCAGGAATAACCCATCTCCTCCCAGTATGGGTGTAATGTGCTGAAGCTCTATGAAGTGTGAGGAATACTCCATAACAGAAAGAGTACCCTACTCCAGACTCATAAACTCTCAGGCTCGGTCGTCCCTCAAGGTCTCCGGATAGAAGTAGTCATTAAAGATGCGCTGGAACTCCTCCAAGCCATAACCTACTGATGACCCAACAATGAGATTGAATCCCACCATCTCTTGGTTGAATCTCATAGCATATCGGTAGAATGCATGACTCTCCTCTCTGGAGGCATCTCCAGATGCCCCAAGATCGTCAGCATGCCTTCTAGCCTTGACTATGTAACCCGAGGTCCTCCTTCTCCTAAGAAGGTGGGAGAATGATGTTGATGGAAAACCCATGTTAAGTCTTCCATAGACATGGAAAGAGGTAGAGCTCCCTGGAAGGTCTGCATCATCCTCATAAATCCCTCTCTGAATAGAGCATCAGATCTGGTGTCTGGTATTAAAGTTAGTGCTAAGACTGACCCGACATGAGGATTTTCTGGAAGTCCCTATTTAGCAATATTTGGCATCTAATCACTACCTTGAAACTAGCATACAACCAGAGGACATCTCAGTGCCATGACCTTGCAAGGTCAAACACACACCTTAGATCAACATTATCATGGACTAGTATACCAGGAGCATATGAATAGAACAGGAGAATGAAAGCCTTCAAGATTTACAAAACATAACTACACGGCGTGTATAAAGAGTACTCGGTGTGTTCCCTTAAGTCATTTTACATGGTCATGTACTCCTGCCTAAACTGGTTGTGTAACACCCCAAACACACAGAATTATATCCTCACACACTGCATGTACCTAAATCCTCTTATACTTCCCGATTCCTTCAACACAGATAGGCCACATGGCTCTCCTAAGGCAAAACTACAATGTTTTTTCAATGTAGACATGGTGTGTACTCAACATGCTTCTCCTAGACCCTGTTATTAGAGACACGACCTGTATACCCAGGTCACACAACACGACATGTTCGAGACGGACATGGCATTTACTAAGAAGTCCCAACAGACTGTGTGGTTTTCTACATGACTGGCTACACGGATGACACTACACAACATGTTCCAGGTGGACACAGTGTGTATGAGAGATGATGACACTGACCCGTGTTTTTCATGACACGGCTGGGTACCAGGGTCAAACTACACGGCGTGTTCAAACCTGGGACGACATTTATAAGAAGAGACTCCCATGACTTATGTTGTTAGCTACATGGACATGTTCCTAGCATCACACTACATGACGTACATAACTGGTACACGACGTGTTCCACCATGATTTTCCCCATCCCGTGTCTCTGTCCACATAGCATATGACATGGTTAGAGACTAAAGAATCTTTACATAAAGTACATGGCATGTACTTAAGAAAAAATGTTTCCTCCCAAACATAAGAACACATGGAATGTAGTCAAAACTACACGGCATGTATTCTGGGTTTTCCTAGATAGTAAGCCTCAAAAACTACTCTGGAGCCTAGAAAACACTAATATGAACACTGAAAGGGCCAAATTTTGATCTGTGGGGGCCAATATTCCCCACGAATCAAATTTTGGCATCTTAAAAAAGTTATAAATAAAGTAAAAAAGTCAATGATGTACCAAATTCAAATCCATGAGGGCCCATAACACCTCCTGAACAAAATATTGGTGTTTATTCCAACAAACCTCACACAATCAATGCACTAACAATAATTAGATATATTTATTAATGCATATATAACAACAACATGGGATTTCTAATGCATCCTAGATGACATGGAAAGAATGCATGACATGTGATTTGGAGAAGGTTCCTATATAATACCTGAGATGGCATACCCTCATCTCATTGGGTTGCAATAGAAATTAAACCTCAATAACATCAACTGTAATAGTAAAACACATGTGAATCACCCATTGGTGAAATCAAATCAATTGTAAAATTGCATAACTAGTTAAATTACAATAAAAATCTAGGGTGGATTTTCCCTATATAAGGGTTAGATACTCCAGAGAAAAACTTATTACCAAGTACCTATTCCATCCTCTCCCTTGATAAGGGCTCCAAACAATAAGTCAAGAGAAATGAACCCTCTGATACCACTTTGTAATGTCCCGATTCTGGAAGCCACCCAGGGGAGCCCCGTAACCGGTTGGTAACATGGCTTCAAGAGCATTTCCCCGAACTCTAGAGGCTGCTGACAAGTTGCTAGGGCCTTGGGTGTGAACATGGGGAAAACCATGCCCTCATTGGTAGAGTAACACAATGGAATATAAACCATTATACAATAATGGAAGTAGTAAATACAAAAAATAGTAACAGGGGAAGACTGATAAAGAAAGCAACTGGAGTAGATATATATAAATGATACATGATACATATATGTCCAGGAAAATATCCCAACACGTCACAATGCTAGAATTCAATAATTCTAAACCAATGTTAAATAGAAAGCAGATAAAATCCTCACCATCACAAGACATAGATTGGTATCATGCACTCCTGCTCCACATTAATCAAGAAACTGAAGTAGAAGGGGGCTTGCTCTTATTTATACCTGCAACAATATAATCTGTTTAGGCCCAAAAGGATGAACAAAAGAGGGTGTGAGAAAAAATCTCAGAAGGAAACCACCCAAAGATCTGTTACTAACAGTCAGTGAATATATGGATGGTAAAAGTAAAGAAAGTAATAAACATGAATGTACTCAGTAGAAAATAATCCACTGTACAATTATCAAGTAACAGCTAATCAAATCAGATAACCCAAATAGGTAACCCTCTGTGACGTACTCACAACATATCCATTCTGGTCCTACCTAGTAGATACTAGAAACCCTCTAGGAAGCACACACAGTCTAACCCCTCTAGTTCAGCTAAAGTATAGACTCTCTGAGGAAACACTCACTGTCAATTCTTCATATAGTCTCATATTAGTACTGAAGGTGCTCTAGGGAAGCACATACGTCACATTTCCTCTACGGACTACGTTAAGGAACTACAGACACTCTGAAGAAGTACTCAACGTCAATTCCCCCTATGGTCTCACATCGTAAATTATAAAGACACTTTGGAGAATCCATTATGTCTATTCTATATATAGTCTACTACACTAGGTTCTCACAACCCTGTGTAAATTCATCAAGTATTGAATAGCATAATAGCCAAAGTAAACCTCAAGAACTACTTGGATATCATTCTACAACCTAACAGCATGTCATAAACAGAACTCCCCATCCTACAACACTAGGCATGTAGCTGTTAATAGCATTACAGGCAAAACTATACCAAACTGTAAAAAACTGGAAAAACATGCATGGGAAATACATCCACAGCACAGAAAAATTACCCTATTCAAAAACAACAACCTCTATACATGCATACAATCAAATAAGGAAAACAACAGGCGGAAAAAGTAGACACGGAATACCCCGTTCAGGGTTATTGGTGAAATTTACACATAATACTCAAAGAATTTCTATAGAAAGGCCTAAACCACCTACCTTGGCATTGGGGGATTAATATAATTGAACCCTGAGGTTTGAATCACCATAGAATTTCATATATCTAAAATGAATCATCAACTGTTCAACCGACAATAACATGGAAAAGAGGAGGAATTGGTAAACGATGCTCTAGAAGAAGAGAGAACTCACCGATGCAATTCTAACGCAACCGAAAGAGTTCGATTCGGAGGGCGGTTGGAGGATCGGGGGTTAGCCAAAGATCAGCAGCTGTGCGGGTTCTCTCGAACGAATAAATCCTAAAAGAAGACAGTTATTTCCGTCAAACGTGACCCTGGTGCATTTAATGAAAAAAATAAACGATGTGTACTCACCTTTTCTTTAATCCACTTTAAGCGGCCTCCAAACACCCTTACTCGGTCGTGTGTGTGCCCCCTACACGACCAGCACACGACCTTTATATTCAAGGATGTACAGTACATGTACTCATTAAGTACACGAAGTGTACTTCAAAAATTTACAGAAACTCCCCTTATCTCAAAAACACCAGAAAAAGGAAAAAAATACCTAAAAAGAATCTATGGGTTCTTACATAATTACTTAATGACAATACCAATTGTAAAAACTAAAAACAATAATAAACAACTATAAATACATTAATAGTTTTTTCCAACCGTAATTTAAAATGGTGCCGAAAATTCATTAGCAACAAAAAGTGAGTATTTTATTCCATAGGGTTCGATTTAAAAATCGAAGTTTATAGAATCAAAAATAAACATAATAAATTTCCCGAATAAAAATGAAATTAGAATTATGATAGGAAAAAACCCAAGAGAATGATCATAAAAAATAGAAAAATAATTAGTTACAGAATTAGAAATTACTCTATAATTCACAAAACAGTGGTCAAGACATTATATGTGCATGGATTAATGAAATAATGATCAGTTAAAATAAGAAAATCATGAATTTACTGTAAAATATTTATTCATGATAATAATCCCCCATAAAATTATGTCACTTCACACAAAAAGGATTACTACCACATGTTTTCCATGAGAGAGAATCGAAATAAACAGGGAACGTAGAGAGAATAATGGAAACAATAATTCTTAAAACCATGTTAAGAACCATTAGAGATAAACAAATTTTTATTGATTTTGTATTCTATTCTATAACCCCTTCACACTATTTATAGGTACCATGTAATAAAAAATGGCCGTGAAACCCTAAAATATATCCTTTGAGATTAAGAAATCTTCTCATATAACCTTCCTTTGAAATAATTATTCTATATTTGAATCTAGAGTTAATCACATGTGGTAACATTCCCCTCGTATGAATTCATAACATCCAAAAAAATATATGGATATTTGTTTTTAATATTTAAAAGTACCATGTCATAGTCCAAAAACCTCATCCAATGTTAATACAGTATCTTATAGCCTCTTCTTTTACATGGAACCCTCATTCATCAATATTCACGAATGCAAGGAATGATTTGTTTATAAATATCATTATAAACATGGTTTTAGTCCACTATGACACAATTCATCCTATTTCAAAGATTTTCCATGCACATTGGCCCATTATTGTGGGCCGCAAGATAAATTTTATGTAATTCTGGTGGCATTTTTAGCTTTTTCCTTCACATATTCACCATAGTTTGACTCACTATAGTTTTTCATATTTATTTTGTCTGTTTTAATATACCAATCACCTCATACATGATCAAATTTTCATTTTCTGGGGTGTTTCGGTCACAATTCCTCCATTTCCACCATGACACCTCAAACAACTTGCTTATCTGAAGCCGTTTTGGCCTCATTATCATATAGGGTATTATCACCATTCATTTTTTGTTCATAGGGAATTTTCAAAGATCCAATATTTCACCACGATGATCCTCACCTAAAATGTGATGATACGACTAGAAAATTGGATTTCAACAATGAAAAAATGGTTTTATAAAGAAACCACATAGTGGTTCGACAATCATTGAAGGTGTAGATCTGGAAGCAGGTGCTTCCAAGAAGATATGTGTGATGAGGTTGTAGTTAAATAGTGTTTTTCTAATTAATTAATAGTATATTTAGAGTTGGTATCCTAAATAGGCAACATCGATGGTGGGACACTCCTTAAAAAGTGATTCTGATCCCTTCATTAGTTGTTCAAGTCAGATGGGTGTTCGAAGACCGATACCATCATCGGCGCAACATTGAATCAATGATTTTTTCATCCCACCACTCTCTATATCTACCTTTTGTACATATATTCTTTCCTCCCCACACTATTCATGATCATTTCCCCCTTATTCACCCAAGTTGGATCTCCCCTTAGCTTGATAGACTACACATATAGCTGTTTATGTGACTTTATTATGGGTTGTGGTTTGACCAAGCATTTATCCTATTTTGAATCTATAATTATAAAAAGACATAGTAAACTTTCAATAATTCTAAGTACCTTTAAATTCCATTTTAATATTCAATTTTCTATTTTTTCCAAAAAATATTTCAGAATAATATTTTAAAAACAATAAATTAATCATTTAATACCTTTCATAAAAAAGATAGAAACTAATAAAATTTTTATTTAATAATTTAAAAATATTCATTCATAATATAGTTACACTAATGGGGAAATATATTTTAATATTTTAAATTATAAAATGATATGAAATAATATTGATAACAATTAATGATTACAAATTTCCATTATTCCCAATAAAATACACTTTCATTGTATTTTGTATTTTAAATAAAAGGGTAAAAATATTGTATAATTTTAATTTTCATAAGAGAATATTTTTTTCATTCATCAAGTATAAATTATCTTGTTATGGAATTTTTAGTTTTTTATGAAAAAAATTAGAATGCTAAAATACGGATTTTTCAAAAAATATAATTTTTATTAATTATAATTAAGTAATAATACACTAGATGGTCAAAAAAATCATTTCCATAATAAAATATGTATTAAAGGAATTAAGTTATTCAATTTTAAAAATTATTTGAACAAGGAAAATCTTTCTCTAAATTATTAGAGAAACATTAATATTTTTTTTAATAAAAACACTTTTCCTTCCCTTCCTCAAATAAAGCGTGATGATGGTCAATTCCATTTTTAGATTATTTATAAAAGAAAAAAACATTATTTTTTTATAAGAATAAAATTTATTTTATAAAAAATTAATTTATATGATAATATTTTCTTGTAAAGAAATTTTAAATTGTAATAATTATATTTTCTTAAAAACTCGTATTTACACATTATATGAATTCATTCAAAATTAACTTTTCAAACCATTAAAAAATATTTTTGTTAAATTATTTAAAATGATTAAATAATGGTTAATGGAAACATTATGTTATAGAAAATTTATTGTTTATATCCAATACTAATATTTTTTCTCATATAAAAATATAACACATCCACCACATCTTGTTTTAGAATTCCTATTAATTTACCCTTTAAAATTCAATATATTGATCCTATGATAACCCAATAACACTTTGAAAATAATCTAGTCACTATTATGTATCATTAGACTATCATTTCAGTGTGTAATTCCTAGAGAATACTCTTGTATTTGACCTGAATATCAACATATTCATAGCATATATTTCTATATTTTTTACTTTCATAACTTTTTTTCACGACGAATCAGGTGGAGTTGACCGACACGCCCGACTCTCGATCTCCCAGAGGGTTGAACTCTGCTTAGTCGCTCAAATCGGGTATATTGGTCTTAGTTTCAAAATTCCCAATGGTTCCATATCCAACGATATGTGGACATGATTTCCAATGGCTTACATTCGCTGGGTGATTTGGCTACTGAAGCCTAAGAGCCAACATTTGTCGGGAGGATGGGAAGTTGGGCTCATCACACCCTTTTAGGGGGAGGGGGATTATTGACTATTCCGGAACTCCCATATCTATTTAAGACGTATTCATATGTTCGCAAATATTTGGTTTATACCTAAGCCTAGTATCCATGGATTACTCCTGGTTGATAATGGTCAGCTGAACGTAGGGATTTAGAATCATTTAGGCCTGAGGTTTACCATCCCTCGTCGGATTAATGACTCCGAGGAGTTTGGACTCATTGAGACAACACTGGTTTGAAGCCTTATAACTGGGCACTCAAGAGTTTATTGTCATCCAGGGAGGACATATAACGACTTGAGCGTTTGGATCGAACCTGTGATATAGGATTCTTACTTATCCTCGTGAGAGGAATCAGATTCCACATAGTTCAGTAATGTAGTTTAACGTCATGTGGGATGAAGGATCGTGGCTTACACTCTTAGGTGGCCCGATGAGATGGTGGATGGGGCATACACTCTAGGGTACCCCATAGAGTTGGTGAGCCTACGTAAAGGGTTCAGAATGACCGGGTGGTGGGCTTGAACCTCATAGAGGCTTCTTATGTACCATGCCTTGAAATGGATCAAAGTCCTCGTAGTTCCCAGGAGATGGTGTCTGAGAACCGACGTGAAGCTGGACCAGGGATCTGATGGGTAGTGGGATTTATCCTCTTGGAGGCTTCCTACGTACCATTCCATGACATGGATCAAAGTCCTTGTAGTTCAGGAGAGGTGGTGTTCGGGTCAGTGCTTACTCTAAGCCCATGTGAGTCATGCTTGGTGTGAGAAGCAAGGGGCAGCAAAGACTTGACTATCACATCGCGAATGGTGCATCTGTGGGAAGCGGATTGGGGCATACACATTGGGATGCCCAGGGAAATAGAGATTGGGAATTACTCCAAGATGGAGTCCCGATGGTGACGAATCCCAGAGGGAGTGGTAAATGATACCCCTATGTCCATATCCCCTCTTGGTTCTTGTAACCGGGGAAGTATAGAGGTTCATGGGAGCTACCTCATGTGAGAAATTCTAGGGGATTACACCAAGGAGGATACCCTTTCACTCCCAAAAGATGGGAGATGTGCTCACCACCAGATTAGAATGGAAATGGAAGTGGGGTCCCCCAATCTGGTGAGTGGAAAGGCCGAAAGGGGACTTTGGGCTCGGACCCTAAATTACAGTGGGAATGTGAACCCAAGAACGCTTTGGGAATATTCTCAAGGGCCATAGCAACCCCTTTTCCCTCTCTTAATGTGGGTATGTTAACTCAAGGAGGAGCGTTGATGCGCCTGAAGGTTTCATCATATGGGTCTGGTGGCTTCGGTGGATGCCTTGGCTTGGGGATGTGGAATGGACCAATGAGGGGGTTGCGAAGGATTGGGTCAGATTTGAAAGATTTTATCTGACTCAAGGAATGGGAACACTAAAGGATTTGGTGGGCCACACTTGTTTATGAGGAGTGGTTCCCTTCGCATAGGGGGTGCTACGAGGCTGAAGAGGTCGTCTGCTTACCAGGGTGGTACACGGAATGATAGGCACCCCGTGTAATAGGGTAGTACGTGGCTTTGGGGTCAGCCTCTGTACCAGGTTGGTATGCGGGGGAGTCCATGCGATCTGTGGTGGCCAAGGGTGATGCTGGTTGGGGGTTCATCGGTCGGGGCTTCACCTATGTAAGAGGGTGCTACGCAGTACACCGGATCAAAAAAGGGGCATAAGCTCCCTCGTCCATGGGGTGTGTATCCACGTAGGGGTAATGGTTCGTGGTGTTCTTTTAATTTTTATTAGAATTTCATGGTTCAACAATTTGTTATGCGTTTTCGGTTCCTTATTTATTCGTTTCCAGCATCATATCTATTCTGGTTCCCGAATTGGAACTTCGTTGTTTGAGAAATCCAAAGCTCGTTCCTCTGAAATCCTTCCACCTTCCTCTGATCGATCCCTCTCTTCTCCCCCTCGAACTCCTTTTCTATAGATGGGATGGAGATGTATCTGGTGTCATGAGACACCTTTTGGGGAGGCCCGTGACCAAAAACGCAGTTTACAGATTACTTGGTCAATCCGCTTCACGTGGGGGGGGGGTATTGAATGCACCTTCCCCGTGAACCAAACTAGTTTGGGGAGTGATTCACTATCGTGCAGGCCTTTTCCTATGTTCAGCTAATGACAACATCCTTTGTTCCGGCCGGTTGATGCGGTTCACGACTGGGTTGTTTCGTGATGGTGGACAGGCCATGCGCCCATCCTACTTCGCACTCTTAGAGGGTTCCCACCTCTGTTACACGAACAACAGCGGTCTGTGGAGGAGACATATTTCTTACCTGGCTGCGTACCATCACTGTTGGACCATTAGGTGGACTTTTCGATCATTTTCCTATTTCATGGGTGTTTTTTACATTTTTTCCCAATTCCTTGATGGAAATTGGGTAGAATCCTATCTTGAATTGAGGGTATTCTCATTCTCCTTTGCGGATTTTTGAGGACCCTACAAATGCCCCCTTCAGAATGGGGTCCGATCAGAATGAAGAGGAGACTATTCTGATCTAGAGTGGTCCTGAAATGTTGATAGTTTGTGGTAGAAGAGTGGACCCAGTAGGGGACCATGCCTATAAATACGGGGGGCCTTCACTTGTCTTTTACTGGATTATTCTTGAAAAAAGAGCTCTCTTTCCATCTCCACGATCATTCTCATTCTCAAAATTCCTCATCCGTGAACCAGCTTCCATTTCCCCAAACCATTCCTCATTCACGCCTTCTTTCACCCACAAACCAAACTCCCAATTGTGAACTAACACTTTTGATCAATTAAAAAGTAAGTTACAATGGGCCACATTGGAACTCGCTACGCGGTTTTGATTATCTGCAAACTAAAAACCTTTCAAACTTTGAAAATTTCTTATGTCTTCCGAACATAAACATTTAAATCTAGGATTGAGATTCTGTGGAGCAGCATGGTTCACGGGTTTTTGGACAATGCTTCATGGGCCAGAGTGTCGCAGACTTGTTCGGTGTAGGGTTGGATTGCAGGATGCAATCATTGCAAACCAACTTTCTGAGGCCTTCTCGCGGACCTCGTCATGAAGGCTCCTTGACAGAGTCCTTTTCCGTAAACTTGGTATTTTTGTCCATATGTTATTATTCCATACTAACAATTTTCCTTGTTTTTTTTGTAATGAAGGTAGAAAATATGGTTCCTCTTCGACCTTCACCCAGGCCTTTTGTCGAGCCTCTTCCAATTGGTGACCAATGCTTAAGGGATGTGGTCAGCTCTGTTCAGGATGGAGTCCTCCACACTCCACTGTGCCCCCTCCTCGCAACCTTGACGTCCGATTCATAGCAGAATTACCTCTTTTCCAACAAACTTCTTGCCTATGGGTTCAGTTTATTTTCTGATACGCCGATTATAGTGCCGTCTCATGACAACAATCCCATAACATGGATATTTACGATTACTATCCCTCGAGTTGTGATATCTACTAAGTGGTGGCCTTCCCCAAGGGATACCGCTGCTGAATCTATGCCGAATCACCTAACCATGTCCCCGATCGGAGAACAATGTCAGCAGGTTGGGTCAATTCACTGTTAACGAAGCATTGCCTGAAATGTCATGGTAAACAACCAACGTGGATGGTCGGCGGACTGAGACCTCTGACCTAGAGGGGAATTTAAGTCATTGGATTGGGTGTGGCCCATCTGGGGTTTCGAGAGGTGTGCAGAGTTTGAGGCAGAATTGTGAGACATAGGCTTATATAAAGCTGCATGGGTGTCACATACATATACCCATTGGCCCCACGCCCTTTCCAGGAAGTTTATGAGCCGTGGGAGTCCGGATACCAACACATTTCATCTGGTCCATGGGGAGGTGGGTATCAGTCTTTGGGATGTCTTCCAGATTTTAGGGGTACCCATTTTTGGTGGCATGTATAATGAATTCTTTCCTCCCCCTTATGTGTGGGACAATGAAGAGAGGACTCCTCCCTTGGGTGAAGTAGCTTATTGATCAGGCCCGAGAGCATTCGAAACATACATATGTGAAACATCTTGTCCCATATCGTGAATGGATCAAGGATTTCTATAGAGAGAGAAAGTACATGTCTCTCTTATGCAGGCACATGACCTATCATATGATGGAGTCCGGTAGGAAGAGGGGTAGATATTGGCTGATCCTGGAGGAGGTCAAATTCAAAAGGTGGGGCTCGGAACTAGTGGAAGACATTGACCATCTGCTCATCTTGGCGGTATTTATAGCCATGTTCTTGAGTAGATGCATATTTCCCATATGCGTGACTAGTAGTGTGTGGGTCTCTACTTTTGTGATGGTGGTACGGCTGGCCACCGACTGCGTCATCAACTTGGTTGTCCAAGTTCTGGCTAGGATTTATCAGTTTCTGGGTAATATTATCGAGGGGAATCAGCCAAACCTAGTATTTGACCCTTTTCAAATCCTCTAGGGATGGCTGGGAGCACATATTAGTAACTATTATACTTTCATCATCCCTTTTCAGATTACGGGCACTGTATTACAGCCGTATTTTCAACTGACCAACGGGGTTATGCCTGAGGAGTGGGTGGCCCAAGAGAAGGATGAAAAATAGATGGTTCAGAATATGTGTCTACTGTCGAGCCGGATCTCGAGTTACGATCATTTAAATTTCTGACCATATCCCTCTCCGACCAGTGTGATCACGAACACTGTATTAGAGGAATTTAGCAAGCGGGGCTACCTCATCTCCCTCCGAGAGGGTATTTTGGTGGCTCGTATTGGCGGGGAACTGATTTGTGAGAGGTATGCACCTATCAAATTCAGATGTCAATTTGGCTGTGTCCAAGTGTTGTGTCCTATTGCACTCAATGGTGCCCCCAAGAACTTCCACCTAATGGTGGACAAACAATTGTGGTTTACGTTCACCTGGGAGGATACTGGCTGCGAGGTTATGACCCCAGTGCTTGTATACTCCATTCCTTTCTTATCCAAAATCAATGCCTACTCATGGGTCCAATCGTACCTGAATGGTCAGTTAGGGCTATGGTTTCCCACTATCTCGAGTCCTAAGCCATCGAAGACCAAGAAGAAGTGGATGGGGAAAAATGATCCAACCAGGTCGGGAAATGATCTCGGCAACCCTGCAGGTCCCACGCTTCCGGGGAAGATTTTAATGGGCAGCGGTGTATCCTCACATGCCCTCGAAGCTGCTCAGAGAGAGCTGGACATTCTTTCTGATGCTTCCTTTCTGACGACATGGGGCCAATGGGATGAATTAAGTGGTCAATCATCCTTTCGTAGCCAGTGCCCCTGCTCTTTGTGGCAGTATCTCCAGGAGTCTGAAATGGTGTTTGACGGACAAGGCTACATATCTGATCATGTCGACATTCTTTACGATGTGGTTCCGGAGAGGGCCAATCGGTATTTCTGGGACCTCGAGGCCTACATTCATGCACGCCAGGGTTATACGGTGTTGACACATCAAGTCCAGGCCATGCTGTGATCAGTGACTGATGAGGCGGAGGAAGAGAGCAATCACTCTTCAGGGGATGATGATTACACTGGTTACCCTGGTGCAGCTGAGGCAAGGGAATTCTCCCTCATGCCCGTGGGGTCTCACCCATAGGTAGCTCCAAGGAGTTCTAGGGTGGTGGCGAGATCTGGAGAACAAACACGACAATCAGTGCCTCCGCCAACCCCTACCACTACCAAACCCTCTCAGGTTGATCCCCCTCGGCTAGCTATTCCTATTACAACTGCATTTCCAGATGCGTGAAGGATTTGGGATGACCTGAGGGTCAATGGCTCAGATGAAGAGGTTTGGGAGTTACTCCAAGAGATCCCTCTCGTGATTCCATGTATTGGGACTATTTTCGCTCTACCTCACCTACTATTGGAAGAGGATCTGGACGAAATAGTTTCCTCATTGAATGATATGGATGCATACATCCATTCACTCTGAAATAGTATTTATGAGTTTAATCGAGTGTCTATGATGATAATACATCATGAATCATCTGATCCAGAAGAAGAGGTTGGCCTATTCGTTGGTTCTGGATTTCTTCCTCCTTTACTGTGATGGTTCTAAAGTTTCTTCTCTTTATAAAAGGTGACGAGGATTCCCAAGGGAAATTCATTCCCCACTGTATACTCCACGTGGTACCGTAGCAGGCGAACATGTGCCTTCGACTATGGGGGTCATCGAGGAGGGGTCTCTTGGTGCGGCTAAGCACATGTAAGAAACTATCGCGGATCCAACTACGGTATTTCCTCCTCCATCTCCTCCCAACATTTCGAGTGGGTAATTTTCCCCTGGGTAGATCCAGAGACGTCAGAAGGAACCCCAATTATCATAACAGCTCAGACAGGGGACATCGGGTAATCATGATTACCATTTCCTCGATTTCTAACTCATATGTCCCGTATCGGCCAGTTATTAATTTTTTTTGCGATATGGTGTAAGAACAATCGGAGACTTGGTTGTGGCTACACAAGAAGTCGTACCTTCTTCCCCTTTATTATTTGAGGGGCCTCCTACAGTCATACCGTAGGGTGATGATATGGCAGGCCCTGATGAAGGGGCTAGTGATGTGGACACCTTCCTTCTGTCATCCTCAATCATAGATATGTTAGATGAGGAATCACTGGAAACCAAGACTCACGTTGATCATGCTGCATCTATAATTGAGATGGAGGATGGGTCTCCATTGATTACCAAGGAGGCTTCAGTTCTGACGGGGTCGGCAGCCTTAGACTTGATGGATCCCATGGCAATAGAGGAAGATCTTGCCATAAGGCCATTTGTCGGAAATCTAGAGAGGGCCATCATCCTATTTACCGGCAGAGTAATTTTAAAGAGCTTGATCTCTATAGATGAAAACTTTGTGGTGGATTTGGTATTTGTTGGCCTTGGGTTTGGCCTTAGGTCCTGGACAACTATGGGGGTTCCCAGGACTCCCTTGCCTCTCGATAATGTAGTGTCTTTCCTGAGCGGCGGTAGCGGCGGCGTATCGCTTGAGGGTACCGATGCCTTGATGATCGGAGGTAAGCTTCTCAATATTTTTCCACTGACTCCCTTTATCTTAAATTTTCAGATTAATGATACTTATATGTCTCATCTACTTCCATTCCTTAAGACCATAACCTTCACTATTGGTGACTGTGTCGTCGGATCAAATCGTGCATGTTACAACCATCGCCGGGGGCAAAGTTTCCGCGAAGTCAGAGCTTGCGGGTGAGGCCGCATTGGGTCCCTCTATGGTGAAGTTTATCCTAGAGTGTGTATCTTTGTCTGGGAGAGACTTCAAGCCTGATCAATGAGTCTTTTTCAGTCTTCTACCTACTCGACGAAGGGCAAGGGAGAAAATTTTCAAGCTGATTTCTCAGACGCCCTTGGATGAGATGCCGACTAAATTCCCGAAGCTACGAAATCTATTTGTGCTGCTGGGATTCGACAGCTTTCACTACCATGGTATTTATTATATAGATACGCAGGTTTTCGCAGACCGAGAGAGGATTGGTGGTTTCGACTCCCACCTTTCTGCTGCTCAATATGAATCGTACCTTTCCATGACCCGATAACTATTCCTAACAGAAGCTCATGATCATGCCGGGGAGGTCGTGAGACATCAGGGAGAAGTCATTAAGTATCGTTCTCAACTGGAGGTGATAAGGAGTGACATATAGAAGCTGCAGTAGGAGGAGAATTATGTCATATCCAAAACTGATGAAGGGGAGCGGTAGATGGAAGAGGAGATGAGGGTGAGCTCAAAGGCGACACAGGAGGCGGAAGCGCTGTGGTCTAGTGCAGAAGCTGAGACAGCCTTGCTGCATAATCTCTATCAAGAAATCGGGGATTCACATCAACACTTGTTAAAACTTTTTTAATCCACTGAAATCTCTTGTAATAAACATTCATGATGGAGGAGGCTCTGGATTGTGGATTCCCTTCCCATCAACTTTGTTATGGAACAAAAATATGTTTCTCCTTATAGATTTTTTTATCTTCTCCTGTGACAGAAATTACTTGACATGATTGATGCATATTGAAAATCACTGAACATAGAATAATCAGAGTTCCGGACAATTGATAAAATAGAAACAAGCTCTAATTTTTTCCTGGACCATGGGATCCAGAGAGAATAGTTTGACTATTGCTAGGGTTTTGTAGAAACACCCTACAAAATTGTTGTCTTTTCTATTAATTCCATAATGTTTCCATTGCCAATTTATTGTGGACCTAGTGGGTATAGCCGGGCTTTTCATAGGTCTTCCTTATTGGGTTTTTTTGCCAAAAAGGATTTGCGACTCTCTTTTTTTGTGAGCTGTTTGAAGTCCCACCGACAAGAATATCGTTACTGATGTTTTAGGTCGAACAACTTTGACTAGATATGGTGGGGCGAGGTCCCCAAAAAGGATTGGTTGATTAAAAGATGTCTCATTACCCTTCAGAAGCACGTGGTGGGTGGGGGGAACATGTTTAGATTTTAATGACATGTAGGGCATGGTTCAAGGTTTGGTCGCCGTATCGGCTTGTAGAGGTAGGAAAAGAATCACCTAAGGAAGACTTTCCTTTTTTAGACGGGCCAGGGGCGATCAATATGCAGAGCCGCTAAGGGCATGGTATGAATAGTCATGAAAAGGTGTCTTTAATTCAATGGTTTTCTATTTATTATGGCATGAGGACTTCATGGAATTCCGTCTTATGAAAACTACCAGGGGTGGATTGTTGTACATGAAAACTACCAGGGGTGGCTTCGAAAGGGTGTGTGAAATCTGAAAGGGTTTGCGAATATTCATATTAAACATGAGTGTGGATGCATGGTCCCTATCCTATGCATTTAGTTATCATAGAGGATGGTTGGATCTTGGCACAGTTTAATGTTATGTAGCTAGGACATTGTTTAAAATGGAGAAGCTTCTCCTGGTTCTCGGTAATCTTGTCAGAGACATTCCAGCATAATCAAGAGGAGTTGTGAAAGGGGTTGGTAAACTATAGCTCAGAGGGTTTCCAAATCCCATGATGGATTTGGGGGATCAGGGGATAAGATTCGTATGGAGAGATGCATTTCCTAAGGAAATCATGCCTTTTGTAGACTGGACAGGGGCAATCAATATACAGAACCACTGAGGGCATGAAATGCATAGTCATGCAAATGTGTCCTTATGTCAAAGATTATATTCCCTCGATAGGTGGAAAAATTTAGGGAAGTTAAGATTTGGGACTACCAGGGGTGGATTACAGGGGTTCCGCTCCTTCTGAGTACATAATATGGTTTATGAGGAGATATTTCATGGATATAGGAGAAACATATGGGCTAAATTTCCCAGGAATGGGTGAAGTCGTCCCTTCTTAGGCTAGTGTGAGATAGTGGTTTGCGCAGGTTTACCCTGTACACTGAGGGATAGAGGAATGCCTCCATTCCCAACTAAACCCATGATAGGTTAGACCATGTAGTTTAATGTCATGCGGCGAGGACGGAGAGAATTTTAAATTTCATGCAGTTTAACATCATACGGTGAGGACGGGGAGCATTTTAATTTCCGTGCAGTTTAACATCTTGCGGTGAATACAATGGGAATTTTGGTAGATGTTGTTCATTTTAACGTCATGCAACAATGACATGGGGATTTTTTAAACCTGTGAAAAATGCTCACAATTGGAGGCATTTTCATGGATGTTTAATGCTTGGTCTCTACAGCTCCACACCAATTGGCAATGACATGCTCCATATAGTTTTAATCGTTATGTGGTGAGGAAATAGTTTCAAAAGCCACTCTTGATCAGAATGTAAAAGAGATTTAACATCTCAAAATGTCCAAGATGTGGAGAAGGGTTGATGGTGTAAATAGTGGTTCTGAGGCTTCTTGAATCAGGAGAGGTGATATGTGGGCTCTGAGGCCGGTAAGCGTACGGGGATAGGAAGATCATCACCAGAGGAAATCATGCCTTTAGTAGACGTGCCAGGGGCTATAAATATGCAGAGCTGCTGATGGAATGGTATTTATATTCGTACAAAGTTGTCCACGGGTCAATGAATTTCCACATCCGATGGCCATGAATGATTATGAGGATCCTCCATTATCTGGGCTACGATGTGTGTCATTTTTTAAAGAAATATCTAGACATGTTGGGGATGTTCGTCCCTGGTTGCTGTTAAAACTCGAAGAGTTCACCACACAGATTTATCTTGCACATGGGGTATGCCTTAACTCTATGTAGTTTAACATCGTGCGGTAAGGATGAAGTACTCTTAGTTTAACGGTCGTATATTTGATACCATTGGGTGACTATTGCTATAATTACCCAAGAAGGCAATTGAGTTAGGAGGATCTGGTATACTTTGAACAATTTTAAAGGAATGAGGGTTTAAACTGTAACTATGGGGTATCATGCATCATGAGGCATGGTATGGGGGCTCTGAGGCCGATAAGCGTACATGGTTAAGAAGAGTACTACCAGAGGATAGCATTACTTTGGTTGATGGGCTTGGGGCTATCAATATACAGATCCGCTGAGGTCATGGTATCTATAGTCATACAAAGGTGTCCACGGGTCAATGAATTTCCACTTCCTATGGCCATGGATGATTATGTGGATTAGGGATTGCTCATAGTATAGTGTTTGGCATATGAGGATAATGGTGTCCAAGCATACAAGAAATGTCTTCGCCACAATTGCCCATCAAATCATGGTATCCTTGCCCTGACTTGATGTTTTTAGATGAAACTGTTCATGGTAACCATAGGCGGATACATATGCTAACCAGGTAGGGATACACTGTCAATGTTTGGATGTGAGAGGGGAATGAACTTTTAAACCACTAATCCATTAATTTGTGGGTCGGGAGATATGATATGGGGGCCCTGAGGCTGGTAAGTGTATGGGGCTAGGAAGATCATTTCCTAAGTAAATCATGCCTTTGTTAGATGGTCCAGGGGATATCAATATGCAGAGCCACTGAGGGCATGGTATAGATAGTCGTTCCAAGGTGTCCATGGGTCGATACCTTCCCACTTCCAATGGCCATGAATGGTTATGAAAATCCACAATTATCTGGGTCATGGAGTCTGATGCATGTAGAGGATGCATCCAAACGTGCAAGGAGTATTACCATCTTGTTTCTCGATATATATTGGGTGGGTCATGACGAACTCCATGCAGTTTAACGTCATGCGGCGAGGACGAAGATTGTGCTGTTTAACGTTGTGCGGTGAGGACAGAGGTGAACTGGCATGAAAAAGGGATTCTGTGTAGTTTAATGTCATGTGGTATGGATGAGGGGTATACATGTATTTTTTTTATTGGCATCTGGGCTGGGAAGTAAGATCTCAAAGTCACTATGTATCATACGAGGGCAGGAATCAAGCCTCACATAGTTCATTTTGGGGAATACACCGCGTGCGAGTCTGGTCTGTATGGGGTGAAAGGGTGTATTTTTAGTTTTATTTGGGTTGTATGGGATAGAATGTGGAATTCTGGCATCACTATGTATCCTGCTAGGGCAGGAATGAAGTCGTACGTAGTTTTTTAGAAGATAAAACACCTTGTGTAGGTCTGGTCCGTACATGAAGGAAAAGGGCATTTTCAATCCTTCTTATCCATGTAGTTTAATTTCATGCGGTAAGGATGGGGGATACACCCCATGCAAGGTAGGTCCGTACACGGGGGGGAAGGGAATTTTTAACTTTATTCGGTGATGGTTGTGCGAGGATGCGAAATCCGGTGTCACTACGTATCCTGCGAGGGCAGGAATCAAGCTGTACGTAGTTCTTTAAAAGATAATACACACCATGTAGGTCTGGTCTAGACATGGAGGAAGAGATAATTTTTATATTTTTTATTTCATTTTGGGGTGGTTGGGCCTATATGGGGAACCGTGGCATCGATATGTATACTACGAGGGCAAGAATCAAGCCGTATGTAGTTCCGTGATATCCATGCAGTTTAGCGTCATGTGGTGATGAAGGAATAAAATTAGTTTACTTTAATAGTGTTTGGACCAATGGGGCTTGGATGTTTAATGTCTTTCATCATGTACAATGGGTGCTTGGCAGTTTAACGTCCTGTTGCTCGGAAAATGGGTGCTTGGGAGTTTAACATCCTGCAGCTCGGACGATGGGTGTTTGGCAGTTTAATGTCCTACACCTTGGACGATGGGTGCTTGGCAGTTTAACGTCCTGCAGCTCAAACAATGGGTGCATGGCAGTTTAACGTCCTGAAGATCCGATGATGGGTGCTTTTGATTATGAGAAATACTTCTTAAAAAATATCACATTTGTAAGAGAGGTAGTGAATTTCCCATCAATAGAAATCAACACATATGCTTCATTGGAGTAGACCTTGTGTATAACATATGGTCCCTCCCACTTGGGCTCTATCTTTAGAGGCTTCCTTCTAGGTATCATTGGGGTCCGAAGGACCAACACTAATTCTCATTCTAACAAAGACCTAAGACGAACCTTTTAATTGAAGGATTGTGCAATCTGTTTCTGATATACCTCCAGATGGTGAAAAGTGTGAAAATTCTTCTCATCTGGCTGTTCCAATTCACCTAGCCATTTTTCTGATTACTTATTGTTGGATAACTGATCAGAAATTGCAACACTAAGTGAGGGAAATTATAGCTCAATGGGTTGGACCTCTTCTGTTATGTATACTATTGAGTACAGAGTATCCCGAGTAGCAGTGCATATTGTGGTTCGATAATCCCAAAATGCATGGAAGAGATTATCTGGACATGATTTCTTGTCTTTATCCACCATTTTCGGGAGAATTTTTTACATGGTCTTGTTGAAAGACTCTATCTTTCTGTTGGCCACTGCATGGTAGCGGGATGAGTGGTTAGCCTTGATACCATATTCTTGGTACAATTTATCCAATTCGGCAGAGCAGAATTTGGTGTCATTATCCGTCAATATGGTATGAGGGACGCCAAATATGGTGAGGATATTGGTTTTCACAAAGTTGACAACATTTTTTTATCCCGAATTCCTTGAGGGGTACAACATCTGCCCATTTTAAAAAGAATTCGGTTGCTGTGAGGATACACATTAATCGTTTGGCCATGGTGGGAGGATATAATCCCACAATGTCCATTCCACAGATGGAAAATAGCCAGGAGTACTTAGCCTGATGAAGTAACTCCAGGGGTTGGTGTACTAAATTGGCATGAATTTGGCATGAGTGGAATTATGTGGTGAAGTGCTCTCAATATTGTTCCACGGTGGGCCAATAGTACCCAAGCCTTCAAACCTGATGGGAAAGATTAGTTCCTGACTCGTGTGCCCCACATACATCAACATGCACTTCAGCAATGACAATAGCTGTTTCTTCTCCATCAATGGATCTGAGTAGGACTCCGTCAGGGCCTCCTCTGTAGAAGACCACTTTCTGAACCGTGCCTCCGTATAGGACAAAGTTAATTTCACTTATCTATATTTTGTATCATTCATCCCTGTCTAATGGAAGATCTCCCCATTAAATATAGTTTTCAATTGGGGTCATCTATCCGGTGGGAGGAGCGTATGGCTCAGGGACAGAACTGACTTCATTGATTTCTTCTAGCTTAGTCTAAACAAATGGCAAGACCATTAAATGATGAGAAATACTGATAATTGTTTTATCCCGGTTTGGGATAGCTAGGGTTGTGGCCGCGTTAGCCAATGCATCGACCTAGGCATTCTGAGACCGGGGAATATAGGTCAACATTGGTTTTGTGGAGAATTCCGCCATTAACCTTTGGACATGGTCAAATTAGGGAATTAAATAATTCTTTTTAATAGCATAGTCACCATTGACTTGCTTGATGACCAGTTCTAGGTCACCTTGTACCTTTTGGTGTTGTACATGTGCCTGAAGTCCCAGCTCCAGGCCTACAATGAGGGCTTGATACTCTGCCTCATTGTTCATACATCCTTCTGATAGGAGGAATGAATATGGAAAGACTGAATTTTTTGGGGACAAGAGTATTATACCCAATCCCATCTTTTTAAATTTTGTATCCTCCATTCTTTTCCCTATCGGGTTTCCGGATGCTCCTTCGATGTACATTACCCATGTTGGGAGCACCTCTTGAACCGATAATATGTCTTCATCAAGTAACTCGACGTCCAGTGCGGTGGTCCCTGTGGAGGGGTGATTTTCCAGAAAAGCTGTTAACACCTGGCCTTTGATGGAATTCTCAGCCACAAACCAGATGTCAAACTGTTGCAGGATGACTACCTATCAGGATAGGTTCTCAGTCAGCATTGGGTGGTTGAGGATGCACTTGAGCGGGTTACTCTGTGAGACCAAATGGACATCATGATGCTGCAGATAATGTTGCAATTTTTGAACTATGAAGACCAAGTCCAAAAAACTATTCTCGATGATTGAGTATCATGTTTTAGCATCGGTAATAGTTCAGATGAGGTAATAGAGACTGTTTTCTCTGCCGATGTCATTTTTCTGTGCGAGGAAGTCTCCCAGAGACCGCTCTATGGTTTTCACATATTGGATCAGAGGTCTTCCTTCGACCGGGGGTAGGAGAACTGGCAGGTTTAAGATGTACTTATTTATTCTATCGAATGTCTCTTGGAAATCATTCATCCATTGGTACGTAACCCCCTTTTTCATTAACCTAGTGAAGGTAAAACATTTGTCTGCCAGGTTGGCTATGAACCACCTCATATAGGCCAACTGACCTTGGAATTCTCTTAACTAAGTGATATTGCGGGGAGGTGGTAGGACAAGGATAGCCCTTGTCTTTTTATGGTCGACTTTGATGCCACGATGGCATACAACAAATCCAAGGAATTTCCCTGAGGTAACCCCGAAGGTGCATTTCAAGGGATTCATCTTTAGGATATGCTGTCAAAGTTTGTTGAAGAGGGTTTCAAGGTCTAACAGGTGATCTGAGTACTGTCTTAATTTGATCACCAATTCATCCACGTAGCATTCTATGAATCTCACAAAGAAGTTTTTAAAGATACGATGCATTGCGCGTTGATATGTGGTGCTAGCAATATTGATACCAAAGGGCATGACACTGTAACAGAATATTACTTGATGGGATCTGAAGGCATTGGATTCTTCTTCTTCTAAGGCCATCTAGATTTGATTATTCCCAGAATAACATTCCATGAAGGAGAGAGCTTCATACCCGGTCATTACGTCGATTAATAACTCTATAATCGGGACCATGAAATCATCTTTCAGGAATTGCTGATTAGGATCTCTGAAATCGACACAGACGTGGATTTGTTCGTTCTTTTTCTGGACGGGGACAATTTTGGCCAACCAGATGAGGTATTGGACCTCCCAAAAGAGTCCCGCTTTAATAAGCTTATCAACTTCAGACACTATTTTGGAATCATCTGAGGGGTGAATCCTTCTGGCGGCCTGTTTATTGCCTATGTGGTCTTCTAACAGTCCTAAGTGGTGCGTCGCCACATCGGGATTGAGTCTCGGCATTTCTGTGTAATTCCAGGAAAAACCTCCCAGTGTTGTCTCAGGAAAGAGGTATATACCTCATGTTCATTGGGAGACATGGCTGTACTAATGAGAGTGGGCCTCGGGTCTTCCTCGGTACCCAGGATTATTTCCTTGAGCTTGTCCACATTGGTGGAGATACCTTCCTCCAATGAAGGAGGTACATCACTGAGATCTTCCTTCTCTTCTTCCCCCACATTCTCACCTTCCTGAGCTGATGGGGGGATGATTTTTGGCCCGGGCTCTTGGGGTCTAGAGGCAATGCCTTGTAGGTATCCCTGATCAAGAATTCATCCCCAGATTGAGGGTTATCGATCATTTCTACACTTCTATGCTCAGTCGTTATGGCTGAAGTCATGAAGATAGTTGACTGTGTGTCCAAACATGAAATCATGCTCTCAACATGGTTGATCGGCAGTACATAGTCTCTACCAAGCTGTTGTATGGGGTCATCTAGAACCATTTCTAGACCATTTGGAGCGATCATCCAGTCATTACCATCGAGAAAATGCTTCATTTTCTTTTTCTCATAAAAACCGGCGTCAATGTAGTGTGACTCGGAGAGATTGAACGTGGCCTTGTCGGTGTGCAACATCCCACATTGTCCATCGACAAAAAACTTGATACACTGGTGGTAGGATGAAATAATGTCCATGTGCTTATGGAGGAATGACCTTCCATGTAGGGAATTGAATGTTGTGTTTTTCCGGACCACCTGGAATTCTGTGTAGGACACAAGGTCACAAAATGGGTTTTTAGCTTGATTTATCACATTGGCTATTGTTCACTCTTGTCTTAACTTAATAGATCTGTGGAAGAGGGTATTAGGAAAATCATTACTGTATCCCAACATACAGAGTGTTCATAGGGGAAGGAGGTTAACTCTAGAGCCATTGTCATTAAAGACTTTATGTATCTCAATATCATTTAGTGTGCCAGACACATATAGTGATTTAATATGTCTTTTCATGACATAATCTATATCCTGATTGGTGAAGGAAATCACCGCATTGAATTCATAACGGCCAGTCACCGTCCGATAAATATTGGCGGTAGCTACCTCAGCTTGAAACTCCTATGGGCTGAGAAAAGCTTCTATAAGTTCCTCCCTGAGATCTGATGAAAACTGAGGGTGTTTAGGATTGAAAGTTTGGCTGGTACTGACGCCTGCTGCTTAAGGATATCGCATTTATGCTTCAACAGTCAATGCTTCTCCACTAGAGGGAGTGTTTTAGAAGGCAGCTAGGGAGTTGGAATACATGACAAGGACGGACGAGCTGTGGGGTTAGATGTCGATGATGTCCCCACGTTCTAGGGACTTGGCCCGGCCGGTCTATTTGTGTGCACTTGGAAGCTAGACACTTGTTCGTCCTCTGATGGGTACCACAGAATGATGGGGCCAGAGTGGTCTCTTATGGAGGTGAAGGGTTATTATTTCTCTAGTTTATTCCATTGAAGGGATCTACCATGGGTTTCTACGATATTAATAGTTTGGGCCGGGGTAAAACCAAAAGGTTGGTTTCGGCCCCGACTGCGTCTCCCATGGTATCCCCTGCTTCTACGATTCCTCCTCCCATCCCCTTGTGTTGGGAACTCATGTTTGTATCCATATACTTTGTCAAGTAATGAATCCATTAGATGGATGGCGTTGATGGATCCAAAGATTAGCTCCTTGTCCCCTGATAGGTCAACTTGGTCGGTTGTTCCTGAGGGTGCCGTTTGGTGGGTCGGTTCCCATGGCACCAAGTTTGGGGGTATAAAATACGACAGTGCCAGGGCTAACTTCAGCCTCACTGCAGACTACTCATCATGCTCTTGTCTCCTCTCTTATTGAGTATTCCTGGATGACTAGCTCATCGAGGGTTGTGAGGATAATATTGTCGGTTGTTCATCAATAGGGGCTATTGGCGGTGACACTGGCTGCTGTAGTTGAGCTCAGAGTATGCCTTGGGCTCAGATGACAGTCTTTCGAGTCATCCAATTATCAAATTTCTTCCCCTGTTTACTGGTGACTTCCTACCACCCCTCCCCTTTGTTGGATTCAGTGGTAGAAATATATGTCACATGTGCCAGGGGTGGTCCTAGCTCGACCTGGACATAGTATACCTTTTTTGCAGGTGGTATTTGAAGATGAAGCACTCCAGGATACAATGCCCTAACATTCTATAGTTGGGACAGTAATTTGTCCTATTATTTCGGACGACTTTTTTGGGCTTCCTTGGCTCTGGGAGGCGGAGAAAGGTGCAATTCATGGAGGAAATGATGTAGTCGTGGACTTGGTCCTCTCGGAACGAGTAAATAGTGTGTCTTCGTTCCTAAAACTGGTTCCGCTTTGATCATATTTGATCATCCTGCTTGGGTGGAGGTGGCCACTGATATACAAGGGTCCCTTGACGATTTGGTGGAGGCCTAGGTGGTGGAGCAGGCGCATGGGCTGGCTTTAGCGTGAGAGAGGATGCTTCAGCTCTAACTATTCTCATTGAAAGAGCTTGTGAGGCTTTTCAGGACTTTAGATTGCTCCACTGAGGGGAGTCTTCAATTCTTTGGGAAATTGCAGAGAGAGTAGAACCTAGTGGTTTACTCCACTGGTATGAATATTGTTCGTAGCTCATCATGAATGTTATCGATGCATATGGCCAACATATCATCTTTGGGAATTTTTATGTTCAGAGAGTAGGTCAGACCCTTCCATCTGGTGATGAAATATGAGAGCCTCTCGGTCTCCCTCTATTTTCAATTCACGAGGTTGATGACCGTTGTTTTAGGCATTGTTGAGATGAAGTGGAATAAGAACTGCTGTCGAAGGTCTTCCCAGATATTTTTTGACTGAGCTGGTAGATTCATATACCAGAAAGAAGGAAGATCTTTCCATGGTCCACATGAAGCATCTGATTTTCACTACTTCTTGTTGTTTCAGCATTCCCATCATAGGGTTGCAATAAGACACATAGTGCATCATGTTTTATTCCTTATCTCCTGATCCATTAAATATATGGATTACAGGGCTCCCAAAATTGGGTGGAGGAGGCGTGTTGCTCACACAATCTGGGTAAGGTTTTCGCTCTAGCTGTATCAAAACGCGTTGACCTTCCATTGCATCCAATCGAGCTGTCAGTTCCTCGATGGTGCTGGCGAGTCCCTAATTTACATAATGTTGGGCCCGGTATTGGGCAGGTGTAGCCCAAGGTATTTCGTGAGAATCTGGATTGACCGGCACCAAGGGTGCATATGCCGTTTGCGACACCTTTAGAGGGTTCAGACGTACTCATTCTAGTTTCTTCCTTAGAGGAGTGAATTCTTGGTATTAACCCGAATCCATGTTCATGTAGTTGGATAGACTATACGCATCATTGGGCGGGGAAAACCTGGGTCTTTGAGGTGCACTTGCTGGATGTTCAAGGCGTGGCTCTTCTTAGGAATTGCTTTCAATAAGATGATTCCTATGGAGTAGCTCGACATTAAGCTTCCTCAGTTCATTCATTTCCTCTTCTTGTCGAGTGAATCTCTCTTCGAGCGTATGTGGCTCTTTTTTATCAAGAGAAAGTGGTGGGTTAAGGGTAACCAGTCCTTTGTTCTTATCGTTGTTGGAAGCATGTAGGGAAAGCAGAGGAGGGTTAGCTGGAAGGGCAGCCATATTTAGGACGATCCTCTGGTTCCGTGTCTGCACACCAGGTGGTTCATTGTGAGTAACTGCCTAACCGGAATCATCGTCTCCCGATCCTTCTGGGTTTGCATCATCTCTAGTTTCACCCGTGGGGTTAGCCTCTATGGCATTGATGGATGCATATCGCGGGGTGGAGGAGATGTCATCTTCCAAATAAGAAGAGGATCTCCCATGCCTTTTACTGGTCCTCCCCTTCCTGTCCCAGGATTTCTTTTGGATTTCTTGACAGAGGGTGACGCATAGAGTTCTTTGATACGACCTTACGTTACGCCTCCCTCTTGAAGGGGATGCTGATTCAAATGACGGGATATGACATGAACCTCCTCTTATGGCTGTCCTCCATAGATGAGAAAATACTGATTCCTGTGGGGGAGGTTGTTTTTTAGGTGGTAAAAATCCTTCCAGCCCTATGGGCTGGGGTTTGATCCACTCCCAGGATGCTGAATATCTTCCCATTTTTATTTGTCTTATGGGGGCATTTTTTGTCAAAAATTCCCCCAGCCCTGCAGGCTGGGGTGGACCTTGGATTGCGGCAGTGGCTGCTGCTATCGCTACCTGCCTGATCTTGCGTGCCCCCATCCGGGGATGAACTGGATATGATGCCGAGTTAACCAGTGAATCAATCCCCTCTGGGGAGCAAAGTAGTGATTGCTGATTGGCCTCTCATAGGTGAGATAACTATTGATGATTCCGGTGGCCTGATTCATGAGCTCGTGAATGGCTTGTTCCCATCGGGCCTAATCCTTATGGGACCTACTCAAGGCCTGTCTCAGCTGGGTGTGTCGCTGTTCCAGAATTGAGAAACCACTCAGCTTCTATCTTGATGTGATCATTTTGCATGATATTATGTTGAATGGGTTCTTCTGGGCGGGGAGCGGAGTGAAATGCAGAGCTCCCTGTTCTCCCCATCCTCTGATATGGAATCCCGTCGGAGCATCACCAATGAGGCGGCACAACTGGTGTAGTGTATGGGGGTAGGCTAACTCCATGTTCCCTTTACACCTCTCAGGTCGCGGATGCTGCACCAGATGAAGAGCTTCCAGGTTGATGTGATGGAGGAGGTCCCCAATTGTCTGGACATGGTATACATACCAATCATAGGGTAGGAAGCTTGATTTCAACAGGCGGAGGGTTGTCCATATATTGGAGCAGATCTCATGCACACATTACTCTGACAACTTTCTGGGTATGTCGAATTTAGGGGTAGCCGTGCGCCAAATCATAACTTGTATATCATCCCTAGCCAGTCATTTCCTCAGGTGAAACATGTTGGAATACTCCTCCTCTAGTGATTTCTCTACCTGATCGGCCTAAATGAGGTGCTCACCGATAGTGTGGTTGGAGGCAGTGGGGCCGGTAGGTATTGAATCATTATGTGGGCGATTCTGAGGTGGTTCAGAAGATGAACGTGGCCCCAGATAGTCTCATGATTGAAGAAGGGTGTCGTTGGAGACTAGCTGGGAATCTGACTTTCCTGATCCCGTCCTTCTCAGTGCCTCATCATATGAGGGATTTTCTTTGCTTGATTAGGCAGGGGAGGACCTTCCTGTCGATATGATATGTTACCGCAGGTATGACCTTCGCAATGGCGAGGGATACCATCACAACTTCCATAGGGGGAGAACCTGCGGGGTACACCCTGGGGAGGGGCTTCAGAATGTACCGCAATGAAGGCAGGGCCTTCTCATTGATCATCGTCTAGGTGGGGAGGTACTCTGCTATTTTATTTGTAATGGTGAGGTCTAACATTACAGTAGGACGCATCACTTCATAGAGGACTTTTGCAGTGCATACCTTGGGGAGGACCTCCAAGGTGTGTCGTAGCAAGGGGAGGAACTTCTGTCTGCATATCGTTGTTACAGGGAGGTCCTTCGCAACAACCTCCACCATGCTGAGGATGACCATAATGGTTTGACGTTCGATATGTATCCTGGGGAGGGCCTTCAAGACACACTACGACAAGGGGATGACCTTCTTGTTGCATGGGGACATTGCGGGGAGGACCTTTACAATAGCGGCCATGGTGGCAAGGATTTCCATCACTACTCTAGTAATGGAGTGGACTGCCATCAAAGCTGCTGAAGGGATAATGTCGGTGGGGTACACCATGGGGAGGGCCTTCATAATGTACTGCAACGAGGGGAGGTACTTCTCGTTGATTGACGTCTCTACGAGGAGGACCTCTGTTATTAGAGTGGCGAGGACTACCACTGTGATATGATGTATGGATGCATGTACTGTCGTTGTATTGTAACCCCTGGGGAGGCCCTTCAGGGTAGGCCACAACAAGGGGAGGGACTTATTGTCATGATGATATGTCACTAGGATGAGTGTCTTCACAGTTGTGATTAAGATAGAGGGGAATACTATCATAATATGTGGCCCCATTTCACAGAGAGTGTTTACATTGTATACCCAGGGGAGGACCTTCAGGGTGGACCACAACAAGTGGAGGGCCTTCTTGCTGCTTGATCTTCTGGTCATGCAGAGGGTTACCATGACTCACATCAAAATAGAAATTCTCCTGATCGATTGTTGTATGCCCACGGGGGAGGCCCCCGCTAGTGATCTAGGGAGGACCTTCAGAACTGCTGGTAGCGATATTATGGGGATGACCTTCGAAACTACTAATACCACTCCCATAATATGGTAATGGGTTGGAAAGGGTTTGAGCATTTGATATGTGCTTAGCGGTATTGGGAGCCCTTGCTTCTAGTAGTTCGGAGTCTTAAACCGGCATTTTATTTTTCGGCTACCATTGGCACATTCGGGGTGTTTTCTTGCAAGCAGTGGGGACCGTCTGTTGTTGATAATGGCGTTAACCTATATGTGTCTTTCTAATTGGGCCCCGTTATGCTTCCAGGATTTTCCGACGAACATCTTGACTTTTTTCAGGGATACATTCCGGCTCTGGGGCATCCACCATGATGGACGGGTGTCCCATAGTTGGAGCGAGTGAATCTACTCGATTTGGTATCCCTTATATCGCGGAATATGGCCAATGACCCTCCTGGGTGGAGGTAAGGATGCAGATCTCCTCCAAGGATTCTATATTGTCTCTTAGATGAGTCACCTCAATTGGGGAGATGGGCTCATAGGACCGAGTCCTTGCTGTTGCTGCTGATGCAATTACATTCAGGCAAGTCTGCAAGATATGATCAGGGATTGATACCTGCTCCTCCATCATGGACAAGATATGCAGAGAGAAAGCTTTGGCTAGAATGGGTATGAAGGCCCATTTCGGTATCGGAGTAGGAATATCCTACTCCTGTCCACTGGTGGTCAGTGGGTACAAATAATTCTTTTGTGTTGGTGCAGGTGAACAAATCTGCCCCTGTTCCAGGATATGACAGTTTATCTCTTTGTTTTATGTTTCATCAAGATGGTGGAATTTACTTGCATTCCCAATGATCTGGCCCTGCATATATTGGTTTCCCACCATATCGAGTCGGTGGCCTTTGTTGGCAGAGAGACGTGCCCGCCTATTAATTTATGCCACATCTAGATGGTGGGCTTTGTTGATCGCCACCACATCGGGATGGTATTTGTCAGGAGAATTTTCTAGGAATGGGTCCTGCATGTGTTGGGTCGCCACAATGTCTAGTAAGTGGGTTTCACGACCCTGGGCATGGAAAGGTACCTGCTAGGTAGGTGCTATCCTGTGTGAGTGACAGGCTTGATAGAGCTCGGCGGGGATGTGCCCCAGCTCGTATGATGCTGCCATGTCTAGATGGAAGGCATTGGAGGAGTGGACAAGTGTATGTGCCTGCTAGCGATACATCTCTATGACTGGGTAGCGGAGATCCTCCTCAGGGAAAAGGGTGATGAACGGTCTCTAGTGGTACATTTTCTGCCCTCATCGTGCGGACCGATGGGAAGGAGCTTGGTGAGCGTGGGCCTAGATCCTCGCGCTGACATCCTCCTTGGAGTGAGTATATTGAGTCGTGGCGTAACCGCGATGGCGTATTCCGACAGGGGACTTAGAGCAGATCCCCCGTTCAGTGGGGATAAAGTCCTTAGTGTCGACCTCATCTGCCTCCCTAAGATTAGGGAGGTACGAGTTGTCTCGTTCCAGGGATAGACTCCCGAAACGGTTTGAGACAGCAACATGATCCATCTAGTTCTGCTTTCACGATCACTTCTGGGTAGGCGACCAGCGGGTCTTGATGGATTGGAGGGAGTGCATGGCTTCCTACACCGTCAAGAGTGTACCATTGAAGTGGTACGATCAGATCAACACATCTGGAAACCAGTGTTGGAGATACTGAGTCGGTTATGGGGTCCTTCGAAGGTGAGGAAGTCTATTCATTGCGTAGCTTGAAGCACGCACCTGTGAGTTCCTCCATGATGCCATTGGATCGAAGGGAGTTCTGAGTGGTACCTGTAAAATATTCTAACAAAAACATACAACAAACCTATCAAAGTATCATCTCATGATCCCATGCGTAATTATTGACCTTGTATGACCCTACATGTGAGTATAAGGGGGCAAAGAGTGAGATTAGGTTAAATCCTTCATGATTGGTTAAAGACTCACATCGGGTTCACCGTTTTTTTTTGCAACGAATCGGGTGGAGTTGACCGATGCGCCCGACTATCGATCTCAGGGAGGGATGAACTCCGCACTTTAGCTCGAATCGTTTATATCATTCTTCGTTTCGAAACGCCCAACAGTTCTATATACACCAATATATGGACATTCTTTCCAATGGAATGCTTTCACTAAGTGATTTGGCCAGCGACACTAAAGAACTCACATTGGTTGAGAGGATGGGAAGTCGGGCTCATCACACACTTTTATGGTGGATATTATTACCTATTATAGGACTCTCTTATAGATTTAAGACGTATTCATATGTTCGTGAATCTTTGGTTTATACCCAACAATAGTATCCACAGACTACTCCTGGTTGACAATGGTCAGCTAAACATAGGGATTCAGAATCATTTTGCCCCGAGGTTTACCATCCCTCATTGGATTAATTACTGCAAGGGTTTTAGACTCATTGAGACGACACTAGTTTGAAGCCTTATAACTGGGTGCTCTGAAGATTATTGTCATCTAGGGGGGATAGATAATGACTTGATCGTTTGGATCGAACCTGTGATATGGGATTCTTACGTATCCTTGAATGGTGAATCAGAGTCCATGTAGTTCAGTAATGAAGTTTAACGTCATGCGGGATGAAGGATCGGGGATTACACAATGAGGTGGCCCAATGAGATGGTGGATGAGGCTTACACTCTTATGAATCCCATAGAGTTGGTGAACTGGTGTAATGGGGTCAGAACGACAAGGTGGTGGGATTGAACCTCATGGAGGCATCCTACGTACCATTCCATGACATGGATCAAAGGCTTCATAGTTTTCAGGAGGTGGTGTTGGAGAACCGACATGAAGATTGACAGGGGGTCCGATGGGTAGTGGGCTTGAACCTTGTGGAGGCTTCCTACCTACCATTCCTAGACATGGATCAAAGTCCTCATAGTTCGGGAGAGGTGGTGTCAGGGTCGGTGCTTACTCTAAGCCCACGTGAGTCATGCTCGGTGTGAGAAACAAGAGGCAGTAGAGACCTGAATATCATGTCGCGAAAGGTGCATCCGTGGGATTACAAAAAGTATGGAGGTGAATGGGTACTACCTCCTATGATAAAGGTTTGGGTATTACACAAAGGAGGCTGCCCTTTCACTCCCAAAATAGGGGAGAAGTGATCACCACCAGAGCTGAAAGGAAATGGAAGAGGGGTCCCCCAATCTGGCGAGTGGAGAGGCAGAAATGGGACTCTAGTCTCGGACCCTGCATTATCGTGGGAATGCAAACCAAGGAACGCTTCATGAATCCCCTAAAGGGTCGGAGCAACCCATTTTACCTCACTTACCAAGAGTATTTTAACTCAAGTCAGCGCACTAATGTGCCTAAAGGTTGCATCATACGGGTCTAGTGCCTTTAGTAGAAGCCTAGGCTTGGGGCTGATGAATGGGCCAATTAGGGGGTTTCAATGGATCGGGCCAGATTTGAAGGATTTTATCTGACTCGGGGGTTGATAACCCTACAAGATTTGGCTGGTCACATGGGTGTATGTGGAGTGTCTCCCTTCACGTAGGGGGGTGCTATGCGGTTGGAGAGGCTGTCCGCGTACCAAGGTGGTACACAGACTGATAGGCACCCCGCGTACATGTGTGGTACGTGGCTTCAAGTTCAGCCCGTATACGTGGTTTGTACGTGGGGGATTCCACGAGGGTAGTGGCGGCCAAGGGCGACACCAGTAGAGGGTTCGTCGGTCGGGGCTTCACCCACGTAGGGGAGTGCTACGCGGTATGCCAGATCGAAAAAGGGGCATAAACTCCCTGGTCCGCGGGGAGTGCATCAACGGAGGGGCAATAGTTGGTAGCCTTATTTTTATTTTTATTTGATGTTTGCGGTTCACCAGTTTTTTATGCATTTTTGTTTCCTTATTGATTACTTTCCATCTTTAAACCTATTCTGGTTTGCGAATTGGACCTTAGATGTTTACGAAATCCAAAGATTATTCCTCCAAAATCATTCCACCTATCTCTGATCGATCCCTCTCTTCTCCCCCCTAGATCTCAATTTATTGAGTTGTGAAGGAGATGTATCTAGTGTCATACGACACATTTTATGGAGTCCCATGACCGAAATCCTGGTTTACGGATGACTTGGTCAATCTGCTTCGCGGGGGTCATTGAATGAACCTTCCCCACGAACCAAACTAGTTCTAGGAGTGCTTCGCAACCATAAAAGGATCCGCCTCTGTTCCGTGAACGATGACGTCTGTGGTCCGAGCCAGTTGATTCGTTTCACAGCTGGGTCAGCTCGTGACGGTGGACTAGCCTTGCGCCTATACTGCTTCACGCCTGCGGAGGGTTCCTGCCTCTATCCCGCCAACAACAACGGTCCGTGGATGATGCAGATTATTGATCCGGCCACGTTCCATCACTGTTGGACTGGTACATGGACCAATCTATCTTTTTCCTATTATTGGGTGTTCTCCACATTTTTTCCTAATTCCTTAAGGGATATTGGGTAAAATCCACTATTGAATTGAGGGTATTCTCATTATCCATTGCATATTTTTCCGGACCCTAAAACTTTATATAAAATTATGAATATAATTTATTAAGTATAATTATTTTAATGAAATGTAATTATATTAAATTAAAAATATATTTTCACAACTTTTTATCCTCAGTGAGAGGAAAAATCTTCAGTCGTGAGTAAGTGTGGAATGTCGAATCCATCAAGCGATGTTGTTAGTTTTTCAATACTGTATCTCAAGGATGGTATCAAGAATTAGTTATATGGTTAAAAATTTCAAATATAAATAAAATAATATTATTAAAACATCATTTTCCATGTGACATATTTCTAACCATTCATTGTGAAATGGGATCCCTAATCGGGTGAATGTATGGGAAACCACCAACACAAATTAAGAATTTTTTTCTAATACCAACAACATTGGATGGTATTAGGATTTTATTAACTAAGTATATATGATAAAAATGATATTTTTTTAACTTTTGTATATTTCATATTCTTATTATTTATTTTATGTACCTTAGTCATCAAAACATTATAATATGCTTCTGTTTGGCTTGGTTTTCCACATACTTTAATTGTGTTAAAATGGTTGTGTCATAAATGCCTACAAGAAGTTATAAAATGATAAAATCATATAATAATTATATATTTTATATATTTTAATTATTCTATAATTTTTTGATAATATTATTAATATTTTTTAATATACCAACTTTCAATCATTGAACACTTTGAAAAACAGTTCATCCTAATTTCGATTTTCTCAACTGATAATAATTTCATTCACCTATTGAAAATTTGACCTATGTAATCATTGAAAAAAATTTATTATTATATATTTAATAATATATGAAATATTAAATGGAATATTCAATGTGAGAATCAATATTTTTCCTGATGATTATACAAAAGAAGAATCAATAGTTCCACCCCCGGATAATGAAAATTAACTAAAATCTTGTTTTATGTATGTAATATATGGTTATAAAATTATTATAGAAATTTAGTATAATTATTTTAACATATATAGATATTTTATTAATATATTTATAATCATTATACAGGATTTTTCATCATTCTAAAGTAATAATAAATACTAGGTAAGGGTTTTTCATCTCAGATTTCTCTCATTGAAACATGTTTTTTATAATGCACCAAATTTATATTAAGTTGTGTATATTCATCCTAAATTATATTTTATATCATGAATAATTTAAAATTTGAGTCAATCAATTTTTAAAGTTGTTGTTATTTAAATACGCATCAGGATGAATGGTTTTTTAACTCGATTAACAATCATTGATATATAATTTTTCTTCTTGGAAATGTTTATTATATTGTGTAAATTCTATCATATTTTTTATGTTATATTGTTAATTATCTTAATGTTTGGGGACTTACATATTTACCGCATGAAATCAATAATTAAAATATTCTTACCACATGAAATATGATTTCAATAATGGACATTTCAAACTCAAATCTATTTATTTTAATTATATACTATCTTTTAAACTAGATAATTTAATATTTCTGTAAATTAATTGATTACCCATATTATATCATATTTTATTTTATATTTTTTGGTTGAATTTATCTTTTTCTTCATTTCTTCTTACTTTATTTTTCTCTCACCTAAGAGTACATAGTTATCATGAAAGAACCTCCAGCTCTTAAATGAATCATTATTTGTCCTTATTTTCCTTCCCTCTAATGTTATCCACTATTATTAGGAAACATAATATTTATTATTTAATATGCTCATAATAATTATCTTTATAACTTTTAAAAAATAATGTTTAATACTATATTTATGATTGGGTTTTCAAAAAAAATTATATCAATATATTTTCTACCAAATGTTTTTTATGATAATATTTGTGACTTATATGGAATCATTTATTAATGTTAATTTATAAAAGGTATCTTTTTTATAAATTTTTTAACTCATCATTTTAGAAATAATACTTTTAATTTAAATAAACGTTTATCATTTTACAATATAATGAAAATTTTCTCATTTAATAATATTTTTGGGAAAAAATTTCCCTCCACCGTTTTCAATTTATTTGAATCTCTCTCTCTATGTTTTATTGGATTCCAAAAGAAAAACTTTTCCCACCAGAATTTAAATTAAATACCTATTAAAATGATTTCAAATGATCATGGATAATTATTATTTAAATTTTATTTACAAAACCATTTATAATTATTTTGCATCTATTTTATTTCCCTTGAACATATCTTATGCTTGATTGAGGTTATTTCCAAATATATGCTCCAAGATTCTTTCTCTATATGGAATTTAGATTGTACATATATTTTAGGGAAATTATCCATCACTATATTTTTCATTTTTTATCATTTTTTGTGTATAAAAATATTTTCTCTTACAATTCCATTCCTATATATGTACCAATTTATATATTAATTTTATTGAAGGGTGTTCACCGTGATTACATACGTCGAATTATTGGGGAGAAATATTTTATTTACCTTAAGTATATTATCTATACAACGTTTGTACTATATTAATTATTATATTTGTTAAATGGTATTTACCTAGACTGTTACTTGATGTTATTCGACACCCATTTCTTTTCAATGGTTTTATTATGTCATGTTCATTTATGGAATATGAATTATTTTATAATTTTAATTCATTTAAAAAGTATTTGAAACACATTTTTATTCAATGGTATTGTTATGATATGTGAAATAAAACCTATTTTTTTTCTATGTGTTTTTTATCATATTATTTATGATTTATTTTCTTAAGGAAATCATATGTATAGATTATGAAGGATGACATCATATATCTCCTTAAATGCATTGGTTAAGAGTTTATACCATATGAGATAGGTATTCACAGGTATGTTTTAGATTCTTAAAATCATGGTCAGTAATGGTGTGATTAATTGTAGTTCTATTCCCCATAATAATTTATTTTTCATATTTGAAGTCATTTCATAGATTTATGCTCATTCTTATGAATATTTTATTCCCCCATTGATCATTTTAACTGACACATACATTTTATTCATATATTTTATTTTATCATGCTTTATCCAAATATTTAGGATATTTACATTGCTGGTTACAATTTTCACATATTTTTCAATTTTACCCATGATCCCATTTCATGTTCAATTGTGATATTTTATTATTATTTATTACGATTTCCCAAACTAAGAATCTTTGGTCACCCCTTTCTTACATTTCTATATCCCTAGGTTATGAACATAAGAAAATTATATAATGTATATAAGAATTTAATATGTGGATAATATGTGGGAGATTTTGAAGAATCATTATGGATAAAATATTTTCTCTCATATTGTTGAAAGAACTAAATTTATTAAAATAAAATTATTTTTAGTTAATTGATTTTCTAATTAGCTCTATGTATAAACATTAAATTTCGTAGAAATGTATTATAATGGAACATTTTATTTAATTCATGTAATTACTATAATATTATGTCTAGGATATCATAATAAATCAATGAAATAAAATTATTTAAATATATTATCCTATAAATGAATTTTGACCATAGTATCATAGAATTTGTGTTGATGTGGCCATTATGAAACATGTGAGAGCCAATCAAAATTTCAACATTCGTAAATGAATGTAAGTGAAACATAACCAACGAATTTATACTAAATTAAAATAAAATATTAAATGATTTTAAATATATTAATAATTTTACTAGATGAGTTATTACGATATATGTTTATTATAATAGAGGTTGATGTACATATGTGGAATCCTAGAATTAGTGTATGGTGTGTGTCTCAAATTTCTTTCATTGATACATGTTTTTTATTAAGAACCTATTAGGTTTATGTGGTGTATATACTACATCATTGAAATATTAGATTTTGATTCACAATTTATTCATGGAATTGAAATTTTCATTCAAAATTCCACCTTTTAAGTGATTTTGAATCAAATGTTATAATATCTTTAATGGGTTCTCATCTCACTATTAATTCATGGAGACATTGGTCAATTTTACCACTTCTTATATATTTTTTGGTGTTTTTAATTCCATATGGATGTATTTTTTATACAGTCATGAAATCTAATATATTATAAAACCTATTTATACTCAAATATTCAGTGGTATTTTAAATTAAGAGTTAAATTTTTTTAGGGTTTATCAAAATTTTAATTCGTCGAGATATTTTAATATTCACCAATTATTTTCATTTATTTTTTTATAATACCCATTTATTTATTTTAAATATACAAATAATTTAATTAAAATGATTTTCCAATCCATTTTATGTTCTAACTTTTAAGGTATTTCAATTTGAAAGGTAATGATGTTGTCAATGATTCATTCAAATATTTTTTTCCTACTAAGATTGTTTTCAATTAATTTATATTGAAGGAAAAATGTTTTAAACATTGTATCTATTACCATTTATCATTTAGCAATTATTATGGTTTTACATGTCCTTTATCAACTATATTTTCACTGATAAATAATATAACCAAAGTGATGTTTGTGAAAAAAATGGCATGAACACTTATTTTTTAATAGGATGATTCTTCCATTTACCCACATGAATTGGATTATTTTATATATGTTTTTATTTAAATTTTTTTTATTAAGTATATTTTATACAAATTTTAATTAAAATTTGGAAAAAAATTGTTACATGCTTTCAACATGAGTTTTTATTCAAAATAATTAAAAGAACATATTTTTAATGGTTTCTATGTGAAATAAAATTCTTTTACAATATTCCCAATTTTAAAGATTAATTTTTCTATTTTAGAATGATTTTTAAAAATATTTTTTAATTTTTAAGGATTTGGAATTAAAATATAATATTGACAAATTTTGTAAAAGTAAAAGTTGACTTTTAGAATAGAATTTTTAATTTCAAAAGGGATTTTATGGCTTATATTTTTTTAGAAAAAACTATTTAGTGTTTTTGTGCCTTCTCGAAGAAAATTTATAAATCATATTTATTTCATAAAACATATTTTAGAAAACTATTTTTTTTATTTTAAAGGGTATTTTTTTAAACTTTTTTTTTCATGATCAAATTATTATGATTTTTTTAAATTACTTGTTTTAAAGAATACCATATAATGGATATTTCCTCACATTATTAAGTGATTTTTCCAATAATATGAAAATCGATTTTTTTCATTTATGAATACATCCTTTGATTTTTATTATTTATAGTAGGAATACTAATTTTTTTACAATCTATCGTGTTCATTTGGACGGATAATGAAATATTCTATTAGTTACTTCATGAAACCCATCACTTTTTCAAAGGTGAACTATGTGATATATGAAATATGAAATGTTTCATGCTCACTCAATTGATATTCTTATGGATGAATACTCTGAGACATGTGGGGTTCTATATAGTCCTATATTTCACTAGTTATGGATTTTTATCTAATAAGATCATAAACTCATGTGTGAGTGTATTTATGGTTGGATATATTCACAAAAACAATGTGTGATTATATTTATGATTAAATAGGCTCATAAAGACTATGTGTGATTGTATTTGTGGTTCTATATGGTCATGCGGTATTTTCTTGAGTGTATTGTTATGTACCTATGCTCACAATACCTATATATGATTGTATTTTTAATAATATATGATCATGAGGTTGTTGTGTGGGTATTTTTTAAGTTATCTATGCTCCCAAATACTGTGATTGAGTATATTTAATGTTCTCATAGTATAAAAATACTTTGTGTGTATTTAATTTCTATTATTGATGATCATAAAGACTATTTTTTGGAACTTTCATAGTTAACATGCTCAAAATTACTATGTGTGAGTGCAGTTTTGGATAGTTATGCTCAAAATGAATATTTTTGACTGTATATGTGTTCAGTGATGCTCACAAATACTGTGTCTAGTTATCATTGTGAATAGAACTGCTCATAATATTATGTTTTCTATGCTTATTATTATGAAACCTCACCTTTGGATTTTCCAATATTATGATCCATGTTTCATGATTTTTGTCTCATTATTCCATGGAATCATGCCATGGTATATGTTTGATCATTTTAGATTACATTTATTATTATTATTTAAAGAAAAATGTTATTATTTTTTCTTATTAGTAGGATATTATCCCCCATGTTCATGTTTTCTCATAATCGTATGATCTAGAACATTATGGCGACTTTTTTTCTAATAAAATTTCTGAATATTGTAAAGATTATTTTCATAGCTATGAATTGAGTTAGTGTGGGATTATAGGGCCAAAGGTAACTTGCTATTGATATAATACAAATAATAAAATATATTATACCACATTCATGCATCATTTTGGAAATAATGTAATATCTCCCAAAATTATCCTCATATGTGATATTTGGAACCGCCCTAAAATTATAAATGCGGGTATTACCCTAGTCGTTACATAACAATTTGCATGATGAGTTTCTAGCTTAATTTAAATCATGGGAGAGTAAAATAAAAAATAAATTTAACTATTTATTTAGGTTTTTATTACATGGCCTGACCTAATAACCTCTATTTAATTTTTTTGTAAAATATATTTTGTTATCCAGATAAATCTAATAATTTGAGAGGGGATATTGGAGGACAGTTCCCGGATAAAGAAAAAAAAGATTGGGGTGTATCAATATGTTTTTGAAAGGGGTCCATGTACTATACCAATGATAGTGACACTAAACCATTATTTTTCAATGAGAAATCCAGTCTCTATAAAGGTTTTTGGTTTATTTAGATTAATTTTGTATTTTTATTCCATGCCTATCATTATTCAATTAACTTAATAATAATTTATTTTAGAATTTATGGTTGATTATAGTTTATGATTTTATCATTCTATTATTAGGAATTGATATTTCATCAATTATCCCAATTTATTCTTCCATTTTCTTTATTCCCATTTTCAATTAATAGAATCCAATCCAAACAATTGTTGACTTACAATATCTCATTTTTTGTTTTGTGTTTTTCCCCATATTCCTCATGCATTCATTAAAAAACATTCTTTTAGTAGGTGGGTTATTAAACTACTAGATACTGATCACTATAAATATTATTTTTAGTGAAATGGATCATTTATGTGGGTATGGGTTTAATATTGATGGAATTTTTGATGTGTAGATAAAAAATAGATGATCTAATGATAGATCAGAGGATCCCAGTCCATGGGATGGTTGTTTTGGTTACACAGAGTGATGATAAAAGATTCATGAGAAAATCAGGTGCTGAAATATAGCAATCAGTGATGGAAAATAATGGTTGAGACTATATCCATATTAAATTATTGATTTTGTGGTGGAATCGATGTTCAAGGAGGTTGAAGTTTAATAACATTAAAAATATGATGGGGTTGAAAAACAGGAAATACATGATGTGTGGTTCCAATAAATCATGTTGTGTAGTCCCATTGATTTGGTGGATAGGGTTTCCGAAATGTAAAATATTATTGATCATATGGGACCTACCATGTTTCATATGACCCATAACTAGCGAGTGGTTGTGTACCCTAAGGGTACATGCACACATAATTGGCTAGGAAAAGAGACACAACTGGAGTATCTGAGATTGACCTGGTACTCAGACATGGACAATGTACTTGGACATAACCTGATACACAAACATGGAAGGAGTACCGAGGAAGAAACTATTACACGAGCACAAACATAGTACACACTGATTATCTGGTAATTATAAACTGCCAGAGTTCCAAAATAGATCTTGGTACACAGTCATCGAAGGAGTATCAGGCATTCCCAGGTACTCGGACATGACCAAGGAACCCATACACTAATAAGTACATGGGAGTGAGTAATGTACATGGAACACCCCAAAGTACATGGTCATGGGATAGAGTACGCGATTAGACCTTGGGCATCCAAGAAATGCCATGCACTCATAGTAAACTTAGTTTACTTTTCATAATTTAGTATGAGCCATATTTCTTTTCAGTGAAGACATGTATCATTACAGTGTGTTCCTCTTGTCCATAACTATGAGGGTACAATGAGGCATCATTTCCTTTTCATAGGTATTTATCCCCTCAATGGGATTAGTCATAGATAGATCTTAAGAGTCTCTCTATTTGGCTTTGTGAGGGATCCTCTATCATTTTTCCTCTTAGGGTAGGGTCAATAATCATGTGTCATATTAACTTGTATGTTTAATACCCTAACTATTTGGTTACCCAAAATACTGTTTGGAACCCCCAAATCCATTGGTGATATTACATATATGAGTATTAATACCTTCAAAGTTCCCCCATGTAATTTTTCATAGATAGTTCTGACATGAAAGGCCTCTTGGTTGAACACCATTAGTGATTTTCACTCATTTATTGAGTTATCCAAGAAGAATGTTACATTTAATCCTCATGTTGGATTCCAATTATGTAAATATTTTTGTGGATTTACAAATATAGTTATTATATATATTCAGTATTATGGGAAAATGTTGTTTAGTCACATATTTTTATTGGAATGTCTTTGTGATGATTACATGACTACTAACATGATTCCTTATGTTTAGTGATTTAGAGGTTTCTTACTATGTATTTTTGTAATCTCTCTTTCATTGGATATACCAACACAAGTCATGTCTTATATAAATTCCATGAATTTTGAAAGCGTCCCCAGGGTACTAGGAGAGTGGGAAGAATTGTTGAGCTTGACAAACTATATTTCATACTATTTTTTCATTTGAAAAAGTTCACATACTTTCCATTAATATGGACACTTTTAACATCTTTGGGTGGATTTTATATCGTTCTATATGTCTTCCATTAAATTTATTATACTCTAATCTGGGATGAAAATTAATGTGTACATTATGGTATATGATTTTATTACCTTTCATCACTTATTTGGTATTTGGATATTTGATCATGTGTATAGGTACCATAGGCTATGTCCAACCATGTTTGTGATATGTCTACATGAAACTGGATTCCATCCTATAGACTATTAGAGGAAAGAATGGGGTATCACATTTTTCTTATCACTATATACGGAGTCCTTAGTATCTTGGGTCATGACTAAGTGGAATCAAAGGTGGTTTTCTTAGGGATGGTGTTTGGAGAATCTTCAATTTTTATTCTTTTTTTGGGAAATAGGGAAATATTTTTAAGGATCATTGTGTTTATCTCTCAGGCTAGGGGACAATGTCTTGGTGAAGTAACTCACACATTTATTAACTAGGGAATTTATTTATTTATTTTTAATTCATTACATGTAGGCACTAATTTTAATGAAAAAATTACTACGGGCCTCATATAAGAATGAATTGTTATTTCCCCATCATTCGTGATTAATATCTCATGATATTCTTATTTACCATGTACTATAATTTCTATTTCATTATGAATACACCATGACCTCGAGCTATGGTTCCATAACAGGCTCACAAGAGATATCCACCTAGTAATTAGGCCTTAGTAAAGGATATGATATAATAGGCGGTACATCCAAGTGGTGTTACTGTCTTACTACAACCAATTATAAAAAAAATTTCACCAGAATAACTGGATGAGGTTTTCTGAATGATGGGTACAATTTATGGGTTTCAAATATAGATAACACTTAGGTTTTTGGTTGATCTAGTCCCCTTTGTAAATGAGGACTAGAATGAGGTAGCTATGAGATTATTCCACCTTCTATGGTCCCCTAAAGATAATATTTCCTTCCTTGTAGTGAGTCTTCATCATGGATCTGTTGAATTATAGTGGAGTTGAGCAACTCAAACATACGATGTGGCTAATATTTCCTAGATAGAGTTCAAGAGTCTCTATAATGAAATGTATTGTCCAGTTACAATTTGATTGGTATGTATTCAATAGGTTCCTTAGCTTAGGTATAGTAGAATGAAAGTAGTCAAGTATTCATCAAGGTTCACTAACCTCTCGTGATAATCTATGGATACGGTTTGAGATTCTTTCTTTCAAGAACAAATATTTGATCATGGCCTATGTAGATATATCCTGGATAGAGTTATGCCAGTTTTCACTCCTTCTAATTTTGATTTTCACAAAAGATCATTTTGTGTGGAGAGGATCGTTTTGGATAAGTCACCGACATATTCTACTGGTTGTGGTATCCCTGGAGTATAGAATTTTGTGGTAGCTAGATGATCTTATACAAATTGATCCTGCATATATATGTTTCTTCAAAGATTGTTTCAGGACTGAGGGTTTCTATATCAAGAATCAAAAGGTGGTTTAAGTTAGCATAGAAAGAGGGGAATCTACTCTTGTAAAGGTTTGGGACATCACATGTGATAATTTTTGACCTTTTGTAAAAATGACGTAAAGACAGTTGATAAATTGTTTAGAAAGATGCATCGTCTAGAGTATAGAGTTATATATTATAATGAATGGGTATGTAGATAATGTAGATAAGTAGGAGTTCTCTTATTAGTTTATCAATTTCCACCCCCTCCCCTAGGTGGTCCACACTATGATTAGGGAGAGGGTATATAGTTATAACACCTCCAACAAATAGTGGAGGCCTATAAACCAGTGTCATAGATAATGATTAAAGGAATGATCTATAATTTATCTGATTTAGCTATAGAGAGGATAAACACAAGTTTGATCCACTCTTTTCATTATACATCCCTTATTCATGATGTAGATATTCATTTAGAAACATTAGATTAACCATTGTACCTAGATAATCAAACCGGAGGGTATTCTGTGATCACATACTTCTAAAAATATTCTTAACTAGATCATAGATTCGATGTTTTCCCTCTTGATCTCACAATGGTATATATAATTCCTTAAAATATCATTCAATGTTTGGAATGGCTCCTCAAAATTTATGGAACATATTTGATATTTTAGTAAGAGGAAAAATTGTTTCAATGATAATGGGATGATGTTCTCCTTCATTTATGAGAAAGAATTTCTAAGTGGGAGGGGTGCACTTATGAATATTAGGATCTAGGTGATTACTTATACTTAGTCTAATATGGACTACTGAGAAGTGTATTATTTGAGTTTTCAACTTCTTGCAGTGGTGGTGTAGTATATTGACATATTCTCTTAGGGTGTGTCAGGATTACCTCCCTACCAAGAGATAAACATCAAAATAAACATCCTTCCAAGGACATCCACTATATAAATGATATAATATTGGATGGAATACATAGATATTCATGTACTGAAGGTGATCTTAGATGATATTCACATGAATGGAACTGTTAGACCCAGTGTTTCTCCATGGGTAACCCTATTATAGTTCTTCAAGATAGAATATTGGAGTGTTAGATTATGTATAAATTACTATCACCTGAATTGGGTTACTGTTAAAAATATGACTCCACTACTATTAAATTCTGACATTATTGACCATTTGAATGGGGAAATACGGTTCTCTAATATTAACCGTAGGTTGGGTTACCACCAGATCCAATTTCAAGATAAGGATATACCGAATATGGTATTTTGATGTCACCATAGTCACTATGGGTACTTGGTGATGCCTTTTAGTATAAAAAACCCCAAAAATTATATTAAGACTCATAAAAAGGATTATTATTACCTTCTTATATCGTTTATTGGTAGTATTTATCGACGACATCCTGATATGCTCAGCAACCGAGCTGGTGGGTGTGAAAAATTTGATGATGGTCTTGAACAATCTCTGAGAGGACAATCTTTATAGGAATCTCTCAAACTGTTATTTTTTATTTGAAATTCCCAATTACTAGGATAATTCATATCGATAGAGGGATTAGTAGTGGACCTAGTGAATTTGGATAATTTTTTTGTTTATGATCCAACAAAGAGCTTAATGGAGTTATAATGATTCCTTGGTTTGGTTGGCTAATATATAATATTCAAAAATGATTTATCCATGATTTCAAAACACTGTACTAATTTGGACCAAAATGGGTATCCCATCATGTAGAAAGTGAGGTTCTAGAAATCTCTTTTTGGTCTTGAGGTATAGGTTGAAAAAATCCCCCATCCTTAGACTTCAAGAGGAGGGTGTTTATTATTTTGTGTTTCCTAAGGACTTAGAATTCGATACAAAACTCTTTTTTCTAATTAATATGTAGGAAGTGATTTATTATGGGTCCCAATAGTTGATACCACATGATAAGAACAACGTGTCCCATGATCTATATATGACTATAGGGTTCTTTTCCATAAATATATGAAAACATTATCTTATGGGTGAGCGTTTTACTATATATTAAGATGATAATAGTCTTCAGTATATATTCTCGTAAATGTGTCATAACATGAGAAAGATGCAATGACTAGTGTTCCACTTCGACTATGGCATAGAGATAGTCTATACTCTTAAGAAGGGGATTTTAGTGGAAGACTCACTCAGTAGTAGAACTTTTTCTCTATTGTTGGTAGAGGCATTAATATAGTTAAAATCATTGCAATTGTTCATTGTAGACATAGATGGTGAAAATTACCAATAGGTGAAGGTTTTACCCCACCATTTTTTAGTTTTTTAGGGAAGATAATATTGGAGATAGAATATCTGAGAACTATAATGTTAAAATATCCAATGGATGTGCTCCTAATAATTTTTTAGGGTGGGAGAAATTCATCATTTTATGATTATGTACTTTGTAACTAGTGACACTATTTATATAGGTTTTGAGGGTGTTTCATAAATCTACCTTAGCATTAAATATTGGTGTGGAAGATATGTTTCGGGGACTTCAGTTCTGATTATGATGGATAGTTATATATTATTATATATTACAGTGTTTTTCTTGAAGAATCACTTTTTATAAGGTGAAGGGTGAACACCGGGTTCTAACAGGTTTCTCTCAATCCTTTGAAGCTCCAGAGTAGAAGATGAATGATATCACTATAGAAATTTTGATGCAACATTTATGATTTTCTACAGGAAATGATGAAATTTATGTGATCATTTATCAACTCAATATATTGTACCACTTCCTATCTATTCGACTGTAGAGTTCAGTAGATAAATAGAGATGACTTTGTTTGTATGAGATAATACATCTCCACAAAGATCAAACTATTATCATTTCAAATAGTTATGATTTCATCACATCACAATTCTTGAGAATATTATTGCTATACATTGGGATATAGTTTAATTTTAGCATAGAGTTTCATCCTAATGAATTTGGACAACCTAAGAAAAATATTCATGTTCCATAATACTTTCTTTAGGATTTCATGTATGATATTGGCCATAGATGGGAAGATCTTCGAAAATTAGTGATTTTTCATTTAAAAATTGTTAATAATCCACCCTCAGTATGGTAAAATTTTAGGCCTTTTAATGGATACCCTATAGGTGACCACTATGTTGGACTGATCCAGGGAAGACTTCACTGATGGGCCCAAACATGGAGTGGGAGAAAAAAATGAAGGTGTTGATCATCCATTAGTGGACATAGACTACCCTAATATGAAATAATTCATAAGAAATCTAATGATATATGCCTTTAGAAATTTATGACAAGGACTATGTATTCTAGAAGGTTTCACAACAAAGAGGGTTGTAGAGATTTAGCATAGATGGTATGAAATATTTTAGATTCATTCTCCATTTTTAGACACTACACAGGGACAATGAGGTGTTATACCACTTTTCCTACCAATGATGTTAAAATGGGTAGAAAATGTATCCCATATTTCATAGATGCATATTAATTTTCATGTCCCATAATATTTTCTCGACTATGGTTATATGGAAATAAAGGATAGATTCATATAGTACCAAATAATGATCAAATATCAGTAAGAAAAGATCCTTCATGGTTGAGTGATTCCTTTGATGTGTATTCATTGTTAGTATAAGACTCTTTATAAGAAATCCTGAGAGTGATACAACCACATGTGATCATAGTAACCTCAACATTTTGAGTATGTTTTTTTATTTTCTAGGTGAAAATACCAGAGGTGGGGATAATTTTTACACTCAGTTTATTCCATGAAAAAAATTGGTATATTTTAGATAATATTTATGGAGCTAGGCACTAAGCTGTTGTGGGATTTGGGGCCCTAATATTGATCGGTTTGAATATAATGAAATTATTATATATATTTTATCACATGCATATGTTTTTAATAAAATAATGGAATTTATCGAAAATAGTGTCTCGGGTGGGAAATATATGTCTTCTATTAAATCCAAAATGTAGTTATTAACCAAAGTGAAACATTACCATTATGTGTGTTGGTTTTTTAGTATAATTGAAATCCTAGGATGTTTAGATACTAAGTAAATTATTTAAATAATTAATTTTTTTATGGTCATACATAATCACTTCTATTTTCAATTTTTTATTTAAAGGCCTTAGTGTTTTCTATAAAATCTATGTGATTTACAAGGTGTCTGTGGAGGAGATTTTTTAGATGAACAAAAAATAGATTGTGGTGAATTGATCAGTGTGAACATGATTTTGTTAATATATCCAATGATAGTTACGTGTAACTATTCTTTATTAGTAATCAATCCAAAATCTATATAGGTAATTGGTTTTATTTTGAAAAATATAGTTTTTCTTTGAAATTTTGAATATAAATCAGCTGTCCTGCTAATAATTATTCCATGATTGTATGCATATTCTAGTTTTTGTTTTTTATCTTCCAACGATTAGGATTTTTAATTTATTAATTAATATATATTTATTGTTGTTCATTCATTATTTCCATCATCAAGGAATGTATGTAAATCAATAAAAGTCCAATGTATATTCACACATTAGGGATGTTTTTCTTCTATCTCAATGTTCTTTATGCAATAATTATTGATGCTCCATTTGTATGATTGTTCAAAAAATACTAGCGAATTATCATTGGATTTCTGATATTTGGTGCAACATAAATTTTTTATAGGTATAATTTAATGATTGAGGGAATGATCAAGGTGTGATGACGATGGATGATAATTTTCTAATAGATCTGAGGAGGCCACTTTGTGGGTTTGTAATTGTGGTGAGAAAAAGATACAACTGATGATTCTCGATTTAATCGATGGTTAGAATATACACAATAATGATATAATTGAAATACCAAGATAAGATACATGTTTATTAGTGGATTTTCTGGATGATTCAGAGGTTTTTGGTGAATGATAAGGGCCACTTCAAAAACTAGTGGGTTATGAAAAAAACAACTTTCACTAAATATAGTCTGAAGAACACACACTGTATAGTCAACTAGATATAACACATAGGATTTTGGGAAAATGTAATATCACACACTATATAAGACCTACCACAACCCATTAGCCCCATTTCAGGCGACTCGACACAGACCTTTTGTATATATGGGCATGAACATGGCAATGTACTTTAACAAGGCCAATGTACATGAGAATGCCACGCTAATCAGACATAGAATGCGTACATAAGCAAGGATAGGTATATGTCCATGCCAAGAATACCAGGGATCAACCATGTACATGGACACAAAATGATTACATGGTAATGAACTAATACTCAATCATGACTAGAGTACACATACATGTCTAGGTACACTGGAAAAACCATAGTACATGGGCATGAACCTGTATGTTGACACGACTATTGTACATGGACATGTACACGAAAATAGGTATAGCCAAAATACATTGGCACAATCCGAAGTACATGGAAACATGATGGATTACATAAAAATACTCTCCGCAGTAATGATACACTATGTAATCACAATTATGTTGTTTTCTTCTCTCAAGATAAGTTGATAGCCTTATTAAATTCAGTGTAGACCAATATCAATAGGGTGTGTTCCCTTTTTCTATCTCTATGAGGGTGTAGTGAGGCACCTTATCCAGGGAATAGTTTGTGATCCCCTCCTTGTGAATATTCTTAGAGATAGTTTCAGAATCCCTCATTATGATACAATAAGTGATCTTATATCATTTTCCCTCTATATGTTGGTTATAAATCACATGACCTATATAATGGTACATTTTATCCCCTGACTAAATTGGTATCAAAGTTAGGTTTAGGAATCCTCAATATGACCTTGGTGAGATACCCTATCTTTTTATTAATATCTTTAGATTTATAGTATTCACATATTCATAGAATGGGAAAACATGAAAAAACTCTCAAATGAGTGTTGTCAAATTTATTAGACTAATGGAGTTAGTTACTTATAAGGAATGTCACCTTGAATCCTCTAGGAGAAATAATAGGCTTGTAAAATGGTTGTGAATTTTCCTTGATACTTTGTCTATATCATGACTATAACGAGGTTATTATTATTTTGTTTTAGATTATGGTTTACATGATTTTATGATAATGAGATAACAACTAAATTGCATCTCTATGTTTGGTTATTTTCTGGTATGGGTATTACTAAATGCTCCCTCAATAGTGTAATCCCGCACATGTTAGATCTTATGTGACAACATTACATTTATCATAGTCATAGGTGTACTATGATCACGTATTGAATAATTTGGCTTGAATGAATATGGTTTATACCATGTGTTTTATTTAACAAAAACGCCATCTATATTTTCTATTTTAATTCTATTTACATCTTTGGGGGCTTATATTTTCCCAATTATTCTTTCCCGTTCTTGTTTTATACTCTGGTATGGGATATATATATATTTATTTATAATGGTATCACTGTTGATAAACGTCCAAAAGTATATATTTATTTTTATATGTGTGTGTGTACTAGCACCTTAGGCTAATGCCCCCCATATTTATGATATGCTAACCCAATGTCGGTCTCCAATGCCAGAAATATTAGATTTTGTCTTGGTATATAGTTTCCTGAAATTATATCCTATGGCCCATAATTGATACCTATCTTGGAATTCGATGGGAGACTATATCTCTTGATGGGACACACAACCATCCCTGCTGGCTAAACTTTCCTTACGAAGCCCATGGAAGGATAGTCTCGCTTAACCCAAGTTTAGTAAAGGAGAGTTCCTAAGGATAATATTATTTAATATACCTATAATTATAAATATTGAAACCCAAGATTATGATATATAGATATAACATCTTTTTAGATGAATATTCAATACATTACACAAAATAATAAACAAGGATTGTAATATTTTAGTGTCTTTAGAGACTAGGTAAACAATATTCAAATTTGCAGTTGGATCTTAGAAATCTCCTATAATGATATTCCCATTTAGTAATACTCATAAAAATAACGTTCATAAAAAAATTCATTATATCGCAGGTAATGAAAACATAAGAATTGGCAAGATTCAATGCTCAGAAAGGGTAAAAATTAGAGATACCTAATCATAACATGAACATAAGTGTATGAGAACATGAGAATGAAACTTATAACCAAACCTTATATATAAAAGAACATAATCTTGAGTCATGAAATAAATATTGGATGTTTATGTGACCTGAATCATAATTTAATCAAAGTTCATGATCCCTGAAAGCATAACATTGTCATAATACAAAAAATTTATGTATATACAAAATCCTAGAAAATATTATTTCATGGTTACCAACCATGATAGCTATAACACATTAGGTTTCAACTAACTACACATGTACCTTCTTTAAGATCAAGCTAAAAACATGTATACAATCTATCATTCTTGGGATGACCTTATATATACCATATTCCTTATTTGGAATAACATCCCATGTTACTTATTTCAATCTTCAAAAAAAATCCCATTTAAACGTTGAGATCATATAACATTAATCATTACCAAAGGAATTATTAAGAAGATATAGGCCACACCTTTCTTATGAGGGAAAAAATAAACATTTGTTATATAAAACCAAAAATAATTCATGATATTATAATAAATGAAAAGAGATTAGTTTAATTAAAATATCATCATTTAATAACATATGGAATGAAACAGTTTCATAATGATTTCCTTATTTAATAATAAAATAACCCATGGAAAAAAGTGTGTTTTGTAAGAATTCTTTCATTCTATAACCCAGGGAAAAAGAAGTGGGTTTTTCAAGAAATCTATATAGGTATTACATGATTAAAAAAAAGTATGTTCTGAAAATATCTTATCATCATATACATAAACCATTCATATAAATAATAAAAATGGTATCCCTGGATCATGTACAAAGTAATGAATAATTATCCTGAAAAGATTTTATCTTTGATTAAAAATTATACTGAATGAAAAATCACATCAGATGTTTTTTCAAGAAAATATCATTTTTTAAATCACTTTTCAAAAATAAAAATTATGATATATTTTGGAAATCATTTTCATTGAAAATAAACATTTAAAACTTATAAAAAAATCTATAGAAAACATTTAAATCATTTCTTAATGAAAATATAATTTTTATTTTTGAAAATAACTTTTTAAAACATTAAATATTTAATAAATAATTTTATGTCAAAAAATAACCATAATAAATATATAGGATGATTCAAAAATAAGAATGGTCATGTTGGTGGTATATTCCATTCATTTAATACACATTAAAATGAAGATTCATTTCACATTTTCTATAAAATTAAACCATGTATTATTTAGGAAATGAAAAGATTACTACATTAAAAACATTTTGTATCATGTAAAACATGGGTAATGATTTCATTAATAAATCATATAAATAATTTTAAAATTGTCTTGGAAAACATTTTTAGAAAACATGGTTTTGAATGAAAAGGAGGATTCATGCAAAAAAGAAAAATAAATGTAATTTTTCAACAAAACATAATCTTGAATAATGGATTATATAAATAGATGAAAATGAAGGGAAAACATATATTAAATAAAAATTACTATATGAGAATTTATTTCATTTGTTTCTAGGGATAAATATCATAATATTTCCTCATAGGAATCATAATTATAAAAAATCCCCATAAATGATGAGATTGAAAAATAAAAAACAAACCACTTTACAAATTTTAATATAAATATATATGAAATATAGATACTGAAAAGGATAATTAAATTAAAATATTTTTCAGGATATCAATTATATAATACATTAATGGTTATTATATACACCAAATATGAGAAATATGTGGTTAATAGGGCATATGTCTCAGAAAAGTAAAAAGTGAGACAGAAATCCCACACAATAATTATAAAATTCATTCATAAATGTTTGATCCTCTAGTATGAAAAATATAACTATATTATAAATATATAATAGAACCATATATATATCATACCATATATTATTTACTTATTACCTTTTATTATATATTTATGAACAATTCTATATTAATGTCATGTTAAGGGAAATAACTACGTTGTTTTTTGTTTATGCTTTTATTTGATATTTTTTCCTATTACAAAGATCATGGTTAAACAATACCAATAATTTTATAAATTATATAATGTTAATATATATTCATTATATATGTATTTAGTGGGGTCCATATAAGTTATAGAAAAAACTAAAAGACATTGTTTATGGATACGGTAGGTCGTAGGTACACATGAACATCGTTTCCATGTTCCCAATTGAAAAAATGAAATAGAAAAAATATATTACCAATAAATAACCCAATTTATGTCCGAAAATCATTAAAAATTTCTATATTAATTTCTATGTAAATTCTGAACAAATCACATAGCATTGTGAGGTGGTAGTCCACTATACACATGAACTACATTATTGTATTCCAACAGAATGAAAATTAAGAAGAGAAATATGATATAATAGTTATAGAAGAATAATAATATAAAAAAATATCATATAAAAATAATTAATACATCATTACATTCATTTGTGGGAGGTGGAAATGGAAAAACAAATTATAGCATTTCACATGGCTGTAGTTCACCGTACAAGTGAATGATGATTTGGTAACCCATTTAATGTAAGTGGAGATGGTTTTAGGTCATTACATGAACATAAAAACATATTAGTATATATATTATACTTATTTTATATATATAATCATGGTTTAATAATAATTTATGGTTGTGGAAAAATAAATAAAACAAAACACTCAGTTAGGGACATTGCCTCTTTTTCGGAAAACTTGTTTTGTTGCTTGAAAATACTTCTTGTATTTTAATTTTGATAATTCATATAAGATAAGATAATTAAATTAATTATTTTTTGATCCAGTGGTTATTGAATGTCTGAATATGATATGAGAGGAGTGACCATTGATAAGTGACGTGAGTAGCTCACTTGTAAATTTTCAACATAAAAAGGTGTACCGTAATTTTATACATGCCAAAAGGATATCAAATGGTCTATAATGGCTAAAATATGGTAAAAGGATGAAATATTCTCAAAAAAATGTTTTTTAAAATATTTTGGGTTATTTTTAATCGTTATCATTTCTGTTTAACCTGTTGTTAAACCCATTCTTTTCATAACGGTATTTTATTATTACTCATTATGGTCATCCAATTAAGATGAAATTATTAGATAATAAAAAAATTTCTTATTTAAAATAATGTATACATTATTAAAAATTCAATTCATATAAGATTTAAATTTTAATTTAAAAATAATCCCACAAACATGAGGAGAAAGCGAGTTTTCAAAGAGAAAATGTTCAAAATTTAAAAAAATTTCTAAAATAAATTCAATATACAAAATATTCCAATAAACTAAATTGTAATAATATATATATTTATTAAAAAATATTCATTTAAAATAATTAAAATAAATGTCAAATTTTAATAAAAATGAGAATTTTTCAGTATTCCTCGAAAATTTTATTTCACTGAGAATTATCAAAATTTCACCCTAGGATAATTTATTTATTATGATTTACAAAATAAAATTTATTTTTTTGAAATAAATTTTATAATATTATAAACATATCTATCTTAAAATAACTGTATAAAAGTTTAAAAGACAATATTTAGAAAAATAAGCGTTTATGCGTAAAATATGATATATTATTTTATAGTTTATATAAAACACATAATATAAATGATAAAAAATATATTGAATATTTAATATTAAATTTTATCAAATTAATTCTCTAAATTTATTTTTTTTAATTCATTCATTTAAAACATGTTTGTGTGCATACAAATATTTGTTTCATAAATAGATTCCTTTAATTTTCAAATATTTTTTATTTTCAATTTAAATTATTTGGTCACTAAAGAAATCATTATACATACATGTATAAATAATATATATTCATTGTTTAATTTATCTTATTCGTTCCCACAATTCCAATGTCTATTTGATATCGATTATATTTAATAATAATATGTTAATAGCAAGTCACATTTCGGTTAAACTCATCATTACATCTAATGCAAGATAAACACGATGTTTCACTCTAGATAATCTAAACTCTATTTTCTATGTAACACAAGCCAATAATGGTGTCTTGTATAACATAAGATAAACTCTATGTTTTTTAAATAAAAACGAATTCTAAATTATTAAATTTATTTGAGAAAAAAAATTATTCAACAAATCTCATGGTGTTACTTACTAACCCATATAAATTGAATTTATCCCTTTAAATTCATCACTTCTGTATAAATATTGATGAAACTTCTAAGAAAGATCGTTCTACATTAGTACAAACTCTGAGTTTAGGGAACATGATTGATTAGTTTTTTAATTCCTCAATATAGGTACATAGAACACATATTTAACATAATATATGTTCAATGTAATCACCCAAAAATAATATATTTTCTTGATATGATCAATAATTTCAACATAACTGACATACCTAGGTCTTAGTTTTCCATTCTTTTTAAAACTCATTAGCATTTTAAATATAAAAATTCATAGAGTCACGTTGTCACCAAATTCAAATTCTAAATTTCAATAAATATTATCATCATAACATTTCATTGATTTTTTTGGTCATTATATGTAACTTAATGGATCTATCCTTCTCTACCATATCATTAGAGTACTCATGTCCCAATAGATATATTTCTCCAACATCATTCTAGAATGTTGATATTCTATAATTCTTTCAATAATGGTCTTCATAAGGAACCTTGTAATATCTTGAGTGAATGATATTATTTTTATAAAACACAACTTGAAGAAGGAATTGTTTCCACCCACCATTGATTTCAATATAAAAAGATTATTGTATATACAGTGGATATTTAATTGTTCTCACATACTGCTATGTATCTGAGGAAGATCGGTAGTGATAAAACTCAACCATATATCATGATCTTTTGAAATAAATCACCAAAACATTGAGGTGAAAATTGGATCCAAATTAGATATAATTGAATTTGTTACTCTAGGAAACCTTAACACTTCTATAATATATATTCTAGAAAGATGATATTGTGAGAAATCATCTTTAATAGAAACGAAGTGTGCTAAATTCATATGGTGATTCTCTATAACCCATAATTACCTTTACAATAAATAAAATTTAAACCTTAATGATCTATAGTTCCATTAATCATATCTGTTGAAGTGTAAATTAATTCCTCAATAAATATGATTTTCTAAAAAAAATATACAAAAGAAAAGGGTTGTATTTCAATAAATGTATCTTAAAACATTAATAATCATAATAATATCACATCACCTAAAAAATAAAAAGGGCTGTAAATTACATTAAAATTATGATATTACATATATTCATAATACCATAATGGAATCCATAACTCTTAATTTGACCATATAGAAAGACATATATTCTTCTGAAATTATAAAATTCTGTAGATCTTTACCGGTTCTTATAACAGAAATACCATTACTAAAATTCATCCACAACATAATTCATGAATCCAAATACATATTGACTTAAATAATTTAACTTAATTAGCTAGAATAGTTTATCTTTTCCCTAGTCTAAGGTAAAACCATTTATTTATATCATTAATTCAAATAATTCAAAATTTCCCCATATATAATTCTTCTAAATACTAGAAAATTTATCACTTTATGTCCTTATTTTCCTCAAAGATAAAAACTTCCCCTCCATTTGATATAATTTTAATGGTTCTTCTTCACATCATCTTTACATGTATGGAGATGAATGTTATTTCCTCTATGTTAATTACAACATGAAATTTTACAAAATTTCATCTTCCTCCCATTTTACACATTCGGAATCTCAATGACGTCCACATTGTTAATTATATATTATTATAAATGATTTGGTATAATAGTAATTGTAATATCCATTTTCATCATCCAATTTAGTTTCTTATAGTCACCAAACTATCCATTTTATTCAGTTTTATAATGATTTCTTCAAGTTAAAACCATTGAAAAATACAAAAAATCATATTTTGAGAAATAATAATCATACATTGAAGTAACATAATCATAATAAATCATAGATAGGGTTTATAAATAATTAAACCTTTTTTAAAATCTATGAAACCACATGCTTAACCTATGAAATTCACGACCATTATTTCGATACATCATGATGGTTCGTAAAGAGTTTGTTAATTTCCATAGCATATACAATGGGAGTGCTAAAATAGGTGGTAGAAATGCATGATGTCCCAAAATGTGTAATGATCTAGTATATATGAATGCACACTTTTTGAAGTTATTTCCCCTACGTAGCACTATTCTGGAGCCAAATCTAATTGTATTATCGAAAAAGGGGTGTAATTTCATAAACCACTTTCTCAATACTTTTTCCAAAATTCTAGGCCATGTCCTTATACTTTGACTCTTCCTTAGTACAATCCTTCTTTATATCCCTAGATACATATATAGTCATCTCCTTAGGAATCTCACTAAACATTTCTCATCCTAAATCCCAATGGTTAACAAACTCTTACCTTTAATACCAACTATAGTAGTGTGAACATATATCCAGTTCAGTATAATTGAGACATATTAGGGAACTACATAGGTGGATACATCTCCTGGGTAGGACACACCACTAACCCCAGTGAAAGGCCTTTCCCCATGTAGCCCTTGGGATGAGTGTCATGTTTCACCCAATGTTCACACATGAGAGTTCACATGGGTTAGATCACATCCATTTCTTCAAATGATGATACAATCACACAATATATTAATAGATATATATTTTATATTTTTATAAGAATATTCAAAACATTACACAAACATATGCTCGATGACCATAATAGTTTACTGTATTTGGATACTAGGTACATTCTCTTATACTCTAGTAAATGATTTTCAATAGTTCCTATGAAGATATTCCATTTTCGTAATCCTAGAAAACATGAACCACTTTAAAAATTTCTTTATAACATTGGTAAAGGAAGCATGTGAAAGGATAAAATACTACACTTTTCAAGGGTAAATAAGGTATATAATAAATTATAACATGAACATTAGGGTATAAGAACTGAAACATAATATTTTAAAACAATACTCAACAAATAAAAGAAAATAATATTGAGTCATCGAATAATGCTTGGAAATTTATAAGACATGAAAAATATGGGATTCAAATAACCGAAGCCATGAGATTATAACAGTAATTTAATTCATATAATTGTCAGATATACATAATAACATAAGATCTTATGTCTTGTATATCCACCAACAAATTTATAACATATTATTTTTGGGATAACAGCCCATGTACCTTCTTTTGGATTTGGATAACCTCTTTTGTACCCTCAATAAGGCTTGGGATAACATCCATTCTACCCTCTTTCAGGATTGGCATAACCACATGTGAACATGATTTTGGTCTTAGGATAACCTATCTATACCATTTAATATCATACAATATTAATAATTACCCAACACATTTGATAGATAAATAGGTCCTACCCATATCATAATGAAAAATAATATACATGTGTTCTACAAGATCATAAAATCTTCATCATATCAAATTGAATTAAAATAAATGGGTATAATAAACATTTCATCATAGAATAACCAATGGAAAATAAAAAGTTTCATAATAATATCATTATTTCATTACAACATAATCCATAAAAATAGAATTGGTTTTATAATAATTCTATAACGGAATAACCCATAGAAAAAAGGATTTGGGTTTTATAAGAATTATACCCTATTATAAATTGAGTAAAAAGAAGAGACTTCCATAAACATCAAGTCATTATATAAACAAAACATTCATTGAATGACTTGGAATGATATCCATGTATCATATCCCCAGAAAATCATAATTACTCGCAAAGGATGTCATCTTATGTAGAGAATGATTCTGAAAGAAAATCAGATGGAATGTTTCTTTATAAAAATAATCATTATTCGAAAATATATTTTTAAAAGAAAACATTATATATTATTTTTTAAATCCTTTTCAAGGAAAATAAAATATTCAATTTTATATAAACTATTTAAAAATAAATTAAAAATAAATAGAAATTTTTTGTGAGAAAATACTTTCACAATTTTGAAAATTAATTATTAAAAATTAAAAAAGTTTGAATACACATTTCATTAAAATTAACTATTAAATATTAAAAAGGGATATTCAATGAAATAACGATCATTATGGTGTTAAATTCCCTTCATTTCATACAAGTTAAAACATAGTTTCCATTTACATTTTTGGTAATATCCAAATGGTAATTATTTGGAAAACTACAAGAAGATTAAGTTAAAATTTTTATTAAAAGTAAAACATGGGTAAAATATTATCTAATAAAACATTTCTATAATTTTAAAACAATTTTTGAATTTTTTTGACGACATGGTTTTAGAAAAAAACGTTTTTTCAAAATGAGATGGAAATTAAGAGTTTTTTCTGAAAAATATTATAAGTACCTAGCCTTAATCATTAAATATTCTTTAATTAAATGAATAATTCACATTGAGGATCTTTTCAGGTTTAGAGTTTTAGAGAATTATGCTATAACTATTACATTACATCTCAAAAATTATAAGGTCGACACATTAACTCAGTTTCTATTTTTTTCACAAAATAAAAACTCATGAAAAAAAGCCATGTCTAGTCCCATGTTTTAGATAGCATGACTTTTCCTTGATCCCATCCTTGACCCTATACATATTTATATCCTATGAAAAACATTTCCAAACATGGGATGAGCATAAAAATCTCAGTAAGGGTTATAAAATAAAGAAGGAAATCATTAGTCCATCAATACATACCAAAAATTAAATGTTTAACATAATTCATGAAATCATTAGATATATGAATAACACATTCAAATCATAAATCATAATGGTAAATTGTGACATCCATATATAATTTCATTGTATCTATCACAACTATATAAGGAGTTACATTTGTAATACCCATCATAGTATATTCCCTAAATCTCATAGGAGAAACATTCACGTTTACCTCCATCATGTAACCTAATGCATTGTAGAGTTATCTCGGGGTCACCTACCCTACATTTATCACGGAACCACCCGTATAGGTAATCAATGCCCAAGAACCATAACATATTCAAAATATATGAATCAAACATAAAGGACGGATAACATTTCCACATTTCAATCACAATATATCATTTAAATATATTGACATAACAAATCCATTATAAAAACCATATTAAATACCAAAATATGTAAAAGAGTATATGGTGTTTATTTTCCATTTAAAAACATTAAGGCTTGTTCTGGAATCGAAACATCAAATAATAATCACAGCGGAGAGTAGGTCATTGTCACCACTTACATTAAGAAGAAACATTTTTTGTGTCGTATACTAAAACGCCTCATAGGAAAAAGTTCCATTTAAATGAAATGAAAATTAAAAGGTGTTTATACACCGTATAAATGATAGTTGTATAGAAAAAAATATGCCTCAATGAAAGCAGATTGAGACGAAGTCCCTTATCTCATGTCCGATATGACCTTTTCGTTCTTTAATCTCCTGAATAATAAAATAATGTTAATTTATACTTTCTTAAGAATCATTTTCAAGTTTTTTTTCTTTTATATCACTTATTACCATGTTATAAACCTTACGAAATCATTTAATTTAAAAATATTTGTTTTATTGATATTTGGTACTTGAGTCAAAAATGGACTTCTTATAATTATAATTTATTCATGTGGTCAACATTACATTATAACCAAAATGATATACATGATTTATATATCATATATATATAGTATATACACGTATTTATAATAGTACATGAATGCTACTTTCATTTATATATCAAATTTTAATGCACTGAAAGCATAATGATACATAGGTAGTTTTTAATTCTAGTATAATATCATATATAATATCCTTAACTCCATCCTTTATATGTCCCATATATAGAATTAACGAGTCATATCACTTTGAGGGGGGGAAGTCCACACATCCTCAACTTAAATTATCGTGTTTACCCATAGTGGAAACCATAAAGGTATACTATAAAAGGAAAATATAGAAACAAAAAGAAAACATAAACATGATATATATAATATATAAATACAGTTCCATCATAATGGCCACCATGAGAGGTGGTAGGAGATAATTGAACAATCATCATTTCGTGAGGCGTTAGTTTTCCATCCATAGAAATATTATATTCTTCACCCATTAGATTGAGGTATGTGTAAGTGTAGTTCGATTCCTTTTCATAACAAAATCATAGTATATTTAGGATACTGGTTTTTTAAAAAATAATGGAATAAAAATATTTTAGGGGTTGGGGCAGTAAAATAAAAGAAATGAAGTTAAGAGAAACAATTATCTTTATTTTGGGAAACTACCTCTGGACAAAACCGAAAGGACTTCTTGAAGTGACTTATACCTAAGGTAAGGATTCTAGGAGGAAATGTGGGATCTTGATAGCTTATTTGGGTAGGGGTTAGATGAGACAAGGGGCTTGAGAGGTTTGAGGAATCAGTTAAAAGTTATGTCTTTTTATAAGGGAGAGGAGGGGGTCTTTAGAAAAGTGTGAAATTATTATTTTATTATATAATGATTTTCGGTTTATAAAGGTCCAAAACTAATTATAGTCAAAGATAAGATGACCCATGGTCGAAATAAAATCATCCAATAGGAATTTGACAGGTTTTGGATATTATTTTAATCATTTAAATCTTATTTATTTAAATCAATTATTAAAGAGGTAAACACTGTATCATTATTGTGTAATAAATAATTTAATTTTTTTGATGTCTAAAAATATTAAGAAAAATACAATAATGTAGAAAAATCGTTTTAGCATTCAAAAAAAATATTCATAGTCAAAAATATATCTTATATAACCCTATGTAAAAAATTAAATTACTAAAAGATATTTGTTTTTGTTATTTTTGTATTTAAATTAAGTTAATTAAAATAAAGTGTCATTATCACTATTAAGTGCCTCCATGGGGTCCCAAAATAGACTCAAGTATTTCAATGGTAGTCGAAGACTCAACCAATACAGTTAGGATAAGTGTTAATGTAATTTTGTATTATTATGATATTATTTTTACCTAGAATTAACCAATTTACCTTCAACCTCCATAAATAAAAGTCAAAACTTACAATTCACCGAATGTTATTTTCATCTTATTGAACACAATTTTACTTAATAATAACAAACATTTATGTCTGATTTTTGATATTCAATTAAAATAAGCTATAATATTTTATTTAAATGAATGATTCAGTTTTTTAACTATTACTTAGTGGTTTCACTATTCATCAAAAATTGATGTTTTTCTGAAAAATACTAAAAATTAAGTCTAAGATATATTTGATATTCCAAATTCAAAAATGATATCTATTTTACCAAATTCAAAAAATAGAAGTTGGATTAATTAATTTAAAATTAATTCCTGTTGTCTAAACAAATGTCGTGTTTTTATGAAATATTAACTATCAAAACATTGACACTTATTTAGGTCCAATTTCAAAGTAAAATTAATTTAAATAACCAAAATTAGATTAAATTGTAAAAATATAATCTATTTACACTTAAAAAGTAACTAAAAAGATAATATTACCATATAAATAAATTATATTAAAAGGTATTTTTGATAAAAAATAGAGTATTTTTCACTTTTAATTTAAAATTTTATTTTATGAGAAAAATACCAAAAATTTACCCAAAGTAAATTTTGATATTCCGATTATAATTTAGAATTTTATTTTGTCAAATAGAACATGTTAAAGTGACTAGAACTATATTTAAATAGGGTTCACCATTAAATGGTTCTAAATCAACCATTTAAAGTAAATTATTCTTAAAATTAGATTCATTAATATTTTAAGCCTCTAAATTTTATTGGATAAATGTAAAAACATTTAACAAACATGTATAATGATATTGTAGTAATTTAAGTTTATTGCTATAATAAAATTACTAGGCATTAAATACCATTTAAAATAATAATATTATATTATTAATGTGCAACATAATATTTCAAAGAAACATGTGGTTGCGTTTCGGGTATGCCATCGAGCATATTGTCCCCTTTAAAGTAAAATTCATATATAACTCAAAATTATGAATTATTATGAAAATGTATTATTTTTTTATTTACCTCGGATGCTACATTCTTCCCCCCTTTTGGAAATTACGTCTTCTTAATTTTACTCACATATCAAATTAAACAGGGTATTTATCCCCCGTAGCATTTTCAAATTCCCATGTTGCCTATTCAACAATATGGTTTTTCCATAAAACCTTTACTTGGTGATTTACCTTATTACACAACACTTGCTCTCTTCAGTCAAGAATCTAGACTGGATGTTCCTCATAAGAGAGATTCTTTTCCAACAGAACTAACTCTAGACTTATAACATGAGAGGGATCTGGAATATACTTTCTCAACATTGAAACATGAAAACAATTGTGTAACTAGGACAAACATGGGGTTGAATCCACTCTGTACAAAAGTGATCCAACATTCTCCAGGATTTCATAAGGTCCAATGAACCTCAAACTCAAATTTCCCTTTTACCAAAATCCATCACACTGTTTCATGAAGAAACTTTGAGAAAGACATGATCACCTACCTAAAAGGAGTGATCCTTCATCCAGTTATCCACATAACTTTTCTGCCTGCTCTATGCTGTTCTCACGTGCTTATACATCATTTGAACTTTTTATACCAACTCTTTTTCCCATTCTGGTCTCATCAAGTTCTTTTCACCTACTTCATCCCAAAAATCTATAGTTTGAAAATGATTTCCATATAATGCCTCAAATGGTGCCATCTGTATACTTGAATGAAAACTATTACTATATAAAAATGTTTCCAAAGAAAGATGTTTGTCCCAACTTCTCTGGCAATCTAGTGAACAAGCACGTATCATATATTCCAAGGTATGAATTGTTTGTTCTGACTGCCCATATAATTGAGGATGAAAAGCTATACTAAATTTTAATTCATTACCAAACAAACTCTGAATTCCTTTCCAAAAGTTAAAAGTATACATGGGATCACGATCAGATACAGTGGTTGGGGGAACTCCGTGAAACCATATAATCTCATTAACATACAACTGAGAAATTTGATAGAGAGACAGAGTATCTAGAATAGAAATGAAATGAGCAGATTTTTTCAACCAAAAAAAAAATAAACCAGATTTCATTATTACCGGGTGATGTCTCCGATAATCCCACAACAAAGTCCATTGATATATTTTCAATTTACAAAATGGCACTGATAAAGACTGAAGCATCACTTTTGGTAAATAACGCACTACTTTAACCTGCATACAAGTCACACACATGACAGTAAAATCAGAAAAATATATATTCATTCCATCCCACCTCTAATACTGTTGATGATCACTAAACTACTTAGTACTACAAGGATACACTAAAAATGGAGAACTATAATCTTAACATAACAACTCATTCTTCAACAGTGAATCACAAGGCACACATAAAAATTTACAAAACATCAAAACAAAATCATTATCAACATTAAAATTAGACAACTTACCCTTTTGAACCAACTCTATATTTTATGTTACTCACTGTCTTCTTTCTGCGCTTTCTTAATTCTATCTGATATACATAATTTCACTGACACCTGAAACAACACAGAAGAATTTCTTGCACCAACAACTTCTATTCCAAAGTTTATCAAATAAAAAACCAACTGCTCTCATTCCAAATATAGCATGGATAATGAAGTATTATTTTTATAACTCAAAGCATCAGCCACTTTATTTACATTTCCTGGGTGATAATGAATTGTGCAATCATAATCCTTGATTAATTCCAACCATCTTTTCTATCTCATGTTCAATTCTTTCGGAGTGAATATATACTTCAAACTTTTGTAGTCAGTATATGTTTCACATTTCAATCCATAAAAATGATGCCTCCAAAAATTTAAAGAAAAAAACAATAGATACTTACAATTCATGTGTAGGGTAATTTAACTCCTAAGGATTCAATAAAAATGAAGCATAACTAATTACCTGATCATTCTACATAAGAACACAACCAAGTCCTTTCAAATAAGCATCACTAATGATAACAAACTCACCATTTCAGGAAGGCAGTGCCAGAATAGGATCATTTATCAAAATTCATTTCAACTCTTGAAAACAATCAACACGTTATCCTATCCAAATGAACATAACATACTTTCGAGTTAACTTTTTCATTAGACTAGATAACCGTGTAAAATTATCAACAAACCTCCGGTAAAAATCTTCCATACCATGAAAACTACAGATACTGGTCATATTTTTGGGTCTTCGCCCTTCTTCAACAACTTTTTTTAGAAGGATCAATAGTTATGAAGTATTTTGAAATAATGAGACCCAGGAAAAAATTTTTGGTAACCATAACTCACATTTTCTAAATTTCCCATACAGTTTATTTTAATTTGTGTTTTGAAAGACAACCCTTAAATGACATTCATTCTCCTATTTACTTTTAGATAAAACCACATTGTCATCAATGAACACAACCACAAACTTATCCAAGAACTCACGGAAAATTATATTTTTAAGATCCATGAATATAGCTGGTGTATTGGTTAACCCAAAAGGCATTACAACAAATTCATAATGGCCATATCTAGTACTAAATGCGGTCTTCAGAATTTATTCTTCCTTTACTTTAAACTGATGGTACCCCGACCTCAATTCAATCATTGAAAAATACTGATCTCCTTTGATTTGATCAAAAAAATCATTGATATGAGGGAAATGATACTTGTTCTTAACGGTGATGTCATTCAATTCTCTATAATCAATGAAAAGTCTCGTTGAACCATCGTTCTTTTTAACAAACAAGACAAAATCACCCAATGGATATTTTCTAGGTCGAATGAAACCTTTATCTAATAACTCCTACAATTGCATATTTAACACTAAAAGATCTATTTGATTCATTCGATATGGGGGTTTGTAAATTGGATTAGCATTAGGAACTAAGTCAATAGTAAATTCAACTTCCCGATTAGGTATAATACCAGGAAACTCATCACAAAAAACACCAAGGTACTCATTTACCACTAGCACATCATTAATATAAATAGTTTCTTTTGTTTACTACAATATGTGCAATGTAACATTCATTTCCATCTTTAACTAGATTCTTAGATTCTTGATATGTTATCAAATGTAAGGGTTAATTCTTGTAGTCAAACTGAAAATCATCTTGAAATGAAACATCTTTAGCTCTAGAGTCAATATTAGCATGAAAAATAGAAAGTCAGTCCTTACCCAAAATAACATCAAACTCTACTAGAGACAAAACAAAAAGGATTGTAGGTATACTATTTCTGAACATAAGGATATGAAAGTTCTTATAATTTCTTTTTTTTTTCTACATTTCCTGTAGGTTTTTTTATCATAAGTTCTATATTCATATCTTCAGATGGAATTACCAATTTACTAGAAAACTTCTTTGAAATGAATGAGTGTGTAGACCCTGAATCAAACAACACATTTGAATAATATGAACAAACAAATAGTCTACCTGATACTATTTCATTCAATGCCCCAACATCTGCTAAACTAGTTATAAATGAATTTACCTCCACTTTCTACTTGTAGTCTGCCTGCTTTCCCTCAGTTGGGTTCTACATTGGATGCTCACTTGCATAATGACCCATTTAATTTCACCTAAAAATTTTTACGGATTATAAATCAGACATTCTCTTACCGTTTCCCTGCTCTTTTTTGTGAAATTATGAGCCTTATGTCCCATTATAACACCTTGGTAGCACTTACTTGAATTCTAAAGACATTCCCCCGCATAATGTTTACCACTATTTTGATATTCTGAAAACATAAGATTCTTACAATCAGACTTTTTTTAAGAGTTCATCCCTTTTTACTGCCACCTCAACCGCTTATTCTGTTATTTTTCAAAGAACACCCGATCCTCAGAAAACTCCATTTCCACCTTCTCTTCACAATGAACAAGTTTTTCATAACTTTTTAACTCAAAAGGAGAAAAATAACTTCGATACATTGGCTTTAATCACGATTAAAAATAGTTGATTTTACTACCAAAATCACATATAAAATTTGGAGGATACCTTGCCAGTCGAGTGAATTTTTCTTCCTAAGCAGCCACTAAGACGTCCTACTACCTCAATTCTTGTAATTTTTTCCATCCTAAGACAAAGCACAATATGAAAATATTTCTCCAGAAACATACCATTGAATTCATCCTAATCAATAACATCAATCTCTTCACTATACATAATAATTTTCACCATCAACCACCACTGATCAGCTTCAAATTCAAATGGGTAAATAGAAAGAAAAACCTTTTGATGTTCTTAAAACCCCATGACATCAAAAATTTTCTCCAGTGCTTTAATCCAACCATTAGTTTGCACATGGTCATATGATCCTCTGAATGATCAGGGTTGTTTCCTCATGAAATGATCCACTACTAACATGTTCCTCTTTGGTTGAACGGGATGATCTCGTGCATGGATACCACCACCATTTATAGACTGAGGCAACTATACCCTTAGTGAAATTTTGGTATGGTTTGTGAGTATGATATACTCTATAATACCAAATGTAGGCTAGAAATAACAGGGATACTGAATAAATTATCTAATGATTCTTGAAATACCAGAGGGGGGGTGAATTGTATTCTTTTAAAAAAATCCTTTGGAAATTTTAAATAAGGTTGTGTTTAACAAGAATAAACAAGGTAATTCACAAAACATATAGTTCTAAAAAATTGCTTGATTCTGGAAATATGATTCTGAGAAAGTGATTCCAGAAAAGATTGTTCCTGAAAATGATACATAATGAAAGTTTACAATGAATAATATTCCACCATAAAGCGTATAGAATCTTACTAAATCAGAGTACAAGTATATGTATTTATAAGATAGTTATATTTTCTTCAATAATACAAATGCAGTGGAAAACGTGTAACAAAACAAGTAACAAGTATTAAATATTTTAACCCAAAGAGAAGTGTATCCAAAAAACTTGGAAAAAGGTCCCTTGATTTATACTTTAAGGAAAGTCTATCTTACCCATACTAGGGTAAGCCATCTATAGGAATATTAAATTCTATCTTCTTATCCCTGCATTTCCTCAACATCAAAGTAGTCGGCACCTCAGTCTTCCTCAGTAAGGAATCCCTCAACATCAAGGTAGTCGGAAGCTCTATTTTCATATCCCTGAAAGCCCTCAATTGTACATAGCAACAGTCTGAGTCGAACAATGAAAATATGAACAAGAACTTTAGTACACACAAAGAATTAAAACCACTCTCTAGAAATCACTTCAGCAGCATGTAATCTCTAGATTGATCAACTTGTTGGGATCTCTTTTAAATGAGCTCCTATTTATAGACATGACTTCAACGGTTGTCTCCCTCCTCCAATGGCCATAATTTTCCATGAATTTCGGAGGGACCTATACACGTGTCACTCAAAAAATGGTTTGTTAGTAACTGAATGCATGACATGTATTTATAAAAAAAACAAGTGTAAGAAAAAATATGGTTGCATAACTAAAATACAATATTTTAATTTTTAGAAAATTAAAGTTTGGAGTCTAACCAAAAATGAATTCAAAGTCTATAATACATGGATATTCAGATTCTATTTTCTAGGAATTCATAACCTGAACTCTGTAGAATTCTGGAGTCTAAATTTCAAGGTAATTTAGAATCTGGATTCATAAGATTTCGAAACCAAAACATATAATGTTCCGAGTTAGAGTTAATGAGAATTCGGAGTCAGAACTCATATGTGTTCAGAGTCTGTATTCATAGAACTCAGTGTCATAATTCATAAGAGTTCATAACAAGAATTCATATTCGGAATTCGGAGTCAGAACCCAAGAGAGTTTGTAACCAAAATTTTTATTCAGAATTCAGAGTCATAACTGAGAAGAGTTCGAAACCAAAATTTTTATTCAGAATTCGGAGTCAGAACATAGAAGAGTTCGTAACCAGAAATCTAAGAATTCAGATCCTAAAACAGAATGCTTCATATCTTGGTATTTATAGTAATTGTAGGCTTTTTCTACAGACCAAATTTTACTCTTGGAAATTTTTTGATATGAACAATAAAAACAAGGTAATAATAAATTTCCATGGGAAAAGAAAATTTTCATTATAGAAGTAAAACACAGGGTAAAAAGAGATTTGCCTTGAGATAAGGTGTATGTGATTTTCAAAACAAGAAGGAATTGTAAAGTCATAAGGAAAAATTAATGACATAACAATCTCCCTCAGGTATAAAGGAATAGAAAATTCATAAGTAAAACCAAATTGACTCAAGAATCTAACCTTTTTCAGAAAGCACAAAAATCCTTACGAAAATGAATATAAGGATATATGAAATTTTTCATGATTTAGAAATAAAACATATCTCCCTTTTCATATTGGAAATGATTAATACAACTAACTCCCCCTTAGGATTTGGTACTCTATGGAGCATATTTTAGATTTCCAGAATTATATATTTCATTATCTTGAGTATAGAAATATCTATAATGAAACCCCCCCCCCCCTTAGATACACTCCCCATTACTTAGGTATATTTTTTCATTTCTTAGAATTATTTTTTCCTTTCTCCCCCTTTGTGTTTTTCAAAAAGAGTTTGAGGAAATGGATAAAAATAATGTACCTGATATATTAGTACAAAAATTCAAACAAAAATGGGCAGCCAAAATTTCATTAATATTTGAAGAATTTGTTCAAGGGAAAAAACAACAATAAAAAATCGGATTTATTTTCCTTCCTTTTCCTTGGGTATGAATTTGTTCACAATGGGCTTCAGCTTCTTTAGATCCTTGTGATATTTATCTACTTGCTTCTCTAAGGATTTGATCCTATCATCCTGAGCCTTAAAATCCTCTACCTGAGCTTTCAACAAATCATCTTTCTTCACTAGCTTCTCTTCAATATTGATCTGGAGATCCCTTTCTCTCTTCCATCTTTGAGTAACAGAGTACATCTTCACATTAAAATACTTGACCTCCTGAATCCGAGTATTCTACTCAAGATTTAACTTTTCCATAAATATATTTGTGTGATCCTTGCTTTTTCTATCTTCATTATCAAAAGATTTCTTAACATCATGCAATTACTGCAACAAACTCTTCAGTTCTGATTCTGACCATCTCAGGTTACTAATTTGGATTGCTGTCTTCCTCATAATGTAGTCCCAACTTAGCTTCATGGTTTTCTCTGTGTAAAACCTTTCTGAAAAAAATATCTTAGGCGAAGCAACATGGTAATATTCAAATACAATATCATTTCTATATTAACATATCGTAATTTATGGATATTAATTTTACGAAACCCTAACTCCTAATTTTATCTCAATCGACCTCTGATACCAACTATAAGGACCCAACCTTAAACATTACATAATCATGAATTAAATAAATAATTCACATTGGTGATCTTTTGAGGTTTATATTTTTAGATAATTAGGTCATAAATATTATATTAAATCTCAAAAATTACAAGGTTGACACTTCTACTCCGTTTCCATTTTTTAACAAAATAAAAACTCCTGAAAAAAGGGTAATGCCTTGTCCCTTGTTTTAGACATCATGACTTTTCCCTGATCCCATCCTTGACCATATTCATCTTTAGGTCATGTGAAAAACATTTCAAAACATGTTATGAACATAAATAGATCAGTAAGGGTTATGAAATAAAGAATGAAATCATTAGTACATCAATACATACAAAACATACACTCTTATACATACCTCATGAATTCATAAGATTTATGAATAACACATTAAAATAATAAATCATAAAGGTCACTTGTGGATTCCATACCATACTTATACTGTAGCTATCATAGCTATGATGGGAGGTATATTCGGAATACCCATCACAGTATATTCACTAAATCTCTTAGGGGATAAATTCATGTTTACCTTTGTCACGTTACCCAATGCATTAGAGAGCTATCTCAGGCTCACCCACCCAAGGTTTAACATGGAACCACCTGTATACGTAATCAATGCCCAATATCCATAACAAATTCATAACATATGAAACAAACATAAAATAAAGATAACATTTCCACATTTCAATCAAAATATATCAATTAAATATATTGACATAACAAATCCATTATCAAAACCATTTTCAATAACAAAATATGTAAAAGAGTATATTATATTTATTTTTCATTTTAAAAACATTACAGAATTTTAAGGAAGCCAATGTTCAATTAATACTCACAGCGGTGTAAATATATTTGTCACCACTTATGTTAAAAAGAAACATTCTTTGTTGTCATTTAGTAAAATGCCTCATAGAAAAAGAATCAATTTGAATGAAATGAAAAGTAAAATTTGTATATACATCATATAAAATAATGTCATGTATAAAACAAAATATGCATCAATGAAAGGAGATTGAGATGAAGTCCCTTACCTTGTGTCCGACTTGACTTGTTCATTCTTTAATCTCTTGAATAATAAACTAAAGTTAATTTATACTTTCTTAAGAACCATTTTCATGTATATTATTCCTTTTATATCACTTATTACCATGTTATAAATATTATGAAATCATTTATGCTAATAATGATCATTTTTTTGATATTTAGTACATGATTCAAAAATGGGCTTCTTATAATTACAAGTTGTTCATGTGGTTAAAATTACATTATATCCAGAATGATTTTAATGATTTAGATATCACATATATCATATATTGTAACATCCAAGGTAAATAAAGAATATTCCATTTTCATATTTATTAATATTTGTTAATAAAATGTTAATATTTCTTTAAATGGAATTCTATGTTCGAAGGCATACCCAATACGCAACAACGAGTTTCTTTGAAATTTTACATTAAACAGTAATAATATAATAATATTATTTTAAATGGTAGTTAACACCTAGTTATTGTAATGGCAGGAATGAACATAACTAAATACAAAATGATTATATATGTTTGTTATATATATTAACAATTACCCAAAAAATTATAGTGTCTTAAAATGCGAATGAATCCAATTTTTACCATAAATATTCTAATATTCATTAAAAGGTAGATTAACTGACTTTTTGAATGAGAACCCTTTTTTAAACTAATTTTTTCAATTTTATATGTGATATTTGACAAAATAATATCTTTATTTAGAATCGGGTCATCAGAATTTACTTTGTGTAAATTTCTGTTATTAATATGATAAAGTTCTTTTTTTATAAATAGTGGAAAATGTTGTACTTTAATTCACAAAATCCTTTTAATATAATCTATTTATATGGTTATATTTTCCTTTTAATTTGGTTTAAAGTGCAGTTAAAATATATTTTTACTACTTAATCCAATGTTAGTCATTGGAATTAATTTCACTTTGAAATTCGACATAAACAAGTGTCAATCTTTTGATAGATATTGTTTCATAAAAACACCCTAATTTTTTTGACAGTGGGAAATAATTATAAAAATAATTAATGAAAATTATATGTTTTTAATTTGGTAAAATGGGTAGAATTTGTTAACTTGGAATATCAAATTTACTTTGAATAAATTTTGGGGTTTTTTCAGATAAATGTTCATTTTTAATGAATAGTGAAAAATACTGCATTTTACTTCAAAACTGATTTTTCATCTAATTTAATTATATAGTTGTATATTCCATTTAATGGGTTTTAAAGTGTAATTAAATTATTTTTTTATCACTTAATACAATTTTGTTCATTGGATGTAATTTCACTTTTCAATTGGATGTAAAAACAAGTAAATCTTTTGATAAATTTAACTTCTTAAAAACTCGTCTTCGGTTGTGACATGGAGAATTATTTTAAAATTAATTACAGAAATTTCAGTGTTTGGAATTGGGTAAAATGGATTATATATTTGGAATTATAATTTCCAAATTATTTAATTAAGACTCTTTTTATTGGACATAATAAATAGTAATGACAACAATTATCTTTAATTATCATGATTAATTAGTAATCGGGTAGTTAAGGGTAATAAAATAATATCATAATAATATAAAATGACCCCAAAATCTATCCAAATGCTATTTTTTGAGTCATGGCAGACCATGGGAATCTATTTACCAAACTTTACGGCCCATGGACTCACATTGGTGTGATAGTGACGTGTATGAAATTATTTTTAAAAAGAAGAGAAATATACCAAAGGTTTGTATATCCTAAGTAAAGTAATATTAATTTTATTTAAATAAATGATATCTTAGACTATTAATATTCGTTATAAATTTCGAAATATTTCCTACATCATGGTATTTTTTTAATAATTTTTTAGACATTAAATAAATAAATTTATTCATGACACCATGATGATGTAGTGATTACCTCATTAATGAACAATTTAAATAAAATGAAACGATATAGTAATATATTGGACTTAAACTTGTTTAAACCCTATTGGATGGGTTTAATTCGATCCCTTATCAATTATATCCTCTAAATAAATCATTTTGGGAACTTTAATATCCGAAAAATATTTTATAATAATGTAACATTTCAAGACTTTCCAAATGTGACCCTCCTCCCTCTTATAAAAGGCCCCCACCTCTACCCCCTTAAACACACCTCCCAAGACCTTGGATATTTTAACCTATACTCATATTATCTCTCCACATATTTCTCCTACTCCTAGAAGCCTAACATTTTGCAGAAGTCTTTCCATGGAAGCATTTGGCTCAAATCAAAAAGAGTTACACGATTTAGAGGTAATGTCTTCTCTCGAGAATATTTCTTTTATTTTCATTATTAATGCACCACTATCTTATTATTATTTGATCCCATAATAACATCATTATCCACAATATAATAGGATGTTTTATAATAAGGATTCTACCTACACTTACACACACCTCGGTCTAATGGTCAAAAAACATACTGTTTATGTGGGTGGCGAATTACTGCCTCATGAAACGATGATTGTTAAAACATATTTTAACACCTTTCATGGTGGAAATTATGAAGGAAATGTATTTATATATGATATATATGCTATTTAGTTCTTCTATATTCTCCTAAATTTTATTTTTAATTCACATCGTTATTCTTTTAATGTTGTGGAACTGCGACAATTTCATCGGAGGAATTGTGGACTATCCCCCCCTCAAGTGATGTGATCATTCATGCAAAACATGGAATTTATAAATAATGTAATTAATTAACTTATGTTACCTATATAAAATATATATTATTCTTTAATTATAATATAGTTATGTCTCATTTAGTTTTAATTCCTTTAATATGACAATGAAATGAAAGTAGCATTCATGCATACGTATGGCCTACCATCTCCATGAACAATGAATTTCATTTTATATCTCCAAATGTTATGGAATAGTATAAAATGAATATATACTGGATATATATGATATTTAAATCATTAATACCATTCTATAGATGAATTACTTATAACCACATGGACAATTCTCATCAAACAAGTTCATTGTTGACTCATGTACCAAACATCGACAAAACGTATGATATGAACTCATAGAATTAACTAATTATTATAACATGATAATATGTGATATTAATATAATAATAATAATTAAATTAAAACCTTAAGAAATTATAAATTTACCAATTTTTTATTATTCATGAATATAATGAAACGAACAAGACAAGTTAGACTTGAGGTAAGGTGGTTTCTTATCTCACTTTTAATTCCGTGAGATTTCCATGGTTCACCAATAATTTATTTCATAAGTTGTATTGTGTATTTACATTTGATATATATTATCATGATTATATTTATATTCTTGGTATTATATGATTCATTTGGTTCTTATTATCTTTTGGTCATATGACTTGATTGATTACAATGAGGTATGGGGTTTTTATCTCACTATTTATTCCCGTGAGATTCATTCTATATTTGTCACTATCACCTTTGAGTGGTGTATGTAATGAAATATATTTTACTATTTCTGAAATATACTTTCATTTATGAGTATTTACATCAATGTTGTATTGTCCTTCTTTCATGGGGTGTATGTTTCCAAAGTTACCCAAATCGGTAAGGGAACCTTTCACCCTCCTGATTTTAAAAGACTTATTTTTGTTAGGTCTTTTAATTTACATATTCTTATGTTGGGTTATGTATATATATATCCTTGTTGCTATAAATTTTATTTCCAAGTTATGAGATATAGTTTTTATCTCTCATCAACCCATTTTCTGAATTTTAAAGTGACATCGTTATGAAGTCAAATTTTTTAAAGGAACTTCTTATCCCAATTTAAATTCTTTGTGTTAAACCTCTACTTCTTGATTATGTCGTGAAATGAGTAAGTTTGGATGACCTCTGATTGTTTTACACATAATATCCACTTATATTGAGTGTATTTATATTTTTCACACATAATTATGTAATTGATTTATCCTTAATCCAAGGATACTATCTTTGTACGGGACTTCATCTCAACCTCCTTTCATTAAGGTAACTATTGATTTCTACATGACTTTATTTCATACGGTGTATAAAACCCTTTTGATTTTAAATTTTATTTAAAATAAATTTTTTTACATGAAGTGTTTTACTAAATGACAAAAGGGAATGTTTTTGTCTTATTTATGTGGTGACAACGACTTCTCCGCTGCCGTGACCATTATTTTAGTTTCGGCTTCCTCTACAAGACATAATATTTTTTTAAATAAAAAATAAATACCATGTTTTAATTTATTTTGGTATTGAAAATGGTATTGATAATGTTTTGATTATTTCAATGTGTTGTATTGATTTCTTGTGATTGAAATGTGGAAAGGTTATGTTTCGTTTATTCAAGTTTTATGTGATACGATTATGTTGTGGTTCTTGGGAATTGTTTATGAAGATGGGTTATTCTGTGATAAACTAATGGCGGGTGAGCCTAGGATAGCTCTCCAATACATTGGGTAATGTTTAGGAGTTAAACTCTATGGTTTCTCAAAATAGATTTAGGGAATATACAATGATGGGTATTCCAAACATAACCATGAGGGTTACTCCCTACATAAGAATTTCATGAATGCCTCAAGATACCTTTATATCTTTTGATTTCTAACAGTTATTCATAAATATTATGATTTCATGAGGTATGTTAATGTTCTTATGTTTTATGAATAAAGTATGATTTCATTGATTCTTATGGATACGTGGACTAATGTTTTCATTCTATATTTTTATATCCATTACTAAGCTTTTTATTCCCATCCCAAGTTTTTGAAATGTTTTTCATAGGACATAAAGTGGAATAGGGTCAAATATGTGATCAAGGAAATTTCATTCTATATAAAACATGGAACTAGAAATATTTATTTTTAAGAGTTTTTTATTTTGTGAAAAAAATGGAAACTGAGTAGATGTGTCTACTTTATAATATTGAGATGTAATAGTTATGTCTTAATTATCTAAAACTATAAACCTGAAAAGATAGTCTATGTGAATTATTCATTTAATTCATTATTATGTAATGTTTTAAGGACTGGTCCTTATATTTGGTATCAGAGGTCGGTTTAGATAACTTTAGAGGTTAGGGTATTCTTTAAGAACAAGTGACATTACCATAATGGTTAAGATTTCAGAAAGAGTCATAGTTTTTAGATAAAGTGAAATCATTTATGATGACATGAATAATAATAACTTATTACTATATAATTTTCTTACTAATATACTAACACTGACCTTTTTGGTCTTTGTAAATTTTTGGATCTAGCAGGAACCAAAGTAACAATGGATGTGAGGAAATCTGTGACGGTTTTCTAAAGGAGCAACTGAATGATATGGGAGCTCCAATGAGAACTCTTGTGGTTATTATCAACCAAATATCTGGAGTCATGATTGACCACCTGAACCGTAGTGACTTTTATATGGCATCATATATGCGAGAAACAAATCCCTATGGTGTTTTAGGTAATAATCATAAAGGTAAGAATGTTCATAAACCTATGTTTCAAATATGGGGAAAGAAACACATAGGAAAATGTTTCAAAGGGATATATAGATTCTATATATGTGGAAATTAAGGTCATAAATAAAGAACCTTCCATGGAAAAAGGAAGCACCTAGTTGACTCTAGAAAAGGGAAAGAAGTTCTTTATGATGGATCAATTGAATGTTTTAAATGTGGGGTGCATGGTAATTATGCAAACAAATGTCCTACGTAGAATTATCAGGAATAGGATCACTAGGATCATACAAATATTTGTTTACAAATTCGTAATTCTATTTTGATTGAGGATGAAGGAACTAATAATGACCAAAGAAAGGTATGGATTATTTCTTAACATATGGTTTTCAATAATTGAAATCTTAGGATATGATTCATGATTTTGTTTGTAGGAAAAAATAATTTCAGAATAAGTTGTAAATTAATGATTATTGAAACGGGAAGAATGATGATTGAGTAAGAAATCAACATATAAGGGATTCAAGAGTTATGGTAGATTTTAGGATGGTGATATTAATAAAGGTATTAAGGCTCTTTTGATGATGGGATTACATTAGAAGATATTTTATAGTATGTGTAACCCTGATGTGTGTTATATGAAAATTTTATTCATGGAATAATTATCTTTTCTTTTGTGGATATAGCTATAAAGAACCATTTTGGTTTATATGATCCTTGAATTTGAGGTAATTTAAGGTTATTACATTTTGGGATACAAAACTAAAGTTATTAGATAACCTTTGTAGATACAGTATGTTATGGTTATTTTTGATGAATTTATCTATTTTTTGGAATGTTATAAAATTATATTGTTATTTGAAAGGGACAACATGCATACTGTGTAAAAAACTATCAGGTCGGATGAAGTAGTGGGAATCGAACCCACAACCAAAGTGTGACTGGTATTTATCACCTACCACTAGACTACATGAAGTCCCTAGTTAGTATGACTATTTATTTTTAGTTAGATTATCTTATGAATCAGGAATAAGTTGATTTCGGGTTATCTATGGAAATTATTAACCTATCATGGAGGATATGTGATTAGGTTAATTACTTTTCAATATGATATATTAAGAGTAATTGATGTTATTTAGGGATAAATGTAAAGATTTACAATTGGAGACGATGTGATTAAATCTTTTAGAGATTTGGGTTTCAAACTTAGTTGGGATTATTTTGAATAATTTTATGGATATCTATTTATTTAATGGTATTTTTTTAACCATGGGTCATTTTTATTGAATTTTGGAGATTAAGAGTAGTATTTATTTTTTTTATAACATATTTTCTTTTTTAGTGATTATCTGATCTTGTACTATCCATTTTGGTTTTGGTTATGGTCCAAAGAAAAGGGAAATATACAGTTCATCTGTTGTAGATTAGGTGATTCTCAAGAAGTTTATTATATCGTTCTTAATGTGATCAAGTCATCATAAATGCACATCTTTTTGAGAAAATATGATTTTGTGTAAGAAATATAGTAAGAGATGAATGTATACATGACAAGTAAGTATGTTTCCTTATGATTTATTTAAGCTCATAAATAAAATCATCAATGAAAAGTAACTTAAAAAAAATGATGTCTGTTATCTTTTCCTAATGGGGAATGAAATAACGTTTAACCCATCACAAGTTTGTGATTTTTTGGTGGTTAACTTTCTAATAGACATACTTTCTATCAATCTACATCAGAACATGATGGTTTGTTTTCTCCACAATATCCATGTTTTTAAGGAATCATAGTATATATTGTCTCATGTTATCTTTGTACTTTTTTTTTATTTCTTTTAATGTGATAGTTTAATTTACTCCTTTTCTGAAGTGGGGATTTTAATGAAGTTTCCAAGCCCAATTTTAATATTGTGAGGACACAATTCCAAAAAGGGGGGAAATATATAATATCCCAGGTAAATAAAGAATATGATATTTTCATATTTATTAATATTCATGAATAAAATGTAAATATTACTTTAAAGGTAATGCTTTGTTCGATGAAGTACCCAATGCACAACAACGAGTTTCTTTGAAATCACACATTTCATACTAATAATATAATAATATTATTTTAATGGTAGTTAACGCATAGTTATTGTACTGGTGGGAATGAAAAAACCTAACTACATAATGATTATATATGTTTGTTAAATATTTTAACAATTACCTAAACAATGATAGCAGCATAAAATGCGAATGAATCCAATTTTAAACATAAATATTCTTATATTCTTTAAAAATCTTATTTACCACCTTTGGATGGCGACCCCATTTTAAAACTGATTTTTGTCATTTTTATATGTTATATTTCACAAAATAAAATCCTTCTTTAGAATCGGGACATTGAAATTTACTTTGTGTAATTTTTTTTATTTTCCAGATAATGTTAATTTTTAATGAATAATGGAAAATGATGTAATTTAATTCGAAAACTCTTTTTAATATAATTTATTTATATGGATAGATTATCTATTTAATTTGGTTTAAAATGTAGTAAAAATATATTTTTACCATTTAATCTAGTTATGGTCTTTGGAATTAATTTCACTTTGAAATTGGATATAAACATGTGTCAATCTTTTGATAGATATTGTTTCTTAAAAACATGCTATTTGTTTTGACAGTGGTAATTAATTATAAAATTAATTAATGAAACTTATCTGTTTTGAATTTGGTAAAATGGAAATCATTTCTGAATTGGAATATCAAATTTACATTTGATAAATTTTCGGTATTTTTCTGACAAATGTTCAATTGTAATGAATAGTGAAAAATACTGCATTTTACTTCAAAACTGCTTTGTCATCTAATTTAAACATATAGATGGAATTTCCCTTTAATTGGTTTTAAAGTATAATTGAATTATGAATGTATCAATTAATAAGATTTCATTAATTTCATGTAATTTCACTTCTCAATTGGATGTAAAAACAAGTAAATCTTTTGATATATATTACTTCTTAAAAACACATCTTTGGTTGTGACAACGAGAATTACTTTTAAAATAATTAATGAAATTTATTTGTTTGGAATTGGGTAAAATGAATTCCATATTTGGAATCAGACGGTCCAAAGTATGTAATTAAGACCCTTTTGTTTTTTGACATTATGAATAGTAACGACGACAATTATCTTTAATTATCAGGATTTATTAGTAATCGGGTAGTTAAGGGTAATAATATAATATCATAATAATATAAAATGTCCCCAAAATGTGTCCAAATCGTCTTTTTTGAGTCATGGCCGACCATTAGATGATTTTTACCAAACTTGAGGGCCCATTGAGACACATGGGTGTGATAGTGACATTTATTACAATATTTTTAAAAAGAAGATAAATATAACAAGGGTTTGTATATCCTAAGTAAAAATTTTTAATTTTGTTTACATAAATGATCTCTCAGACTATAAATTTTCAATGTAAATATGAAAATATTTCCTACATCAACATTTTTTTATATTTTTAGATATTAAATAAATAAATTTATTTGTGACCCCATAATGATGCAGTGATTCCCTCATTATTGAACGATTTAAATAAAATGAAAAGATAAGGTAAACTCTAAGAATCAAACTAGTTGAAAACCTATTGGATGGGTGGATTTCTAACCCTTATCACCATATAATCTTAATATATCATTGTGGGACCATTAAAATCTGAAAACTATTTTATTATAAAGTAACATTTCAAGACTTTTCAAAAGTGACCCTCCTCCCTCTTATAATTGGCCCCAAACTCTACCCCCATACCCACAACTCTCAAGTCGTTGGATCATCTAACCAATGCTCATATTATCTCTAAACATCACTCTCTTACTCATAGAAGCCTCACTTTGGGCATAATACTTTTCAAGGAAGCCTTTGTCTCAAATCAAAAAGTGTTCCACGATTTAGAGGTAATATCTTCTCTCGAGTTTCTTTATTTTATTTTCCTTATTCAATCACCACTATCTTCTTATTATTTGATCCAATAATAACACCAGTATCTTCAATATACTATTAATTTTTTATGATAAGTATTCTACCTACACTTACACACACCTCCGTCTAATGGTTAATGAAAATACTGTTTCTGTTGTTGGAAAATTACTGCCTCACGAAACGATGAATGTTCAATCTTCTTTTTACACCTTTCACAGTGTCCATTATGATGTCACTGTATTTATATATGATATATGTGATATTTGTTTCTATATTATTCTTAATTTTATTTTAAAATCACATCATTATTCTTTTCATGTTGTGGAACTCCGATAATTTCATCTAAGGAAGTGTGGACTACCGCCCACTCAAGTGATGTGACTCGTTCAAGCCAAACATGGAATTTATAAAGAATGTAATTAATGAACATATGTTACCTATATAACATATATATTATACTGGAAATATAATATATATATGTCTAATTTAGTTTTATTTCCATTAATATGACAATGAAATGAAAGTAGCGTTCATGTGTACTTACGGCCTATCGTCTCCATGAACGGTGCATTTCATTTTATTAGCTCCAAATGTTATGGAATTGTATTAAATGAATATATACTGAATATATAAGAAATTTAAATCATTAATAACATTCTGGAGATGATTTACATATAACTACATGGACATTTCTATTCAAACAAGTTCTTTGTTGACTCATGTACCGAACATCGAAAAAACGTATGATATGAACTCAAATAATTAACTAATTATTATAACATGATAATATGTGATATGAATTTAATAATAAAAAATAAAGGAAGTACTTATGAAATTATAAATTGACCAAGGTTTATTATCCAGGAATATAAATAAATGAACAAGAGAAGTCGGACTTGATGTAAGGTGATTTCTTATCTCACTTTTAATTCCATGTGATTTCCATTGTTCCCCAATTATTTATTGCATGTGGTGTATTGTGTACTGACATTTGATATATGTTTTCATGATTCTATTTATATTCATGTTATTCTATGATTAATTTGGTTCTTATTATCTTTTGTTCATATGACTTTATTGATTACAATGAGGTAAGAGGTTTTTATCTCACTATTTATTCTCGTGAGATTCATGCTATATTTGTGACTATCGCCTTTGAGTGGTGTATGTAATTAAAATTATTCTACAATTTGTGTAATATAATTTCGTTTATGGGTATTTAAATCAACTTTATATAGTCCTTCTTTAATGGGGTGTACGTTTTGAATGTTACCCAAAACGGTAAGGGAACCTTTCACCCTCCACTTTTTAAAAGACATATTTTTGTTAGGTCCTTTAATTTACATCTTCTTATGTTGGGATATGTTTTCATATATCCTTATTGCTGTAAATTGTATGTCCAAATGATGAGATACCCTTCTTATCTCTCATAAACTCATTTTATGAATTTTAAAGTGACGACGTTAGGCTGTCGAATTTCTATAAGGGGACTTCTTAAGCAACTTTCAATTATTTGGGGTAAACCTCTACTTCTTGATTATGATGTGCTATGAATATGTTTGGATAAACTCTGATTGTTTTACCCTTTATATCCACTTATATTGAGTGTATTTATATTTTTCGCACATAATTATGTAATTGATTTATCTTTAATCTAAGGATACTGTCTTTGTACGGGACTTCATCTCAATCACATTTCATTGGGGAATATTTTGATTTCTACATGACATTATTTTATATGGTGTATAAAAACCTTTTGAAATTTAATTTCATTCAAAATAAATATTTTTACACGAAGCTTTTTACTAAATGAAAAAAGGGAATGTTTTTGTCTTATTTATACAGAGACAATGACTTCTCTGCCGTCGTGACCATTATTTGAGTTTCACCTTCCTCTACAAGCCATAACTTTTTATAAATGAAATATAAATACCATGTTTTAAATTATTTGGTATTGAAAATGTCATTGATAATGTTCTGGTTATATCAATTTTTTTATTGATATCATGTGATTGAAATGTGGAAATGTTATGTTTCCTTTATGCTTGTTTTATGTGATACGATTATGTTATTATTCTTGGGAATTGCTAATTAAGACAGGTGGTTCCATTATAAACTAAGGGTAAGTGAGCCCAAGATATCTCTATAATGCATTGGGTAATGTGAATGAGTTAAATGCTAAGCTTTCGCCAAATAGATTAAGGAATATACTGTGATGGGAAATCCAAACGTAACCATGAGGGTTACTCCCTATGTAAGAATGTTATGAATGCCTCATGTTAGCTTTATGTCTTATGATTTATATGAGTTATTCATAAATCTTATTATTTCATGAGGTATTTTAATGTGCATATGTTTTATGAGTAAAGTATGATTTCATTTATTCTTATGTATAATTGGACTAATGTTTTCTTTATGTATTTTTATATCCCTTACCGAGCTTTTTATGATCATCCCATGTTTTTGAAATGTTTTTCACAGGACATAAAGTGGAATAGGTTCAAGGAGGGGATCAATGAAATGTCATTCTATATGAAAAATTTAACTAGACTTGTTTTTATATAAGAGTATATTATTTTGTGAAAAAATGGAAACTGATTAGATGTGTCTACTTTGTAATCATTGAGATGTAATAGTTATGTTATAATTATCTAAAACATTAAACATGAAAATATAATCAATGTAAATTAATCATTAAATTCATGATTATGTAATTTTTTAAGTCCAGGTCCTTAGATATATATCCAGTATAATCATGTATTTATAATAGTACATAACATTTGGAGATAAGAAATGGAAAACACCGTTCATGGAGGCGGTAAGTCATACGTACGCATGATGGATACTTTCATTTCTATTTATTAATTTAATGGAATGAAAACATAATGATACAAAGTTATATTATAATTCCAGTATAATATCATATATAATATCCTTAACTCCATCCTTTGTATTTCCAATATATGGCATTAATGATCCATATCACTTTGAGGGGGCGGTAGTCCGCACTTTCTCAAATGAAATTTTCTTGTTTACACATAATAGAATCCATAATTGTATGATATAAATTGAAAATAGATAATAATAAAGAAAAAATAAAAAATTATATCATATATAAATATAGTACCCTCATAATGGCCCCCATGAGATGTGGTAGGAGGTAATTGAATAATCCTCGTTTCGTGAGGCATTAGTTTGCCATCAACAGAAACAGTTTGTTCATCACCCATTAGATGGATGTGTGTGTAAGTTTAGTTCGAATCCTTATCATAAAGAAATACTAATATATTGGGGATACTGTTTTTGTAAAATAATGTAATAAAAAGATTTTAGGGGTTGGGGACGTAAAAAAATAAGTTAAGAGAAACTGTTACTTTTAATTGGGGTAACTCCCTTTGGTTTGAACCAAAAGGACTTATTGAAGTTACTTCTGCCTAAGGTAAGCATTCTAGGAGGAATAGAGGGATCTTGAGAGATTATTTGGGAAGGGTTTGGATGAGCCAAGGGGCTTTAGATGTGTGATTAATGAGTTATAAGTCCTAGCTTTTACAAGGGATAGAAGGGGCTCTTTAAGAATGTGTGAAAATATTATTTTATTATATAATTATTTTAGGTTTCTAATGGTCCAAAACTATTTAAAGTAGAATATAAGATAACTCATGGTCGAAATAAAACCATAAAATAGTAATTATATAGGTTTTGGATATTATTTTAATCTTTATAATCTTATTTATTTAAATAATTTATTAATGAGGTAAACACCGCCTCATTATTGTGTCATAAATAATTTAATTTATTTGATAAAAAATTATAAAAAAACTACCATAATGTAGGAAATATTTTTATATTTTAAAATAATAGTTATAGTCTAAATGATAACTTATATTAACCTATGTAAAAATTAATTTACTAAAAGATATTTTTTTTGCCATTTTTTTCTTTATTTTAAGTTAATTAAGAAAAAGTGTCATAATCACATATAATTGGCTCCATGTGCTCCCAAAATCGACTCTATTATTACCATGGTCGGCCATGACTTATCCAATAAGGTCAAGTCATTTGTTAAGGTAATTTTAATTATTATGATATTATTTTAACCTTGAATTACAATAGTTACCTTTAACCATGGTAAATAAAAGGAAAAAGTTACTATTCACCTAAAATTATTTTCATCTTATTGAACAACATTTTACATAATAATAACAACCATATATGTTGGGTTTTTGATAATTAATTCAAATAAGTGGTAAAATTTCATTTAAATGAAAAATCCAATTTTTTAACTACTACTTAGTGGTTTTCACTATTCATCAAAAATTGATTGTTTCTAAAAAAATACTAAAAATTCATTTTAAGATATATTTGATATTATGAATTCAAAAATTATTTCTATTTTACCAAATTCAAAACATATAAGTTGGATTAATTAATTAAAAATTAATTCTCATTGTAAAAACAAAAGGCGTGATTATAAGAAATATAAGTTATCAAAAGATTCACACTTGTTTATGTCCAATTTCAAATTTAAATTAATTCCAATAAAAAAATAAATTAAATGGAAAAAATATAATCTAATTACACATTAAAGAAGAATAAAATGATAATCCTACCATATAAATAATTTATATTAAATGGGAGTTTTGTATTAAAATATAGTATATTTCACTTTTCATTAAAAATATAATTTTATGAGAAAAATACCAAAATTTTACCCAAAGTAAATTTTGATGTCCCTATTCTAATGAAGAATATTAATTGGTCAAATAAAAAATATAAAAGTCACAAAAAGTAGATTTAATGAGGGTTCGCCATTAGAAGGTGGTTAATCCACCTTTTAAAGTAAATTATTCTTAAAATTAGATTAAATAACAATTTATGCCTCTAAATTTTATTGGAAAAAAGTAAAAACATTTAACAAACGTGTATAATCATATTATAGTTATTTCAGTTCATTCCAGCCAATACAATGACTAGGCGTTAACTAAAATTTTAAAAGATAATATTATATTATTATTATGCAACGTAAGATTTCAATGTAACACGTTGTTGCATATCGAGTATGCCATCAAGTATATCGACCCCATTCAAGTAAAATTAATATTTAATTCATAAATATCAATAATTATGAAAATGTATTATTTCATTATTTACCTGGGATGTTACAAATATAATTTTCAAATCAACTATACAAAAAGAGAGGAAAATCGAGGGAAAAATGTATTCTATAGATATTATCTGAATATAAAAATAGTCATGTGTTTCTTGGAATACCAATCATAATATTTCAATATTAGAATCATAATCATAAACAAATTGAAAAAATGATGAGATTGTATAGAATTCTCTTACTATATTTCTAAAATTGAATTGTAACCTTATAAAAGAGGTATCCTAAAAGTGATAAGTAAATATGAATAAATTTATGATAATAATCATAAATTAAATTTTTGAACGTATATAAAACACATAAAATATATAGCTGATAATTACGACATGTGTCTCATAGAAGAAAAAAAGTGAGACAACAATCATTTACATTAAGTCTAAACATCCTTGGTAAATGTTGAAACATCCAATATAATAAAAATAGGATTATTATAAATATACTATATAAGTATAAATAAATATAAATATTATACTATAATAATTTACTTATAAACATTTATGTCTTTTTGTTAACAATTCCATGTTAAAGTCATATTTTAGGTAATAAATGATTTATTTTTCAAGTATGTTTTGATTTTTCCATTTTCTCATATTACATTGATCATTGTTTTATAATATATATAATTTTAAAAGTGAAATGAAAATCATATATTTTCAATATAGAGGTTTTAATTATGATCTATAATATTTATAGATACTAAATGAAGTGCAGTATTCATAGAGATGGTAAGACATACATATAGATAAATGTTTTTTTATTCTCCAGAAATAATGAAATAAAGAAGTTAACTAATATATTACCACTACATTTTTTATTATATATATATATATATCTTTTATGTTTATTATACCAATTCATATTAACTACCATGTTATGAATTAACGAGTCACATAACTTTGCAAGGTGTTAGTCTTTAATTAACTCAAAAGACGTTATCGAATTCCAAAAAATTAAAACAAACTATGAAAGGACATGTGATATAATGATTAAAAAAGCATAATAATATCTATAATATAATATATAATAAATTTAATCCATCATTACATACATCAATGAGAGGAATCAATAAAAAAACGAATGGCATTGGTTTATGAGGCAGTAGTCCACCATACAAAAGAATGACTATTTCATAACTCATTTGATAGAAGATGAGATAGTCTAGTTAATGTCATAACATTATAAGGTGTAAATAAATTTTAAATACAAAATATTCTATTAGAATATGGTTTAATTATATTTTCTAGAGTTTTTGGTAGAAATAAAATAAAACTCACAATTATGGACATTACCACTTCTTCGGAACACTTATTTCGGTTTGCAAAAAACCACTCTCAATTTTATTTTTTAATAAAAATGATTCAACTATTATATGGGTTATGTAAATATTCCATTTGGGTAGTTATTGGCTGAAAAGGGGTTTTTAATGTGTGAAGAGGATGGGAGAGGGGTTGTACATTTATGAGTGAGGATAGTGGAACACATGTAATTTTTATGAAAAAAATGTATACTCATGATATTTTCATTAACCAAGGCTAAATATGGTTATTTATTTTAAATATAATTTATAATGTCCAAAGATTTCAATATAATGGATGTTGTTCATTTTTTGATCATTTTCTGCTTTTTGTTCCAATTTAATTACACTATAAACAAATATTTTTCTTGAACCTTGATAAATGATTTTAACTATTTTTAGTATTAATTATTGTAAAACATTATGTTGAAATTATTACATTATATATATATTTTATCATTCCAAATTTTCAATACCTTTACCAAAATTTCATTTACATTAGTGAAAATTTTTAATTAAAAAATATTCCCACAGACTCGATGAGAAAGAGGACTTTCAATGAGAAAATATTGAAAAGTTAAAAAAGTAAAAAATCAAGATGTAAATTATTAATATAAAAATAATTGGATTAAAAGATATATATATTTATGAATTGTTATTTTATATAGAAATTTAATATTTTTTTATGTATTTTAAATATATTTATAAAATCTAAATAAAAAATAATATTTTTCACTTGTCATTGAGATAAATTTAGTCTTAAAAAGTTATCAAAAATTATCCAAAATATAATTTAGAAATAAAAATTACAATAATTAATATTATTTCTTGAAATAATTTTTTTTAAAGTTTAAAAAAGATAGTTTTAACATAAGGTATAAAAATGTGTTAACCGTTATATATTTTGAATGGTAATATTTTTAATTGTAAAACTGTACATTTTATTATATCTAGTATATAAAACACATAAGATAAATATTAAATATCTAATTGATTATGTAATATATAAATCTCATTAAAATAATTATCCAAAAATTATTTATTTGGTTTATTAATATAAATTTTTTTGTTCACATATAAATAGTAGTTCAAAAAAAGATTCCCTTTATTTTCAAATGTTATTTATTTCAAATAGATATTAATTTCTATCTAAAGAATTCGTTATATATATATTTTTAAATCATATATTTTCATAATTTAGTTAATACTATTCATAACCTTCATTACTTAGGATATATTATAACTATAATATTGAATAATATTTTTGTATAGCAAGTCCTGTTTTATATAAACATGACATTGTGTGTAAAAAAGTTTAAAACAGTGTTGCATGTAACACAAGATAAACTCAATGTTTCTTATAACACAAGATAAATTGGTGTTTTATGTAATCCATGATAAACACATTTTTTTTAATAATAAGTATATAAAATACTAAATATATTTGATAAATATATTTCCCTAAATATAAATATGTTACATGTGGTATCGCATCTCACTTAATTTTAGAAAAGTAGGAATTGGTGGGTTGGCTCAGGACACCCTTGATGACCTATTTATTTTTTTCATTAATAATCATTTTAACACATACTTATCTAATATTTATATTTCTATTATCATGGATATGATTATATCCATGATGATATCATGATGAGGATATAGTGTTGTGTGATTATAGAGAATATTCATAATAATATTATTATATATTGAATCTAAATAGACATTAAACCTTTATATTCTAAAGATTATAGAGAATATTTTTTAGTTGTAATGTCCAAATTATGAGAAATATTTTAAATATATTAAATTTTATCATATATTGTCTTATATTGTATGAAATATTATGATTACTGATATTTTTTGCAACAAATTTGAAAGTGCAGGCCAATGGAGCTTTAATTAGTATCAAATAAAATTTAAATTTTTTGTGTATTATTTTAGTTGATTTGCAGATTATATTTGTTTTTTTTGGTAATATGATTAAGGAATGTTTCTAAAAACATTATGTATATGTATAATTATAGAAAAAATCTAGATATTTGGGTAATGTAGAGATTATTGGGTTTCTTAGAAATAACATCTCCGTTTGGATAAAAAAATTGATACCGGAAAATGCATGGATGAACCTTGGGGAATAAAAATGAAAAATATTAGACGATTATTAACTTAATCATCACTCAGTCCACGACCAGTGGGACTAACTAAGCACCTGGGTTGAAACTGCTATGAGATATGCCTAGGGTGAATTAAATTCTATTTAAAGAACACTATGAATGATTGAAAATATATCTTGTAGTATGAAATATATAACTAGTTATATTAGCCCTAATAAGAGTGTGACCAAAGATAACCAGTATTAAAAAATTGAGATTCATATATTTAGATATGCATGTCATTTATTTATTACTTATTAAAATATTATATTCATCTTGATGAACACATAAATTTTCTTAGACCTTCAATTAACTTTATTTAATGAAATTGATAAAGATTGAAATAATGAAATTAAAAATGGATTTGTTTGAAAATAAAGAGTTTCATAATGAAAAATTGAGTAATATTGGAGGTGGAGTGAAAAATATTATGCTTATTCCTAACCATCTATTTTTATTTATGATTAATCATTTGATTCTAAATGAACATTCATATAGATAAAATAAGAGAAAAAAGAGTTTCATGGAATTTAATGTGATAAAACCATGGTGGATAGATGATTCAATTTCATATGTGTCATTAATTTAGGTATAAGCACCTAGTGAAATGTCTCAAATTAACTGGAATATGTTTTATATATAGAGAAGTTGGGAATAAATAAAATATATTTTGATAGAAGATGATATTTTTTGTAATATTATGGAGGGAAATAATGTTCATACTAAGGTACTATAATTATTCTAATTTATGAAATGTGGGTTACTTGGGTATTTTTCGATTATATTGTTTTTTCCATAGGATATCAATGATGATAAAAATTAAAAACCTCCTAAACTAATGGAAAACAAAAGGGTCTATTCCATTAAACTCCCTAAAGTGGGTTATGAAAATTGAGGTACGCCTATCTAACCCTCAGGTTTTGTGGATGTATTTTCTAATTAGGATTAAACACACTCTATTAAATATAGGATATTAGCTAATATCATAAAATCACAACCCCATTTATTTGATATTATATTATTAGAGAAAACTAAAAATTGTATTAGTATTATATTCCATATTGTTGTTTATGGGAATGTGACTTATAGAAATATTATTAACACTATAACAGATGAATTTAATGTGTTTATGGAAATTTATTGGTTCTCCCTATTTACGGGGAATGCTAATTTTTTGTAAATGTAAATTACATTTCCGATCCACATGTGATAGTATATTAATGTAAGGATTATCATAAACACTATTTCAAATAAAATTATTTAATGTCAATATTATTAATAAATAATGAAGGGTTATTGGATAAAATTGATGGAGAGAAACATAGTAATGTGGATATTCAAATAGTGAATGAAAATACTTGTTTCTGACTCTTGATGAGGTTAGTGAGGATGAAATTTCATTATCAATTATTTCTTGAATTAATACTATATTAACAATATCGCCATTTATTTTCATTTGTTAAAGAAATTAATATTTTCACGGATTTAGTTTATTTTAGGTAGAGGAATTTAATTTCCTAACAATTTAGTATATATTTATCTTTTATAAAATACTATATTGGACAAATATCTCCATGCATAACTCCAAATTTAATGGAAATCATAATACTAATAAAGAAAATATCGCAATTATTAAATCGTGAATGTTATATTCTATTGTTTTAATTGGATGGTATAAATATGGAAAAACAAAACCTGAAATATATATAAATAAATAAAAGAAATGTAACTTTTAAGACTAATTCACTTATGAAATTGAATTAGAATAACTAAACAACTAATAAGATAATTTTTACATAAATGTTTTTTTAAAATTGGTTCTTTATACATTATGAATTTTTAGTTTAAGGAATTATGGTTATTTTGGTTAAATAGTGAGAAAATATATTATTTAAAATATTAATAAATTAATAGTCATTTATTTAAATGATTATTCTAAATAATAGTGAAAACTGTTATTTTTTTGGGAAAGTAAATTTTGTTATTGAAACAATTTTAATAATATTTTATGTTTCCTTTTAATAGATTAATTACATAATTTTAGAATTTCAATTTTAAAAAATTAACTACATATTAATAATTTTTATATAATTATTAGCTTAGGGTTAATTTTTGAGATTTTTTCTAGGATGATTTATTTATTGGTGAATATTTAAATACCAATTTACAACTAATATAACTTTTATGAAATAATTTGGATACAATAATGAATTAAGAATATATTAAAAACATTTATTTATATATATTTTATTTCACGTATAACATTATACATTCAAAATGTTATGCTTAATTTAAAAACAAATTATTAAAAAATTTCAACCTATGCAATATTTTTCAAATAAAATTTTTTTATACATCAATAAATTATTATTTTAGAATTGATTTTATAAATTTTAAAAACAATCATATTTGAAATTGGTTTCATATTTTAAGTCATAATATCCAATTTATTTTATAATTATTGGTTAAATGTTTTTTATAAATGTATGTTACTGAGGGTAAAAAAAGTTTTACTATATAGATTTTAAGTTTTGTTAAAAGTTAGAACACAAATACAAACATGTAAAAAAACAACAAACACAATCTCAAAAGAGCTGTTGAAGGTTTTTCTTAACCCCTAAATCTCATCTATCCAATATTACCCATATTATGATCCACTTCCCAGTAATTGTGATCCACTTATTATAAAATTGTAACTCTCCTAACATAAAGAACTATAATTCCACCACCCCAATCCATAAAATCAATAAATTATACATAAACATGAAAATATACACAAATCGCTCCCCAAAATTCCTATCTAAAATCTAGGGTTTCTTGTCTCCTAAAAAATTCACATCTTAATGGGTCAATCAAAATTTTAATGGAGTTATCCAATTGAGTAAGGTAAAAGGTTAAAATCTATCCTATTTAATTTAACTTTTCTCAGTAATATTACCTTTAAAAAAGTGTATTATACCATGTAAAAATAATATCATCATTATAGTTTGTGTACATAGGTGTTATTTTATTTAAGAAAAAATCAATTCCAATTCCCCTCACAACCATTCAAAAAAATAGAATTTTGTTCTTATTATGTTTAATTTACCACCTCCCAAAGCGATGTGTTATGTTTTTCATTACTATATTTTATGTCTAGTTTAAATAGGGTATTTAGTGAATAAATTTTATATTAAAATCACTATTAAGAATCATAAATCTTAAATCCATTTCTCCCTTCTATCCTTTGTATGGAAAGAGTAAGCATCATCCGTTTGATGTGCAAACTACTAATTCCATGGGGAGATTCATTTTATTCTTCATCACCACCCCTCATAGATGGTTCAAAAATATATTTTATGAATATATATTATATAAATTATTCAAATATTTCATGAATATTTTTCATAAGTGTTGAAAAAATGATGTTCACTAACAAGTAATCAATTATGATATTTAAATTTCCTAAAACAATATAATCATGGATATTGTTATCTCAAACCACGATCCTTTATTAATTATAGTGAACATGGGGAAGCCTAAATCATTGAAAAATTGATTAAAATATATTTTTTATTTTAATTATGAACTACTATCTAATAATGAGGATCAACACCCCATTTAGAAATATGTATGATACAATTAAAATTCAAGCATCTAATAATGATAATTAAAGATAATTCACTAATAAATGAATAATAAATACGTATAAAAAGTGTTAAATTATTTATTGGAATTGATAAGGTTATTTCATGGATTAGTATGATAGTTCTTCTTACTATATAATCGGTGAAATCAATTTCAAGGAAACCTATAATTAGTTTCATGGTTTGATCTAAAATTTCCCTATTTGAGACATGTTTTATGTCATTCCATTATTTTTGTTTTTATGGAAATTATTATATATTTATTCATATTATTTAAATTTTTTCTACTTTGAGATATTATGCATCAAATGTAATAAAATTCATACAATCTTATCATCTCACTCTTACTCCAGTACAAATTCTATATTTTCCAATTGTTTTATATTGTGTGGTGTATATACAACACTATAGATGTTTTTATAAAACATTTATGCATTTTAATTAATTTTAAAAAAAAATCCCAGTGCTTCTTTATATTTTTATTTCGATTCAGTATATACTAATATTCTAAGGGTCTCTATATCTCAATTATACTTCGTTGACATATAATTTTGATTCACTAATTTTTTTTGTGGAGAATTTACATAACAGGGATGTAATTTTAAAATAAATAAATTTGAATTCTATGGATTCACCAATTCAACATATTTTAACCTTTCTGTGGTTTTTTTATTTTTAATTATGTTGTAAAGGTTTTATTCAAATGACATTTTCAAATAATGATTATTATTTATGAATTTTTGTCTGATGAAAATTACATGTACATTATTTCTGAACCACCAAAAATTATCATATCCTATATTTATTATTGAGGGATTATATTTCATATCTTAATTTCAATTACCTTTTTAAATATTTTAATCAATGTAAAATTTGAGAGGGAAACCAACTCCATCTATTCTATTTAGATAATAATTTTACTCTTCTATGTCCATCTTCACTAGATTATTTTATCAGTATCTATATATATTCTTCAATAACTAGTTATTTTGGTTTTCCACTATTTTTTATTTCTCTAAAAAGCATCAATTAAATATTTTATCAATTTATAGATGGGTTTTTTTCAAGAAAAGTTTGAAAATAAACTATTTTTAACATTATTTATGTAAATGAAATCTTCTAGAAACATTCTTCATCATAAATTATTGAACTAATTTTATAAAATATTTTACATAATGAAATTAAATTTTTATTAATTTTGAATAGAAAAAAATAACGATTGTTATATTATTTAAAAGTATAACTCTTAATTTTAAAATAAATTCATGATTTTATAAGGGATCTTAAAGTCTTGATTTTTAGAAATGAGACTTTAGTTTATTAAGTATTCTCAATGGAATTTTTTAATGAATCTAAATTATATAATGTATATAAAATATTTTTTAAGATAACATTTTTTTTCCAAATTTTTTATGAACCGTAATATATTTTTTAAATGCTTTTAAATAGTTTTAAAGAATTTATAAAAGGTGATATTTATTTTTAGTTTTAAAATAGGTTTTTACAATAATCTAAACTATTTTTTTAACTATTTCATTATCCTCTAGGTTTGATTATATTACACCAGTTTTATTTTTTTCGCAACCATGAATCCTCTTTATTTGGATGGATTTCAAAATTTTTTATGAATGTCCTCATGAGACCTATCTCATTTCCACATGTAAACTAAGAGATGTTTGAATTATAGATGTTTTAATGTTCTATCAACATCCATATGAATTTATATTTGTTATGTTACATTGGGGTACATATGTGTGAGTGTATTTATATTTATCTATTCTCATAAATAATTTGAATATGGATATTTTGACATAGATATAGCCATAATGAATATGAAAGATATGATTTGTTGATATCTATGATCAAACATAATGTATGAGAGTTTATTTTAAATTATCAATTATTATAGAGACTATAGATGAGTTTATTTTATATTGGATATAATCAAAATTCATTGTGTGTGTGTGTATTTGTGAATAACAATACTGAAAAATACAGTGAATGAGTTTATTTTTTGGTCACTTATAGTTACAAATTCAATGTGTGAATGTATTTGTAATCATTTATGAGTGCAGATGATTTTTATAAGTGTATTTTATATTATATATGCTTTTAATGACTCTACATGGTTATAATTATGAATTATTATGTTCACAATATTAATTTTTATTATACTTAATCTTATTATATATTTCAATGTGATGTTCCTATATTATATTCCTCACCTGAGGATTATCAACTCATGGTTCCACACTCTTATTCCACGGTACATGTCTTGTCATTTGATACTCTAATTACATCTATTTAAACTTATTTATTACTCTTATTGTTCATTGTTTTTTTCAATATGAAATTTATCCCATACTCATGTTTTTATATATTCTGATGACCAATCCCTGAATAAAATGTGGATACAATTTTCTTTACTGAGTAGTGGAGCACACACGTCTCTTATCATTCAATTCCCCAAGTTATGAAAATGAGAATACCATAGGTGATGTATAGAAGATAATATACTATGGTGAAATTAATAATAATTGTTCACAACAACATTTTTATATATAGTTAATCTCCAAATACACTGAATGTTTTGATTCATAGGGTACTGAGATTATGACTTAAATAGAATAATTTTATTTTAAAATAGTGTGAAATATATTCATTTTGAACATGGATCACCTCAATTTTTATCAAAGTATACAATTAATGATTTTATTTTTGGTACCATATCCATGAGTGTGGATATAGGGACTCTAAATTAGTGGCTTGATATTTCATTATTTATTAATATATAGAGGGCTCCATAATTTTGGGAATGGGATTGATATCATGGATATTTTATTTTTCATTAGGGCCAGTCGTTACATATTTACATTTTAGATTAAATTAGACATTATATTATTTCACTTTTAGGGAATTATTTTATTTATTTAATTGATTTATTTATTTAAATTTATTTTATTTTTTTCATCAAAAATTATTACAATATTTTTTTTCAATTGTATTTTTATTTTATATACCAAGATTAAAAATTTAAATAAAAAAAATTATGCATTTTTTCAAGTTTTATCATTCAGATTAATGGGCCCTTCATGTAATATTTTTAATGAAGGATATATCATGATTATTTGAGGGTTATCAAAGGGAAAATCATTTCCACCATGATTTTTAATTTTTCTCACAACTAGTTGACTCATTCACTACTTACTATTAATTCCAAAAATACAACTCCAATCATGGAAGACTAATGTGATGTAAATGCATGGAATCACTAATAAATATTATATTAAAATCATGTTAAAGATCATTATTTCTTTAATAAATTATTATATCATCATAAGGAGTACCATTCCTAGCATGTATTTGAGCAGTGAATTTACACTCCCTTATGAATTGAGTATCCTTCATTCCATAACCAATGATGGAATATCAATTCTTAATAAGATAAAAGAGTTATAATGGAGAGTTTCTTATATACTGAATTTAGACAGCCAGATGTTTACAATAGGCTTCTATTGTCGTAATAATTATGTTGTATTGGTTGCACAAAGAGAGACCACTGAAGAGGTATCAAGTCTCTTTTTGATTGAATTACCTGGAACATAAAAGGCACTGAATCCTAGGACCATTGACCCTATATCATCATGAATCATCCGTCCTCCTCTCATGTATCTATATGTGCATGATCTATTGACATTGCTTTTTTATCCAAATGTATGTGGGTTCCAGCTAATCCACCACCCAAAAAAAGCACCTTTAATTAGTCTTGAAGGCCTGGAAATGATTCCTAGATTTGAATTCAGGGTATCACATCCTTAAATAAGGGGAACAAGTTTATCAAACTTGGGAAAAAATATATATTTTCATAAATTTAAGCATATAGTGGATTCCTTCTCAACCTTTATTCCTTATCTCCCATAAATTTCATCAAACCGAGGTAAAATCCATCCCTTTAAGCATGATATTTGTTTCTCGATCCTCTACTCCCTAAAACTAGAAGGAGATGAAATCATGTTAGTTATCCACCTAAGACCATATCACGAGCCTCTAACCAATCGTCTCCCATGAAAATCGAGCCTAATAATCCTCAAAATTTATGTACCACCTAGATTTTGTACTTGGGTTCTCACAGAACATGAAACTCAAAACCTAATTGAGCCCCTTTCATTGAATGTTGTCATCTATAGGAATGGTGTTGTTATGTTACCAACTAATGAAAATGTAAATTTTGGATGTAATATATTTTATCAATAACCTTCTCACCCACATTTCTATCTTATTTATGGGATGAATCATCTTAATAACATCTCATTAATTGAATGCACCATCATTGAAACTATGAAAATGTATTTATCTGGTTTATCCAAATGGATAATTCATTCATACCTGTATTTTTTATACTCATACATCATGAAAAAAATTAACCTTTTGCAGAGGATATCATATTTTGATGTGTTCTAATATACCAATCATATAGGAAATATTATACAATGACCCATGTATCTATCTTTGTAATACATTATATCTCAGCACCTGATCACTCACTACACCTTATTTTCTAGCCAACCGAGATGTTATCTCACACATATCCCCAGTCATGATAGTTTTTCGAGAAACACATCCTATAGGTCTTATTCCAAACCATATATATATATCTCATAATGATTCTGATAATTATTTACCATAAATAATATTATAGCACATATGTGAATTCATAAAATGCATGTTGTTTTAAACACTTCTTAGGGTGATCCTACGATGCCAAAGAGTTCATTATTTCCCCTTCCATGAAGACCAATGAAAACTAACCTCAATTTGTTAGTCCTATATTAAATTATATTAAATTATCTTATTTAATTAAATCTATCCTTTGGTTGGATAATTGTTGTGAAATAATTCATGTGAGTCTTTGCAAGTACAATGTTTTCCACCATGATACTTTCCCCAAATGAGAAGAATTTTTTTTCTAATGGAATATATGAGCCATCATTCAACTGAACTACTTTCAAAGGATCAATTTTTTAATTTTTCCATCCAATGTAGCTGATCCAAATTTTTGCAATAGTAGAATCCCCTTCAGAATTCCCATTATGGCCAAAATTATCCTTCCTCAATGGCTCAAACAGTTCTTCAGAAGGAAAATATTACTCAATTATAAACTGATATGTTGACCACTATAATATCTATACCTCTCCAAAACATTTCTAAAACCAGAAATGGATCTACACCTACCATTAATTTAGAATAATATGTCATATACATAAATCAAATGGGACTTGGAAATCATCCCAATTTTCAATCTCTAAGTGCAGATTGATCATTTTACGTATTAACATATACTATATCTTGATAGAAACTCATATGCGAGAATGAAGAGGCTTGGTTAAATAGGGTATGCTTAAATCAGGCCTTGGTGCACTTTAAATAATCCAAATCATCTCCCTAATAACTACACTATGATCCAATGAAATTAAAATAATCAAAATCAGATATTTCTTGTCTGTACATTAAATCCAAACTTCTCTATTCCTTTAATATGAAGATCTCATCCATGTGTACGTATGCCTAGACCATATCCATCTTAATAATTATGGTAGATCTAATACTCTTTTTTTATACTATTCAAAATCTAAATTATGCCCCTATTTTCTCCTTGTATGATTCACCCCTTCATGAAGCCATGTTTCTATACATAAATGTTTTGGGGAATCATCCGATTAATCCCTTTATTAACAATGGTGGTTAGAATTTTGAATCAGAAATTTCTAAGGGTATTCTTCTAAAACCAATTCAGATAATTTGGATCTATCACTTTTGTAAAAGGAATAATTTAGACATAGAAATATCTCTATTTAGGATCATACTAGAAATAAACTAGTCATATATATAATTACATTCACTTTCATAATATCATATTAAAAAACATAAAAATATCTAGAAATATATCTAGAACTATGTCAAATTAATCATTCAATCCAAATTCAACATCTTTGATATCTTCTTCTTATGAAATTTAATCCATATATTTGGTATCATCATGAGGGGACTTCATTTTGATGATGATTAATAATAAATCATCACTTAAGCCCATCAAATCTATATCATCACCTAGGAGAATAGGCCCCATAAGCTCCTTCTCAAAATATTTCTCTGTAATATGGCCAACAGTTCCCAAATCGTTGGTGAATGAGACATAACCAATCATATTGTTGATATATTTAATTAATTTTTTCTACATATTGGAGGTGTTGAAAAAACTTGTTTCTATCCTCCTGTTTAAGATAGAATGCTCTTGACTTATCCTTTCCAACCTCTGGATCACAACATGTTTCCAAGCCACAAACATTTGTTTATCCATAATCCTTTTGAAAACACATTCATCCCATATATCCTATAATTTCACTTCTAAAAATAAAATTTTTGTGTTTAGAAATTAATAAAGGGTATCAATGTTGGGAGTGTTATTAAAACATACCCGATGTTGATTCCTTAATCTCTTCTATTTGTCACTGATTCTTATCTGGGATCATCCCATGGTTGGCTGAACCCATGGGTCTTTAGCCACCTGTGGGAAGCCTTCAATCTGAGTCCAACTCTATGATTAGTAGAAATGTGTTTCCCTTTAATATTCTCATTCAAATTTAACCAAGATAGAATTATTATTAAATAAAACTATAGGAATAAGGGTATCCCTATCCTGAAAATATGATTTGACTCCATGAATATTTTATATTCTCTTTCAAATACTGCTCATTATTATTTACCTTATTTTCTTGTAATTTTACTAAGTAAAATTTTCCCCTAAGAACCCCATTTCCATCTTCACATTAATTTCTTGAAATTATTTGTACGAATGAATTGAGCTCAAAGAGTAAAATTCTCCATTATTATCTGATAGATCTATGACAGAATTAAATTCACCATCCATTAATGAGTGAAGTGATCCCAATTGAAATTTTGATAACATGATCCACAACGCTTCCCTCTCATTCAAATCGAATATCATATAGAAAAAAATAAAAAATATTACTTTCATTAGTTGACACATTTGTAGTAATATGTTGAGTTGATACCATCAAAATTTCCACAACAACATTTTATTTATAGAAGATACAATTTTGATTATATTGAGATCCCCCGTGCATTGATCTAGAAAATCTTAGTTTTCTTGAAAATGAATTAACATGATAATCCATCTATTTGTGCTAATGAACTTCCATTGTGGAATTATGATGATTTATGACATTAGATGAAATGAATACCTTCTTACCCATGGCCCCTAGACCTATATATTTTCATATGATAAAACTAATCATTTATTATGGGGTTTATTGGTATTTTGGAACCATGACTTAGAAGACGACAGAACTAAAATTGAGAGACTAGGTGAGTCCCTGGCCTTATAATAGGAAAATCTACCTCCATACAAGGATAATACATGGAAACATCATCAACTGGATATAATATAAGGATTACAGGAGTAACCTTTTGTGATTGAAAGCTGATGAATAATAAAAAAAATTGTTGATCATAATAGAAGACCCACAGAAGAAAAATATCTATCAAAATCAACTACTAGACCATCAAAGGCCTTATAAACTAGATTAACATTTTCAGAAGAAAGGTGATCATAAAAAATGCAATGATCCTCCAAACTTCTTGTAGACACAATAAAAGAAACTTTTGGATATGAGCCTTACTAATCACTAGGATTCTATACTCAAAACATATTATGAGTTGCAACCCAAGATAAGGATTCTTCATTAATATCTAGGAACTTCATCATATAAAGTGGGACCATAATCGATTGAAGAGTGGAACCATCACTCGTTGGAACAGTAGGAGAACAAGAACATATAATAGTATGTGAGGTCATTATTGTCTTTCTAATCTTGTCACTAATACAGGATGTGTTAACAACTATCATCAAGGATATAATTTCTTAAATGGAAACCAACTACTCAAGAAACTGTAAAATCAAAGTTTAAATATATCTGATCCAAAATGATACTTGTAAAATTAATGTAATAATTTCATGATAATAATAATTCCATGTATTTATCCTTGAAAAAAATAGAATACAATATATAATGTTAATAATAATAATAAAATTAGATTAATCCCTATGGTAGGGAAAAAAGAGAACCCATAAAATTAAAACTACAACAAGTTATAACCTACATGTTCAAAAAATCCCCTACACCACCTATAACTCCAAGATATGTTTAGATTTATATCCTTTTAAATAAATTTCATCTCTTCAATAGATTGTTATACCCCCCAACCATGAGTTTAAAAGAACTTAAATATATTATACCATTATAAACTAGCTGTTAAATTGGTGGGTATGAATAGTGATAACTATATTATGATAATAATATGGGTTGATAATTAATTAATTAAATTAAATACATATTTATAGATTTTAAATTAAATAATAATCATTTTAATGAAAAACTAAAAATTTCCGAACAGTAGTATATTTCTAAAAACAGGTTTTGTTACACTTTGTACACATAATTAAAATTAATTTTTAAAACTTTATGAAAATTTTTTATGAAAAATTAAATTCTTTTTTCAAGTCATCAGTTCATCATTACCTTATAGTTTTTTTTTTGAATTTCAAAAATCTTATTTTTTTGATCAGTACTGAAGAAAAAATGTTTTTACTAAAAAACTCGTTTTTATTAAAATCATTTAATAGTTCCATTTTTATTGAAAATTATTTAAAAAGTAAAATTAGTAAAATTATATATTTATTAATACAATTTATTTAATATTAATCAATTTAATATATGATTATTATTCTAAAAGTTTGTATACTTTTGAGACATTTCTCTTTAGGAAACCAATTTTTGTTACGTTTTGCTGATTGAATGTCAACTAAAATTGTCCACTTATGTTATTTTATTTTGATAATATAGTTTTCATATTCGGAATTGAAATTATTTATGTTATATAATTTATTAATGTGAATTTATTTTCATAAATATTAGAAAATAATGTATTAATTATTTATCGTGATTATGTTTAAAACAAGGTTTTCCACTTTACATGAATTTTCGTTAAAATTAATTTTACACACATATTGGATTTTTTTAATAAATTGGGTTTAATATTTAAAATAATTATGTCCAAATTATATAATAATTATTATATTAATTTTTTAAAGATTAAATGACCTTGAAAAATGAATTGTTACAAGTTATTGTGTTGAAAAATAAAATTATAAAATTAATTAAACAAAATGGAAAAAGAATAACATGTTATAAACATGTATTTTTTAGTGGTTCTAATTGATATTATCTTCTCTTAAATCCGTCATTTATAGACATTGGGGGAATTTGCCATGACACTGACTTCCCATTATTGTATAGTTTTGGGTATTTACCAAAATCCCACTCCACACCAATTATAAATGGCATCTCACTCTCCGTATTTCATAAATAAAAAAAAATATTTTTATTACAAAAAAATTCCAAAATACATCCCCAACATCCTTAGTCTAATTATTGAGCTTTTTTTCCAAATAATGATCCCGAGGGTCTTAAAGAGGAGATCCAAAGTAGGTTTCTCTAAGAGAAGGTTATCATCTTATAACGAAGCTCTTTATTTTTCATTATTCATTTAAACAATTAGATTATTTCATAATAGTTAAAATATAATAATATTCATATATAAATTATAAATAGACTTTTTATATTTTTTCCATAATATTTATCCATCTCTTCTTCGATCATATGGGAATCAAAATCGTTAATCCTGTGAACAACAAACTACTACCACACAAACCACTGTTACTTGTCTTCCATCAAAACCTCACATAGTGGGACATTATGATGTATTTACTATATTTATAAAACATTTACGATATAATTATTCTTTAATAATTTTAATGTCACATAAAAATTTTTACATTCTATTCCTTTCAAAATATGATAAAGTCATTCGTGTGTATGAAGGACATCTACATCATGAAGTAATGTGTTTCTTTTTAAATTATTATTTACATGGGAGGTAATATGAATAACTAAAATGAATATATATGGCATATATGACATGATCTAAATCCTATAAAATAAAAACATCATACACTTATTTATCTGTTATCCCTTTTAGGGAATGATATCTCTCCTCGTGAGTATGTATGACCCTTGATCTCCAAGAAGCTATATGAACTATTTTATATGACCAATATTAAATAATTCTTCTAATGATGTATATATTGTGAAAAAATAATATTTATAAATATAATATATATATATATGGATATTATGGAAATATTTCTTATATACAAGAACATGATCCATTTTTACCTCTGATGGTGATTAATTCGTCGAGATCAGATGTGGGTGTAAGAGAGACTCGGTAGTCTGGCCTGGCTGTGGTATTATTTTTCCCTATGTATAGTATCACCTTTAGAATATTATACTATTCTTTTTTTTACCTTCCACTCCGCACATGACCCCACTATGGTCGGTTTCTAAGGACTCCCAAGTGAATTGGTATGGTTGTGGTGGTTCTAGCGATGGTGGTGCTTAACTGGGAGGTTGTTGGGTGTAATTTGTGGTTGTCATGGTTCATATGATGTGGTCTATGGTGATAAATTTCTATTAGATGTTCATTTATTTCAATTTATAGATCTTTCCTTCATGGTCGACATTCCTAGTTCAGCTATGGGATGGGTGACGTTATAGGGTGGTGATGGGATGTGATGATACACATAGGTGGGATCTGTTGGGTTATATCCTTCACTACTCAAGTTGGAATTGGCATCAAGTTTTATGGTATATAATGATTATACATATAGGGTTTCACATGATTCCTGATGCATTCCATAAATTTTTTGGGCTAAGTCTTGTTATAAGATTAGATCCTTAGTTAGCCCATTTTTCCATGTCTTGTTGTTGGGTCGGTTTGGTGATTGTTGCATTCAACGTTTTTTTTATAGTTCTCAGTTAACCATAATTCTATATTATTTTTTTAAAAAAATAATTTAGTGGGAAAAAAGAAAAGAACACCTAAAATAAGGAAAATCAATAAAATTTATTAAAAAACAGTTTGAAAAATATTATAATAGGATCATATATTATTTTATAAATACTATTATTCTTGTGGTATAAATAAATAACATTTTTAAATCCATTATAAAATTTCTTAAATAAAATGCAGACGAATTATTTCGTGAGGTAGGGGACCTCATCTCAATTTCCAATTGATTAAGAATATTTGTTTGTGTGCATAATTTCTTTTATATTGTGTACATGGATCCCATTTGAAATTTAATATCATGATTCATTCAAAACTCATGAAATTATAATGTTATAATTTTTATTATTTCGTCCAAGGTGATTGTAATTTAAAATAATCAAGTGGTGATGAATTTCAAAACTAAATGTCATTTCATTGGTTTATATTACTTCTTTATTTTATTTATTATTATATTATTATAAGTCTAATGAATTTTCATTATCTTATACTTTATTTTGACATTTCTCTATACAGATGAATGTTTGATAAAAATATTCAATCAATTAATAAATCCTTACTTAAATTGTATGACCATTGAAATGGATTTCATCTCAATTTCCATTTCATTGAGACATATTTTTGAATATTTTATTATTCACCTTTTTATGGAGTATGTACATTAAATTTGATGTATTTAATATTAATAACATTATTTTCGTGATGATTAATTTTTAATTTCATTTTTATTATTAATGTTTTTACAAATTAAATGTTTCCAATGTGGTAAATAGTATTTTATATTCTAGTTTTATTTTGTATTTGTTTCCTTTCTCTTTAAATAATAACATTATTATGATCATTCATCGTTGGAAGCTAAATTTATATTAAATATTTATGTTCATATATGATGGATAACATTTTTTATTATATTTTATACCATTGTTTCATATGGTTCTTACATTTATTGTTATTTCATTAACTGGGTAAATAGTGATAAATTTTTATACATTACCCAATGCAAATATTTGATGATAATCACTATTTGTTCATGAATTAAATAAACTATTTTTTATACTGATAATGATTTGGACATGATGTTATGGGTGGGGACTAGTTACAGATAGCCCGTTAATGCATCAATGGGTCTCGTGAGACAAATTAGTTTTCCAAATCGGATGGGTTTTTGCTTATAGTTATAAATAATCTTGTGAAAGGTATTGATAGTAGAGGTATCATAATTATTGAGAATTAGAAATCAAATAATTTAGAATTACCTGAATTTATAATTCTATTACTATATTTATCTATGATATTTTCATAGTGATATCATCTTTGTATATGGTTCATTTCCATTATATTTATTTAATTGTATTTGTTTTCAGTCATTTACCTTCCCTTATTTCTTAAGAAATATCCAATTATGATTACGATGTTATTGATTAAATAGAATTTTGGTTCAGTTAGATACCTTTGTATATTGATTATATCATATTGATTCATGATATCTTCCATTGTACATAACATTGAATAGTTATTTGTTCTCACACTTATTTTTTTTCATTCCCAGTGTTATGAAGATAAATCATTTGAATGATTTTCAAGGATACTACAAATGTTTTTTTTTATTTTTTTCTCTTCCGAATGTAAAATCGGTATCAAGTATATATATGGGTCCCCAAAACTACTAAACTGTTTAGTCTTTTCATATTTTACACTATATATAATTTTCAATGTAATATATTAATAACCAACTTTGATTTACTACAGTGGGGGTTATTTCAGTTGTTATTAGAAGAGGATTAGTTTTAAACACGGGAAATAGATTAAGAAAAATGTAAATAATATAAAATAACCTTATGATATACTTTGAGTTTAAGTATAAATGAACATCCTAATGTATTATTGATGAAGGGATTATGTGGTTTTCCTTTAAATATATCCCTTTCTGTACACTACCATAGGATTTCATGCTTTCATAGATATTCGTAGGGGTAATAACATTGAAAAAGGAACACCATGGTTGAATTAATGGATAACAATTAAGTACAACGAACTTCTAATGAATCTATTATACATTGTGGGATCCACATAATTCCAATCCACGTGCTTCTGAATATTATTTCTAACTACAATCAGAGTTGATATTGGTTTAGAATCATGTATATGTAATTTCTTTAGAAATTATCTTCCACATATATCTTGATAAATGAAACTGTGTTCTTTCCTCTAAATAAATTAAAACCCAATGAAGTGTGTGATTTCACAAATCATAGATTTCAAATTTTTATTTCATGTGATTTTAACATTCGTGGACTAATCCCTACCTTCTTCCTCCAAATATAATATAATCTATATAAAACAAAATCATGAACTGATATTTCTAATAATTCATCACATAATGAATTTGATCCACTCCTACTATTTTATATTCTAGATTATTCAGATAATAATCTATCTGAGAGTACCATGCATGTGGTTCCTATTTCAAATAATATAGACCCTTCTTTAATCTACAAACCATCACTTCATCATTACAAAGAAAAAATCCCCCTGGTTGTTCAATATAGAAATATTCTTCAAGAACACAATCTATGAATGGGGTCTTGACATCCATTTGGTACACTTTATATCCTCATTGAATTTCCATGTCAAGATATAGTCTTATTGACTCTGTTCTAGCCACAAGAGAAAAATTTTCTTCAACATCAACATCTTAAATCTATGAATATACTTTACACACCATCTGTAAATTATTTCGGATCATATTTCCATTCATGTCAAACTTATTTTGGAAAATACACATCATAAAAATCATGTTGTTGGTCTTGGGTCTCATAACTAGATCTCATGTTTGGTTGTTATCCATCTAAAAAAAATTTCATTCATGGACTTAACCCAAGATTCATTCTTAACATCATATTCAAATGATAATGGTTCCACAATTAAAAGGAATGAAAATTTAAAACCATTCCTCATTCTTCGTGTCATCATGGGAGCTCTAAAATCCCTAATTATGATGGATCAATCAATTTCTTCTCTTCAATTTTTCACACGAGGATCAGAAGAATTTTAATCTCCCATGGTTTCTTCTTCCAATTCTTCTTTGGATTCAACATCAAGATGTGACTCCGAGATTTTTATTTATGCCTTTCCTATACAGCTGTATTTTGATTTTTTCTATGTCCACATTCATCCACATCTTCAACCACATTAGTAGATGAATTCCTTGATCCATTTGTGATTTTATCTTCAATTGACTTCACATCACTACATTCCACATTTTTAGAAGACAATTATTAAAAAAATTTAAGGGTTTTTTATTCATTTGTTATTCGAGTAATATTCCTTCATCCACTACATCACCATTTTTCATTGATTTTCTTCTTTGATTCAGATAATAAATTTACTTTTGAAAACATTAATATACATCAAATAAGGCTTCCGTCCATGACATAACTCATTAGGTGTCTTGGTTTCCCCTATATACTACCCTATTGTGTTTTGAATATAAAACATATCTTGAATTTCCACTTTCATGTAATGTCAAGAGATATTACTATGAATGATCATCATTTTTTCCATACTATTCTCCTATTGATTCCAGAGCTCAAAAACTTCAATTTCTACAGTGTTCCCACAGTTTCCACCTCAGGTTTAATCCCATGTTTCTCTAGGTATTTTTCAAACCGAGTGGACGTATATTCTCCACCATTGTATGATCATATAACCTTTATTGTTTGTATCTTATCATTATCATCTATTCAGTGATAAGTTTTCTTACAATCAAGGACATATCATTTACTACGTCTAACCATCACACAATCCATTCTTCTATAATCATCAATGAATAGAGAAAAGTATATTTATCCATGTGTTCCAGCAAAATTTATCAGACCACATATGTATATATGAATGAGATCGAGAATATTTTATTCTATTTTATTCTTTGTCTGAAATGAACTATAGGACAACTTCCCTCGAATACAAGCATTACAAGTCATTTCCTATTCATACTTCATTTTGGGTATATCAGTGACTATCTTCATCTTTGATATCCATGTATTTTTTATTTATGTGACCCAAACTCTGGTTCAATAAGTTGTTTTCTTCTTCAACAATAATTTTGAAAATGTTCTCTTTACTATCAACTTGATGTAGGTTTCCATCAGTTATGAAAACTTTCATGATATAATCCATTGGTCCTCCTTTTATAGTGAAACCATTTTGGTTGAATGTAACTGTATGTTATAATTCATAGATATAACTTACACACATTATATTTTTATGCAACCAGTCTATATAAATAATTTCAATCTTCTTATTCTTGATATTGACCAGTTTAGTACTTCAACTTCCTTTGATCTTCAAAGAACCGTCATAACAGAATCATACTATTCCATTGAAATTTTTCATGACATTCAGTAATTTGTCTATATTTATCATCATATGGTATAATCATCCAATATCAAAAATCCTAGTGTTTTAGTTCTTCGTAGATTTCATAGATACTCCAGGAAGGTTTTATTTTTCAATTTTCTCATTTTCTGTTCGTGAAATATTAGTTTGAGTTAAGGATAAAGAACGATTTTCAAATATCTTTTCCCTGTTCATAGGTTAATCATACTCACACTCTTATTCTATATGAGATAAATTATTTTTACGAACAACATCGCCTTATTAGAGAGTGTTGACTTGCATCTATGTTTAGTGAAAATTGTTCTTACTATACCTCTTCCTATGACAAACAACATTCTAGAAAAAGTTGGAATAATGAAAAAATATCCAAAGAAACTGTTAATTATATAAAAATTATGATATGAATTTTTTTATCGTTTTTTTGACTTACCATATCTTTCCCTTTCAAATATCTCATTACCTATTCATTGTATGACATGGTATGGCCTTGATAGCCACATAATTGAAATTTCTTTAGTGGCAATTCCAAATCACTTCTATTACTCCCAATGTTAACTTTCAAAGAAGGATAGATTGACTAAGTCATCTTGGGATTCATGAGGAGATTTTTCATCCCTTATTTCAGTTTGATTTGAGTCTTTCTATTTTTGGACTTCAGGTATCTTTGTGATATGTATGACTTTTGGGTTTCCAGTATTTTGGCCTATTTTACTTAAAGCATTGGGTGTTTCATCATTAAAACCAATTCATATGTTTCCCATTAATGTGGTTCTTTGATCATTAAGATAAATTTAAACTCCATTAGAACCATGCATAAATCTCTCTAACAGCTTAGCATATAAGAATTTTACAAACTGAATTTTGTTCTTTATTACTTTTAAAATGATTATCTTTTAAGTTTACTTTTAAGAGTAGAAACATCTTCTTGAAGTCACTCAATTTTTTTTTACTTCTCCTCTAGTATAGATTTTTGTTAATTAATGACATTTTTATGTTCTCTAATTAGATGCTTGAGTTCAAATATATCTTCTATGATTTTAAATGTTGTTGAATGTTCCTTTTCTACTTCCTCAAGTCAATCAGTTTCATCTTCTTGCATATCAACATAATTTGATGACTGTTCCACAATTTATTTCATCTTTTTTAATCACTCGTATTGATTCTAATGATTATAAAATGATTCCTTATGTTGAGAATTGATATCAATATAATTGGTCAACTGATTATTTTTATATTCATCTCTCAATGGTCTTGATTTTTCAATGGTGGACATCATTGATTCATGAGATCTCGATTTAAACTATTGTTCTTCCTCATCAAATAATTCACCATCATCAACTTCTTCTTTGCGGATAAAAAAATTTCACTGTATTTTCTTACCAGGCTTGATATATCAGTTTTAAATTTTTTTTGAGGATTCAATTTCTTCATCATAAAACTTCCTTGTACAACGAGAGGCAATGTGGCGAACAATGCTACAATGAAAAAAAAGTAAAAGGCAACTTACCTTCAAACTTCTCTTTTCCCTTCTTGAAAGTTGTGGAAATGAGAGAAGTAATTTATTTTTCCTTATTATCTTCATCAATATTATCTTCTTAAATTTTGATTTTGTCAATTTCTTTTAATTCCATTTCCTTACATACATGCTTCATTGCATATTTGGGTTTTACACTCATCTTATATGCCACCAGGCTACCCATGAATTAATTGTGAGAATTTTTGAAAAGTTATATTTCCTAAAAGGATGATACCATTTCATTGTGAATTAGTGTAATTATTAACAATATTTTCTTGGAAATATCAATGTCTTTTATTTTTTCACCAATTCCTCATATTTTTGTGACAAATTGAGTAATTCTATTGAAAACATATCAGGATTTTCATCAGGATACATCATTATATCATTAAACCTGTAGTGAAAAAATTATTTTTTCCTCCTTCACATAATTTTCCCCTTTATAAATATTCTCCAATTTTCCCACATAAACATTTCTGGTGTAACAAATCATCACCTTTAGATAAAAATTATCAAAATATCTGCAGTGACAATATTCTGTGCTTTGTCATCTAGATTAAGTATTTTCTTATCTGAATCTATCATAGATATCCTAGTTGGTTCAGTTACTTATATTCCTTGTGCATTGGTAAAACAGACATCCACTCCAAGAGATATGAGATGATATCTCATCATATTCATCCATATATGGATCTTTCTTCCATCAAAGAAGGGGACACCCTAGACGTTCACTATATTCTCTATGGTATAAATAAAACAAATATTTAATACCAATAACTTATACCCTCTGATACAAATGGAAGAATCCCATAACACCCTCAGAGGGGTGTTGTGAGTCAGGGTGTCAAATTTTTCATTTAAACTGATGGATATTTTTCCCATGTTGGTATGAACCTGTTAGACCTATCTGATAAAAGAGTGAATAAAACAAACAATCACATAAAAATAGAAGACATGAATATTTAACTTGGTTCTCCACTAAGGGCTACATTCAATGAGCATAAGCTGATAGGTTTTCGGTCGCACCAAAGTCCAAAAAACATTACTAGTTGTGGAGTAAAATTTTTTATCCATAGTCACTCTATGCTATTTATAAGATTTTAGAGATAACATATTGTGTCCCTTAAAACACATCTCTTGACTCCCCCGAGCTCACTTCTCAGAGAGAAGATAAATTCTATTTAATGAAATGAATGCCTTTTTAGTATATTATCATTAATTTTTTCTCTATGTCCAGAATGAGAAATTTCTTGGATCGATGTCTTGAACTGATACAAATAGTAGCACAGAATAAACAAAAAATTTATCCAATGTATGTTATAATCATTATAATAAAATTTTATTCAACATGTCTATCCCTTAGTGAAAACACCTGGTGCGAACCCCTAGCTCTTTTTACAAACCTCTGTCACCACGTAAAAAACCATGGTTCATGGAATGAACCTATGATTCTTTGCACAAAACTCTGGTGAGAACACCTCATGGAAACCCTTGGAACCTTTCACGAGCCTCTAGAACATTTTTCTAACCCCTGATTCCTTGTTCGAACCAATGGTGATAACACCTGGTCACATTGAATCCTTGGTGTGAACCCCTGGTCATCACGAACCCTTAGTGCGAACCCCTAGTCATCATGAACCCTTAATGCAAACCCCTGATGTCATGTGAAAACCCTTATTCAGATCATGCACAAAATGGATAAGATATCAATCATATAAAATTTTTCTCTATGAACCTCTGTCGTGATATCTTACCACAAGTCTCTTATCCTGATGATTTTTACATAAATATTTTATGAAATACATTGTTATTTGTTATATATGGGCCTTGGGGTATTTTTAGATGAGTGTCCACTACCTAAAATACAAAAATCATGTACAAAATTCCACCTCTTTAGTATCATGTGATCTGCAAGATTCAGGTGCGGGATTTTCTCATTCATTGCATGAGATCCGGGAACAAATCATCCTTCAACATTCACTATTTTCATGATTCCTATATCATCCTTGATTCATTGAAGTCCTTGGTATTTTCGAGACACCCTTGTGGTTCTATAGGGACACACACATATTTTTTTATGACATTATTACACCCTCTCCATATGGATCATTTTTGTCATGTGATACATGATCAAAAAATCATGTATAAATCCTAGATATCATTTATGCCAAGTCACGTGATCTCTAATCTCAAACAAATATCAAAATGATAAAAACAATGGAGGAGTCAAGTGGAATTCGTAGTCACTGTATGACATGCAATGAGAACCCTTGATAGCTCGCTCGACACCGCATGTCCCTGCTGAAATTTCCACCACATCAGGAAATGTCCATTGTATTTTCCAAATTTTCACTCCAAGAACATTCATTCAACATTCGAACTCAATTGCGTGTCATATTTACTATTTATATAAGATTTGGGTGCGAGCTCCATAGGTAGTCAAGATTATTGTGCAAGACCCGTGTTCATTTTTAATGAACCCCTATCAAGAGTCATGTTGGTTCTTCAAGAACCCCTAAGACAACCATGTGTGCTTCATGAGATGTTACCACTAGACCCAAATTTAATAACTTACTATCTTGTGATTTACAATATTATTTTCTTCCAATGATTTTGGTGACCCATCGTGAGTTTCATAGAAAACATTGAGCTTCATCCAAGACCACATTGCAAAATCACCCCAACACTTACTCGTCTCCTTTAGACTCGAATTAAATCATCTCCAATCATTAGATTTCAAATTTTATTGTCCTCTAGTGACTTTTGTGACTCATCATGAGTTTCAAAGTCAATAATATGTTCCACACCTGACCACATCCTAAGACTAATTATGACCCCTTTACTTGAAAACTATCTAATATTACATGTAAGGTCTAACAACAACAAACACCAACACTTATCAACCCAGTTAATATTGACATTAAACACAAACTAAATTCCATTTTCAAAAGTGAATAGCCTTGGTTCTAACAGAAGTATGGGAATCATTTTTCCCAAAAAAGAGTTTCAAAGTGAGGGGAACCCATGTTGGGATTCCTTTAATGGATTGGGGATTATATTTTTTATAGAGGTAGACAATGAATAAGGAATTCATGTGTCTCTATGTATATCATTTATAGGAGAATCAAGACACACGTAGTTATATAAGTAAATCACTATAATTACTCAAACCCTATAATCTAATATGATTCCTGACCAGTGTGAATATAAATATGATATAAATTTACTATATAGATTTATATAAAAACCTTGGTTACAATGTAAATATTATCAAATTTCAAGGCTTTTGATTTTTTGTAAAATGATCCATCCGCATATCACAAATATTTGGTGTTGTGGACAAATGTATTCAATAATAACCTAAAAATGATTATATAGAAGTGAAGGATGTTGTAAATAATGTCCTTGGGGTTACATGGATCCAAGGTAGTGAAATGGGATGATCATAAAAGTCATGACTATGATTCAAATAAGATTATTTTTTATGAATTTTGATGTTTTCATGTAACGCATAAATGAAATAATTATCTCATAGGAATAAATATGCATCTATTTGATGAGTAACTATCTGGGAACAAATTATGTTGAGCCACATATTGTCATATTATTCATATACAAAACAAATTTTTAGTTATGATTTCATAACATTTATCACTCGTAGCTAAATGAATAATGTAGGGATCTATGTTTCGCAAGACACAAAGGGTGAATTTTGAAAGGATATAGTGTCGGGTCTACACTGATGGTATTTATACAAATTATTATAATAAACGTGTGGAGGGTTTCATGTATAGATGAAGCTCATATATAAGAAAATGGGGGTTGGTGTTTTGTTAATGGTTAGGACTAGGATGAAGGTTCTTGGTGTGATTATATAAATCATTAATATGAGGATAAATCCGTATAGAGTTCTATATTAAAGCTACGATGATTGAACACAATTACATATAGTTTCATGTCATACGATAAGGATGTGAACCATTCTGTTTAACATCAACCATTATAGAAATTGTTTTATTGATTAATTCCATGAAACAAAGATTTTTAGTGTTCCACTTATGGTTTTTTATTGAGTACCATCCATTTTAGGGTGATCTGTCAAAAAATGTACCAACATTCTATGTGTGTGAATGGGATGGTTGTGATCCATGACCTTAGAGTCCTTGTATTTTAGGTATTGGGATGTAAAAGGTAGGTATTTTTTGAATATGGACCATGTTTTAACAATTTTCCCATTATAATATTTACAATGAATATAGATATAAGAGTATTTACTCCAGAGGAGGAAGATTCCTATGGATTACGAGCCACATATTTGTAATGAAATATATACAACCACTAATAGATATATTATTCATAGTCAATACAAAGGTTTCACCTCAATTTGAAAAAAAATTATTATATATATATATAAATGAGTGCTTATGAAAATTAAAATTTCTCAAGGCATGGAGAATGTTCTCTGAAAGGATCTTGCCTATGTATATAGATCACATTTCTAGTAGAATAGACCAGTAATGGGTAGAGTTTTCCATATAAAAGTTTAAAATGTATATAATAAAGGTAAAATTAATGATCAGACCTAGAATTTGATATTTTGTTATCACAACATAGCGTATTGTGATATATGTCAAGTTGTATGTAGTTCTAATGAAAAAATACAAACACTCATTGAGTTATTTTTAGGGGAATTGATATTTAGTCATATTTTAGGTGGGCTATGATATATTATCCAAGGATAACAATGCATCTCATTGGGATGATACTCAATCCACACATGTGTCTGAAAAAGTTCCCTTCATAATTTTGTTCTGTATACAAGTAGGGGGATTCATTTTTTTGTAAGGGTTTATGAAGTAAATAAGAACCCATCGTGGAATTTGACACGAAGATATGGTTTATATAAAGGAAAATATAAGATTTTATTGAAGTGGGACCCATATCAATGAATCTAGGAATAACAATTTATCTCTTCTGGAAGAGAATAAATCCACACATTGTTCTAAATAATATATATAGGTAGGGGTGAACACCAATAATGGTGGTTTTATCAAATAAGGGCTATAATAATGGAAAATTTTATTTCATATGAATGTCTTGTTAACCAAGTCATTTGTCATCATGAGGAATGATTTTTATTTACCTTATTTAAAGAGGAGCTATAAAGCCATTCAATGGACAAAAAAATCATGAATGGGGTACACATAGTTTATGGTCATGGTGTTTATACAATGAAGTGACCTAACCATGTGGGGATTATCTTACCATGATTCTTAAGACTTTCTAAGCTATTTTCAGTGTGAGAAACTAGGAATTGTGGTGGTTTCCCATTCAATTTTGGAAAATTTTCAAACATTTTGTAAAGTTTCTAATTAAAATAAATGGTGATATAGTGGGTTTATAGATAGTGAGAAGGAATATGAAATGAATGAATGACATGTAGTGAAGTAATAATGATTAAAAGCATACATGAGTTTATAAATTGTGGTCGGGACTTATACATCAGTACTAGGGATCACAAAAAATCATATGGTCCAAGTAATCAAGGCATTCATTATATAAAAAGTACTTCTCTATATAGATCTCACTCATATATAGAGAATGAGAAAAAATTTTATTATACTAGGACTGTAATAACGGTCCCTCTAATCACTACATATCTCATCAAAACAATAATAATGTCACACTTAGTTATCAAAATTACATGAAGTTTAATGTGTTGATGTATTGATAAGTTTTGTGTATAATAACATTATACGGTAAAGAAATTGGTGTCTTGTAAATTTTTGGGTTATAATACTAGTATAATGGGGTTATTATTTTTTAAAGTGACAAATTTTTAACAGATATACGGGTGCAATGGCTTCCTCTCTACCAAAAAAATAAAATAACCAATGTAAAAATATACTTCAAGTGAAAATTGGTGGTCAAAATGTTCACTTTAATTGATGGATTTGAAGACAATACTAAGAAATAAGATATAATAATTGATACATATATGAAAAAAACTAAGAATCAAGATATATATAGTTATGAGGATATAGAGGTAACTGGCATGGTAAGAGACCAACACCATGATTGGGGACCACTTAGGTATGTTACATAGTATGAAATCATTAAATTGATACGTGTCCCATGCAGTTTTACATCATTCAGTGATAAAATTGTCATACACCTTCTCATATTATGATAAATATGTCTATTATGCCTTTTATGGTCATGAAACAAGGACCATTTGTCGTGACTTTTTTTAGTGTGTGACTTGGAACATGGGGTTTTTCATTTTAGTGTCTTATTACTAGGACCATATTTTGTTAAATTGATGAATCATTTCATGAGAAATATTTCATTAGTATGAGGTGTAGTATGATAAACACCCTTTACGATTAAAAAATATAGTACAATTTAATAGACCATATGGATGGAAAAAGGTCATTCCTATTTTGGAAGAAGCTTTGGAGGCTTCTTCCAAGATATCATTGGGCTATTGGAAACCAATAGTAGTTCCTATCCTATAAATGATTAAAGGAAAAAATTTGTTGAATTATTATTCTATTCTTGTTTTTTGAACCACTTAATGATATAAGGTATACTGTATATTATTATCTAGTTTTTATATTTTGTAAAGCTTCTAAGACTCCTCATATTTGGGAAATTTATTTCAATTAGTTGAAAATAGTATTGGAAACTATAATTCTATGGACATATATGATTTTTTATCATATAACATTGAATATAGGGTTTCTTGTGTAGAAACACGTGTTTTTTATGGTCTGAAAAAAAAGTAATGTAGACTCTTTTCATACCCTGATTTATTATCTTTTTTTCTACTATATTCTATCATATATTTGATAGAGTTCATTTAAGCATATATCTGGTCATTTTCCACTACATGATAGCAGTATTAAAGGATGAATTCAATTTTATAATCATTATACAGCCTCTTCAAGATAGAGTAATAAATAATTGTAGAGTTTTCAGTTGGTATTTTATGAGGGACACCAAACTTGATGATGATATTAGTCTCTATGAAATTGTTGTTGCCTATTTCCTATCTTAATTTAGGGGTATTGCTTCACCCCCTTTGGAGAATAGTCAGTAGAATTGTGAATATACATATTATGCATGGTTTTTTCCAGAGGCAATGATCCCACAACCCCATATAAAACATTTCAAGGAGTATTGGGTAGTTAGCAACAACTCTGGGGATTGTTGGATGATGTTAAAATTCACCTAAAAGGGATGAATATTTTAAGTGAATTTTGTGAAATTTCATTCCATCAGTAGAATATAATATCCAATACACCAAATTTTTTAAAAAACCATGGTTCCTAACTAGTGCACACCATATACACCAATGTGGAATTATCACATAATGGATATATAATCATCCAGAGAAATTCATATGAGGAGAATCGTATTAGTAAATAATTTTCCGAGGGTCGTCTAAAGACTAGGGCTATCATGAAAGATGATATTTAACTCCATTCACTAGATTTTCTCCTTCTCCACAATATCTTTAAAAATAACTAAACTATTGAGGTAGTCTAAGTAGGGGGTTATCATGTTGGTTATACGATTAATCGGTCCAAGGGTAGAATTAAGCATTTTTATATCTTTCATCATACTCTTAACAAATGGTTATATCATTCTATGATGTAAAATTTATATGACTGTTTTATCTCTATCAAAATTACAAAAATAATTATCCACATTTCCAATTCATTTTCCTGAGTTTTTTGTGAATGCATTAGGAGTGAAAACATTGGTTCTAAGGGGATTTTTTCCATCATCCCTCAAAATGGACAGTTTTCTACAATGTATACATGATATGAATATTTCGTAGACAAGTTATAAATATCATTAAGAGGGTGAGGGGTGAATAAGGGATAAAATTTTATTTTAAATTTACTTCTATTTAAAATACTTTTTTCCTCCTATTAATGTTTTATAAAACTACAAAATTGAAAAAATCACACTTATATAGGAACTCTATACTTTACAAGGTTCACTACTTAATAAGTGTAGCTACTACCTTGGTATAACTTGGAATCAATACAACACCACATAATAAACTAGGAATGAAATATTTTCTAGGGATACAATAATAAATATATGGACATACACTTTTCTAGCACTATGTTTAATATAATAGTGCTTGTAATTCAATTAGAAAAAAAATGATATAATACAACTTTTTATAAGTCGTTTAGAAGATTTATCAAATTTCTAAAAAATAATTTATTATTCTACATTTTCAAATTTCATAAATATAAAATTAAAAAAAATCATTACATTCCATCCCAGAAGCATATATGGACTTATATGGACTTCGTAATGACACTCAGTCAGATTTATAGTCTGATTTTATAATCTAATTACTCATTTTGGAAACAATAGCCCGGAATTAATACTGCTGAAACAATTTATAAATTATTATATCTCATTCCAAAAGTCCCAATTCGATTTCTCATACCAACAAACCATTCTGATGAACATGCCCGGTCAAAGAAATTAAAAATAAAATCTTCTATACTCTTCTTCTACTTCTTCACTCCAGATAAATTCTTCAATAATTCTAAAACAAGAAGCTTCTTCTTTCTAAAAAAAATTAGAACTCCTCAACTATTTTTCACTAATGAATAATACATCTTTGAGAAAGTAAACATTACTCTCCACCTTTTATAGGGTAACCAAAAGTGTTTTATGAACGAATCTGAAATGTTTTCCCACTTAACCAAATTTCCCAAAACTCAAATTTAATTTACTTTTCAGCCCAATAATTTACTTCTTCAGTGATTTTAAACTGTTATCATTTCTTATAAATCCATTTATAATTATCTCACAACATTATCTTGCCTCAAAATTTCTAATGATGCTTCTGTCCGATTCTGATTGTAATTCTCATTTCTTCAATATGATGATGACATTTGGTCTTTCCAATTTTCATATCCCACATGATAATACATAATATTTGAAGAGTTCTCATTATTATAACTACATTATAACATTAATAATTCAAAACATTATTCCAAAACATTATTTATACATTTTTATACCTTACCTTTTATTCTTTTTCTATAGACATAGTCGCAACTTCTAGGTATTCATGTACATCATTAAACAAATTTACCATCAGTTATAAAATTATTTGACTTATAATTTCACTAAAATCGTCAAACATTAATTTATCCTTGACAATTGTTTTTTAATTTCATTAATAAATTTTTCTTCTCTTACTTTCCTAAAACGAATGAACATAAATCCATTAAACATATGAGTTTCAGTCTGTTCCTGATGAATCTGTCTCTAATTCAAAGTATTAGATTGGTTCCACGTCCAGACTAATGGTCAGCTCCAAATAATGTCATATGACTCCTGACCCATTTTTACCGAAACATATTCATATTTTTTTCTTTTTATCATGTAACACATGAAATCATTTCAGAGTTTTTCTTTCATTCTTGAACCAAAATATAATGAAATTAAACCCAATGAATGTGATTGACTACATTTTTTATCGTAGATGGTTTTATCTATCTCATACTTCCCTACATATATTGGTCTACAAATATTATAATATCTCATATTCATTGGTCCCAACAACTCCCAACAGAAATATTTTCTCCTCTAATTGATAAGTGGAACACTGCATCTGATGGACTAGTATCAGTATCTTTAACATCAGAAACTTATTTCATTTTTTTATTATGGTTAAGGAAATTTTATTTGTCTGAAGATTTTTATCTTCTGGATTATTGATCTGACTGAAAACGAGCATCTTTTTCTTATAACATTCTGACGAAAAAATCATAGCCTTCAAACAATTCTACATCTAGTATTCTTAAACTGATAAAATGATACCATAATTAATTATCATTCATCTTCCAAAAACATCTACTTGTAATAATGAATTCCTCATGACTTTAATAACTTTTATGTTTGGAATTGGATAATATGAATTACATTAATAATTATTGAAACTTAACATCCTTTGAGTACTTCATTCAATCCTAAAAAGTGACAATCTGATGTGATACACTAGTTCCCCCTTTCATTAATTAGGCTTGCATCACAAGTCCTCCCAAACAACTTATCATTTATGAAAAATTTAAAATAGTAAATAATCATCAGATTTTCATCTCTGACATTCAAACATTGAAACAAAACTTCAATATAATCAAAAAATTCTTTCTAGACCCAAGTTTAGTCTGGAAAACCATTTCTATAGGAAAATTCATCCTATGAAAATGGTTATTCGAATGAAATTTTTGTCCAATTTTCTGATTGTAATGATGAGTCTGAACATAGAAAATTTTTACAAATTGAATTGTTTTATTTTATTTTATAAAAATATAAAATTACTTCAAAATAAGATTCAATAAGCTTCCAAAAAATCATTCATCCATCTTGGTAACAAAATCCCCCCTTATTGAATTTTTTTTCATCCAATGTTCATAAATACCTGAAACATGAATCCTAAAGCTATAGATCACTTATAAAAAATTATAAGCCTACATGAGCAATGTCATTGTATGAAACAATAATCATTGACCAAAAAACCATTTCATCTGAAAGTTGTTACTCATTAAATAATGTCATCTTTTCTTCACATATTTTATTCACTTATTTAACATTCCTGTAAAAAAATTAATACAACCACTCCAACAAACTATTAGAATAGATCAACCACAGACATTATGAATTCATAGCATACCCAAAACTCCCCCAATATATATACTTCCATAAATAGTTTAGCATATATCAATGGATATATTTATGAAAAAACTAAAACCCCCATTTAAAACACTATCTAAAGACTAAATGATAGTGGAGGAAAATTCATAACTCAACCTTGATGAAAAAGAGGTTGGAATCACATGTTCATCCTCAATTTGTAAAAATATTCTTCCAGTAATGGTTTTTCAGAAACTCTCAAAAACTGGTTCGATGTAAGAACATATTCCATCATCAGTCCACACTTCTTCACATGCTCATTTATTAAATTATTTTGGATGTCAATATGTTTTTAACAAGAATTTTTTACCAAATATTCGTTGAGATTTTGGGCACATTGATTATCATAACCCTATAGTAAGGGAAACTTGACATCAATAAGAAAGTTTCCTAATTGTATTCTTATCCACATAAGCTGTATAGATTCTTGAGTGGATGAAACATACTCATCTTATATCGTGTTATGAGTAACTAAATTTTGTTTCTTTTTCTCCAACTAACATATCTTTTTCCGAGAAATAAAGCTCCTCAATGTCTTAATATTCTACCATCAAAATATTCTTCCCAATATTCATCTGAATACCCAAACAAAATAATAATTTCTGAGATATCATACCTGATTCTTAAATTATTTGTGCCTTTGATATTTCTAAAAATTATTTCTCTTGCCAATAGATCTTATTATTCTATATCACTATGGAATATTTCACATAATTTAACATAATAGTATGTATTGGGTTTTGAGGCAGTCAAATACAATTAACTTATAATCATCTTCAAAAAATCATTAGAATCAACTTTCATTCCATATCCATCAAAAGAAAACATGGTTCCCACTAAAATTGGTGTCAAAACGAGTTTCAAATTTTCCATGAAGAACTTCATCAGAAGTTAGTTAGTATAAATTTATTTGGAAATAAAAATGTGTTTCTTATTTTTTGGGATTTGTAACCCATGAAAGTATTTAATTTCACCCAATATGGACATCTGAAATAAATTTTTCATCTCTTTAAAAAATATTTAACATTATCTATTATCATTCATGGAAATGTTAATGTCTCAACATAGAAAATTATAATGAGGGGAAAATCCTAACTTTCATCGATGTACAGATTACTATCAACTCTTTCATTCTAAAACGTCATCTTCCTCAAGAGAGTATCCAATTTGTAGTACCATGCCCTCAAATATTATTTTATCCAATAAAAGTAATTATCCACCTTCCACGGATAAAATTCATCCTATCCAAAAAAAATCCACATAGTTTTTCAATATAAACAACATAATCAAGATCCCAATTTAAAAATTCCGATTTTATATCAATCTGAAAAAATTTGAATACTCATTGTGCTGCAATAGAAATAAAACATTTTTATTATTTCTATCCTACCCACTAGAGAAAAATTTTCACTAAAAGAAACACGATTATTCTATGAGTATCTTTATAACACTAATCCTACTTTTTTTCCTTATTACTTCACCATCTTCATTCAACTTATTTTTCAAAAACCACTATATAACACTAATATTTTTTCCTTTGGGTTTAGGTATGAGTTCCCAAGTATAATTAATTTTATATGCTCCAGCTCTTCATTTATAGGATAAACAAACTCTATATGCTCCAAAGCTTCATGCACATATTTTAGATCAACTATTCACCAATTCAATGTATGTGTAATAGTTATTGATATTATTCTTCTTCAAACCTTTTTTATAGATCACTAATAGTTCTTTAATATTCCACATTCTTCCTCAACTTGGGTTGGGATTTTATAGATTCTTCTTCATCACTTGAGATAGCTGATTCTAACTCTCCTTCTAGAGTAGGATTACCTTTATTATCATCCTTGTCATAATTTTTCATAAACATTGTTTCAAGTGATACATCTTCCTTGTTATCATGATTTTTTAAGAATCTTCCTTATATTTTTCAATAACATTCACATCAATATAATAAAATATTATTACTCTATATTTGTTTAAACATTTCTATCCTATTTCTTCAAGATCATATCAAAGAAATATTCCATCTTCACATTGATACTCAAATGTTCCATGGTTTCCACCATTGTTATTTATGATACATGGACTCCTAAAAAATTTTAAGTATTCCAAACTTGTAGTTTGGTTATATAAATTTTCAAATGAAGTCATATATGCTATTTTTATATAGTAACATTGGGTTTGAATATAAAATGTAGTTTATAGATTGCCTCTAAAAGTAATTAGAGAGACCGTGATCAAGTTGCATAGTTCTTTCCATTTTAACGAAAATTATATTATTAATATCAGAAAAAACATTTTTTGAGGAATTCATGGTGTACTAAACTCTTAATGAATTCCATGGTTCATAATATACCATTAAAATTAGTCATTCTGGTGATCAAAATGCTTGAATATTCTCAATTACATTACTGAATAGACAAATTAATTATCATCTTTCCTCCTGAAACATTTGAAACTTTTTAGAGGACTTCTCTTATGTTTCATATACATATCACAAGTAATGTGATTAAATTCATCATTGAAAGTAATAGAGTATTTATTTCAATGATTTTTTTGTTTACTCATTGGAAAACATATATATGAACGAATAAGTTCTAGGGGTTGTTTTGAAAAATTTCATCTTTCTTATGCACAGAGTTTGCAATCTTTCCTTTATGATAAATTTTACGAAACCAGTATATTCTTCTTAACATATAAATAATTCCATGGATGTTGTCTAACATTATTGTGATTCTATAACACATGTGTCCTATCCTATTATTTCAAAATTTATTTTCATTTATCATTATTAATTAAGAATAATTTTGAGCCTCACTAACATGGAATGAGTTTTTTTATTCATTGGACCCTTGTAATAATTATTTCATCTTCTAATATTTTTAAAAAACACATACTTTCTTCAGATAACTTTATTTATTTCATCAAAAAGTTGTATAAAACATTGAAAGTTTTTTTTTAACTCATGAAAAACCTAATATTACTTGGATTTAAACTTTTCTTCCCCAATGGGGCTTATCCCACAACATTACTTCTGAGAGTTTCATCATTTCCAAATATCAGTCATCCTTTTTCAAGTCCTTCACATTATTCAAAAAAAATTTGTATCCTGGAATAATATAATAATTCTAATTATCCATGATGCAAGGTATTTATCCTTTTTAATCTTTGAGATCAGTTTCTACAATAAGGGATTTTTCTTTCCCTTCGTATTTCATTATAACCAGATTTTATGAGTTATTAGAAACATTAGTTGTATAGACAATAGAACAGGACATACCATTGTATGATTTCCATGTTGTTCACATATTTTATAAATATTTCATAATTGTTGGAAACTCTTTTCAAATTTTACACCATCATTCTCAGGTTTCATGAAATTATCCTTCTCGGTCATCTTTGTTCGAAATGATTTATTCCTTTTAGAACTTTTCCATTTTTAATATTTAGAATTGCTATAATATTATTTTTCAAACTGACACATATTCTCAAGGTGTTATAATCCACCTGAATAGTACTAGTACTCATAAAAATAATATTGTTATCTAAACGTTTCATACTATTTAGAGTTGTGAGAATTTTTCTCAATATCCTTCTTATATTTTTAATCATAACATTATTAACCAATAACCATTTTGGTATAAAAAATAATATTTTTTAGATCAGTTTTATTTTCATCCTTATCAAAAATATTAGTAATCGATACATTTTCAGACTCTTAATTTATACAACCATCTGAATTCTATGCATTATTCTTTTTGAAAACATACAAAACATTCCCATTTTTCTTCTTCTCACAAACTATTTCAGATTTCTTCTGATCCATTGAAGGTTACATTTGATTCTTTTCAAGATTAACTATTCCATATCATAAAAAAACTTCCATGATAATTCTCTTTACTCTTTTAAACTGTTGTCAGCTTTAGAATGTTTTTGTTGGACAAGTTCCATATCTTCTTTATTCTCTTTATTCATAATATCCATATGTTTATTTTGATTATTTTATTTCACAATATATTTCATGAAATCATAAATATCATTTAGAAGATTATCATTCCCAACATGAAAAGGTTATTTATTATTTATTGAAGAATTTTCATTTTTAAATTTCCCAATTTCATTCACATGATTCCCAATATTTTAAATAAATTCTTTTAATTATTTTTTATCATGAAATTCTAATTTAGTTTCTTCTTCTTCAGAACTACCGTTTCCTAAATATTCATTTTTGAGAGTTGTAATAAGAGTAATTTCTCTAGTATACTAAATAGATTTCTTGGTTTAGGATTCACTGTCTTATTGTTCATAATATTTAGAAAAAAATCTCATTCTAGATTTGGACAACTTTTTATCATTCCCTTTCGAATAAGATATAACCTTACCACTCTATTTCTCCGATGATTATATATTCCTTCATTTTCCTTCATCATAGTCCTATGATTTATTTCTTAGAGGAAAATTAATAGTAAAACTCCCAATGTATCCACATTCAAAACATTTCAAGGTACGATTGCATTTAAAGTTACTTGTACCTCAGATCAAATTTTTAGAAAATAAGGATAAAAATTTATCATGTTTTTTAGATACCTCATTTTTTAGAATCGGATTCTCTAGTATCCTCTTCAAGAATATTCTTCGGATTTTCTTTCTTTAAACCTTGAAATAAATTTCTCAATAAATTTTTGTTCCTATAATAAATTTATCCTATCTTATTTCATGAGTAATGAAATTACTATAAAAAGCATCCAAAGATAATGATTGTGAATTTGTAACATCCAAATAAGTCAAAATTGGAATCAAACTTGTCAAGAAGTATTATCAAAATATTCTCATCAATAGTTCAATCATTAAAAATTACACAATGACATATTATAGAACGAAAAATTCAATCTTTCTAGTTAACGCATCACCCATAGATTTATACACACCCATCATGGGTTGTTCATACTTCAATGTCCATATTTGTAACTTTTTTTCTTCTCTTTGATATTTCTTTCATAAATGTTCTTCGTCTTATATTAGATACCATTATTAGTGTAAACACTTTTAACTATTAGAAAGAAAAAATCTAGAAAGTGATGAGGGTAAAGCATTTTTGGAACATCCATCATTCTCAAAATTCATCGTATTAGTAGATGTAATATGTAATTTTTTATCAATAGTAGGATATCTATCTATTGTAGCTTCAAGAACATCATGCCCAATAGAAACAAAATATGCACACATTCTATATTTCTAGATAGGATTTTTCTTACCATATAAAACCGAAATCCCCTAACTGTTCTCAAAATTTAGATTATCCATCAACAAAATTGGTCAAAAACATCATCAAAGAGTAAATTACGGGAACCATCAACATTGATACCAATTGTTATTTCCCAGCCAAGATCTAAGTATCACTAAGAGAGGGAGAGATGAATCAATGATATAATTTTATTTTATGTTTACTTCCATTTTAAAAAAGATTCACCTATTATTAAAGATTTATGAATTTACAAAAAAACACACATCTACAGGAACACAAGAATTTAAAATGTTTACTACTAAACAAGAGTATCTACATAATCAATATGGTTTCTAAACAATCTAACACCAAAAAATCTACCAGAAACCAATATTTTTGAATGTATAAGACAAGTATGATATTCCATTCAAACTTGTGTTGCACTATTTTCAGTACAACAATGATTGTGATAAAAGTGAAATAGAATCATGTAATAATTTTTCGGTAAAAATTAATTAAAATTTCATCAATTTATTCAAAAAGGTTACTGTTTGTCCTTGTTAACTTTTAAAAATATAAACTTCAATCCTAATTTTCACATTACTGCTCTATAATTCATAATGATATTTAACCTAGTTCCCAATCAGATTTTCTAGTCTGGTTTCTTAGTTTGGAAAACATAAACATAGAAGAATACCACGTAAATATTTATTAACTCCTTATTTCTTAGTCAGGAAACCATATTCTAGATTCTCAATTTGATTACCAAGTCTAATCTCAAAAACTCATAATAATATATTCGTTCTTCTCATTCTCTCTAAAAAAATACCTCACAAATGGACAAACCAAAAACATTTTCTCTCTAAAAATATACAACACTGAACCTTCTATATTCTTCACCCATTAAAAAATACATGTTCTATAAAGTAAAATGTAATGTCCTCCATTTATAGGTGAACCAAATGATGTTTAGGAGGGAATATAATTTTTTTTTCACATATCAAAATTTCCCAAAATTCAAATTTACCATACATTTTAGCATTATAGTTGACATTTTAGTGATTCAAAACCATTTTAATTTCTTCACTAGCCTTATATAATATTCTAAAATTTTCATCTTGATCAATAATATCTAACTATTATTTAATATTATTTATATTTTATTTAAAATTTCATCATAACAATGAATAAATTTGGTTGCATCAATTTTAGTGAATAACTATATAATACATCATAATTGAAGGGTTGTCATTATGATGACCACTTGTAAACATGAATCATTCAAACCATTCTTCCAAAATATTATTTCTACTTCATTAGATGAAATATTCCATTCTTTTTCCATTAACATTGTTGCAACTTCTAAATATTCGTTCAATGGATCCCAAAAAACATCAGCACCATCTATAAACATCATAGAATTTTATTTTCTCTAAACTCTGAAAACATCAATATCCCCTTGAAAAAACATTTTAAATTCATATATGTATTTATAATTTTATAATTTTATTTAAACTAATGACCATGCATCTGATTACTTTATTGGTGTATGTCTACGCCTGAGGAATCAATTTCAACTTCACAATTTCAGATAAGTTCCACCTCCATTTTGATGGTCAAATCCACATAAATTCTAATGAATCTTGATCAATTTTTACAAGAAATAAATTCAACAGTTTTTATTTCTCTCTTGACCCATAAGAAAACATATCAAGGTTTTTATTTTGATCTTGATCCAAAATAAAAAGTAATTCATCATGATGAAAATGATTGACTACATTTTCAATATTCATTCATTCGATCAGCCCCTAGCATCCTTGTACACATTAGTCCCAAAAATATCCTCTTCATTGTTTTCATTGGTCTGAAAAACTCCCAGAAACAATTTTCCTTTAATTGATCAGTGACACATTATATTCAATGAACTAGTATCAATAGCTTCCGCTTGAGTAACATATTTCCTTTCTTTATTATGGTACATACTAACTTCTTTCTATATATATTTTTATCACATGGCTTATTGGTATGACTAAGATCCGTCATCTTCATCTTCTCACACTCTGAAGAAAACATCACAGAATACAAAAAATTTAGTGTTTAATGTTATCACACTGATGAACTGAGACCAGAAAGCTTTAACATTGTTCTTCCAAAAGTTTATTATCATAAGAATGAATTTCATAGGTCATTGAGAACATTTAATTATATTATATCATCGTATGACATACATTGATAATTATTGTAAGTTCCCATCCTTCCAACAATTCTTTCTTTCCTACCAAGATTCAATATAATTTTTAGCACTAGTTATCCCACATTACTTCCAAGGGATTGGATCACATGTTCTCTCAAATAAATTATTATTTATGATAAATGAAAAATAAAAAATATTCATCAGATTTTAATCAGATCCCTTCAGAATCTGAAACTCTACCTCATTATGAATAAAACTTTTTTTCTATACCCATGATGATTTTGATGAACCTTTTTTGTAGAAAACATGTCCCCAATATAATAAATATTCTAAAATAATTTGAGTCTGATTATTTTATTCTGATGGTGATTCCTAACATACAAAAATTTTATAATATGAATCAATTTATTCTGTTCAACCAACAAAGAAAAAACATTTTACAAAATATTTTTCTAGCTTCCAAAAACAACTTCAATCCAACATTATCCCAACAGAATTCATGTGTTCGATTGATAAATGTTTTATTTGAAATATATTTTGGGGTTTTAGGGTCATTAATATGGTTCCTCATTTAATAAATGAAATAAAATTGTTTACATGGAGTTTTAAATAACCACCATCCCTTAAAAATGAAAAGTTCATTCATGAGGTATTAAACCACCAACATCCCTTGCAAACATAATGTTTATTAATTGGTAGAGTGGGGATAAATCACCTCATAACCCCATAAAAAATTCCATATTTAGCGATAATTATTCCACCACCTCTCCCCACAAATGATTTATCATCGTTTGTGGGAGCACCATATGGAGATGTGATCTTGTATTGTGTGTTTACATTACATGAAAGATGTTCCATTTTCCTTTACCAAATTATGTAGAGTTGAATCATTTTTTTCATTTTTTCAAAACCAAAAACTATAAATATATTTCATAATGTATATAAAACTATTCATATATTCCAATTAAATTACATGGTTATAATGGTCATGTTTAAAATAAATTATTTCATAACTTATTTAATCACAGTGCGGTGTGTGGTGTACAACATAAAAAATAATTCTTAGTGGAAACTAAAATAATATCGTTTTATATTTTGAACACTATATAGAAGTTATACCATCTCAATTTCATTTCATCATATTGAAAATTATATAAATTTTATCATTAACTTAAATTTTAATGGTTATAACTTGGAAACTAATTTTACATGTACCTCCAAAAGACTCATGCTCTCCAATGAGATCCTAAAAATCTACCACAGTAGTGGATAATTTACTCTCAATATAATATTAAATATGTTTTTATTCTTATTAAGCTAATGAATTATTTTTTTCAACAAGGATTAAAATATGATACATTTAGATAAAAAATGTGTTCCCATTTTATAAGAATGAGTTCATCTTTCAATGGGAATCTTCATGGCCATGATGAATTTATAATTCTTTAAGTACTAAAATAATCTTTATACTAACCATAAATCCTATAAAATGATGAAAATATATTCCTCCATTATAAAATATAAAAGGTTAATAAAATTAATGTGTTACATAATATTTGATAAAAATTTATAAATACGAAAAAACTATGTTATCAAAAAATCAACTAACACACACAATGTTCAACTTAAATTAATTATTAAATAAATAATCTATAAAACTCATTGAATGATTTTTATCAAAATTGAGACATAGAATTCAAAAATATTTTATCAAATTGATTTATATTTAATTCGAAAATAATATTAAAATACTCATAATATCTCATACTAACATGTATATAACCCCGTTCATACACTCTCCAAAATATGAAAATCACTTCTTAAATTTCTTAAATCATCCTATTACAACATAAATAAAATATTCTTGTTAAAATAATTATCCCTTTCCATAAATAAATTTATCTATTTATGTGTAATATATATTAGACTAGGAAAACACATAATAAAATTATAGGTGTTGTTCTTTTGTGGCCTTTTGGTTTCAGGTTCATGCCCCATAGCTATACTGAATTTGATGGGTTATCACCCTGATAATAGTCTCTCCTTTTATCCAAACTGAAATAAATAAAATTTTACTCTATATGGAATAAAAATATAGAGACTAGTAATATGATCATAATTTTCTTTTATCCTATAATGTTCCAAAAAATATAATGTACAACTCTAAATATAACATTCATCTGTAAAATACATTTCATCCTCCAAGGTTATCATTATAGATTAATTTATTTTTACAAATAAATGTCAAATAACTTTTCACCTTATGTAATTGAACATTATATGATTTATGAAACCTAATTGTTATCCACCAAACTTGTGACATATTCTTATAAATCAAACTTTTTCCCCTTCCATACAACTACATTACATTAATAATTGGTATAATAATCTTCAGATGTCAAGATACAATAAATAAATTTCAATATAACATAATTTTGTATCCCCAATACAAATTTACCTCAATCATTCCTCTTCCTTCATAAACTTATAACCAATTTTCTTGTTTTCTTTAATAATACGTCCTTTCTATAATAACAAATATTAATTATATCTAAAATTTAATCAATTTGAATCTAATTAAATTTTATTTTATTGGTGACTACAAAAATATTTCATAACTCATTCATGTTACTTTTATATTAAATATATTCAGATATATAAATTATCACCTTTTATTATCATTTATTAATCTGACTTGATAATAATTATCCCAACTTTTCTTCCTCTCATATTTTCAGTGGGTTTTTTATTTATGAATTTATTTTTTTCACATGTAAAACATCATCATGTTTATTTAATAAATTTCACCATGTGACTCTTATAAAATTCATAACATATAGGATGTTGAATAAAATTCATTTTCATTTTAATCAAATGATCCAACAAGAAACTTCATCTTTATATTATGTGATATGTTGGTAAATTGAAACATAATGATATTATTAATTTATATTTGATATAGTTGGTTAGGATTAATTACAACCCTTCTAATTCTATCTCTCACAAAATTTTATTACTCAGGGGGAAATTATTTTATATTATATCACATTAAACATTAACAATGTTCATTTTTTGTTCTATCCACTAACTACATATAAAAAATATCAATAAAAATAACAATCCTAGTGGGAAATCATATAATCATGGAATCATTTATATGATGACTAAATATTTACACATTCTTTTTAATCTATGAAACTGTATGTTTAAATAAATTCAACCATGATTATTATATATTTAAATCATTCATAATTGATTATAAAAATAATATGAATTAACCCAAGAATATACCATGAGAGTTTCAAACAAGATGCACAGTAAGGTTTCATTCCTCATGCAACATAATGAGGGTATATATATACTCAAGCAACTCCTTTTAGGGTTATTAGCCATAGATGTATCTGTTCCAAAACTATATCCACATATATTATATTGATAGGGTTTTATTTCAATGAAATCAACATAATATCTACCTTAATATAATTATATTGATATTATCCTAAAATCAGATGTATCCTCAATGTCTTCCAAAGGGTTGTGTTCTCTAATCATTGTTTTCCTAAATCTAGTTCCCAATGTCTCTACAAAAAATCCTTTGATACTAACTATAAAAAAACCCACATCCCAAAAGATGGATTCAGTATATACTATATTAAATTGACATAATATACAAGTTATATCATCTCAAGGGAATGCTAATTTTATTATTATTGAAGATCCATGTATGTACATGATTCCCATTTTTTCATGGTAATGAAAAAGAAAACATATTTCATGTAAAGTTATTTCCTCATAAAACACATTCAAATATTCCTTCAAAATATGATGGGGAAAGGAAAAAATAATGGTAAGCTCAAATACTCAATAATGGTTATGTATATTGGATTATATCATGTCTAAATGAAGAATAATCAATATAGAATGGTTATTAATTAAAAAACATATCATTTATGGACGAACATTATCACAAAATGAATCCATAGATAATATCAATGACAAAATTATCATGTATAATAATAATAATATTCTCAAATTAGGAAATTAATAATTTTTTATTTCAGGATCTGAAACATCATGGTCTCTCAACCTCCAAGAACTTTTCAAAACAGATAATTTAAACTAATGGTGTGTATACACTAAAATTACATTTAATAGGGTTATCCATCGTTTTTTATCACAATACTTGTGGATACATCAAGTGGTTATAAATTTCTGGGCCCCACTCATAAATTTTTTTCTAAGTCATTCCCCATATATTAAATAATTAATTTAATTCATAATAAATTTTCCCTATTAATAAATATCAAAATTAAATAATAGATATAGAGTATCAACATTTCTCAACAAAATCATATAATAGATTAAATAAAAAATTATATATATATATGATATATGGTTTAGAGAAAAATAATATCCAAAATAAAAATAATATTTATAATAAAGATAAAATAAATATATATTGAAATATTATCTTAAGATATTGAATGTTTTGAGGGAATTTTAATGACCAAAAAATTATACAAGACAAAATAAGACCATTAATACACTAGAAATATATGTTTGGTAATAATTTCATTTCTTTTGTATAATAAAATAAAATGTATGAGAAATAATAATTTAAATTTTCTTGAATTTTTTAATATTTTAAAATCATATAATAAAAGAAGAAGAATATAAATATCATAAAGTGGTTATGGTAGTAGGAATTTATATTAACAACATATACATTAAGAAGAAATATCTCTTATGACTTTTTGTTACGTTAGAAAAAAAGATTACATTTCAAAAAAATAATCTAAATACTCAATTCAAATATTTTAATAAGTGATGGATAAAATAAAATATCCTTAATAAATAATTTGATCAATTACAAAAAGTTTTTAAAATAAATTTTAAAAATATTGATAATGAATAATAATATATATTATCTAAAATACGAATAAGATAAGTTGTTAATTTATAAATTTATATGATTGATTCAAGTGAGAAATTGATTATAATTTGGAAGAAAACATAGAATATCATTATATATCTAGAGAATAATAACATAGTCATTTTTTATTATGTATATATCATAATATTCCGTTAATGAAAAATACACACTTTCCCAAATAAATGAGAGTGTAAAATAAATTCTTTCCTCTTCGAAAACAATAAAATTATAACTCATTGAAATTAAAAACATTAATTTAAAATTGAATCATAATGAATAAAAAAATATTCATGTAAAATACATTATTGTGGTAGTATATACCCCACATTAATGTAAATATATGTATAATGTAAAATATTTCTCAATGGAGTGGAAATTTAGACGAAATCCCTCAAAAAATATACTTAGTTGAATGTGGTATAGTTTCATGTATAATAAATTAATATTTATTATAATTAAATTAAAAAACGTATTCAGATTTAAAATATAAAATATGACCATCTGAAAACATTTTATCGCCTTTTTGACAACAATCATTCATTATTATCATTATTTCCAGTTACATGTGCTTCATTTTTCATTAAAGTTATGATTTGGTAGTTATAGTCCTTAGGTATTGATCATAGTTACATAATCTCTAGAAAATTAATCATGATATAAACATTGTAAATTTTCATTAACACTTTTATATTTTCAACTTTTAAAATAGGACATGAAAAATTAATCACATCGATTCATAAATGTAGTAGTCCAAACATACGCACAAGAGATGTAATTATACTTTTTAATGGGTGGAAGGGTGGATAATTTGATGTCATATTAATTATTCTGAGTCATAGTTTTTCATATTTATCAAATATATTCATTATATCTATCATTATGAATTTCTATGAGAGGAAATGACTGAAAATATTTCATTAGTTTGTAATTTAATAGTCCATCATAAACACAATTGATGGTTTTGTTTCACATTTTTTTAAAGAAAGAGATGGATAATTATTATTCATTGAAAATAATAACATCTTATTATATTGGATATACTAGTTATATTATATTGTTATTTTCCGGAAAAAAGTGATGTTGTTAATGAAGAATAAAAATGAAATTGGTCCATTAAAATAATTATATATTCATTTGGAGAGCTCCATTATATCTTCTAGTAAGGACCCTAGGGTTGATATTTTTGGAAGAAAAAAACCAATATAAGATGTATAAGATTTTTGGGGAGTAAATAGTTCATTTTTTCATGATAAACTCTTCAATAGGTGTGAAGAATTGATAGGATGACGTTCTTTTCTATAATTTGAGTGGAACATTTGAAGATTTTCAAATCATTAAAATATTATTTTGTTATTTTTCATGTAAAATGGTTCTAAAATGGTTCGTATTTGACAGTGATAAGGGTAAGTTCATATAAAATCAATTAAATGGGTTTAATAAAAGTTTTAGCTCATTTTAAACATTTTATTTTAATACCAACATCCTTGTAAATGTTTTTTAACCATAACCAAGGGAAGAATTTTATACTATTTTTATTATTCATTGTCAAAACAATTTAGTTGAACATATTCACAAATATTATTAAATTTTATAAAAAATAAGGAATCCATTTTATAAAATTAAATTCACATAATTATCAGAATATATATTAAAATAGTCGTAAAACATGATGAAAACTTCTTTTCCTAGTGAAAATGTATTATTAAGTATAAAAAGTATTTATAAAAAAAAACAAACTATTACACTGATTCCAATTACATTAATTAGATTAATAATAATATAATTTAACTATTTTTACATTTAATATAATTAAATAAAAATTGTAACATTGTAATTGTTTGAAATGAATTAATTTTGTTCAATTAAAATATATATTTTTTAGTATTAATTATAAAATAAAAATATATTATAAGATAATATAAAATCCATTAATTTTTTACAAGATGATTTTAATTTTTTTTGTAAATTTTTTGAAATACATTTTATAAATTTTCTAGAAAATACTTATAATATTTGATCACAAAAATCATTAAAACCCACTTTTTATGGAATTTTTTTTAAAATAGAAAATGGATTCACAAAAAACATAATATAATTTTATAAAAATTGAGAAATACATTTCTATTTGTTTTACCTTTATTCATTTATTTCATAAAGTATTTAAAACAATTCAAACATATCAATTCCACAATAGTTTATAATGGTAAAAAATAATTAATTTTATTTCACAGTTCATTTCAGATATGTGTTGTGTGTGGGGAATGTCATTGACCATTCTATTATAGTTAGATGAAAGTAAAATCTTATGTTGTTATATACTTTCATAATTACATAAATTGAGTCCTCCCATTGTTTTTTAATCTTCTTGAATATAATTTATTATATATATATTTTATCCTGAACATTAATTTTTTGGGTCATATATTAGAGAAATATTATTTATATACCACTAAAAGGCTCATAATCTCTATTTAGAATATGAAAATATACATTGGTAGTTTAGTATTTACACTCGATCTAAAATTTATATATTTTTATGAATATTATATTGAGGAATTATGTTCCTCGATCAAGATTGAAAATATTATAAATTTAACTACAATATTTATTCCTAATATATTTACATTATTTCCCCATTGATGTGGATTGTAATGAACATAACAAATTAATCATGCTAGAAGAAACAAAATCAGTATTCAACCAACCATATAGTCTATAAAATTGTGTAAAAAAGTCATCAATTATAAAACTAAAAATGTTTTACAATTTATAACAATTCATTATAAGAGTGAACATTTTTAGAAAGGACTAACACATTAATTATCAAAAATGAAAACTAATACAACAAAAGTTCAACTTAAATAATTCATTAATAAATAATATCAAGAACTTATTAAAGGATTTATAACAAAATTGAATCAAAAATAAAAATAAATCACTCAAAACAATATAGATTTTTGAATCAAAAAGAAAAAATAACTCATAATGTTCAATAATTATATATATATATATATCATTAGTAACTAGTCACAAAAAATCAAAATCATTTTCTAAATAACATGAATCATCATGTCGCAAAAAATCATATAATATTCTTACAAATAATTGAAACCTTATTCCAAAATATTTTTTACCATTTAGGGGTAAATTTTATTTTGATTAGGATAAAGCATTAGCCAATAGTTGGATTTCTTCCCATGCTTCCTTATTATTTTCGGTTGAAGCCCCATGATTATATCGAATGAGATGAGTTTTTATATTTCCAATAAAATAGCATTTTTAAAAAAATCACTTTAATAGTTTTTTCTTATGCATGGAAAATTAATTAGGAGGACACTAATATGATCATATTATTCTTTGATCCAATTGTGTTCCCATTAATATAATAAACATATAAAAAACTTACTTTCATCGCTTAATTAAATTTTCAACCACCAACATTATCTATATTGATTAAATTATTTTTTTTATACATAAATAATGTTTTACCTTTATTTCCTCAACATCAAAGGATAAATTAATCCTAAATGTCAGATATAAAATTTATCACTTATTCATATAGTATACATTTTATAACCCTTACATATATATTCATTATAATAAATACATATATAGTAATCCTTATAGTGAAAAATAAAGTTAAAAAATAAGATTACAACATAATTTTAAAACCCCAATACCTAGGTAAATCAATAATTAAACATAAATAATACAATTCTTAAAATGAATTGTTTTTTATTCCACAATAATTCATTCCCAAAATTATAAATATGAATCACATATCATGTTTTAATAACATAATTATAATCATATTTTATTTTATGGGTAACAACTAAAATAATTCATACTTGTTATATGATATTCAAATTTTCTTTATCTTTGGACATTTATCATATTACATTTCAAATAATTTCTTCACATAATTATTATGGTACTTCCCTTATGATTTAATCCTACATGACTTTCAATGGGTACAATAGTTTTCAATTTCCACTTTCTCTTCAAGTAAACAACCTTCATCTACTTTTAAATCATTTCCCCAAGTGACTCTTCTAAAATTCATGGAATCTAAGATGTTGAATACTTTTCTTCAAATGGTTATTATTCCCAATCCTTAACTAAAACTACATTTTTTATTATTTTATTTGTTATGATATTTTGTTAAGTTTAGAATGATAATCATAAAATGAGATGGATATTTAGACATCAATACAAGCATTTTAATTCCATCCCCAAGGAAATTTGGTTGATAAAAAGGATAATCATTGAATTATAAGACACATTCAATATTAACAAGGCTGCTTCTATATATATCCAATTACTAAAACCAACAATATTATTATGAGAAAAAATAATCCTACTGGGAAAACATTAAATCAAGAAATCCTTTTACATGATATCGAAATATTGATAAATTATTATAAATCAATAACATCATAGGTTTAGCCGATATCAGCTATTTCAATTTTATATTAAAATAATTCCAAATACTTTATCTTGAAAATGATAATTAACACAAAAATATCCTCCTGTCATGTTAAATATGTTGTTAAGGAATGTCTCATTTATTCTGCACTAGAATTATGAAAGGGTTATACTCGAACAACTATGTTTGTGTATATTTATTTTAGATAAACCTTTTCAAAAATAATGTACCCATATTGTGTCTAGAAAAATATTTCATTTTAGGAAGACCACATAATATAAAACTTGAAAAAATATTTATAATATTATTATTCAAATGGATACATCCTCATGTTTTTTCATAGGGATATATTCCCTAATATATGTTTTTCTAAATTTAATTCCCAAAAAATATACTCAAATTTCGTTGATAACAGTTATAAAAACCACAAATATTGTAACCTAGATCTATTTTATTCTCTCATAAATTTTAATAAGATATATGGTTTCTCATCCCAATTTACAAATCTAATTTCTAATCATGAAGAACTATATGTATATATTTTCCCATTTTATGGAGGAGTTAAGGTATTGTTTCCAATTATGATGGATAAGTATATGGATAAATATATTTAAATAAATATAATTACATATCAATATATTAAAAATAATGGTATTGTTATATTGTAATGGTTATTATATAATTTAAGGTAGTATAATTAGAATATAAATTAAAGTGATATATTAAGAAAATTACATCTTCTTTGAGAGTTATCCTTTGTATCGTATCGAAAGGACCATAATGTTGGTATTTTCTGAAGTAAAGTAACTCTAGATTGATTATAATTTTATTTGGTGGAGATTTTGGTATGCGTTGATCTATTTAAATAGATCATATAGTGTGAAGTATCTAGGGGAGGATATACCCTTTTATAATTAAGGTGGGTGGAAAACATGTAATTTTAAGTATAAAAATAATATTAAGTTAAATTCTGGTAAACATTCATCCAAAATGAAATATTTCCAATTGTGATATGTTTATTTATTTCATAATTCAAATTATTTGTATTTATATAATTTTTTTAGGTTAGCTTAACCCTTTTATTGATTAATGTCCCGGTAAATCTGTTTGAACCATAATCACAGTAACACATTTTTATTATTTGTACTATTCTTTATGATTAAAATTAAACCAGACATATTGAATATTTTTAAATATTTATTTTTGAATTATGAAATCTATTTTATAAAATCAATTTCAAATTACTGGATGAATTTATTTAAAAATAAGCAATAAAATAGTGATGGGAAGTGGCTTCAAATGAAAAAAAATCACTTTTTTGTATAAATATATTTTATACCAAAATAAATAATAAAAATGATTATAATGACATTAATATGATTATTAATAATATAAATTAAATTATTTTTCAATTTTAAAATTTTAAAATAAAATGGATCCTTGTAAATGATTGTAGTAAAAAAATAATGTTTTCAATAAAAAATATTTTTCTCTAATAATTTGAAAAATAAAAATTTCACAAAAATTATCCAAAAATCATTCAAATATAATTTTAACATTATATTTTAATAATATTGTTAATTTTTTCAAAAAATATTCCATTTTAGGAAGAAATTAATTATTATATTTTCTCATAAGAAGCAATCAAAATGAATTTCTAAAGAAAATGTATTTTGAAATTATGAAGTCACTTTACTAAAAATAGAGACCAAATTTACTATGAGTCAATCATTATATTTATATTTGTTGGTACGTTTATAAAAATGTTATATAAATTACCATTATAACTGATTCATTAAATTGATAGGTATGAATCAATCATTATCATCTTATAATCACATTTTAGTTTTTATATATAATGGGAACTTCTAGATACTATGATAATAATTTTAAAAATATGTATTATATTTTAAATACATTATTATAATGGGATAAATAACATGCATTACAATCAGGTTATGGGGGTTCATATGCATTAAGACAATATTTCATGAAATTTTCACCCGGTGATCTCGAGTATAGGGCCCCTTGTGGATTGGTCTTCCAAAAATAACACTATATGATTTGTGTATCATTAGATGTTGATAACTAAGAACATTCATATTGGTCTCTCAATATGATATCATTATCATTGTGTACCACTTTGTTACATATTTTTACGCATGATGAAGAAAATTACATTAATGTTTTAGTGAGGTTTCCTGTGTTGGGTGCATCATTAGTGGTATAACATTGAATAAATGAGAAATATATGATTTTTAACATATGTATATTGTATGAAATATATTAAACCCAATTAACCCAGATTGATGTACCTTTATTAAGATTATTGAAATGGTATAATAAATTTAGCCTCTCCAAAATTTCAATTGAATAAATAAATAAAACTTGTATGGATAGTGATAATTATTGAGCACCATTCTTTATTAGATATCATTTGTAAAATAGACTATATTACTAGGTGTATGTTGATATAAATTTTTCATTTATAAAATTAAACAATATATCCATAGTGGGTATTTTGTGTTTCTAGTTAATGTTTCTATTCTACGAGTGTGACTTACTACATCGAGATAAGGTCCATGAAGTTCACAAAAATACTGTATTAAGTGTAGTAAGACAAATTCTAATTAATTTACATTGATAAAATGGTAGTCCTCATGGTTGGAATCATTTTATTTCAAGTTTGAATGAACCCACGAAATAAATATATCCATTTTTATTCATGTTTTTTAAAATAATTTTTTATTTTATTGACTCTTGGTACAATAAGTAATGAAGTTAATACAAAAAAATATTTTATAAATGAATATTAACATATTGTATACAAAATATTTTATAAGATAATTGGGTTTAATTATTTCATTATATTTTATTATGTAACCTTATTTTTATGTCACAATTGATAAAATATTTATATTTTCTGTCACGTTACAAGTAGGTTACATGTATCGAATATGTTATAATTTAGAAGGGTTTACTTATTAAAGGTCTAAAGTAACTTTTTTATATGTTAAACCTGGCTATATAAAGAGATAAATTATTCCCTATTTCATGTTATTATTCTTGCAATGATTTTGATGTTATCCCTCTCATATTTCACAAGTTTTAGAGAGAGAAAGTGTGTATTTTGAGAACTCTGATCCATGAGATATTTTCTAGGTTTATGAAGGGATTCTCATGCTATCATTTAAACCCATAAATATCATTTAATTGAATAATAATAATTCTAGATTTAAAATAATGATTATTGAGAATTGTTTTAATGTATGTGGGCATAATATTGAGGTTTCTAACTTCATCCCCTTCAAGAAAAAATCATGGATGACATTCTGAACATGTTTTTTATTCAATTAGAATGATTAATGATTTATTTATTTCATGATTAGTATATTCTCACATGATCTATAGATTTTGAATAAGGTTCTTCCACACCCGAAAAAATATTATGACATTGATCTAGTATGAATTTTTTTATTTTCCCTTCCTACAAAAATTCCGATGTTCCCCTAGTACTAATAAGCTGCACTTGGGAGATCTTTTAATTTCATAATATGAATTAAAATTATGAAATGCTGAATTCGATTAAATGTAATTGTAAAAGTCCAAATAACTTTAACATATCATTAATTCATTCCCATATTATTGAGTTATGGCTGTCAAAATATTAAAATATTGACTTTTAGACTCAAAATTACAATTGAAGCATGAACACACACACACACACGCACACACACACAAACAGATATATATAATGTACATGGGGTGAGGATTCAACACCAAAAATAGATGCTGTAAATCCATAGAATAGTATCACCTGATGGGTGTTTCTACATCTCAACATAGTAAATAAAATAATAAAAAAACTACATATGTGTAGGCTTTGAAAAAAACAACATTGTTAACTTTCTATGTCAACCTTTTGAGTTAGTAAAAAAATCATATTGCGGTGCCACCGATGTCTCCAACTAGTCCCATAGATTTCTGGGGTTAGGGGTTGACCATCAGGAGTTCCTTATGAGTACTAAATTTCAAGTAGAAAAATATATTCTTCCAACATGGGTCACACTATACACTACAACAGTCACACAGTGACCATGGTAGGGCATGAAGTACTCATTATCTAACCACCTAGCGAGGTCACCCCGAAATGAGATGGCTTAGGTCGACCCTTCTCAACACACCTAATCACATCCACACCAAATAATATATTAGAACTCCTCCATAAATGATGAAAAATACCTTGAAGTGAAATATTTATAATTTTTTTTTAATAATATATGACATTTTATTAAATCAATTGTGGGACCTTGATTTATTTGTTCAATGAATTGAAATTATTTTCATTTATTTATAACTAATAATTAATTATTTCTAGTTAAATTAATTTTAAATTTATTTAATTTTCATATTTTTTTCTTGTCGAATTATACTAAGAGAGACTCACCAATTTATGTTGAGTACTTTAATTCTTGTAGTGACATGAGATTTTAGCCTCTTTATATTAAATATATCATCAATAACATCTATAAAAAAAGAAATGAACTAATATTACTCCAAAAAAATGAAAACCATGAAATATTAAAATTACACAAATTATATAATCATTGATATATAAAAATAATACAATCAATTATAAATAGTTATATGTTTTTTTATTAATATGTTCAAAAGGATTCATTTTGAAGAACCATTTTAAAAAATTATATTTTATTTTTACTTAATAAATTTTTTTATCATAGTTAAATGATTTATTTAATTGTTAATAATAATATTTAAAATCTAATATTTTGATATTCAACTATTTTAAAATTTATATGAATGAATATTGACTGACTGACTGAATATTGAAGACACTTGATTTTTATAAAACAAAACTTTTATAATATTTGAATAAATTTATATTTTTTACTTTTATTTAAAGTCCATGTCTACAAATTATTGAATATTAATATTAAAAAATTTAATTAATTTTTAGATATATTATTTAAATCATTTCTTAAGATTAATTTTTGAGTTTTTTATTTTATAAATTACTTTGTGATGAATCCTCAAAAAAATATTTATTTTCTTAATGCCATCACACGTCTAAAATTATAATAATTCAAGAGTGTCTTATAAAAAATCTACTCCCCCTTTATATAATAAATATATTAAATTAATATTTTATAAATACTATATTGAGTTTATAAAACCCATGTTTATTTTTTTATAATTTTATGTAATATTTTACTCTAAAAATATTTTTATTTGCTAATATCAAAAAGGTTATTTCATCAGTTTTATAAATTAAATCTAAAAAAGGATTTAAAATTATAAAAAAACATTTTCATATTACGTAATAAGGATAACATCATTAGTTTGTTAAAAATTATGATTACTAAGATTAATTTTAATGACCATGATATTGGATAAAGGATTATTTCAAAGGAAATTATTTAATAATTTTGCTTAATTTTTATATAAAGACCCAACCATGATAGACTAGAGTCATTTTCTACTTTATTACATTATAATAAAATACAAGCTATCACATACAAATCAATGGAATATTTTAGTAGTCATATTAGACTTAGTAAACATGATATATATATTATTTCTATATAATGTTTGAAGAAAAAAATTTACCACATAGTTTTGTTGAAAATATTTTAATTCTATCCAACATATCCTTAAAAATCATTCATAGAACATTTCTTAGATTACTAGGAAGGGAAAAAAAATAATGGTTAGCTAAAATACTCAGTAAGAGCTATATAATGTGGAATCTATATTTAATAAAATAAATAACGATCAATAAGGAATAATAAATATGGAAAGGTAAATATTTGAATACACATTAAATTTAAACATTTACGTGACTATCATGATTAGATAAGTAATAATCAATATGGAATGGTAAATAACTAAATACAAATTCCATTTAATCAATAAATTAAATATCAAATTCATTGAGAGACAATATCATTATTAAAATCTCATAGATAATAATAACTAAATTATTAATGAAGAAAATGCTTAATTTTTTTTGTCATGATCTCATAGATCATGATAACATTACTTTTAAGTCCTTTTAGAAGAAACATTAAAACAAATGGGTAGGTATGCACTAAAACCCATTTAACTACGACTAGAAAACTAATTCATCTAATGAGACTATTGATGAATAGAGGGTTTATCTATTACAGGGCCCCAACCATATCTACATGTCCATCACATTCCCCAAATATAAAATGATCGATTTAATTTATGAACATTATAACTTATCAGACATTTCCCATATTGAGTAATTAGTATACATTAACAACAATTCCTCCAATCAATCGTATGACCTTCATATTAAAATATAGTATGGTGGAGTGATATATTGTTTATGTAATAAGTATACCCATGACAAATAATATAGATATTTAAGGGAAATGTAATTTCAAATGATTTTAATAAAGTTAATATTCAATTAATATTTAATGTCTACAAAAAATAATCAAGAAATAGAATTTCAATGCCTTCCCTCGTCAAAATTATTACAAACCATATTTTGATTAACTTGAATAATAGAATAGGTTTTATTTTTTCTAGGACAAAAAGATATATATTTTGATTAACTTGAAGGGATAATCTAAGGGTGTTGGATATTCCCAGTGGACCTTTTATGTAGTTTTCCATTACAGTTTTAATGTTGTGCTTATGTATGTATCTTGTTTCCAAATATACTAAATTATTAATTCCATCATGATACGAATTTCATGTAATCATTCAAATGTAATGTAATAAGGTGCCAGATCTGGGAATCTCAGGCCAGATCTTTACAGTTGATATTAGAGGAAGTTTAGTAGAAATTATAGAAACTAGATTTAGAAAATTTATATTAGGGAATAAACCCCTAAGATAGTCATTGGGGATAAATATATAATAACATCCTGGAATTTTTTTATGGAATATATTATGTGGATCATTCAATAAAATACGTCCATGACTATATATATTGAAAGTGGGGGTGGTTTGAGGACTAATATACCTAGGATTGAAAACATAGATAAGGAGTTTTGGGCTTGACTTGGGGTATCCTGGTACACGACAACGATCCTTACTATGTACCTAGTTTGACACTCCCTGAAGGCATGATTAGGATGATTCAAATTTTATTTACAATCCAATATTAATGATTTATATTTTAACATTTACTCAATGAAATTATGTTTATGATTACGGGATTAGACATGCATAGGATTTCAATTTATGTTAAGTATTTTTTCTAAGTTGAGATAGTACATTATGATTCATATCCTGATCTATAGTATTACATTATTTATAAGTGGAACCAAGTGTAAGGAATGGAAACAACATGAATGTGTGTATCTCATATAGGGATTTCCCTTTTATGTAATATAATGATATTGGCTCTAGAGATGCTACTGGTTTGGAGAAACTTATAAATATACAAGGAAAAATTACAAAGGTTATGAATAATAATCTTACCATATAGAGCACCGAGATCCACAACATGGAAGAGCTTGGTTAAATCACTTTTTATGAAAACAAACTCCATCATATAGTGGGACTACAAACCAATTTTTAGAAGGGTAGTGGATAAATTCCTTATAAAATATATTTCATTCCTTGGGAAATATCGAAATGGAGAAGGTTGTCATGGATGTTTATCATCTTTGGAAATATGTTGATCAATGGTGGCCACTAATTAAAAACAAAAAGGATGATATGAGATAGGAAAAATTGAATGCTGTGAATTTAAATAACAGTTCATAGAGAAATATTTTCTTAATGAACATCGATTGATATGGAATGCTAGTTTTTGAATTTGATGCAAAAGGAATATTTTACTATTTCAAATTATTAATCTAACTTCACAATGGTAACAAGGAATGTTGTTGAGTATATATGATATCCATGTATAATGATTGATATATTATTTTATGGAATAATTTTATTTTTTCGGTGGGATCTGGTCTTCTAAACATTCTCATAATACAATGATGAAGTCTCATGTGTTATCAAGATAGAAAAAGATTTCTCTAAGTATTATGAATTTATAAGAAACAAAGAGACTGAAAGTGCTGTTGGAAACTCTAAAAAATTAAATTTGGAAATGGTTATGAAGGGATTAATTGACTTTCCACCCTATTATATTGTGGAAGGAATCTATTTGTTTCATGTTAAAAGGAAAAGTGGTGTGCTACAAGTGTAGAAAAAAATTCCGTCATTCTAGTGTTTTCAAGTGGAAGACATAATTTATTAATGTTCAATGCTATAATTTTAGGGAGATGGGACCCTATGGTAATAAGTCTCCAAGGCTTCAAGAAAACATGCCTCGGAAAAGGACAAGGGGGAAGGGAGAATATTATATGATCATAATTTCTAATATTGATGTTCCTAATGACAAGGTGGTAGGTACGTTAATCATTTAATAATATTTAGCCACTGATTTATTTTGTTATGGATCATCACATTCCTTCATATATTCCCATTTTCCCAAGAAAATTCAATATTTTTAATTTTATTTAATAAAGTATTTGTTATTCAAACGTCCTAAGGTAAGTATCATTACATTAATGTTGTGTCAGGTAGTCCCCAGTATGGAATATAAACATGATTTATCTGTTGATTTTGTTACCAACCCCATGATTGAATTTGATATAATATTTAGTATTGATATTTTTTGAACCATGGTGAGAAAGTTATTACAAGAATAATGGGGTTAAATTTTTTGAGGACGATGTGAAATCCCTTATCTTTAGTGAAAACCCATAAAAATCTGATTCTCATCTAGATCCACACCCAGTAGCTCCATTGAATTCAATTATTTTGGAAGAAGGGACTGTAATAACTATGGGTGAAGAAATGAATTTTCAAATATAGGAGGCACCTATAATGTAATAATATTTTGATGTGTTTCTAGAATATTTACCTGGACAACCTCAAGAACAAAGAATTGAATTTTCCAATAAAAAAAATTCATGATTCAAGGCCCATATCAAAGAAACATTATAGAATGGAAACTATGGAATTAGTTGAACTAAAGAAAAAACAATAGGAATGGAGTGATAAGGTATTTATTCTCCCTTGTGTTTCTCCATGGGGAGCCCATCTTCTTATAGTTATTATGAAAGATGGATCTAAGTGGTTGTGCATCGACTACAGGAAGATTAATTCTATAACAATAAAAAAATTATCCCCTACCACACATTGACTTTTTAATGGAACAAATATATAGGGACCAATTTTTTTTTGAAGATTTATCTTTAATATGGATATCATTTGTTGTATATGAGGAAAGAAGATGTCCCAGAGACATCATTTCGAACCCGGTATGGGCATTACGAGTTTACAATAATGATTTTTGAACTGACTAATGCACCCTCTATTTTCAAGGATCGAATCTATATCATTTTCAATGAATATTTTAAGGACATTGTCATGAAATTTATTGATGATATCTTAGTATACACCAAAACCATTGATGATTGTGAAAATAACTTACTCGCTATTAAGAAGACTCCTAAAAGAAATGAATTATATGGGAAGTTTAGAATGTGAGAATATTGGTTTTATTTAGTTTCCTTTCATGGTCGTGTTGTCTCTAAGGATGGAATATCTGTTAATCATGCGAAGAAACAGGTTGTGGAAGAATAAACAAACTCTAATTACCAAAACTAAGGTATGTAGTTTTATTGGTTTAATAGGTTATTATCAGTATTTCATTCAAAACGTCTCCCATTTACCCAACACATTGACAAAGCATACTCGTAAATGGGTAAAGTTCATATGGAAAAAATTATTTGAGAACTGTTTTGAATAATTGAAGAAGAGATTACTGATTTCTCTAATCCTAGCTTTATCATCGAGGAATGATGAGATTGTGATCTATAGTGAGGCATTAAATAAAGGACTTGGTTGTGTCCTTGTATAGAAAGATAGTGTTATTGCCTATGCATCAAGGATGTTAATAATTCATGAACAAAACTATTCTACTAATGGTCTTGAGTTAGCAGTGGTAATCTTTGCTCTGATGAGATGGAGAAATTATCTCTATAGAAAATAATTTTAGATACATACATATCAAAAAAGTCTAAAATATATCTTCTCACTGAATGAACTCAACAGAAGGAAAGGAAGATGGCTCTAACAAATCAAGGATTATAATTGTTCCATACAGTAGCACCCAGGAAAAGAAAATAAGGTAGCTGATGCATTGAGCATGAAGGATCAGGTAGTTCTCAATAAAATAAGGATTGACAAGGATCCATTGTACATGGATGTAGTGAGTATGGTTATGGTAATTATAAAAGAATGTGAAACTACACTATTGTTTCAAATTTTTGTCCGACCATATTTATTAGAAATAATTAAATATTCATATTCTGAGGATGAGAATCTTCAAAAGAAATTTAATGTTGTGAAAGATATGATGTTGGCTAACTTCATGTGTGAATATTGAATTATGAAATCTTGGAAGAGGATATGTGTTCCCTCTGTACCCAATCTAAAAAGGGAGTTATTTGATGATGGTCGTAGCTCAACATTCTCTAAACACCTTGGTAGCCCTAAAATGTATATATATTTTAATGAACATTTCTCGGGGGATAACATGAGAAAGAAAATTGTTGATTATATATCAAGATGTTTAGTCTGTCAATAAGTGAAGGTTGAATTTCAACATCCTAGAATATTTATATAGGATATACCTATTATTACAAGGAAATGGGATTACATCACCTTGTATTTTGTCATTGGATTACCCAAAACTCTTAGAAAGGATGATGTAATGTGGGTAATTGTGGATCTACTTACGAAATATGTACATCTCCTCACTGTAATGGAGGATTTGAAACCTAAGTGCCTAGAACAACTCTATATCAATGAAACTGTAAGACTTCATGGAGAACCTCTCACAATTTTTTTTTCTGATTATGTTCCATGATTCAAATTTAATTTATGGACAAGTATTCAGAATTAATAGGATATTGAGCTTCTATAGAGTACTTCTTATCACCCAAAAACTGGTGGGTAATCAGAAATGATGATCCAAACCATAGAGGGCATGTTCAAATTGTGTTAAAATGACATTAAAGTTATGTGGGATCAATATTTACCAATAGAGGAGTTTTTCTACAATAATAGTTTCCATTCATGTATTAAAAAGGAACCATATAAAGCATTGTATGGAAATAGACGTCGTACACCAAACTTGTTGGGATTTAGTTGGAGAAAGGATGCTTGTGGTCCCAGAGCATTTGGAGGAAACAATAGATATTTTAAATACTAATCTAGGACATATCAAAGTAGCTCAAATAAGATAAAAAATAAATGCTAAAAATAAATTGAAGGATTTTGAATTTTAAGGGGGATATCATGTTTTCTAAAAATTATATCCAAGGAAGGGTGTTATACAGTTTGGGGAAAATGGGAAACTGAGCCCTAGGTATGTATGCCCTTTTGAAATTATTGAGAGAATTGGAGCTCATGCATATCATTTTCCTATGTATCCTATCCTATCTAAAGTAATCAATGTGTTCCATGTCTCGTTGCTGAGAATGTAAATGCCAGACCCAACGCATGTGCACACTTCTGATGCTATATAATTAGAACCAATCTTATCTTACAGTGATGATCCTATTAGAATTCTAGACACTAAAGAACAATTTTTGATTAATAGAATGAATAGACTGGTAATGATACTTTGAAAAAATCATAAAATAAAAGAGGCACACTTGTATCATGATGACCTTATGATAAGGAACTACCCCAATCATTATCTGAGGTAACATTCTAGTAATTTCAATGAATAATTTTATTTAAGAAGGGGATAATGAAAGACCCCATGTTTTTTCAAATAAATTCATGAAAAATTGAGTCTCTATAAAACACCACTTTTTTAAAACCTAGGAAGTAAACATAATTTTTCCTACTCTGTGATTTGAATTTCGAAAAACAGACATGCACTATAGTATTTGTAACACCCCGAGCTTCCACGATACGCTTCTCATTCAATAATGCAATAGCTTGCATTGTACGCAACTTCGAGTTCTAAAACACCGCGACTAATCAAAGTAGCCGTTATGAATAGTAATAACCACTTTTTAAAATTATAGAAATTTTATATTTCAAAATGGACTTCATTTTTGTATTCTTAGTGTCGAAATTATCCAAAGATGAATTTTTTGTAATTTTTTGAGAACTTCCAATTTTTTATGAATAGTGAAAATTACTTAAAAACAAATTTTTTAATCAAAATAATTTATAGTGATAAATTATACTATTTAGTGGGTTTAAAGTATAATTAGAATATATTTTTACCATTTTATCCAATGGTGGTCATTAGAATTAATTTAACATTGAAATTGGACATAAACAATTGCCAATCTTTTGATATAAATTGTTTCTTAAAAACATGCTGTTGTTGTGACAGCGGGAATTAATTATAACATTAATTAATGCAACTTATATGTTTGGAATTTTGTAAAATAGACATCATTTTTGAATTCGTAATATCAATAATAGCTTAGGGTGAAATTTTGGCAATGTTCTGAAAAACTTCAATTTTTGATGAATAGTGAAACCCCTAAGTGGTAGTTAGATAACTGATTTTTCGTTTAAATGAAATATTCCCACTTCTATGATTTGATTTTTAAAAATCTGACATACATGGTTGTCATTAAGAAGTAAAATGTGGTTCAATGAGATTAAAATAATTTTTTGGTGAATAGAAAGTTTTAAGTTCTTAATCGCTATTAGAGGTAATTAGTGTAGTTTAAGGTAAAAATAATGTTTCAATAATATGTGATGAGCTTGACACTTGTCCTACTCCTTTTTGACGAGTCATTGCCCACCTAGAAAACCCATGGGTCAACTTTGGGACCCCATGGAGCCACTTTTGTTGGAAAATGACATTAATATATATTTATTTAATGTTAAAGTAAAAAATGACACAAACATGAAATGTTTTACTAAAACAATTTTTACATGGGGTTATACAAGACATATATTTGACTATAAATAGTCATTGGAAAGATAAAAATATTTCCTACATCATAATATTTTTTTATAATTTTTAGACATTAAATAAATTAAATTATTTACGACATCATTATGATGCAGCGATGACCTCATTATTTAACGATTTTAATAAAATGAAAAGATAATGTACAATCCAAGGCTTAAACTTTTAAAAAGACAATTTGATGGGTAGATTTCTAACCCTTATCACCTTATCCAAGAATTATATAAGTGTGGGACCTTTATAATCCGAAAAGCATTGTATAATAATGTAAACTTTCCTTACATTCCAAGAGTGCCCCTCCTCTCCTCTTATAAAATCCCCCCACCTCTACCTCCTCATTCACACTTTCAAGCCATTTGGCTCGGCCAAACTCTACCCAAATACTCTCCCAACTACCCCCTCTTACTCCGAGAAGCCTCACTTTGGGCAGAACTCTTCCCAAGGAAGCCTTTGGCTCAAATCAAAAAGAGTTACCCGATTTTGAGGTAATGTATTCTCTAATGTTGTTCTGTTTTATTTTTCTTCTCCAACCCACTAAACTCCTTTCATTCATTTCTTTTGTAACAACACCAGTATCCTCAATATACTAGGATGTTTTTATAAGAAGTATTCTAGCTACACTTACAAACACCTACATCTAATGGTTATAGAACATACGGTTTCTGTGGATGGCGAATTTCTGCCTCACGAAATGATGATTGTTCAACACTCATATAACACCTTCAAAGGTGGCCATTAAGATGTCACTATATTTATATATGATATATAATATGTTTATGTTTTACTTATACTTCTGTATTTCTCATTTATGGCATACTTTATGATTTCCATTATGGGTAAAACGCGATAATTTCATTTTAGGAAGTGCGGACTACCTCCCTCTCAAAGTGATTTGAATCGTTAATGCCATATGTGGGATGTATAAAGGATGGAGTAAATGGTATTATACAATATATTATAATAGAATTATATTATACATATATATCATTATTATTTCATTCCATTAAATATGAAATAGAAATGAAAGTAGCGTTCATGCGTACGTACGACTTACCGTCTCCATGAACGGTGCATTTCATTTCTTACCTCTAAATGTTACGTAATATTATAAATGAATGTACATACTGGATATATATGATATATATGACATATAAATCATGAATATAATTCTGGAGATAATGGATATTCTACCACATAAACAACTTGTAATTATAAGATGTTTATTGTTGACTCAAGTACCAAAGATCGACAAAACAACTGTTATTAACTTAAATAATTACATAATGTTAATAACATTGTAATATGTGATATAAAAAGGATAATGAAATTAAAAATGGTTCTTAATAAGATATATATTAACTCTATTTTATTATTTAGGAGGTTAAAGAATGGTTGAGTCAAGTCAGACACGAGGTAAGGGAACTTCTTAACCCAACTTCCATTCTTTGGGTTAATCTCCTAATTTCAAATTATGTCATGATATTATTATGTCCTATATTGTATTTGTACTTTATTTATGTGTACATATAATGAATACACCTAATAGATCTATTTTATTTTAAAAATTATCTTTGTAAGGACTTCGTCTCAATCTCCTTTCATTGAGGCATATTTCGTTTTATACATAACTTTATTTTATACGGTGTATAAACCCCTTTGACTTTTACTTTTATTCAAAAGGAATATTTTTTTATACGAATATTTTTGCTAAATGACAAAAGGAAATGTTTTTCTTTCCGTACTTATGCGGAGACAACGACTTCTCCGCCGCCGTGACCATTTTTTGAGTTTCGGCTTCCTCTACAAGCCATCATTTTTTTAATGAAAAATAAATACAAAGTTTTAACTTTATTTTATTTTGGTATTGAAAATGGTTTTGAAAGCGTTTTTATTATATCAATGTGTTTTATTGATATCTTGTGATTGAAATGTGGAAATGTTATGTTTCCTTTATTCATGTCTTATGTGATACGATTATGTTATAGTTTATGATATGTTTAAACCTATTCATATGAGGAATGTATTGGACTTAATAAGTGACGGGTGGAGCCCGCTATAGCTCCTCGATGCATCGGTAGGTCTCATGAGACAACTAGACGTGGAATTGGACGAGGCCCTTTCCCAATTTGATTTATGGTTTTGGCCGAGGCCTTAGTCATTTTAGACGTCTTGGCCGAGGCCTTGACAAAATGTTTCAGAATGTCTGGAATTATACATTCCCTCATTATGAAAGTGGTTATTGATATTTCATGTGATTATTCGTCTAGTAGAATATCCATGTGAGTAAGTAATGGCATTATTTTATTTTACTTTTACATATTATGCTGTAGTTCAAGTTCAATAAGGCTTTTGTTTTAGTTATAGATTTCCTTAAATGTTAATGTTTATTTATGAAAGCTTCCGCAATATTGTTATCCTTACTGAGCATCTGAGCTCACCCCTTTCAATGTTTTAATATTTTCCAGGATGTGAAGAAGTATTTTATGAATGACCTGCAGGGATTGTCAGAAGAGGATATGAGTGTGGACTATGGAGACTTTGTTACTGTAGTTCTTCATTTTTATGATGTAATGTAATGTTTACGAATGTATCTAGTGTTTCCAAGGCTACTAAACTAATCGGTCTTTCGAGACTTGATCTTTTGTGATCATTCCAATGTTACGAAGTAATGCACCGACTCTGGATAGCTGGGTTCGGGGCGTTATAGTTGGTATTAGAGGCAGTTTAGTACTAACCTTGGAAGCTATATTTAGATAAACTCTGATTAGAGCACATGGCCCGAAGATAGACTTTAAGGATTAGTATAGAAGAACTTCCTAGAATTTTGGTATTATAGAGATTTTGTGAGTTTTCCGAGCAATACATCCCTGTCTGGATACGAGCAGGTAGAGGCGGCTCTGGCACAGATGTACCTAGGGGTAAAACCTGAAAACACCGCTTTGAGCTAGACTCGAATGGGAACTGGTGCACGACAACGGGTCTTGCTGCACTCTTGGTTACGACACTCACGGGGGATATTCTTAGGATAATTCTCATTTTATTTACAAACCACTATGAAGGGTTATGATTATATACTTCCTCAATGAAAACATTCCTTTTTATGATTATGGATTATATCCATAAATAGTTCAGTTTATGTAAAGTGTTTTACAAATATAGAATTATGTATTTTAATTCATAAACTAATCTAGTTTATGCCATTGTTTATAAATGGAACCTAGTGGAAGGAATGGAAACCGTATCAATGCACGCACTCCGTGTAGGGATTTCCCTCCTACTCAAGATAATTATTGTGGATCTGGAGATACAACTGGTGCTGATCAAATTATTACCAAACTGGGACAACTCACTCAGGTTATGAATAATAACCTTACTCGTATGGAGCACCCTAATCCGCAACGTGGACGATCAATGTTAGACCGATTCATGAGGCAACAACCACCAACATTTAATGGGGGTACAAATCCGTTAGTAGCTGAGCAATGGATAAACTCTTTAGAGAAAATATTCCATGCCTTGGGGAGTAGTGAAAGAGAAATGGTTATCATTGCAGTGTACCGCCTCACTGGAGATGCTGATCAATGGTGGTCATTGATTCAAAACACAAAGGAAGATGATGAATTAACAAACATGGAATGGCAGGAGTTCAAAGAGTTGTTCTTAGAAAATTACTTTCCTCGAGACCATCGAGCAGATATGGAAAGGCAATTTATGAGTCTGAGGCAGAAGGAGGATGAGAATGTCGCAAAGTATGAGGCTAACATTACAAGGTTAGCGAGGTATGCTGCAGATTATATACGTAACCCAAGAGGTAATATTGATCGTTTCTTTGATGGGTTAAAACCATTTCTCCGTCGAGCTCTAGTATCACAATCTTTCTCAACATACGAAGATATTGTCTCATGTACTATCAAGACAGAAAATGAATTCTCTAAATCTTATGACAACAAAGTAAAGCAAGAGAAGAAGAGAATGGTGGAACAAGATACAGATAAAGGGAAAAGGGAAACAAGGATTTTCCATTATGTGATAATTGTGGGAAGAATCACCCTGAGACTTGACTAAAAGGAATGGGAGTTTGTTATAAATGTGGAGAAAAAGGTCACCAGGCGCGTGATTGCAAGGGAAAGAAAGAGGCTATCAATGTTCAATTCTACAATTGTAGGGAAATGGGGCATTATGAAAATGAATGTCATATGCATCAGGGAAACTTACCTTAGAAAAGGCCAAGGGATCAAGGACAATCTTATGCTGTTACTACAGTTGAAGCGGAATAATTAATGTATTGGTGCTTTTGGACTCATGGATTATATTCTGGTTATTAGAATAATGTGATATATATATAAGGATTGTACTGCAGTACTTGTTGTTTCAGTAAGGTTTTAATATGATGAAGGTAATCATATTTTTAGTATGTGACAATAAGAGAAACTTTACTTTGGGGAGTCTGATAAATTGATTTTAGAATTAAGAGACCTTTTAGAGAAAGTCTGGACGGAGGTATTTTGGATAACTATAAAGGTTGGAGTGGATTAAGTTGATCTTTGGATAGTATTATTAAAGGTTAAAAAATTTATGAAGATTATTTTTGGAATATTATGATACTATAGTTTTAGGAAAAGGACAACCTGCAGGGTGGGGCATAACCCGTCGCGTCAGACAAAGCTGCAGGAATCGAACCCACAATCATAGTGCGAGAGGCCTTTATTTCCTACCACTAGCCTAGAGGATGTCCCTGGTTATTACAAAATAATTTTACTAATCTAAATGGTATGTGTTAACATTTGGAACCTTATACAATTAGGATAAGTATAATATTTTTGAGTTCTATTATCTTTTTGAGTGAAAGATGAGTTGAAGGTTGAAACTCTAATTGTTTTGAATAAATATATATATACCTATCTCTTATTTAATGACTAAATTAATTCTTAAACTTTAGTAAATGGATATTAAAACAAAAAAATGTGTTATCCTAATACCTTATGTCTTGTTGAACTGATGATATTTTAAATCAACATAGATTGAAGGCTTTGAGGCCCTCAATTTGACAGTTGATTGTGATTGATGACCTCAATCACTCCCTACAAATATTTACATTTTTCCTCCAATTATATGTCTCTAATTGCCACCAATGTTCTCCTAATCGAGATCATAATTGGGTGGTGACTTTTTCATTTCCCTTTCCCTCTTATTAAGGCTAAATTTTATTAATCTTATTTCCGATGTGGGTTTTCCTCAAAGGTATTTTCTCTTTTCAACCTTTTATTTTCAAAGAAAAATTTCAAATTGCGAGGACGCAATTTATTGAAGGAGGGGAAATGTAACACCCCGAGCTTCCACGATACGCTTCTCATTCAATAATGCAATAGCTTGCATTGTACGCAACTTCGAGTTCTAAAACACCACGACTAATCAAAGTAGCCGTTATGAATAGTAATAACCACTTTTTAAAATTATAGAAATTTTTTATTTCAAAATGGACTTCATTTTTGTATTCTTAATATCGAAATTATCCAAAGTTGAATTTTTTGTAATTTTCTGAGAACTTCCAATTTTTTACGAATAGTGAAAATTACTTAAAAAAACCTTTTTTAATCAAAATAATTTATAGTGATAAATTATACTATTTAGTGGTTTTAATGTATAATTAGAATATATTTTTACCATTTTATCCATTGGAGGTCATTAGAATTAATTTAACATTGAAATTGGACATAAACAATTGCCAATCTTTTGATATAAATTGTTTCTTAAAAACACGCTATTGTTGTGACAGCGAGAATTAATTATAAAATTAATTAATGAAACTTATATGTTTGGAATTTTTTAAAATAGACATCATTTTTTAATTTGGAATATCAATTATAGCTTAGGGTGAAATTTTGGCAATGTTCTGAAAAACTTCAATTTTTGATGAATAGTGAAACCACTAAGTGGTAGTTAAATAACTGGATTTTCATTTAAATGAAATATTACCACTTCTGTGATTTGATTTTAAAAAATCCGACATACATGGTTATCATTAAGAATTAAAATGTGGTTCAATGAGATTAAAATAATTATTTTGGTGAATAGTAACTTTTAAGTTCTTAATCGCTATTAGAGGTAATTAGTGTATTTTAAGGTAAAAATAATGATTTAATAATATGAGATAAGTTTTAAACTTGTCCTACTCATATTGGATGAGTCATGTCCGACCAAGACAACCCATGGGTCAACTTGGGGACCCCATGGAGCCACTTGGGTTGGAAAATTACATTAATATATATTTATTTAATGTTAAAGTAAAAAATGACACAAACATGAAATGTTTTACTAAAGAAATTTTAACATGGGGTTATACAAGTCATTTTTTTGACTATAAATAGTCATTGGAAATCTAATAAGCTTTCCTACATCATAGTATTTGTTTTATAATTTTTAGACATTAAATAAATTAAATTATTTACGACATCATTATGATGCAGCGATGACCTCATTATTTAACGATTTTTATAAAATGAAAAGATAATGTATAATACAAGGCTTAAACTTGTACAAAGACTATTGTATGGGTATATTTAGAACCCTTATCACCTTATCCAAGAATTATATAAGTTTGGGACCTTTATAATCCGAAAATCATTGTATAATAATGTAAAATTTCCTTACTTTCCAAGAGTGCCCCTCCTCTCCTCTTATAAAAGGCCCCCAACTCTACCACCTAATTCCCACTTTCACGCCATTTGGCTCGGCCAACCTCTGCCCAAATACTCTCCCAACGTCCCCCTCTTACTCCTAGAAGCCTCACTTTTGGCAGAACTCTTCCCAAGGAAGCCTTGGCTCAAATCAAAAAGAGTTACCCGATTTTGAGGTAATGTCTTCTCTAATGTTGTTTTATTTTATTTTTCTTCTCCAACCCCCTAAACTCTATTTATTCATTTCTTTTGTAACAACACCAGTATCCTCCATATACTAGGATGTTGTTATAAGAAGGATTCTATCTACACTTACACACACCTACATCTAATGGTTAAAGAACATACGGTTTCTGTGGATGGCGAATTTCTGCCTCACGAAACGCTGATTGTTCAACACTCATATAACACCTTCAAAGGTGGCCATTAACATGTAACTATATTTATATATGATATATAATATGTTTATGTTTTACTTATACTTCTTTATTTCTCATTTATGGCATACTTTATGATTTCCATTATGGGTAAAATGCGATAATTTCATTTTAGGAAGTGCGGACTACCGCCCCCTCAAAGTGATTTGAATCGTTAATGCCATATGTGGGATGTATAAAGGATGGAGTAAATGGTATTATACAATATATTATAATGGAAATATATTATACATTTATATCATTATTATTTCATTCCATTAAATACGAAATAGAAATGAAGTAGCGTTCATGCGTACGTACGGCTTACCGTCTCCATGAACGGTGCATTTCATTTCTTACCTCTAAATGTTACGTAATATTATAAATGAATGTATATACTGGATATATATGATATATATGACATATAAATCATGAATATAATTCTGGAGATAATGGATATTCTACCACATAAACAACTTGTAATTATAAGAAGTTTAGTGTTGACTCAAGTACCAAAGATCGACAAAACGACCGTTATTAACTTAAATAATTACATAATGTTCATAACATTGTAATAAGTGATAAAAAAAGGATAATGTAATTAAAAATTGTTCTTAATAAGGTATATATTAACTATAGTTTATTATTCAGGAGGTTAAAGAACGGTTGAGTCAAGTCAGACACGAGGTAAGGGAACTTCTTAACCCAACTTCCATTCTTTGGGTTAATCTCCTACTTTCAAATTATGTCATGATATTATTATGTACTATATTGTATTTTTACTTTATTTATGTGTAAATATAATGAATACACATAATAAATATATTTTATTTTAAAAATTATCTTTGTAAGGACTTCGTCTCAATCTCCTTTCATTGAGGCATATTTCGTTTTATACACAACTTTATTTTATAAGGTGTATAAACCCCTTTGACTTTTACGTTTATTCAAAATGAATCTTTTTTTATACAAAGAATTTTGCTAAACGACAAAAGGAAATGTTTTTCTTTCCGTACTTATGCGGCGACAATGACTTCTCCACCACCGTGACCATTATTTGAGTTTCGGCTTCCTCTACAAGACATCATTTTTTTAATGAAAAATAAATACAATGTTTTTACTTTATTTTATTTTGGTATTGAAAATGGTTTTGAAAGCGTTTTTATTATATCAATGTGTTGTATTGATATCTTGTGATTGAAATGTGGAAATGTTATGTTTCCTTTATGCATGTCTTATGTGATACGATTATGTTATGTTTTATGATATGTTTAAACCTATTCATATGAGGAATGTATTGGACTTAATAAGTGATGGGTGGAGCCCGCTATAGCTCCTCGATGAATCGGTAGGTCTCATGAGACAACTAGACGTGGAATTGGCCCAGACCCTTTCCCAATTTGATTTATGGTTGTGGCCGAGGCCTTAATCATTTTAGATGTCTTGGTCGAGGCCTTGAAAAAATGTTTTAGAATGTCTGGCATTATACATTCCCTCATTATGAAAGTGGTTATTGATATTTCATGTGATTATTCGCCTAGTAGAATATCCATGTGAGTAAGTAATGACATTATTTTATTTTACTTTTTCCATATTATGCTGAAGTTCAAGTTCAATAAGGCTTTTTTTTAGTTATACATTTCCTTAAATGTTAATGTTTATTTATGAAAGCTTCCGCAATATTGTTATCCTTACTGAGCATCTGAGCTCACCCCTTTCAATGTTTTAATATTTTTCAGGATGTGAAGAAGTATTTTATGAATGACCTGCAGGGATTGTCAGAAGAGGATATGAGTGTGGACTATGGAGACTTTGTTACTGTAGTTCTTCATTTTTATGATGTAATGTAATTTTTACGAATGTATCTAGTGTTTCCAAGGCTACTAAACTAATCTGTCTTTCGAGACTTGATCTTTTGTGATCATTCCAATGTTACGATGTAATGCACCGACTCTGGATAGCTGGGGTCGGGGCGTTACAGTATTCAGTAAGATATTTAGTGTCCGATAAGACAATCATAATATTTGGTAAATAGTGACATACCTTCAGGAATATTATTATGACTAGAAATATGAACCTTTTTAATAGTAAATCATATTATTATATTATTTTCCAACATTTATAATAAAATGATATCTTGATTAATTTTTCATGGTGATATAAAATAAATTATAGTTTTTGAAATTTATATTTTTCAAATAAATTATGTTTTTATTTAAAAATAAAATTATTAACATTTAGAAAATTATTTTCAATAAAATTATTTTATTTTTTTATTCAAATTGGAGAAAACGGTTAGAGTGAATTGTTGGGATTTTTTTCAAAAAACATGAATTTTTTATGAATAGTAAAATACAGTAAGTTACCTTATATATACATTATCAATTAAATTCACAATTCCTAGAATCATGTATGATGTAATAACACCTAGTTCAAACCCACTTGAACATATTACTATTATTTTTCACAAGTATCAATACTATTGGTTGTCTTTGGAAAAATAAACAAAATAATGAGTAAAATAATGGGAGAACCCTCCTCTCCTCCACTATAAAAATAATCCTCACTCCCTTTTCTCACCACTCCATCCATGCCTTGTTCATTGTATAAATTCTGTTAAATATCCTCCCAAGATTCCACCCCCCACATCTAGAATTCCATTATCTCATTGAAATACCAAAACCTCTCCCCTAAAGAGTCTCTCAAGAAAGATTACTTCAAGGGGTAAATTCCTATTTTCATTTCTTTTATTTCAAGTTCAATTATATTATTTTTATTTCCTCACCTCATTTCATCAAAATGTTGTGATGACTCTAGTAACTTTTTTGAACTGGGATATTTTTATGATAATATAATAATTCTTTATTATATCTAATTTCCCCATCTTTTATACTAGAAATGAACATGCCATTTCAGACGTGTTAATTTATCCCATTCAAGGATGACGAGTTTTCAATTTCTATTACCAAATACAATTCTGGTCCTGAATCCATTTGGTTCTTGAAAAAAAAAATTCATTATAACTTATTTAATTTTTTTTAATCCATTTTTACTCATGATATTAATTTATAAATCAAAATGATTTTGTTGTGATCATATAATAACCAATTAACACAATCAGTTGTCCATAATTTTTTATATGATGATTCAACTTCACACCCAATAAAAAAATGAATTTTATAACATTGTAATATTATTATTGTTAAATAAAAAATAGAACTTCTATTTTAGAAAAAAAATTATCATTCTACATGTTTATCCTTACATGAATCAAAGTAAACCGACCATGAAAACCAAGGAAGAAAACACCACCAAACAATGGAATTGAATCTCTTGACCCATCAAAAGGTAATGAACTAACCTAATATGGTTATAATAAATCAATTAAATGTAGAGTATGTTTGGTACTAATTAATTTTTGAACCTATGTTTTATTATCCAGGTCATAAATATCAATTGAAGAACACCTTTTGATTTAATGTATGGGTTTTCCACCCGAACCTCCATTTTCATTTGAGTTACTTTTGTTATCTACATACCTCAATTAAATTATTATTCATTCATATATACTCCACATTATTTTTATGTAAATTCACTATATATATCTTCCAAACATAATAATACCTTTCATTATGGGTAGTTATGAGTTTTAAAATGATCCTTCAAGAACTCTTTCTGAAATACAAGCTTGTTTCAATGAAATATCTTGAATTATTACCAATTTTCAAGGGCACCATATAATCGGTTATAAGTAACCACTATTTTCCTACAAAACCAATAATATTATGAAAAAAACCAAAATATTTCATTTCTGTTTTTAAAAAAATATTTTCCCTAAATAACTCTTCATTTCAAAGTAAAAGAGTATTTATCTCAAGAATTACTTGATTCCTTTATAAGGATATTTTTATTTTTTTCAACACTATTATTGATTCTTGTATATAAATGAAACTAATTTTTTATGATATCATATATGAAATTTTTTGGAATTTTTTATGATTAAATTGACTATGGATGTGCTATCATGAAATCATTAACCATATTACTCTAAATGGTTGGTGTTTATGTGTAATGATTAGGTAATGTTAGTTACATATCATATGTCAGTTTAACTATGAATGTATATATTGTTTATGTTTATATCCATTCATATGAGGAACTAATTATAATTATTATGTGACTGGTGGGGCCTACTATTGCCCCTCTATGTTTAAATAGGTCTCATGAGAGAAATTAATATGGACTTGGCCAAGGGCTTACCGATTTTTAGATACGGTTTTGGCTGAGGCCTTAATCATTTTTACATTTCTTGGACATGGCCTTGATTGTATGTTTTAGAATTTTAGGAATATACATTTCCTTCATTATGAATCCCATAAATTCAATGTTCATATGGTTATTCGACGTGTAGAATACCCATGATTATGTTTTATTATGTCAATAATTACTCATCTCATTTTCCATCCATAATGTGTTCATGGTTATAATTTTTAAAGGCTTGTGTTTCTAATTTTTCACCACAATTGATGTTTCTGTTTATGATATCTTCCACTATATTTCCTATGCTTACTATGAATTTGAGTTCATTTTTTCATATGTTTCATTATTCAAAGGATATGAAGAGTAATATTAGGATTTACGTGCAGGGATAATCTTAGGGTGGTGGATGTTCCCTGTGAAAATTTTATGTTTTTTTTGAATTAATGATTTAATGTTGAACTTATGTATGTATCAGTTTTCAAAATTAACTAAACTATTCCTTCCATTAAGAAATAAAATTCTTGTAATCATTCAAATGTAATTGAATAATACATCGGATCTGGAAAACTGGGGTCAGGTCTTTAAAACTCCAAATCCAATAGCAGGATCAGCGAATCCCCCTCTAAAGCCCGATAGTAATCCATGAATTTTTTATTATGGTTCTTCATGACTCATGAAGAAAGAGGGTATGTAATATCCTAAATATTTTTATAACTACAAGAATATGGAGAAACATCAGTGTTATTGTCATAATGGTTTGATTTTGGATGTTCATGACAATCCTAAAGGGTCACAAGCGTCGTATGCCTCAATGGGATGGGGGAAGAACCATACTCCACATCCGTAGATTCAATTTAGTCATGGTCATTGAAGGAATTATCTGAGTCCTTAGTATGAGAATTTTTATAAGGATAATAAAGAGCATAATGTGACAAGAAATGAGCAGTTTAGAGCTGAGAAGGTTGTGGTGGATGATGATTTGGGACCATCCACAATGAGAGGAATGATTCTTTTGAATTCCAACTATATAAAAGTGTTGTTGGATATAGTTGAGTCTCAATCTTTAAATTATTCTCAAGCGGTGTAGTTTATGCGATTATGTGTGGATATGATGCCTTCTATTTTAAAATATCAAACTCCTATGGTTCAAAGAAAGCGTCATTCCTTCTTGTGTAGATAATGTTATATTTTTGTGGATGAGGTTGAGCTGATATAGGACTTTGTAGTGCTTCAGATGTATATTTATGATATAATAGTAGGCATTGATTGGTTGAAAATTTTCATGTCCTATATCTATTGTTATACATGAATGGTTAGTTTTACAATGGGTGATGGCTTTGAGAATCTCTTTAAAGAAGAGAAAAATGTGAAGGTTGGTGTACCGAGAGTGTTGGAACCATCAGTTGGGACAATATCATACAAATTAGTGGAATTTTCTTTGTCATGTATAGAAAAGGATGGGATAAGTAATTTTATGGACTTCGTTGATCAGTTTATTGATGTCATTCCTCTATAATTTTTAGGGTTTCCACCCCTAATATATGATGAGTTTATGATTTATATTTTCTTATGGACCAGTCCTATCTCACTCCCATCTTAATGAATGGCACCATCCAAATTAAGGTAATTGAATTTGACGACCAAGTAGTTAGAAAATGAAGAGTTCATCCATCCTAGCATGTATCTATGGGAAACACAAGTTTTTTTGTTAAAAATGCTTATGGACCTCTTTCTGTATGATATTATTATTGTAAGATTAACAAAGTTATGATAAAGAATCTATATCCATATCCACGATTTGATGACCTATTTGCTCAGTTTGGGGGAGATCACTGAATCTCCATATAGACAAACGATCTGGATATCATTACTTGCGGGTGTGAAAGGATGATATCCCAAAAACAACTTTTAGAAGTAAATATGTCCATTATCATTATATGCTTATGGAATTTGGTCTAACGAATAAATCAGTTGTTTTTATAGAATTGATGAATTAGATATTTCAGAGATATCTGGATTATTTTTTGGTTGTATTTTTGGATGATATATCGGTGTATTCAAGGACTTGGGTGGATCATGAAAAACACATGGCTGTAGTGTCATGAATCAAGAGAATTTACGAGTTGTATTATAAATTACCAATTTGTGATTTTTTATACAAGAAGTTTGTTTCCTTGTACATGTGATTTCTGATAGATTTTTTGTCATTGGATCTCTATAATATAGTGGTTTTTATCTCTTGGTAACCACCAAATAATTTTTTCTAGATATAAAGATTCCTTGTCCTAGCCGAGTATTATTGACTCTTTGTTCCTGAATTCTCTTGATTAGCTTTACCATTGACATCCTTGATAAGAAATATTGGTCCATTACAATGGAATGAGAAATTCCAGAAATATTTCATATAACATAATTACTATCTTATATCAGCACCAATTTTGGTTTTTCTAAAATAATGGAATGTGTATGTGGTGTGTTGTGGCACATCGATATCCAGGTTAGGATGTTTTCCCATACAAGGGGATTATGTCAGAGTGTATAGACCATGGATGTTGACGATTCATGAGAAGAACAAACTAACAACTGATTTGGAGAATTTGGTGGTGGTTTATGAATTGAAAACATGGAATAACTATCTATTTCTCGATAAATTCATGGTATATACCATTAATAAGATCTGGAAGCATATTTTCTCATTAAGATATTTGAATTTGAGGCAAATGAGATGGATATAATATTTCTAGATGTTTGAATTTGACTTTCTCTATACACTGAGTAAGAGAAATTCGATGGTGGGTGCATTATGTAGAAGTTAAAATGCTCAAGTAGTGAAATGAGCATTGGGTTAGTGTTAGATTATGTCAGTTATAGCCAACAGGAAGTTTGAATGTGAAGGAAGGGGTGACGTAGTAATTTTTTCTATGTTCTAATTTCATCCTAACATAGTTAGTTTGGTTATAGAGGAGAAAATATCCTATTCATATTCTACGGATATGAGGTTGAAAATAAATGTTAGTGAGAGTATTAGGGGTTGGAAAATAAATGGGTATCTATTATTGTGCTTTTGAAATTTCATATTTTTTCTGGTGTCTTGTGATGGGAAACTCATAAATTTTTATAATATTTACAAATGGGAATTCTTACCTCGAATTAATAAAATAGATAAAATAATTTAAATCTTAGTTCTAGTGGGTGGGTATGAATAGTGGCTGAGTTAGAATCGAGATGTTTGACTTGTCACCAAGTCAAGGTGGAGCATCAGTGGTCAGTTGTAATATAGTAGGCAGTACCAGTACCAGTATGGAAATGTGAGAATATAATGATGGATTTTGTTACATGTCTCCCAAGAGTGGTTAGAAAACATGATTCTATATGGGTGATTGTCGATTGGCTCACAAAGTTGGAACATTTCATCCCTATTAATGAATCTGATATGGTGGATGTTCTATCCAAAAGCTATACTCATGAGCTGGTAATAGGAATTGTTTGATAGTTTTGATTGTATCCGATAGTATTCCAGGCTTCAAATTTTGTTTCTTGGAATACATTGGTGGAGTTCCCCTATAATAAATGTTATCATGCCCCTATAAATTTGGCTCTTTTTAAATCATTATATAAGTTACCCATTTGTTATCCTCTATGTTGGGTAGAAATAGGGAGGAATTGATTGTTGGGATGATCCTTATCCAAGAGATAGAGCAGTAGATAAAATTGATTAAAAAGTGAATAAAGATTATGTTGAGTCGTTAGAAATCATATTAAAACCATCTTCATTGGTTGTTTTCATTTTATTTGGGTAATAATATTTTCTATGGAATCTCTCTGGGGTCAGGACATCGTCATTTAGAGAAAAATTGGAAGTTATATTTGATCTATATTGCGCCTTTTGAGATACTCTAGCAGTTTTGATATGTTGAATATAGGTTTTTCTTTTCCACCAGGTTTCAGTTCGGATCATAATATAGTTCATGTGTCATAATTGAAAATTTTTTTCCACATCATGACCATGTGATTTTTTGGGATCATGTTGAGCTAGAGCCGAATGCTTCCTTGGCATGAATGTCTGTTCATATTTTAGATAGGTAAGGGAATGTATTCCCTGGTAAAAGAATTTGTCTAGTTCATGTTTTTTTGGCAACATGGTCATATTTAGGAGGATAGTTGGGAGAAAGTGAATGATATAGTTGAGCAATGACCAGAGTTCTTTAGGAAATGTGATGGTTCTCTACTTTCCCATAATAGAAATTCAAAAAATGGGAATAATTTATTATCCCAATTTGAGGTATGTAGCCCTTTTTTATTTTTATTTATATAAAATGGTCATATAATGTATTGGAGAGTTTGAAAGGTTTTTGTAATGGTTTGGATACTATTTTAAGGGTTCACTATTTGAGCTCGGTTTGGGAAAACCATACAACTTCTCTAGGAATCTGTGCAAGGTGAGATAGTGGGATTTTTCTAGAAATCTATATGGGGCCCCTCTTGATATTGTATCATGGACATGGGAAGTGCAAATTTCATCTAACCTAGTTAGATAACCAAGAATGACATTAATATTAGGGGTTTTGAAAAACGACGTCACTCGTGATTTACCCTAAAGACCCCATTTCATCTCCCACTAGATCCCCACTTATGATATTCTATAATTACGGTTCATGGTGCCTTTTCCAATCATCATGGAGGTGTTTTGAAGAGTTTTATTGGTGTGTTAAATGTGATTCTTCTCCAAAATGTCTCATATCATGGTATTTTTTTGGTTTTCCTTATATCTAATGTTATCCCTCTCCTAATTTTCTAGATCTACATCGATCTCATGTAGATATAGGGTTTTATTTCAAAAAATGATGAGAGTTGGTGTTTTTGATGTTATGAAAAGAGTTCTAAGGTGTGTTTGGTGGATATTTCACCCATATTTTTGCTGCGGTTATGTGTGGTTGATTTTATCAAAACCGTAAGGTAGGAGACTTCTCTATTAACTCCATTTTGATAGAACATAAAGGCTTTAATTTCGATTAATTTTTTTTGTTGTAATTTATGTTTATTTTCATGTGAAATTATTGAATGGAACCCATTTTGTGATGGTTTGGGTAAGTTAAAAAATATAGTTTTTTGTTCAATGTGCAATAAGTTAGATTTTATAATAATGATTATATAATCTGTGGGATGGATTGTTTAATGGGAAATGAGGTTCGAAAGTGTTTTTCAATGAAATGTGTGTATTATTGAATTGAGGTCGGGAATGTATGTGGAATAATTTTTCAATCAGCAATGGTGAATTTTATTGAAATTAATTGGAATGTGTTTGAAATACTATATTTATATTAAAGGGTTGTTTAGTTCGAAATTTTAGGATTGACATGATTGTCGAAAAATATTGGTCTCTATGAGTTGGTAATTGTTTTTCTGGAAATGTTATGTTTTTTGAAATTGTAAATTGGAATTTTGATTTGACTTAATCGATGTTGTTTTCATGGGGGTTGGATTATGGGTTTAATCATGGATGGGAAAGTATGGATAGAGGGAGTGAAGGAAAACCGTCAAATGGAAGTGGTATTGAAGTACCAATATAAAAAGATCATGGGTTTAGATGTAAAGTTCCAGCATAAATGGTGAAACCAATATTGATTTGGTCTGTGTGTGTGAAACATGGTTACGTGGTTGTGATTTGCATGTGTTCATGCTAGTTATAATGAGTTATGACAATGGAAATGGGGTCTTGGGTTGATAATGTGTTTGGTTTCATTGGTTGGTTTATTTCCATTGTATTGTGTTGATTTGGGTGAATTTATTTGGGTGAGGATGGGTTTTTCTTATTGTTAATTTTTGAACTTCATTATTGGATTTATATAATTTTTTCATATAAATGGGCACATGGCTCAATCCTAGTTATGTGTGTCGTCATGTCATTTGGGAAAACCTAACGAGTATTGTTACTCACCCCTTCTATGGAACTTTTGTTATTTTACATATGTTGTACTTTGGGAAACATGTAAGGACAAATAATCTCATTTCTTTAGTGATTCATCATGATTCATGGGTGCTATCATTTTGTTTAGAGCATGAATCTTTGTGGAGTTGTGTAGTTGTGTCATGGATTCTGTCAGTTTTTTTGTTTAGTAATCCACATGGTACTCTGATTATGGTTTATATTGGTTTGGTTGTATTGGTATTTTAGAATTATTATGGAATTATTTTTTGTTATATTTTTCTCTTTATGATGGGTCGTATTGGTTTCCAATTTTACATGCATCATGTAGTTATGGTTGGTTATGTCTCATTTGGTTGGTTTCTTTTATTCTACTATCTAATCATTCCCCAATTATTATTTATCATCTCATCATTTATTTCTAGCCTTTAGTGACATGGTAACACCTACTAAGGTCAATTAGAACAACTATCTCAACTCATGTTAATGAGTAGGGGTGGGATGTTATAATTAATACCATAAAAATGTCATGAAACCATTTATGGAGTAAAAAAAACCCTTCAACTTTGAAAAAAAAATTACATAAAATTTCAATATATATTTTGAAAACCCATATCATTAAAAATAACCGTTTAAAATTATAAAAGAATCCTTGAAACATTGAGTGGACATGACAATGGGAAATTTGTTTCATGCCATTAAAAATAAGATTCCTTTCACAATGTTTTAATACTGTTAAAATGTTTGGCATTTTGAAAATTAAAAGAATTTTCCTTTAAATCCAATTTTTATGAAGCCAAACGTAGGTAAAAATTACTTTCATAAATAATCAATAAATTTTCAATATAATTTTAATATATATATATATATATAACATGGATTGGGAAGACAAATGATTTTCAACCAAAGAGAGATATAAAGTTATATTTTCATAAAACAAATCCTCAATAATTTAAGGAATCAAGTAGTGTAAAATTGTTCTAATAAATGAAATATTTAGGAATAACTATGGGAAAATAAATTTAATTTGGTTAATTAAACAATAATAAATTACTTCCCATCAATTTAAATTCATGTATAACCATGATTAATATTATATTTAATGATAAATCTCATACAACATTGTTAGCGTTTTAATCATAAGCCACAAGAAAAGAAAAAACATCAAATGAAAAATTAGAAACCATTAAAATTAATAGATTAATGATATATCATAATAATGGGTCATTAGATACACCTCATAAAATAAGATAGATGTATCAAATGTCATATTTCTCAAAGAATACAATTTGAGACGAATAATCCATACAATGATCACAAATTTTAAGTGAGAAATAACCAAATAATCGACTATGTGTATCAAATTTAAATAAAAATAAAAAACATTAAATTAAACATAATATATTAAAAAATAACTAAAAAAATATTATAATAATATCTAAGACAATGATAAATTAACATAACCCAATGAAAATAAATTGAGTTATGAATTGTTTAACCGTTGGTAGTTTTCAATTAAAGTACCATTAGATGAAATAATTCAAATTTAAAATTTAAATACCATTAATTATAAATGAATAATGATATTACATTTAATATAGACATTATATAAGCCATATAAATGAAATTTGGTGCATAACATTACCATATGCCTCAATGAAGGTAAATTGAAATGAAGTCCCATACCTCACAATTCTATTTTGATGAACATGTTTATCCTCTTATATATTGTCTTTAATCATGTTATTAAATAATTATAAAAGAAAAATAATACTTATAATATCTTATGTGATCCTCTTATTATATTTTACCAACTATTTATTAAAAATATTTCATTATTTTCATTATTTTGGATCTTACTTAGATGGTTTTATCATACATGTTTTGTCATGAAGGATTATTTTATTTTATATTTGATTCAGATCATTAATCTCCATAATGATATTAATGTTAAAAATATCATAATTAGTAATTAAATACATTTTAAATAAAATTTTAAATGGTTATACATGGAATATGGATATTGTTGCTTCATGGAGAAGGTAGGTTGTTGTACGCATGAGTGACAATATTATTCCATTAACAATAAAAGGGGGAGGAATGTTGTTAATATTTCAATTTTATAGATTCAATTTATTTTAAAATATAAAAAATAAATTTATTATATAAAAATTATTAATTTTTATGTAAATAATTAATTAAAAACGAATCACATCGCTTCATGTGGCAGTAGTCTGTCTTACACATGAGCTACATTATCAAATTTTTAAACGAATGAAAAGAACGAAGGTATATATGATATTATAATTTTAAATGTATAATATTTTAATTTCAGTAATATTTTTATATATTCATTAAATAAATTGTTATATATTCATTAAATATATAAATATATAAAATTTGGGGATGCATATTACGGAAAATGAGTCACATCAGATCGTGGGGAAGTTGCCCTATTTACACTTGATGAATTATTTCACTTCCCATTTGATAGAGGGTGAGATGGATATATATTATTCCATAAATATAATAAAATATAATTATATGTGAGGTTTTTTTGTTATTATATTTTAATTTTTATGAAATAATTAAAGGATTAATAATTGGATATAAAAAGAAAGAGATACATTAATACAATTACCTTCACATAGAAGGGACTCATTTGGATCTCCTCTTAAGGACCCTAGGTTTGGTATTTTTGGAATATGATAATCTCTAAAAAAATTTGAGGATGTAAGAGATTTAATTTTTTATTTATTTTTTGAGCGAATGGGATTTCGTGGTTTGAAGAAGCGAAGGGACAGAGTGGCCTTTTATAATTGGGTAAGAGGACACACAATAATTTTTTATAAAGAACAGAGTATGTCAATGTGTTTCACATTACAAAGAGGCACAAAAATTAACCATTCGCAAATATTATAGATTATAATATAAAAATGGAAATTAAATTTCTTTTGGACATGTTTTCTTTCATTTTTAACACTTATCTTCATAGTTTAACCCCCAAGAAATCATGTTTTATCCATAACCATAAAAATTTATTTTTATTATTTTCACTATTCATTATGGTGAAAACATTAGGTGAACTGAGTTAATAATATAAATTATTATGATTAATAATATTTAATACATTTTTCCAAATTAAATTTACATAAGTCACATAATTCAATATAATATTAAACCCTCATACACATTGAACAAATTCCTTTTCTAAATAAAATCTGAAAAATGTATAAAACAATTATATAATAATTGTTCTTATAATTGAATAAAATTACTTAAATTGTATTAATTATTATATACTTCAACTACATTTTCATTTAAAAATTTTATCATAAATATGGTAATTTTAAATGCTTAGAATGATATGGGAATATTTAAAAAAATTTATATTTATGATTATTCATATAAAAATGAAATTTTAAGAAAATGTCCTAGTAATTCAGTCGATGATAATTCCAAAAATAGTTTTTCAAAAATTAAGTAATATTTTGAAAAAAATATAAAAGTGGTAGAAGTTAATTTTCAATTATGTATTCAACGTGTTACTAATCCACCTTTGCAAAAAAAATAAATTTCGTTAGAAAACATTTATTTTTATTTTTAATTATTGTTATTTTTATTTATGATCAATACATAACCAATAAAAATGTGTAAAACATATATCTTAATAATTTATTTTTTCAATTCTTACCCTCAAAATTAATGTCTATGTTATAACAATCGTGTTTTAAATAAAAATATTTTAATAGTGTATTTTATTTTATTTAAACAAGGTATTGCGTGCATTGTAAACTATCGAATAGATTAAATTTATTTAAAAATAAATATATCATAAATTTTTATTATGTTAAATTATATTATAATATTGGTGTTGTGTTTAATATATGTTTTCAAAAATGATTTTCCTATTTTAAAATCTCAGGGTATTACATTTATCTAACTTTCAATAAATTCAGTCCACATAATTTAAACTTTCATTGGTAAATCGAGCATTTGAAATTTAAAATTTTTTATGTTGGAATCCCACATTATAATAATGTTTATAAAAAATACTCATAAAAGTGGTATATAGGAATACAAAAGGTTATCCGGAATAATACATATCTAGGTTCCATATAGGATAACATAGTTGGGAAGTGAATATATAAACATGGATAGAAAATTTAATATTCAAATACTTATAAGGGTTATGGATTTCATTGATTACAAGATAGTGAATGATAATTATAAATTTAACTATCAAAAAAAATTAATATACAATTAGTTAAAGGACTATTGATTCATCTTATATGAAGGTAATAAGATAAATTTTTTTTGTTTAATATCCTTTTCATAAGTTTGAGTAATTCTTTTACTATATAAGAATATAAGGAAATATACATACCTGATATTTATGTATTTTATAATAACAATTTCATGTGTTTTTCATTCTTTTGATCAATTTTCAATTCATCCTTTACCTTATGAAATGAATATCTAGATTGAATTTTCATTTCTGAATTACTAAATTAGAATTATAATGGATCTCATGATTCTAAAAAATCAAATAATTTTAATTTACATAACATTAATTACCACAGTCACCCTAAATATTATCAATACCTTTATTTTTTTCAATAAAATATATTTCCATTATTCCTCAACTGAATTTTTATAAAAACCCATACAAATTCCAAGGGTTTATTGACAAAAAATTTCACCCAATATACTCTAAATCAAATATTAATTTAATCATATAATACCTCAAAAGGATTATTTTTATGTTTAAACATATGATTAACTTTATACATATCATACCAAGAGACTTTAGGTTTATATCATGTCACTGTTGAATATTAGAGTTTTTCATAGGTGTTGTTATTTTTTTATCATAATGATTAATAATGAAAATGTAAATTTTCCAAAGCATACACCTGAAAAGTGTTAAACTAGGTGAACAATAAGGCTTGTTGTCATGTACCAAGTGATGATGAAGGAAAATCACAATACACCATTTTATAAGTTATTACCCCTAGTTACAACCGTTCCTGGACCACATCCACCTGTAGTATCCCAAAAGTGGCATGTTTCTAGTAAAATAACATAATCTCAAATTTAACAAAAAATTATAATGTTATTATACACTTATATTCATTCCCTATCACGAGGTTATGTTCCCTATTCTATGTATTCCTAAATCTATTTCCCAATATTTCTACAAAAACTCATCTGATACAAACTGTAAAGACCCAGCCCTAATATCCAACACATATTTTCTACTTTACTATATTGGCATAAGATACAAGTGAACACATAAAAAATGGACAAAGACTTTAGTATTCTTGGTTATAAGACCCCTATCATTCGTGAAGGTATTTCCTTATGTATATTTTGGTTAAAACCCCCTTTGTTATGACATGTGAAGTGGTTCATATGTGTAAGGGATGTTTTTGTGTGTGTCTTTTGGGTGAGGGACTCAATAGTAAGAGAGAATATTCCAAACACTGTGTGGAACACGTTTGGTGAATGGTTAGTACTAACCAAGTACCTTTCAAGGGAAACCATGCTACTAGACTTACATTCTGATAGATTCTAGTGCGTAGTCATCGCACTAATTTACAAATAGTGTGGGTGATTACAATTAACCTTTTGGATTGGTTACACTTAGATAGAGAGATCTACATGGTTTTTCCAACTCTGTGGCCAATATATGAGACCCTTAAAAATTGGAAATTTAAATTTTTACCTCACGATATTAATTAATTTTCTAATAAATTTTTTCATCATTCGACCCCTCATGTTAGGGCGAAAAACTAGCAGCCCCCTCCTCCTACTTGCGTGATTCTCCATCGATTCATGAATTTTTTTAGAGTTATTTATTGCGAATAAAAGGTCTAGGACTGTCTTGAAATCTATTTACTTCCATTATCTAGAAGAGGATTGGGGTGTGGTTTTCTATCCTTTAGAATCTCTAATTACTTTTTTCAGGGTTTTCTTCACTTTATTGATATTGGCCAGTTGAGTTTAGATCAAGGTATTATTTTATTCTAATATTCATTTTTGATCCTAATGTATTTGACCTTTAATATTTTTTCCATAGTCTTGATGTTTTATAAGTGTATGTGGTTTTGTAAATTTACATCCTTGCTGCATTTTGTTTTATTGAGTAAGGAAAGTGATATTAGCCCATAGATTGAGTTTTGAAACCCTCTACAGACCCTGTTGGGTATAATCAAGTTAGAGACTAAACATTGTACTACCCTCTGGGAATGAAAAACCCTTATGTATGGTGAAATAATTTTGGTAAATATTGAAATATCATAATTACTAAGGTTAATATAATTTCAATTGTAATTTCGTATGTGGGAAAGGTTAATTGGATAATTAAAATGTGAAAATTATATCTTTTTAATAATTCCTTGAAGTATTTTGAAATTTTTTAAATTATTTGTCTTGTATTTTTATCTAGTTATGATTTTAAAATTAGAATATCATGTTTTTGATGTGATACATGTTTTGAATGGAGGCGTTTCCCCTAATGCTATTTTCAAAATTATTTTTCTTTGTAGATTCCAAATTATTATTTTAAATAAAGTGGTGGTTCCCCTTTTTTGAAAATTACGTAATGTTTATTTTAAATAGTTAGAAATGGAATTGAAAGTCTTGGGGGGAAATGATTATTTTTTCAAATAGGAAGACCCAAAATTTAAAAAAGGGGTGGCTTTCAAGTTAATTAAAAATGGTTATTTTTAATTGTTCATTATAACATAATTTGGTTCTAAGGAATAGTTAGGACTATAGTAATTTAAATGATATATGGGTTATTGTTAAAAACACCCATGACAACATTTTTGAAATGTTAACATGGTTTCTGAAATTAACTATATGGTTAATGTTCTTAGTTGTTGACATACCATAAGGGGGTGATTGAAATAATGGTATATGTTAATGAAATGTGATTTTAAAAGATTAGTGTGTTTAATGGTTATGGTTTGTGTTTTGGAAAATGTTTTATGGTAAAATAATCATGTGCACATGGCTTGGTGGTATGTGGGGTATTAACTTTAAGTTCTATGCCAATATATTTGGTTGGACTGAAGATCTGAACCCAACCACTATAATACATGAGTTAATGAGTCAGACTGAAGATATATGACCCTAACAGTTTCACTTGATAATAATACATAGACTAAGGATCCAAGGTAAGTGTTATGTAATATAATGTTTGGATGTTGTACTATGGCTTTATTCATACCAACATATAACCATGGTGTGGTTTCCGATACCTTAATAAGTCCTTATACATCCCAAACATGTTCGTATAGCTTTATTTCATGGATATGAAATGAGAGTATGTGGATAAATTATTGTTAGTTAATTACCTCATTATTGAATGTGTATACCCCCACATGCCTTGTCTTAAGTATCAAGTGTGACTAGATCTAGGTTAGTAAGTTGGTTACTCCTTGATAACAGAAGGAATAAAATCAACACAATAATGTCTTTTAAATGTTTGAAACATTTTTATTTATTTATTTTCCTTATTTATTTTTAAACTTTTATAATCTAAAAAAATATTTTTTAGACTGGAAATTTCTTTAGACACAACTACTAGTAGCCTACTAAGTTGTACTCACACCCTTCATAGCCTTCCAGGAATCTTTGGAACCTGAGAATATGATATTTTTTTCTGATATAGGTTCATAATAGGGATGTATTGTTTGGTATTTCATGGGATGATGGATATGATCATGGGATTTATGGACTGGGTTGGGACTTCGATACGTGTTCTAGGTCTCTTGGTAATTTTGGTTTTGGATTTCTTTTCTATGATTACCTGACATGTAGAGTATACATATCAGTTTTTTATGAGATCATTCTTTATTGTAGTGTAAATGTTTCACATGTTATTCATTTATTTGTTAGTATAAGTTATTATATCTTATGATATTATTTCTATTATGGAATTACTTAGATAAGTGGTTATATTCTCCCAAAAATTTCTCCATAGACCTGCATTTCTTGTTATCTTCCTCTAGCCTACAAGGAGGCATGCCCGAGTTCATGTGAGGAACTGGATCGCGGCATAAGCTATAAGGGTTATCGGGCCAATTACATTAAAAAATTTATACGAGGTATTACTGTTTCATACAATTTTGTGTATGATAGATTGGACACTATGATATTATTGGGACATTCTAATTATCTCATTCACCAGTGCTTATTTCACCAAATTCTAGGGAAAAACTATATTATCGTGGGGTTGGACTTGATTTTTTGATTTGTGCTTCATTGGTTGGTTGATACTTCCACTTTGAGTTATTCAATTGTATGTGATGTTATTAATTTATTAGGTTTTACCTCTTGGCCAGCTATGTAAATAAGGGGTGTCTGAGTTTATGCATCATGAAAGGCACATAAGAGTGATAGGTCTTCTGTAAGTTTCCTATGAATGATAGTCCTATGGGGGTATAATTTTCATATTATCTTTCTTCTTATGTTTTTTGATTATTGGTATATCCTAGAAATGGCTATTAAATGAGTTTTGAAATATTAATTTGAATAAATCTTTGATTGTTTAAATGTTCTATTGGTAAAAAGGTTTTTGAGAATATAAATCATTGGGTTTTGAAAATGAATGTTTTGAAATGTGAATCCATGGGATTTAGATGGTAATTTTTAATTAATATTTTAATTTCAAAAATGATAGATCTTTTAGGGACCCCAATGGTTGGTATCCCTTATGATGGATTTTGACCATATATATGAGGGGGTTTGGGAAGTGAGAGTGCCTTAGTTTTTAGACCGTGGGTTAGATGATATAAGACCTCGATGGGTTCACATGTGCTGATTAATAAAATTTTTCTTTTTATATGTTTGTTTTGGTTTGGAATTTAATGTTGTTAAATGGTGTCTTATGATATGGATGTGGTGAATATTGTGGGTCTGTACCATGAAATTTTTGTTTTGGACCCTAGAATTTGTGTTTGGATCAGGATATTGATGTAAAGGTGAAATTATAATTTGTGTGTGACCAAGATTAAATGGATACATGCAATGTTAGACTCAGTGTGTTCAGAAAGTGGTAGTATTTCCTCTTGTGAAAAGTTTGTTGTTTATAGTATGATGTTTATTCCTTAGGGGGAGAGATACTATTTTTTTGTTAAGATTGGATTTATTTTACGAAGTTAGTGTTGTTTCGACGTCAAGGGTAACACGTATGAGGGTTTAGTCGGGTACGAGTGTCTTTAGGTGTGTTATGGATAGGTGAAAATTTTTGGACTTGATGGAGGTTCACATAGAGTGATGTCTAGTTTGAATTTGGCCTATAGGTCTTTGTGGAATGTCAATATTTTTAGTGATTCGACTAGAGTTGTGGTTCTGACTTGACAGTCATGGGAAATCGAATGAATTCCTTGAGGGGGTTTTCCTAGTTTTGCAGTTTCCATGGAATTTTAATCAATATCATATTATTTAGAGAAAGAATTAGTGCATGGTTGGTGTCATAAAATTTGGTAAAAGGTCATTATTATGACTTGGATTCTTTCTTAGGGTGGTATTTGAGTTCCTCTGGTTTTTTGTAAGGGTGGTAGTGAAGGTATTGATTTTTTGGGGACCTGAAACTATGATTTAAATGTTTTTTGAGATGAAAATCGATGTTTCTTTGGGGTGGAAAAGGAAAGGGAAACCAAAGTGTGGATGAAATCATTTATTATGTCGTTGACAATAGGGGTGACTGTAGTCATGTGTTTGGTCTTGGTTATATAAATGTTTTGGATCTTGGGAGGTATATTGAGAAATACTTGACTCCTACATGGATGGTGGATTAGGTAGAAGGGTCAGTTGTGGGAGCGGGCATTTTGGGATAGCCCTAGTGATGTATGGCTCGTGTGATCTAGAGTTGGTTTAAATGTGTATTTGGTGAAAAATGTGATTCCTTGAGGGATCTAATGAGTTTTATATGTGGTAACATGATGCAAAGACACAATACCATTGGGGATGGGTTAATTGGTTTCTCGTTATAAGCATATGTCATTCTTTAGTGTGATTATCATGGAAATCAAAGGTTATGTGTGAGATAGTTGTGTTGTGGATTGGTTTGGTGGTTACTATGTTTTTTTGTAAATAATTATTGTAATGATGGAAGGAATAATGTGGTGTTATGACAATGGTGTCATAGGGAATGCTATTTCAAGACCACATGGTGGAGGGTCATCCGATTGTGCTATGTTTTGGTTATAAATTCAATTGGAGTTGTGGTGATTGAGTGTTAATTAGATGTTGGAGGGTAGGTAATTCTAAGACATTGATTTGGTTAAGGTGTAATTATAGTGGTAGGTGAATGTAGTTATGGATAGTTGGTGGTGGTGTTCATCAATGAATTCTTATCATGCTTTTAGCTGGTGACGATCATGCCAAATATATTGACATCATCTTAGGTACAATGAGATAGCCTTGGATTTACACCTAGATACCTAAATGTGTTTTTGATGGAAATAAATCCTAATTAAGGATATTCTCATGGAGTGGTGTGTGTGTGCGAGTGATATGATGGAGGTGTACACTATATACTTGTTACAGGATAGGTCCTCCGGATGGACTGGATGTCGATGAATTCCATGGGTTTCATTCTAGGAAGCTATAAATGAGTAGTGGGAGATGTTTTTTTTGTCATTCTATTGGAACGTGGATGGTAATTTCTATATTTTTGGGTTCATCTATTGAATGAATCGTTATTCATAGTGGTAAAAATTTATTAATGAAATCGGTGACACTGAAACTCCTTAGTGGGGGAGTGTTTTTTTAGTCTTGGATTTGTAGAGAAAACAGTGGAGTGGATGTGGTGGGATAAATGTTCCAAAGAGAAACCATTGATTGACATTCTTGGGTTCCTCAAATAAGGACAGGTGGGCTATGGGTGTGGCAATTTATCGATCCAAGTGGTGGATTTAGGCTCGGGGTTATTTTGATAGAAATATGTGATGGTTTTGTTAGAGTCATTGATGAGAGAGATAATCCATGAAAATGACTGATGGTGATGGATATTGGGTGTTACATACTCATTAGAAGATTCAATTGGACTCGGATAGGTTCGTTTGGGTTATCTCATCATGTCTTTATATAAGATATTTATATTTTTTCATGTAAAGTAGTTGCATACCAGCAGTGACGTTCTGCATGTTTGGATAATGGAAATGGGATTCTAGGAATTAACCAATTATATTTAGTTTATGTATAGATAGTTTATGTTTTGGGTTAGGGTTGTTTATGGATTCTATAGAGCACGATGATGGCTTTGACGGTAGTGGATACCCTATTGATAATATTTTAGCAAAAGATAGGGAATGATTTTGGTAGGTGTGTTAGATCATGGTGGTATGACATATGTGAGAATGGTGTGGTATGTAAGGTTCAAATATGTTTTAATGTTATCAGGTAATGTGTGTCTCAAAAATGATGAAACACTTGTGAGAGGCCAAGATGTTCTTAGTCCAAAATTAGTAGATTGTGCATTCTTGTTCTATGTGGTTTCGATGCAATAGATGAATTCTAGTGTTGGGAGGATTTCCCATGGATGTTTGGTCTTGATTTGTTGGGAAACATGTTAGGTATTTTGTGAAAGGTGATTTTATGGATCTAGAATTCATTTCTATGGTGGAGGTGCTATCCACAGAATGGTTGTTGTGTTGAGGAAAGGCATATGGCTAGAGGTACTATAGTGGGTAAATGGTAGTTTGATAGAGTGACCAATGTTTTGGGGTAGATGTGATCAGGTAAGATCCATATCGGTGTTTCAGTTTGGGTGACAGGCATAGGCTCGGGTTTTGACCAGTGTAGCACCTTGAGGTGAAGGTTATTCTAGGGTTATTTTCAAAATGTTTCGATGTTGAATGTGGTTGTGGGCCTTGAGATGTGGACCAAAATTTGATAAGGGGTCATGGATGAAAAATTGTATGTTTATTTAGATGAAACTAGCATTGGTACACAATTAGAACCATTAAATAAGTAGGAAATTTGGAACAACATAATGTGGCCCATGTTTTTTTGGGAATATTAGACCAATGGTATTCTGATTGGATCTCCCAAGATAGTGTAGTGCCTTATTAGACCCCTTTTTGTGATTTGGTTTGGTTTAGTTACCTAGAATTTACTATTGAATTTCAAGATGGTAATGATGTGTTGAGATTAATTTGTTCCCTAAAAATTATTGGGTTCTTGATTATAGACTATGAATGAAAATCCTTTGGTGAGGATTGATTCGTGAGTTTGAGTGTGGTGATGGAATGTCCATCATCAAGATGAAAATTGGGAAAAGATGGTTGATTAGTGGGCCCATCGTTTGACCTTTAGTCTTGAATGATCAGTAATACCTGTCAGTGTACCATGAAGATGATAAATTTTTAGGAGGGGAGGTAATAAGATCCTGACAATTTTTGCAGGTGTTTCCTCATATAAATGTTTGTTAACCCCCCCCCCCCCATTTAATAAAACTTTTCTGCTTCAGGGGTGTACGTGATGTTTTGGTGGTGTCCAAGTGGTTATTAACATGGTTGGTGCATGGTTAGGACTAACTATGTTTTAGGCTAGGGAAATTGTGTGGCCATAACATCATTAAAAAAGGCTAGTTCACTGTCACCGTAAGGTTTTCCAAACTATTTGGGTGCTTATAGGAAACTATGGGCATGGACCATATTAGAACAAGGGAGCTGCATAGTTGGTGAACGGTTTGTTTAATCATGTGGACAAACCATGCATCCCTTAAAAAGTGGTAAATCCTCCCTTTCCATCCCAATATTATTTATTTCTCCCACAAATTTCTCCCCTTTTTGAAACAAAATAGCTAGGTTGACAAAATATCATCCCTCTATTCTTCCATTGGTGATTCTTCTTTGATTCATGGGTATTTGGAATTTTTTAATGAAAATAGATGCTCCAGGAAAGTCTCTGACTCTTTTCTTTTTATTTTCTGAAAGAGGATTGGTGTGTGGTTTTTTCACCTTCTAATCTGAAAACCCTTTAATTTTTCAATGTGTTCTTCATTAAAATGATAGTGTCTAGTTTAGTTCAGATCAAGGTATGGGATTTGTCTAGTAAGCATCTTCAAGTATGAATTATGCACTCTTTAAAATTTTTACCATAGTCTTGATATTTTATAAGTGTATATGGCTGTTCCAATTTATTACCTTACTACATTTGGTGTTATGTAGTTAGGAAAGCGATATTTTTAATTTTATTGATCTTCTAAACCCTCTACGGACACTGTTGGGTCCATTGATGTTTGATTCCATACCTAGGTCTTCCCTTGGGGTATTCCAAACCCTTAAGGATGGTGAGATAATTTTTTTAATCACTAAAATTGGATAATTAATAAGGTTAATGGGATGTGAATTATAGGTGGGTATCTGGGAAAAAGTTAATGGGATAATTAAAATTTTAAATATGTAACTTTTTTATTAATTATTAGAAGGATTTAAAAATGGGTAAATTAGGTGTTTTATATTTCAATCTAGTTATAATTTTTAATTAATAATATGATGTTTTGGAAGTGGGAATATTTTAGAAGGAGGAATTTTCCCCTATGTGATTTTATACAGTTTTTGTCTTATTAAATTTCAAATGATGATTTGAAATTTGGGTGTGGCTCACCTTTTTTGAAAAATTCATTAATGATTATTTGAAATGGTTGGAAAATGAAATTAATGCATGCGTCAAGGATTAGATTGTCAAAGAGGAAGACGTATGTTTAAAAAAAAGTGGCATCAAGTTAACTTCAATGAATATTTTAAATCATTATTTATGATAGTATTTGGTTATAAAGGTCCATTGATACCATATAAATTTAAATGATATAGGGGTTAGTGAGATAAAACCCATGAAGATTATATTGGAATGTTAACATGGTTTATGAAATGAACTTAATTGTGAATGGGCTTCGTTGATGGAGTACCATAAGGCAGTTTTTGGAATAATGGTATATGTGCTAATGAGATATAATTGTAAATGATAAATATGATTAATGGTCACAATTTTTATTTCGTAAATATTTTTTGTTTAAAGAACCATGGTAACATGGTTGAGTGGTATGTGGGGCATGGAATCAAGGTTATACGTCATGGATCTCGTTGGTATGAGGTTCTAAAAGCCACAATTATAATGCCTTGATTTGAGAGTTTTACTAAAGTTGTTAACCCCAATAAAATAATGCATGTTTTGAGGTGTTGTACTGAGGCTTTATTCCATTAAAGGATTAATTTTATGGGAGTACAGGGAATGTGGATCGCATGTAATAATTACGTAATGTTGGGTTCAGATATCGGACTGAGGCTCTATACGTCTCAAACATGTGGGCATGGACTGATTACCACACTGAGGATTCTGGGTATGTTAAGAAATTATGATTACTGAATTCCCTTCGGATTTAATGTGTATACCCCCTTTTTCATTGGATTGGGTATCTAGTGTGATTAAAGAATTTTCAGTTAGTTGGTTACTCCTTGTGAACATGAGGAATAATATGGTTATTTTATAGTCACATAAATTTGAGACCTATTTATGTTTATTTAGTTATCTTATTTATTACTACACTTATCTTATCTACAAACACTATTTTACAGACTGGATATTTCTTAAGACATCGTTGGTGGTGGTGTACTAATTGGTATTCAAATAGTGCTCGAGCTTCCATTGAACTTGGGAACCCGATCAGATGCTACTTTTTTAATATATTGTTTTGGGATAGGGACCTAGTGTCTGGTTATGCATGGGATGATGGATTGGATCAAGGGAGGTCAGCACCGGGATGGAACACAAGTCCGTGTTCAGGGTATTTTTGGTACTTTTGTTTTTTATTTCGTTTGTATGAATTCCTGATATATAGAGTATTCATATAATTTTCATGTAATGTTTTTCTTGTTATAATAAAAAAAATTCACTTCTGTCCATTTATTTTTTTCTTATGGTTATTATAAATGTTTATATTATTTCTTTTGTGTAATATATTGGGTATGTAGGTATAGTCTCCCCAACATTTCTCCATACATAACACCCTGAACACAAGATGTTATTCCGTTATTAATATCATCATTATTATTCTTATTATTTTAATAAAATAAATTATATTTACTTAGAAGGATTCAATAAATAATAACACACGAGAAATATTTCTATTATTAAAACATGAATACATTATATACTAATAAGGATAAAGACTAAAATGAATCCATAAAACTCATTAAAAGCCCTAGATGAACTAATGGACCACCTCCCATCAACACAATAAGACAAATTATGTAACCTGTGACCCTCTAATGTACCATAATACTAATATCAATGGAATTAATATTAATGTGAATAATGGGAACTAATGGGATCAATAACAATATTGTGATGAATTAAAACATGAAATATTTCATAATGGGTCACTGAATACCCAATTACATGTGTATTTATACAAATTATTATGAATATTTTAAAATTGTAGCCATGTTCATTTTTAGTGACCATTTATGTCTTTTATAACCATTGGGTTTTATTTTAATTTATCTATTACTTTTGATAAAAACATAAGTAAATTTCAAATAATATTTTCAAATAATATAAAATTATGAAATTATTAATTGTGATTTGAATGTTTTTTTATAATAATAGAATTTAATATAAATAAAATATTTTATTTCTAAATAAGAAATGAGAAAAAATTCATATAAAAAATTATTTAAATGATCAAAATGATAAATATATATATTTTTCATTTATAATTTTATTTTCTTCAGAAACCTTTTACAAAAATTGGTGGAGAACCACCACTATGGGCATCCCTCACCACTTCTCAGGTGGCCATGCCAATCTTTTAATGTATTATCCCCATGTATATACTCAATCAATATCATTGCTCGAGAAACGAAATTCTAGTTCGTGTATAAGGCCTCTAAGAAAAATGTCCTTATATAGGATTGGTGAAGGCTATGTAGGAACCCATGTATAAGGCTCCTTGTGGGTGGGTGTGCTTGTGACATCGAAGGAATGCATCCACATCCGTCCTTATAATGTGCCCACAGAAACCTATTAGTTTTGATGTGGGATGCATTTTTGTAATAAAATCAACTTGAGCAATTCAATTAGGACCAAAAAAATCTCAGTAATCCACATTGAAATCTAGACTGAGCTCCTCATTTTCCCCTTATTTAAACAATGGTGTTTTATCCCACCCATCCAAACTGACCAGATGCGATCCTATAATCTTCTCAAAACTCTCGGCCGACCCTTTCCATTAATATGATAGGGTTCTTTCTGACCAACCAATTAGAATAAGATATTTTTATTTGTTCATTTCTTTAGTGATAATCTCCCTCATTGAACCCTACCACATCCTGTACAAGTAGGTTGTTGTCGCCTGTTTAATCTCCATCATCAAATTAACCTTCCACCATGTCCCATATCATATTAAATTCAATAATAAAATAGAATAAATGATTTAATTTAAACTTAATTATTTTGAAAATGTTCCCTGGCTTCCCTAATAAGAATTAAATATAAGTATATATATGTCTTTATATTATTTTTGATTTCATTATGAATTTCATAATTTATCATTGTCTTTTAAACATTATAGAGTCATCTTTCGAATCTATTTTCAAATTTATGATCCAACAACTTGAAATAATATATATATATATTATAAGAAACAAAATAACCCAATAGGCTTTTCAATTAACAATCCAATTTTATATGAAATGTTATCATTATACTTTATTTAAACTCTATTTTCACCCTTTAAAAGGACTAAAATTTCACCTCCAAGCCAAACCCACTTCCCTCATTACCTTCTCCAACATCCTTTATCTTCTTTTTCAAATCATGTAAGGGTCATTTTTATATTTCATCTATATAAGTATATATTTATAATTTTAATTTAACAAAATCATGTTCGGTTTTTCATTTTATTCAATCAAACACAAATATGATTTAAATCAATACATAATTAAATTTATATATATATCTAGTGTATATATATATCTTTATTTATCTATTTATATTTCTATTTCTATATAATTAAAAAGGATTAATCATTTATTTTAAAATTTTTATACAATGATTTAACATTTTAATGAATCATGTCATAATCAATTTATTTTTTAAAACAATAATATGATAAATTGTTATTATTTACTTTAAATTGTATTAATTACTTCAAATTGTTCTCATTAAATTGCTTAGTTTAATTTTTTTGTTCATAAATTAAATCTCAATGTGATAAGGGGAAAATTTTATGACAATTATTTTATGTGTATTTTTCATTAATAATGATATATGTTATCATTTGATATGATAATTCTAAATAAAACCATTCATTTCATTTGTGTAATGATTTTTTAAATACTCGAATGTATATTTTTTACAATAAATGGCCATAATCAATAATACATGACATATAATTCATGAATTTGTTCTAATTAGTTTTTTATATATGTGTATTGAATCATATATACCTAGGAAAGTATTGTTTAACTCATTTTATGATAGAATGTTTAGAAAAATCTATGTATTCATTAAAATATTATAAATTTAGTAAATCCAATTTATTAAATGTTTTTTTAAATTAAGTTATTAGCGTAAATTTATTTCTAGAATATGTATTCAATGTTTTTAAAGAAGAAAACTTAGTGAATAATATATACAAACATAGAGAATGGTTAATGTTTTTTGATAAAATCATGCACTTGAACTTTGTAAATATGGAAGGGAATTAGGGAGTGAATGTGACCCTTAGAAATTGGGTAGGCCCAAGAAAACATTTGATGTTTCAAGTGGAATCAGTGTTTTTTTCATTACCCTATATATAGTTCTTTGAAAAATCATTGGAATATGTTTAATGTAATTTTTTAATGTAAATATTTTCATAAGTGTTGTAGTATTTTTAAGGAGTATGTAATTTCAATAAAGTTTTCAGAAGGTATTTCTAAATTGTTTTTCGAAATTATTTTCAAAAGGCTATTTTAAAAGCGATTGTTAAAGAATTTATATTCCCTTACTGGGAATAATAATATCTCATCATATGTTTTTAATTTATTTTTCTTCAGTTTAGTAGATTTACTTTGAACTATTATTCTTATTAAAGAAGGAGAGCACTTATATAATTTTTTTATTTCATTTTATTTTTTATAGTTTTTTATGTTGTATTACACGAATCTAATTCTCTAAAACATGGACTGCTAAAAGTTATTGGAACATAATAAATGTTTTATATTTGTTTGGATTATTTTTTAAAAAATACACAACATTTATTTGAGTTGAACCTGGATGTGCAGGTTTGGGTCATTACTTTTGGTATCATCGGAATTTCTATATAATTTTAGAAATTTATATCAGAATTTAATAATTGAAATATTCGTCCTTAGAAAACTTTCTTTTCGTCAAGATTTATAGATAGAAGGAAGAAGATCACAAAAAATTATTTTTTCTCATCCAACTGCATTACAAGAAAAGGTAATTTTAAATTCATGATTTGACGATTATGAAACCTTAATATACATTATATTATCTTTTAAAAATCATTACGAAATCTTCAATACAGCTAATATAATCTCATTATTTTGAAGAATGGGAATTTTTTATTTTTCATCATGAATTAACAAATTCCATTCTATGCATGTTATGAAAAATATTTTGGTGTCCTTTGAAAATGTTTCACCTTATCTGAACAATTTCTATCCTTAGTATACCATCTAGAAGATAAAAAGAGTGGGTTACCTTTGTGCAGACTATCTATGTAAATTTTTTTGTTTCATTTTATATGGGATAATTAACAACATTGAGGCTTTCCAAGATGAGTTAGTTTGGTTGTTTAAAAAAATTAAGTCCACTCAGAAATCATTATGATTTCCCCCCCTCAAGCCTCCTTCTCAAGATCATTCCACTGTTTACTTGAGTTTGATACTAGTTGTTAGTGTTTTTTCTTTCAAAAAAATATGAGGAACTTTAAACTACTCTAATGATTAGTTTAACTGGATGAAACCTACCCTTTCATGAGAATCACCAACATTGGATATTCTAGTGATGTTATGAATGAATTTTTTTAATTTAGCATTGATATTTATTAATGATGCATTTTTTATATTGGAACATCAAGATTGGTGTCTGAAAGATTAAGGATGTGGGAGAGTCTGTAAAAATGAATTATGAGGGCACAATTATGTTAAGGGGAACGAGAGTGTAATGCCCCAAACCAATGATGTAATTATTTCATTAATATTATTATTATTATTATTATTTATAGTAAAAATGTTATTAATTTATATGACTTAAATAAATAAGAACATATGTGAAATGTTTCTGTTTATATAACACTAATACATTACATCATTACAAATCTAAATAGCACAACTAATCTATAAAACTCATTGCAAGCCCTAAAAGAACCACCAGAACACCTCCAATCAACAAAATATGACTCATTGTGTAGCCTTCAACAATTGGATCTACCATAATTTGAAAATCAATGAAAATAAGAATAAGGTGAATACTCAGAACTAAAGTGGTGAATATAACCATTATAAAGAATTTAAACTCCAAATAATTCTTGAAATTCAATAAAATGCCCTATGATATATGTATTTATACAACTTTTTTGAACATTGGAAAATTAATGATGTTAGAATTTTTTGTGGCCATTGATGTTTATAAATACTTATGGGTTTTCTATTAATTTATCTTTTAGATATTTTAAGAAATATCAATAAAATTTAAAATATTATTTTCAAAAAATAAAAACAATGAAATTAGTAGTTAATATTTGAAGGTATTATTTTATAACTTCAGAATTTAATCATAAGATAATTATAAATTTTCAAATAATAAATGAAAAAGTAAATTTTCATTATAATTTAAAAGATTAAAGTGATAAAAATTTATATAATATTCTTTTATATTGATATTTTCCTAAGAATATTTTTATAGAAATTGGTGGAGAACGACCACTAAAGGTATGCCACACCACTTCTCATGTAGTAAGGATTAGCTCTCAATAGAGGATCCCCATGTATATCCCTAAGAAAACCTAGCACTCAAGAAACCTGAGTTAGGCCCGTGTATAAGGAATCCAAGAACATTACCTTGTATAGGTGCGCCAAAGTCTGGGTAAGAGCCCCTATATATGGATCCTAATGTGTGTGTACCTGTGATGTTGAAGAAACATAGCCGTATTCAACCTTATAAGGTGGGAAAAAAACCAATCAATATCAATGTGGGATGTTTCTTTTCAGGAAAAGCAATATGAGATGTTCAATTTACACAGAACACATCTTAGTCATCCACTCTGTAATATTGATCAGGATCATTATATTGCCATTATTTAAAATATGAAGCTTAATCCCAACCATCCAAATATACCTGATGTGATCTAGTCATCAAATAAAATCTCTCAGTCAGCCCCTTCATATATACTGTTAAGATTATTTCTAGCTGACAGATCAGACTCGGATGATCTGAACCATTAATTACTTTCCAGGTCATCTCCCTTATTGAATCCTATAACATCCCAAACTAGAAATTCAATGTCGCTAGTTTAATCTCCATCATCAAAGTCACCTTCCTCCATTGTCCATCTCAGATTCTATTCCCAATAAAAACAACATGAAATATTTAATTTAAAGTGAACCCTTTTAAAAAAAATACCTCATTTCCTCCGTAAGATTCATAAAAATATATATGAATTTGAATTATTTTCAATTTATTTATGAATTACACAATTTAAAAAAGTTGTTTCAACCTTTCACTACTAGAAATTGGGTCATTTGCAATGGGGTATTTGTGATAGGGTCTCATCACAAAAACATCATTGGAGAAAATGGCGTCGCAAAAAATACTATTTGTGATGATAAATTCTCCCCTCGAAAATAGTTCAAAGTTGTTTTTAAAAAAAATATTGCGACGGGATGGTCTTAAATAACAAAAAAAATAATAAAAAATTTAATATTAATAATATTAAATAAAATAATATTAATAATAGTATTAAGAATAAAAATATTATTATTAATAAAAAATATTAGGAACAATATTTAAAATAATAATAATATATTGTAATATAATGTTAATATAATAAAATAAATACTAAAATAATATTACTAAAATAATAATATCAATAAAATTAATATTAATAAAATATTAAAATTATAAAAAATTATAAAATACTATTAACCTCAATATTTAAAAAATTATAAAAATTTAATAATTACAAAATAATAATAAATAATAATAATTTTTTTAAATAATAAATAAATAATAATATATATGAAATAAATAAATAGATAATAGAGTATTTAAAATATGAAAAATTAAATAATTAATTAAATCATAAAAATGCTATATTTATAGCAACTTAAAAAACATAGTATATAGAAATGTAAGATTATTATATTAAAAAATATTAAATTCAAATGATTTATCATAAAAAGTAAATATTTCACTGAGGGGGAGTGTCATTTGGAGGAGCTGGAGGAGGTGGTGGAGGGAAATCCATCCCTGAATCATGAGTCCGGCTTCACAAGTAATCCATCTTCTTTTTATGTTGTTTTGACTTTAATCGATGCATCTCCTCCTATTATAGATGCTAATTTTAATCGAGTTCGTCCTAGTCCATATGCATATTCTCTATAATCTAACACTGAGCTCATAGCTACTCCTGATACTAGGTGTATATGGTGATGAATCTCAATGATCTCCTTTGGATTTTCATGCCAACATAACAATGGTATCATAATAACTATCCTTCATACGTGAAGATCCAAAACCAACAAGTTGGCATTTTTTAAGGTATATTGGGTTGCCTACATCCATGATACCTTAGAAAAAAATGGTGCACTGGTCTTATTATCATTTTTGTCCTAACTCTAACTCTGTGTCTAAGATGTCGCGACCTAATATGACTCTTCAATTTAAAATTAAAACTAAAATAGTTAAAAAATAAAATGTTGTTAATTTTAATACTCAAAAAGAAATTTACTAACCATAATCTAATGTTGGCGATCACCATGAAGATCTCCAATGATAGGATCACTTTTCGTCCACTTATAATTGTTGGACCCTATAATATTAGGCTTCTCGACTACCTATATGAATATAAAATAAAATTTTTACATTTAAAGATATGTAAATTAATAAAAAAGGGAATTACTGAATGTTCCATATGCATATTGAATGTAGAACTACCATCTCGATGTGTTACCTCCTATCTATCTCAGTTTTTTAATCCTACTGATGGTATCCCTTAAAAACGATCACCCATACAGTTTGAACATAATCCTTTCCAATCCTGAGATGAAATACAATCAGGTTGGTCGGTGCACCAAGACCGATCAAACTCTGTGACTCCTACTTTTTTCATGTCTATCCTCTTTAATTTTTGAAAAAACTAACAAAAATACTGAAACACACACCCCTCTCATGCCTTTTATATATTTTCACTTTTTCTCTCATAGATTTTATAACATAAACCCTACAAACAATTAATTTTATGAAGTCATTAATTAAATAAATATCAAAATATTTTTTTACTAGCCAATGATCGAACATGCAATGCTGAACATCTATAGTAATCTGATCCCATGTAACCTATGTCCTAGAAAAATAATTTTTCAATTTATTAGTATCCTATATAATTTCTAAAATGAGAAATTCTATAGAAAAAGGGAGAATAATCAAAAAATTATTAAGTAAATTAATGTTAAATAATGAGAACTAACTAAAATACATTGATAAACATAAAATTACATTTGTGGATTGATACCATGACATGAACATCGCTCTGGGATAGGGTTTGTAATAATCAATCAAACAACACCATGCCCCCTCTAAGTCCTCCCAGAAATACCAGTAGTTTGAGGTTCAGATGATCCAAAATTCTATTAGTCGTGAGGTAGATCAGCCTCCTGACACTCACAAAATATATTCGACTATATCTGAAACAAGAAATAACTTTTGTTAGAAAATGGTTGAAAAAATATTATATATATATAATAATATTATAATCAATATTTAACCTTTTCAATCATAGTCTTTATATATGGAAGTTTCAATATCATCATATTTTTCCCCATTATCATCAATTTCTATATGAGTTTCAGTTTCATCTAATATTGTTATTTCAAATTTATTTGTTACAAATTTAATATCATCATCACTATAAACCCTTAATTTTGGGGTGTCATCATCAGTATTCATGCCACTTCACAAAAAAGATGTATTTTTTAATGTCTCTTGAAAAATTTCAATTCCTTTCACTTCAGAAGAACCATAGTCACATTGAATAAATTTATTTTACTAAGAGTTTATTTTTATTATGCCCCACAAATCCCCCACCTCTTTTGATGTTGAACGATAATATTCATAATAAATTTATGTTCTTTATGGTCCAATAAAAATGGTTCATTTTCTTCTATAAATCTTTTATATTTAACATCAGTGATTTCATGGATTAGAAGAAAACATAAGCCTCTCTTAGTATCCAAACACTGAAATTTAGACATTGTTATATAATTTTTCCTAGATTACAAAATTCAATAATCTATTCGATCATGTAATAAAATTATACTTCAATTTCACTATGATGATATCATATCAGGAAAACACCACTATTTGTTATCTTTTTTGATTCCCTATATACATATTTATGAAATATGAAACCATTCACTACATATGGATTATAAGATTTAAATATTTAGGATAGTGGGTAACTCAATACTCACAATCATTTATCAATATTATTAGAACATTGAGATACCTGAAAATTTGTAAAAAGTTTATCAATTTAATATGTAATAAATCAATTTTATATATTGACCAATAAATAATTTAGGTTACCAGTTTTTTAAACTAGTAGGAAAAATTATTTTTTCGACGTTCATGATGAGGAGCTACTATAATTTAGGGGAACTATTTATTGACATGATTATCATATAACCTATATATATAATAATAATAATTTTCAGTAAAAAATATTTTAGAATATCTTATCAGATAACTCACGGTACAAATGGTGTCATTTCATCATAGTTGAGTAGAACATATGTATGAGATATATGATTTGTATCATCTAAAATCGATTATTCATGAACTCTACGAAATCCATGTTCTAGTTGATTACAGAATTATAATTGATATCTCATTTCCACATCAACATTTACCTCATTATATCCCATTATGTTATGTTTTGAGGGATATTTAAATGGAAAATAATGAGAGAAGAAAAGATTAAATTTCCTCCTATAAAGAAGCTTCTCTAACTAATCCTTCAACTGATTCTCTGTCATGTACTTTTTTCATCAATTTATTTATACATTTCTTCAATGTGTATATCCATCAGAACTTTAATTGGCCTCCATATATTTCATCATGTGGAATATGTAACATAAAATGTTCCATTGAGTCAAAAAAAGAATGTGGGAATATTTTTTAATGTTTACATAAAATTAAAACATCATCTTTTTACATTATTCTTATTGCATCATAGTCTATTATCACAAGAAAAATATCTTATATAAAATACAATTTTTATATTAGTGCATCCCAAATATTAGTATTCAACAACCCTATTAATCTAATTAGCATATTTCTTTCCATTATTACATGACATTCATGAATTTTTAATTTTATAATTTGGCCATTCTCTGACTCATTTACAAAAATTAAAAATGTAACCATATGGAATTCTCAAATACACAATCCACTAAAAATATAATAATTGATTATCATCAGAAAGTGTATAATCTTCTTTTGGATTCATTAAATTCTATGATCTTATATCTTAAATTAGTTCAGGTTCTGATCTATAAAAATTTGGGGAAGACCTAATCGTGCCTTTAAATTATCATTGATATTACCCAGTGTATCCAAATATGTATATATATATATTATCAATATAGTTATTATCATTATTTCTAAACTACTAAATTTTATGAACCAATAAATTAGACAAATATAGAAGATCTAAAAATGCTCCATTTTATCCAATTGACTTTTCCCAATGCCATTAAATTTTTATTGTTCTATAGTTGTTCCATATATACTTGGAGGTTATAAAGAGACAAATTGTTTTAACTCTGTACATGAGATAATTTTTTTAGGTGCATATATTTCAATTTTTCTTTTTATGAAATGGTATTTGTTCTTTCTAAAAATGATGATCAGTTTGAAGGAATTTGTGACGATATCCAAAAAATAATTTTTTCTTACATTGATGAGCATAAATTCTTTATTATACCTTATAATGTATGGACATGATTTTAGACCATTTTAAGTCTAATCAGAAAATATGTCATATTTCAGGAAGTCACTAATTGTCCACGTCAATTTAGGTTTCAATATAAATATTTGTTTCGTAGAAAAATTATATATTCTGACAACATTGCTCCATAATAAATTTAACTCTTCAATCAACGGTTTCAAATAACCAGAAATATTCTTTTTCGGATCTCCTAGAATTAAATGGCAAAAAATATATATAGATTATTCATCAACATCCTAGGAGGTAAATTTTATGGAGTTATAAAGACATGGCAACATGAATATTGATTATCATAAGAAAGAATTGATAAAACCGTCTATAGAAAAACCAAATAGCATGTTTTAGGCATCTGAAGTAAAAGATAGATTTAGATGATCAAAATTATTCCCTGAATCACCAACACATGTATGATTTAATATTTTGTCGGTTGAAATATTGGTTTTGTGCCATGATGTCAATGTCGATTTGTTCTTAGATATAATTAAATGTTATACTCTAGGTTTAAGTGGTAAACACATCAATTTTTTTTCACGTATCAATCCAGACATCCCTAGTGGAGCCTCATTATACCTCAATTGTACAAATAAGGGAAAACTATCCAAAAAATAATTTTTACCATAATATTGAATGAAATTATTTGAACATACATCAATTTTCTCATAACACAGACCCATATTATGAACTAGACTCTTACACTGATAGAAATGTGTAGGAAATACATTTCCTTCAGGTAATATTGTTTTAACCAAATAGAATATCTCATCAAAATAGCTATGTGATATTTCATTATATCATATAATAACTATAAATTTTACAAACATTTCAAATAATCATACCTTATAAATAGGATATAAGGCATCCTCAAAGGACCTCAACAACTCGTAAAATTGAGATTGTTCCTAATCAACAGTAAAATAAACATCATCATGAGTTTCAGTCTGTCGAAAAGATGGACCTTCCACCTCATGTAGTAAATGTTTAAACTCTAATGGATCTAGAATTAAATTATAAGTTTCTTCTATAGATTTGTGTTCACAATGTGGATACCAAAAATAATAATCTGTTCGAAACCTAAAAATAAATATTTGACCCCCAATATTTTTAATTGTTTTAAACATCCTTAGAGTATATTTTGTTCCATGATAGTTAATTATCCCTTCTAAAACAAATTATGGTATTGATGATGTAATTGATTGGAAATATTCAACACCCTGAATATATATAGGATTATTACCAAAACATTTTTGATTATTTTATGGAATTATCCATGAGTGGTCATCAAATAATGGCTTTTATAGACCATATTATTCCATATCTCTCAAAAAAAATATAAAATAATTTCTTACGATTAATTTCATATAAAAAATTCAATCAAAAAAATAAAATTATTATTAAGTAGTACTAATTATTTCGAATTATTCCTAGCTATTCCATATTTTTAATAATTATTACTAATTATTACTAATTATAACTAATTATTATAAATTATTACTAATTATTAAAATTTATTATTATTTATTACTATTTATTACTATTTATTACACACAATTCCTATTTATGACTAATTATTTCTAATTATTTCTAATTTTTCTTATATTTACAATAAATTATTATTTATTAATGGTTAATCATATCTATTACTCATTATTCATATTTATTACTAATTACTCAAATTTAGTACTTATTATTCATATTTGTTACAAATAATTATCACTAAGTATTCTTATTTGTTAATAATTATTATTACTAACCATTACGAATTATTAATATTTATTACTAATTTTTCTAATTTATTACTAATTCATACTAATAATTATTAATTCTAAGTAATTAGTACAGTGTAAAACTAATTATTACAAATTATTACAAATTAATCATATTTATTAATAATTCATCCTATTTATTACTAATTTTTACTAATTTTTACTAATTGATCCTATTTATTAAAAATTAATTATATTTGTTACTAATTAATCGCATTTATTACAATTTATTACTAATTATAACTAATTAATCCTCTTTTACTACAAATTAATCTTATTTATTAATAATTAATAATTTTTATTTGTATTTATTACTATTTGTTACTAATTATTAATTTTTATTACTAATTATTCATATTTATTCTTAATTAATATTATTTATTATTAATTACTACTAACTACTACTAGTTATTACAAATAATTCATATTTATTACTAATTACTCATATTTAATACTATTTAATATTATTTATTACCAATTAATCCTATTTATTAATAATTAATCCTTTTTATTCCTAATTATTTCAAATTAATCCTATTTATTCCTATTTTTAACTAACTAATCTTATTTATTACTGATTATTAAAATGATATTCCTATTTTTCATATTTTTTCCTATTTTTAAAAATTATTCCAAATTATTCCTATATATTATGTTTTATTATTAATTATTCATATATATTTCTATTTAATCATTATTATTATTATTAAATCATATTTATAACTAATTATTATTAATTATTACTATTTAATAATAATTACTCCTAATTACTACCAATTATTACTAATTAATCCTATTTAATCATATTTATCACTAATTATTACCAATTTTTACTATTTATTACTATTTATTACTATTTATTCTAAATTAGTACAATTTATTCCTAATTATTTCTAATTATTTCTTTATTTCTATTTATTAAAAATTATTAATATTTAATAATAATTTGTACAAATTATTTTTATATATTTATATTTATTACTAGTTATTCCAATTTATTACTAATTATTCCTAAATATAATTATTTATTCATAATTAGTACGAATTATTACTATCTGTTATAAATTATAACTAATTAATCCTATTTATTACAATTTATTTCTATTTATTACTACTTATGCATATTTATTAATAATTAATCAATTATTACAATTTGTTACCAACTATTTCTAATTATTACTAGTGATTACTAATTACTCATATCTATTCCAAATTATTAATAATTATTCTTATTTATCACTATTTCTTACTAATTATTTTTAATTATTACTATTTGATACTATTTATTTCTAATTAATTCAATTTATTACCATTTAATACTACTTATTACTATTTAATCTTATTTATTACTATTTATTCCTAATTCCTACTAATTATTCCAAATTATTACTAATTCCTACTAATTACTTTTAATTACTATGAATTACATCTAATTAATCCTAATTATTTTTATTTATTCCTATTTATTCCTATTTAATACAAATTATTACTAAATATTTTTAATTACTACTAATTATTCCTAATTATTACTATTTATCTTTAATTATTCTTAATTATTCTTATTTATTGCCAAATATTCCTATTATTCCTAAATAATACTAATTATTCCCAATTATTCTTTATTATTCTTATTTATTAATGTTTATTCTTAATTTTTTCTATTTATTAATAATTATTATTAATTAATCCTATTTATTACTATTTATTCATAATTATTAATAATTAACACTATTTATATCAAATTATTTCTATTTATTACAAATTACAAAAAATTATTAAAAATTAATATTAATTGATCCTATTTATTCCTATTTATTACTCATTATTACTATTTATTAATAATTATTACTGTTTATTCTTAATTATTAGTATTCAATCCTAATAATTCCTAGTTATTAATAATTATTACTAATTATTCCTATATATTCATATTTCATCCTATTTATTCAAAATTATTACAATTTAGTACTAATTGTATATATTTTTTACTAATTATTCATATTTATTCATATTTATTACAAATTATTCCTATTTATTATTAATTATTCCTGTTTATTACTATTTATGGTTATCTATAACTAATTATTCATATTAATTAAAAATTATTTTTATTTATTACTATTTATTCCTAATTATTAATAATTATTTCTATTTATTCCTAATTATTAATATTTATCCCTATTTATTCTTAATTATATCTAATTATTTCTGTTTATTATTAATTTTTACTATTTATTACAATGTATTACTAAATACTGCTAATTATTATTAATTACAACTAATTATTAACACTTAGCTCTAATTGTTACAATTATTTAGTATTTATTACAAATGAAACACCATATGTTTAAAAATAAGTAATGAAAAATAAAACTATATAATTCTAATTTAATTTAATTTAATTTTCACTAATTATCAACATTTATAATTAATTTATAATTATAAAAATTATATAAAAATAACAAACAATAGCTAAATACCTTAAAATAATGTCATTGGTATGATGTCTGTCTGAAAATCACTGTGCTTTGAAATATTATACAGTGAAAAAATTTCATGAACAAATATAACAGATCAGAGAGAGTGGAGTTTAGATTTGGGTGAAATGGAAAAACAAATGTGGGGTATATATATGTTAGATTATATTCTACCAGAGTTTTTACGATGGGACCCATTGCGAATACTAGAACACCTATTAATTAGGAACAGTGGTTAAAAAGGTACTTGTGATGGCTGCTTATACCTGTTGTGAATACTCTTCCCTTGGTTTGAGGCATAGTGTGCGCCAAACCTTTTGTGATGGTACACCTTTTCCCTTTGCCAAGTATTAGTTATTTTCCATGAGAAAAGGATCCCCTCACAAATAAATCCTCCTAACAAACTATTTATGATGGGACCCTTCCCCGGTGCAAATTACCTTTTGCAAATAATGGTTTTTTAGTGTTTTAGAGTTGATTTTTGAATCTCTTTTCAACTTTTTGGATCCCTCAAAATAAAATATAAAATGTATATATATATATATATATATATATATATTATAAAAAAATAAACATGCTTTTCAATTTTCCATTTGATTTAAGAATAAATTTAATATTTCTGTTTTATTTAAACTATCCTTTTCACAATTTGAAACACCTAAAATTTCATCTCTAAGACAAACCCTACATTATCCTTGCCTTATTCAGTAGCATTTCTCTTCTTTTTCAAATCATTTAAGGGATATTTTTAAATTTCAATTTATATAAATATATTTTTATTGTTCTAATTTTATAAAATCATGTATGTTTTTCCATTTTATTCAATAAAAACATACTAGATTTACAAATATATATATATATAGTGTATATATATAAGAATATTGTTCTATTTAAATTTCTTTTCCTTAAGAGATAAAAAGTTTTACTCATTTAATGTAGAATTTTTTTCAAGGAATCAATGTTCTATTGAATCACATCGTAAGCTATTTATTTTTTAAAACAATAATAAAAATTGGTTTTCTATTGTTTGGTTCAAATTAATTCCTTCAAATTATATTTATTAGTTCCAATTTTTTACTTCAAATTTCTTTCTTTAAATTTCTTAGTTTATTTTGGATCATTTATAAATGAAATCTCTATGTGATATAATGATCATCTTCTGATTATTATTTTAAGTGTATTTTTCATTCCAAATGATCATTTTTATACTTTTATGTGCTAATTATAAATAAAACCTATCATTTCATGTGTACAAAGTCATTTTACATACATGAATGTCAAAATTTGTATAATATATGGTCATACACAATAATATAAGACCTATGATTCATGTGTTAGTTCTTATGGGTTGGGTATATAAGTGTATCGATTCATATTTTACTAGAAAATTATTTTTGAACTAGTTTTAGGTGATAATGATTATAACATTATAAGTATTCATGAGAAGTGGAGAAAGTCAGTTACTCCAATTTATCATAAGCTTTATTAAATTAAGTTATATGTTTAAATTTAATTTTTTATCATATGTTGTTAATGTTTTTAAAGTATAATAACCAGTAAATATTGTTTGTATACATAGAGAAAGCATAAAATGTTTTACTGAAATGCAGAACATGAATGTTGAAAATATGGTAGGGTGCCTCGGAGTAAACCCATCTTTTAACAAGTGGGTAAGCCCAAGATAAACTTCAATGTTTTAAGTTTCCTAAGTGTTATGTTTTCAAGAGCTTGTATACAGTTTTCAAAAAAATCACTAGAATGTGTCTAAGTAATATTTTAATCATACTTTCTTTAAAAACTGCTATAGTATTTTTAATTTTTAATTAATTTCAATAATGTTTAAAATGGGAATTTCTATATTTATTTTTGGAAATTATTTTCAAAAGAATATTTGAAAAATAATTATCAATTATTTTAAGACCCCTTATTTGGAAAAATAATTTCTCACCTTATTTTTTAATTTATTTTTGTATGTTTATTGGGTATACTTTGCGAAGTGTATTTCATTATAGACTTAGTGCACTCAATGAATTTAAGTTATTTCATTTTATGTTTTACAATATTTTAAGTTGTATGAAATGTATATAATTATCCAAAATATAGACTAGTAAATGTTCATTGTAGGTACGGATTTTTTTGTATTTGTTCCTTTTCTTTTATAAAAAAAATACAAAACAATTATATGAGCTGAATTCGGAAGCACGGGTTCATGTCTTTACAACATAGACTCCCATTCCAAGTTGGAAACCTCTGGCATTGGGGAGGTGCGCCTGAGGTCATGTGATGACCCAACTCAGGGAACCAGATATAGGGGCCACAAGACAATGGATGTTACACTGGTATAATTGATATATATGTGATTCCCATATATAATTTGAATGAAAAAATTACAACATAAGTTTTTATGAAAACATCATTATTCTCTCTAGCATATCTTTTCATGTCATTCATAGAATTGTTACATGATATCTAGGAACAAAATCCAATTAAGGGTTAGCTCAAATACCCTATAAGAATAACATAAATAAGAAACTATCATGAATAAATAAATAATTATCAATAAGGAAGAAAAAATATGGAAAATAAATATCTGAACACACATTCCAGTTAATAAATTACTTGCCTGTCTTGATTGAATAAGGCATAATCAAAATTAAAAGGTAATTAATAGAAAACCCATTCCCTTTAATCATTAAACTGATAATCAAATGCATTTAGAGATATTCTAATAGTGAATATCTAATGGATAAAAATAAATAAATTCTTAATGAAGAAAATTCCTAATTATTAGACATCATGATCCCAAATATCATTATACCTCTTCTGTCAATGTTATTCACAAGATAGTTTGAAATGGATGTGTAGATATACCCAAGAAACTATTTAACTAAGGATTTCCATTAGACTCATCAGATAAGAATAGTTATGTATCAATGGGGTATCTATAACCAGGACCCTTCTCAATCTATTTTTTCAATACATTCCCCATATATCGAATGCTCAATTTAATCAATGAACAATATTCCTTATTAATAAAATTTATATTGACTGTGGAATACATAATAAAAAACCTTCTCTGGTAAATCAAAAAAAATTAAATGTAAAATGACATATTTAGAAATGATATAATGTTTAATTAATATGTATATTAATTATAAATAATATAGATATTTAGTGTTAATGTAATTTCCATTGATAATAAGAAAATATATTTTTCAAGGGGAAGAGGATGATTTCAGAAATTACACAAGAAAGTGAATTAAACAACTTTTCCTGGATGAAATGATCATAAAAAATATTGATAAATTATAAGGATGGTATCAATAAAAACGTATCCACAGTAGATCATAAGTAAATTAAATGGTTGATATCATTAATTAAAAAAAGCTCTAGAAAATATCTTTCAAAACATTCTGGAGGAAAATAAATTTTTACATTGAAAAAAAATTTCTAAGGAAAAATGATAGAAAAATATTTTGAAAAAAAACCTTTGAAATATATGAAAAACACCTTAAGTAATTTATCATTCATTATTGTTGGAAATTGTTTACATTTTGCAAAAAAACATTCCTTTCACACTGTTGTAAAATGGCTAAAAAGTGCATCATTTAAAAAATGAAGGAAGTTTCCTTTCGATCCATTATTTAAAAATTCAAATAACAAAAAAAATTCATTAATAATTCATTTATGAACTATTAAATAAATATTTCATCCTTATAAAATATTTATAAAATATTTATTTGGATGAAAAAAATTCCATTAAAGATAATAATAATGTAAGATCTTCTTAAAAACATTTTCCCGCTAATTTAATGTACCAAAGAGTAGAAATAGTAATATTATTTAAAATTTCATTGAATATTAATCAGAGAATGAAATTAATGGGTTTTATTATATAATGATCAAATAAATTTTTTCTATGGAAATTCAATTCTAATATCAATTAAAATATGGTAGAAACAAAAATTCTAACCACTTGTGTATCATTTGAATTGTATAACCCACGAAAGGGGTAACATCAAATGAAACATTATATAGTAATAATATAAATATATACATGAAATAACATATAAAAATAAAGTATATACACCAAATAACATATGATAGGTGTATAACATGATATATTTCTCAAAGAATACAATTTGAGTCAAGCAACCCTTACAATGATCATAACATTGAAGTATGAATTAAGGAATGAATAAATTATGTGTATCAAATTTATATCCATGTAATACAAGTGGAAATACAACATAATATATTCAAAATTAATTACAATCATATTATAATAAAATCAAATTTAATGAAAAAATTAAGTAACCTAGTGAAAAGAAATTGAGTTATGAAATTTTTTACCACATGGTAATTTTCATGTGAAAACCCCTTGGTTGAAATATTTCAAATTAAAATAGAAATTACCATCAATTATTAATTATTCAAGAAATTTAATGTAAAATGGATATTATATACAACATATACATGACATTAGTTTTATAGAATTGTAATAAGCCTTAGTGAAGGGAAATCGAGATGAAGTCCCTTCATAGTCACCTACTTTCAATTTAATATGATTTAAACTCCTTTTATAATATTTTTAAGCATATTTTTAAATTATAATGAAAAATACATTTTTATATTATTATATATATTCTAATAAAAAATTTTCCAAATGTTCCATATAAATGATTCATTATATTTATTGTTTCGAGTGTTAATTACCTTGTTTTCTCATGCATGTTTTATTATTAATGTTTTAATTCATCAGTATAGTATGTTTATAAATAATATACATAATTATATTAATGTTATAAATATCATATATAATTATTAGATATATTTTTTTAATTATACTTGATTTTTGGACATGGTAAATAAATCACTTCATTTTATGGAGATGGTAGGTAGTACGTACACATTAGCGATGATATAATTCCATTAATGAGTGAAATTGTAAGATAGTAGGATATATATTAATTTTATAAAATAAATATCATGTCATATATATGACATATATTTAGTAAATATATCCATATTTCTTTCAATGTAAATCATATGTGACAAACCAATCACACCGCTTTGCAAGACGGTACCCATCCATAAAAATAGGGGATGTTTTTATATTTTAAACTGAAATGGAAATTAGGAATTTAAATGTGTTGATATAATTAAATAAATTTAATAATATAATAAATAATATATATATATATATATATATATATATATATATTAAATCAATAATTACAAAATATCATGATACGTGTTGATGGAAAACAGGTTACATCAGTTCACGAGGTGGTCATCCTCCATACACACGATCAACAATTTCATTTCTCATTTAATAGAGAAGGATATGGTTAAGATTTATTACATAAATATTATAATATATCTGTATATTTTAAATATTATTATTATTATATTATATTTTCTATTACATAATTTAATGATGTATAATAATAAAGAAAACAAAATAGCTTCTCTAAGACAATTACTTAATATTAGAGAAACCTTTATCAGATCTCACATTTTTGGCCCTAGGGTTGGTATTTTGGAATGAACTATCCCTCTTGAATATTTAAAAGGATATGTGGGAGAGATTAAGGCATGATTTTATCAATCCAAACATTTTTAGTGGTGCTAATAAGTGTAGGAGTGTATGCATTTATATTTTGGGAGATGACATACCTAGAATTTTTTAAACCCACATTTTTTCACATGCCATAGGGCTCAAAATAATTCAAATCTAATATATTATAGGTGGTAATTTCTATATATCACTGTAAAATTGGTTTCAAAAAATATTAGGTCATTTTTATCCCTTATATTATTATTTTAATCATCCTGGTAATAAAGTTTTCACTTTATCCATAGTTAGTAATTTATTCATCATTAAATATTTGTTATTGGAAAAATATATGTTGACCATATTAAATAACATAAATTATTACAATTAAAATTATGTATTATATTTTCCCATATTCAATTCATATAATTAAGTAATTAAATTTAAAATTAAACCCGCACGTGTGTCGAAACAATGGTTTTTCTAATGAAAAACATTGAAAAGTATAAAAAGTTATTAAAATAAATTTGACCATAAAATTGATTCCATAAACATTAACTATATTGATTATAATATAATTAACTACATTTTCATATAAAACAATTTAAAAAGTGTTTTTTATAAGTATTAAATGAAAAGATAGTTTTGAACAAAAATAAGTGTTTTTCACTATTGATCAAAATGTGAAACATTTCCTAAAAATACAAAAAATCACTCTAAGATAATTTTGATTTTATGATTTCAAAAATAATATTAATTTTTTAAAATATAATTTATATATTTATTTGACCTCAATTTTAAATTATGTTTTCAAAATGATTCTAAACTACCTTTTAGAAAAAAAAATTCTTTTTATATCAATTAATTATTATATTTATTAATACTATATACATAACCAATAAACTTTTGTAAACTATAAATTTTTATAAATTATTTAGTCATATTCAAACTGTATAATTTAACGATATAGTTATAACTGTCATGTTTTAAATAATTAAAATTTAATAGAGTATTATATTTCATTTAGACCTGGTGTAGTTTGAATCACAACATATCAAATTGATTGAATTTAATTAAAAATAAATATATCATAAATTCTTTGTGTTTTACATTCCCATCTATGATTTTTCTTCACAGATACTATCAAACATGACGTTACACTTTTAAAATCACAAGGTGTTGCATTTTTCTTAATAATTTAAATTGATTTATTTAATAAAATTAATTTTTATGGTGATTATCTGTATATAAAAATATATTATTACTAAATTAATTTTTAATAAATTTAATTTAATATTAGGAATACTTAATAATGAAGAAAATATTTTTTCTGCAATTTTTTTTGTATATGTTAATTTTTTTTATTTAAAAGAAAACAATATAAATATGATAAATTTATTTAAAATATATCTTAATTATATTTATTTTCATCACACCTAAATTTGGGTACTATTTTTATATATTAAAATTATCAAATCAAAAATTACACTGGCAAAAACTAGTTATATGGTAAAAAAGTGTCAAAGTAAGCATCTAAGAATAAATGACTTAAACCATACTTAAATCATGTTATAAAATTTGTTATATAGGATATATTGGTCATATCTCACCCCTCAATCCTTAATTTATCACTTTTGTAACCATTTACCCCTGAATGGAGTCATTGCATTATTAAAAAATAATTGGAATTCACAAAAGTTCCCTTTTCATCAGATGTAAATGGGGATCACTTCCACCCTCAAAAGTTAACAAATATTTTTTTTTAATTTACATGAATCCCTACCCAATATTTATATAATATAATTACATTTCATTAAATTAATACCTTGGAGACTATATGTTAGCTTACACCTTTCATTTCCAATGAGACGTTAAAGAGAATTCCTAAGGTCTCATTATAAGTAATATGTAATCCTTATAATTTTAATCTTAATATTCATCTAAAAAAACAACCCTAGTCATAGTATTATATTGGGCTCAATAACATTAGTATTCTAAAGAGTTATTATAATAATAAAAAAATTAGTAATTATTTCTTTCTATTCCCTAAGAATATAAAAAGATCATTGATCGCGTGTACCTGTAGACAACTACCTCCCGAAGAATAAATATATCATTTTCCACCCCCACCAAACATGGATGAATTAAAAATTTTATTAAATTTATAATAATTATTTTTATTACACTATTAATATTATTTAATGAAAATATGATGATATTAAATGAGAAATTAACAATAATGGATCATAGTAAACTTAAATACCTAAAATAATCAAATCAGAGAATCTTTCATAATATGAATTCTTTTTATACATATGTTTATTACTGTAATTTTTTTTATTCAAATAGAATATAAAAATTATATAACCCTTTACAATAATGGATATTATGATGTAATTATTGAAAATAATTAACCATGTCCATCATACCTAAATAGTTAAATAGAAATTGACCAACCCACTTAACATAACCAATATAAGCTAGAACTATATAATAAATAATTTTTATAGGATAATAAATGATCCTTAGTAAATAAAATACAGTTAAATAATTCTTATGAAAATCTATATAATAAATTTGAGTTGATTATTTCTTAATTTAGTTGAATTCACACACCGAATTAGGAACAAGCTTAGGGTTTGTGATAACTCAAATTTTATTCAATTTTTTTACAAAAATTATTATCGAATCTTATTATTCCATGTTTTATTTATTATTCATGATGAATGATTTTTTATATATTTATTATATCCTTTTTTGGTTTTACAATTCTTCCATAAAACCTCATTATCAAATAAAATCACGCAATGATTATGAATCTTTTAAGGGTTTCTTTATTTAAATTTAATTTCACGAGAAAAATTTCTTATTATAGACTATTTTTTGTTGTGAATACTGTATGTACATCCCTGTTAATATTTTTTTTGTAGTGATATTATCATTATTCGAGGAATGAAATGTTTAATTTTAAAACACATCCTTCAAGTATTATTTTTATAAATGTATCTCGAGCCGTAACGGATTTCCCAACCCAAATTATTCTTCAATGATTAATAAATTTTCTACTTGGTTATGAAATCTATTGATATTTTTGCCCTTCTATATAATTTTTTCAATACTAATATTGCATCTTTTCTATGTAATTCACTTCATTTTATTGGTATCTTCTTATTTAATGAAATACCTTCTCAAATAGAATTTTGACATTGGTATAATTTATTGTCATTATTTAAAAATGATATTTCTCCTCCAAGATTGTATTTACTACCCACCATTATGTTCAACAATATTTGGGAACTAAGAAATTGATTAATTTGTAGAGATTATTCTTTTTTCCTTTTATAGTGTAGAAATAAAGTAAAAAATATTTTTGGAGCCATATGACAATACATTGCATGATTCCATGGAATGGTAATGCCAAAATTAATTTATTTAAATATTAAATATATTTTATATCATGTGCATGATGTTTTCCTTAAATGTGGTATAACATCCAAAGAGAGTCACAGACCAGAAAACAAAACACCATAGTTGGTAATGAAAAGTGGGGTTTTAACTTGGCGCATCATATGGTTAGTCGGTGCCAAATTTATAGATAAGGAATCCCTTGGTAGGTATGTTGAATGAAAATAAATAAATAAATTTTTTATTTGTTTTATTATAAATTGTAATTAAAATCCTATATAAATAACCTCATATGATGGGTTTTCTCGGGTTAGTCACATAGCAATTTCCATATCTAAAAGGATGAGTTGAGAATTCATCATTGGTGTATTGGGATTAGAAAATGAAAGACAATCCCATAGAGGATAATTATGAGATTAATGAAGAACATAGTAGAATCACAAAATTCTTCTCTAGAGGTTTCATTATTCAAAATTGATCCCTGTATAATCATGGTAGGTATCATACATTTTTGTTTTTTACCTTTTTATGAAATGATAGAGAATGGATTAATTATCTTCCATTGATCAGTGATTTATTTATTCCATCGAATGAGGCCATTCAATAATTTTATATGATTAATTAAATTATTTATTATGTTATGTTATGATATCACACATGATTTTACCCCTATTGATCGATGATGCATTGGACAATGATGATTATCTACTTTGTGATTTATTCCTTTTTCCTTTTGTTCTTAGTATTCATCACCGGTAATTGATTTTCTTTAGAATTTATGACATTAAGAAAAATTGATAATTGGGTGTTCATTTTTTGGCACAAAAGGTCATGGTAACATATTTATATTTAGATTTTTTTGAGCAAAAAAAGGTGCAGTGGTGATGATAGGAACCCGACTATGGATCGGGTATTTGGGGTTGGAGAGAAGGTTTATGCGGATATCTCCCAAGGAGTAGTGAATGATGATTCCGAGAATCAGATGGATGGTTTAATAGGGAATAATGGATATAATCAAAATTATGGTTGGCTATGGGCGTGAAGTATATGTTATTATATTTTTTTCATAATATAATTTTATATTTATTATTAATTTCAATAATAACTACTTGTGATTGTTATTATTCTTTTAATAATAATAACTTGGGTTTATTTATTTTTTCATTATCGAAAACAATAATGACAATAATAATAAATAGAAACTAAATAAGGTGTTAATACCTAAGAGGGCACATGACCAGGAATGAAGAAGAGAGGATCTATTTTTTATACTATTATTTTTTTATAAAATATTGATAATATTATAAAATAAAAGAACATAAATAAAATATTTAAAGGGGAGTTGTGCATGTACAACATAAAGGATGGTTGCATGGACTATCCTCCCCCTTCTGAATAAGTTTTAAAAGAAAAATAATAATAATATAAATTATTATTATTATTATTATTTGATTATAAATCAGGATTCAACCATAACCTCTCCACGAGACATCATAATGTCAAACCATCTATAACATCATTACGTCAATATTGAGATGGTCGATTCATGAACAATGTTGGATTCCTTTTTTAGACTCATATCTCAGGTAACCAAAGAACCCAATATTATTATTATTTTATTATTATTGATGGTATGGAATCTAGACTCTAACATAACTTCTTTATGCAATGTCATAATGAAAAACCATCTATGATATTACAACCCAAATATTTAGGTATAATTTTTAACAAAAACATCAGGTACTTAATTTGGACTCATGGATCTGGAAATATTTGTGTGTGTTACACAAAAATATATTTTTTAATAAGTGTCTGATTTTGGAAAGTCAATAACCTATCCCAACTTTTTTTTCAAAGGGATCACAAAATTGTGATCTATTTTTTCATTATTGTTTATTTACTATGATATATAGAAGGTTTGATAATTTTTTCTGAAGGAATAATGTAGAGCCTCAGGTGCTTATCAAGTTATTTTTCATTCCTGGATTTTGTCCCACAAGTTTCTGTCTTGAGTTTTTGGCTTAGAGAAAAAAATGGAATAATTTCTAGATGATTTAAATTTATGATGTGAGATATCATGTGTCTAATGACTTTTTAGAAAATGGTAGATAGTGATTTTGATTAGGCAGGATCATGGGAGAGTATATATTTAGTGTTTACTGTACCCTATCACACTTGAGGGAAAGTCCTCCATCAATAGTGATGGTCCTCCCCTGTTGAACCAGGGTGGGGGTCCTCAATATTCATTATAAAAATAAAATATAGAATCTCCCCTGTAACACCAGGGTGTGGGTCCTCTATCCATGAAGATGGTACTCACCTATCACATGAGGGCGTTTTTCCTTTATAATCGTTGTACATATATAGATATTACATTCCCTTATTTCAATGGGGTACAGATACCCTATCAATGGATATGATAATCCCCTATCATACCAAGTAAAGGTCCCTCTATACTCATTATACATATAAATTGGAAACACTTCCTAGTTATAATTCGGCGTGGGTCCCCTATCCAACAATATGGTACTCCATTATCATATCAGGGTGGAATTCCTCCATATTCATTATATAGATATAAAGGCAAGACTTTCTTATCGCACCATGGAGGGATTACTTAATCAACGAATATGGTACACCCCTATCGTACAAGGGCATAGGTCCTCCATAAACATTTTACAGATAAATAGGTGACACTCCCCTATAACACCTGGGTCTAGGTCCTCTATCAACAGAGACAGTACTCCCCTATAATATAAGTCTATATTTCCTCTATATTATGTAAAAAGATATAGAGATGTTAATTCTCACTCATACTAATACATGATTCTTATAAATTTTGGATATTACACCCCATTTGGTTGTAGAGAAGTGGAGAGGTGTAGACACGCCTCTTGAATTTGTCAGATAGACACATGAGATGTATTGATTCAATGAAGGACCCTTGGAACTATAGGAAGACTCGATGTCCTAGCCTACGATTTGAGATGGATATCTCATTTATTTATCAACAGGAAATAATATATGAGATTATATATATACATATGTGTCATTGGGTATCATTTCACTCTAAGGATTACACAATCTAACCACTTCTACTGTGTCTTCTTTTACTCCCTATATAGTTTTCAGGGAGTCCTACTAGGTATGTATATACTCACCCAATCATGTGATTTTCTATCATGTGTCTTGTTTGATGAAAATGAAAGAGTGATTGGTGGTGTATATTAAAGATATTTGGGATACATGGGTGATTTTGACCGTGTATGTTGGTTAGGGCTTGGAGATCAGGAGTTAGAATTTCTCATATTTCATTAATTTTTAGTGAATATTATCATTGGATATCTTATATATTTGGGAGTTAACTTTTCCCCATTATTTTTCATATTACTCTATAATACTTTTTTTCTGGAGGTTCTTAAAATCATGGTTTTCAATTAGGATGTTACTATCCATTATTTTTATATCTTTTCACTTCTTCAAGGAGATGATTGGGTCTGTGAAAATAGGTACTATAGAAAAGGCCCTCAAACTTTAGTTATGAATTTCAATGCTTTTCATAAGCCCTTATCCTATAGAGTTGGGCTTGAAAAAGTTTCAACGCAAACTTTTGATTTCCTGGTGTGACTCAATAGGTCATGTTAGAAAACATTCATGTGATCCCTTTACTTATAATCATTATTTTTCAAATGAAAATTTTATATTCCTATGTTGTGGTGTTTTAATAATGGTATTCTAAAATATTATTTTTTATCATTTAGTGGAAATATTTAATAACCACCATGATATGTTTTCTTTATAATTTATTTCTTCCTTTTTTTAGATTCTATTATTATGAATTCCTTAAAAAGTCATGTGTTAATATAAATAAAATCTTGTATTTCCAACCATTTTAAAATTTTAATTTCAAACAAAACTATTTACTTTTTATCTAATACTTTTATTATAAATATTTTAAAAGAAACAATCTTATAAAACATTTTCATGAGAATAAATTTCCCATAAATTTTGAATCTTCATTCTTGTGTCTCATGAATATGAAAAATATGTTATTTTTCTATTAATATTTTAGTATATTTTAAAAATGTTTCAATGAAAAAGTTTAATTTTCATCATTATTTTCTATGTTAAATTATTTTATTTTTCTAAATTTATTCCCCAAATTTTTATTGATTATTTACCTATGTTTTTTTAAAATAAGGAACATAAAAACTCATTAAAAGAAAAGATATATCACAACATTTATATTACTTATTTATAATTAAATATAACAATAGTTTTTCTTCCATTTAATTTCCTCTATAAATAGCATAATATTAATTCCTTTTATTAATGGGTGTTCACCTAGTTTCCCACTAATTAATTTATAGGGTTAGTGTTTACTAAAATTTATCCCATTTATACATATACTAGAAATTGGAATTGTTATTTTATTCTAATTGTATTTTCCAAAAGAGTAACTTATCATAATTTAATACCCATTTATTTTCCATTGGTTTATCATGTTAAATTGTTTATTGAAATATCAATATGAATTAATCAAAATATGAAGTATTTTATATATATGCTATTATAAAATATAAAAAACTATTTTCAATATTTAGGTTATTCATGATGAATGATTGATTTCTTAAGGCATAGATATGTTAGCATAATGACAGGTGGGGTCCTATATTTTCCTCTAATTCATTGGTCAAAGAGGATAAGTCCTAATATTTTTAGGCATGGCAATAATGACTTTTTTTATATAGGAATTGGAAAAATGAGTTTTCTTACAATATTTTCCAATGCTTATATTTTTTCCGTATCATTCTTTTATTTTTCAGTTTATACCACCACTCCATATTGAATTTCATTCTAGGCTAGGTTATATTCCATGTTTTTTCATATTTTCTACAACATTCTATAGTTTTATGTTATATCATACCTTTTGAAATGATTTAAGATCTAAAATTTGTTTTTATATCTTTATTATAAGTCGTTATTATACTCAAATGGTAATATTATTCTCAATTACCATAATTGATTATTATCACTTATTTTCTCCCATACCGAGCGTTTGATCTCACACAATTCTTATGTTTGAATATTATTATGTTATGATGCAAAATAAATATTCAATATTGGTGTATATGTTTACCTTTTGTGATTGTTTTTAAAGATTTTTTAGATTAATTTGATTAATAAGTATGTTTCGTAGTGGTAGAAATGTTTCATAGTTGAAAATATAAATCTTTTTTGTTCAATATTTTTTCGTAAGTCACTATATCTCTAAATAAACGAATTATGATATTTTATTGTAATGAAATATTTTCTATAAATCAATGTAATTGATATTTTCACCTCTATGAGCTTTCATAGTTAGTATTAAAGGAGGGTAAAGATATCTTTAGTATATAGGATGTTATGTGAGGATGATTTAAGGGTTGAAATGTTATGGTTGGGAATAATTTTGATGTTATGGATAAACCATTAGGTTAGTTGAGGTAATTTTTAATATTATAATGATTTTGATAAGATATATTTTGAGAAAACTCTATAAAAAAATCCCAACTATAATTATAAATATAGGTAAACATCTGGATGTTTATTTAAGTCGATATTTAGTTGTTTTCCTAGAAATTAAATATGTTTTCTTCCTTGTTTTGATGATCATAAAATAATTTTTATTATAATAATAATGAGTTTTATATGTTATGAAATAATTTTATAATATAAGGTATATTGTAATATAAATTTCGATATGTAGGAGAAATACTCATAGTTGTTGATTCGTTACTGCCAATGATGAATCACCATTGATGTTCAGTCACTACTAGTGATGTATCACTGCTAGAACTGAAATTTTGACAAATACCGGAATCACCAACTATCATCTATGTATCACAATTAGATAGAAATTTTGGTTAAATATGGGAATTAACTACCACCATATGATTAATCCCATTGAAATCAAAAATTTGGTTTTATATTAGAAACACTCACCGTCAAACATGAGTCACCATTGAACTTGACTAAGTACCTGATCCAGTCACTACCAGATAAAGACCATGAAAGATAGTATCACCATTCTAAATATTGACAAACATTATTCTGTTTATTTTTAATTATATATTTCTAATCGCAGTATTATCATATGTAATGCCAAATTTTATTTTATGTATTTAATAATTTTTTGAAGAGTTGAATTAAGGAATGTGTCATCTCTAAGTACGAGGATGAAAGATAACCAAATAATTTTCCTCCTCCTAGAAACTCATGAATGATGAATTTAAATGAGTTATAATATCCACTTTTTCACAAAAGAGGTGGGAAAATACACATAGAGATAACATACATAAAAAGAGTATAGTTTTCTGAGATCTTAGAAGCTTCATCTTTTTTACACATGACATAAGAAGTGTTGAGCTAAAATATTATTCAATTTATTTCTAAAGTAAGAAAAAATTATTTACCCAACTCTATTATATTTCATGTTTTAGAGACACAACTCCATCTACTACTCAAGATACAATGATAGAGTTAAAAGATTCATATCTTTTCCGACTGAGCAATATACCTTCTTATATCTCTTATTTTCCTAGTTTGCTTATTTTATTTACATTCTGATAATTTTTTTCTTAATATGTTTAAAAAGTAGACTATTTCCTACTTATTAAATTTAAGATACAAGATATCTTCTCAAACATCATTGAATAATGTTTTCACACATTCTTATGTAAGAGGTCCCAATGTGAACTATGTATTTTTTATTCCCATAGGTTTTTTGAAGAGGTCCTTTGTGACGTATAAAACATTACCATTGTACACCAAATCTTGGTTGTGGATGATATAATATTATATATATTATTTTTGGTAGATGGTGATTTCCATGTAGAGAGGATTAGGTATTGGCTTGAGACTTAACATCTTGTTTTTATTCACTTATGGGTTTTTATATCTATTGTTTTGACCTAAATTTGTTTTTCACTATAAAAAAAACTTGGATAGTTATTCTATATTACTGTTTATTTATGTTTTTGATCATGTAAATTTATTTCAAATGTTAATGTAATATTTTATATTATTATCACTAATACATAATCAATAATTGATCAATATATTAAAAAGCTAAAATCTTGTATCGATTATCTATTTAAACTAATTGGAAAGTTGTATTTAAACTAAAAGTTTTATTTAAATCCATTTTTAACAGAAAATATTATTTATTACTCAATTAAACCCCCTATTGATTTAATCACTCTGAAAAAACAATGATATCAAAGTATTTTCAAATATTTTCAACTTTGATTTTAGCTGTTTAAATATATTAAATTTCTATTAGTTCTAAATTTATTACATTAAACGTATAAAATTATAGAATATAATACTACTGAAAAAACGATTTTCATTAATGGTAATAACATTTATAATTTGAAAATAAAGATGAAAATTTCTATACAGATTACATGTATTTATATTTGGTCTACTAATTGGGATATGTATACCTATGAATCTTATTAAAGACTGGTCTGATGCTACCAAATCAGGATACAAAAACAATTGAAAATCCATGAATTTTCATTATTATGTTTTAGGAGATGAAGAGTTTAATAGAATATCTACCTATCAAAATGAATTTTAATTTTTGGATAATTTATATATTCTACATTATAGAAAAAAAATATTAATGAAATGAGATTGAATACATAAAAAAATGATTCATTTAAGATAATACATGTTGAGTTAATTTTTGATATGTATCTCAAGATCAAGGAAATTTTAAACACCATTGGCTCCCTAGGAAATTCAGTATCTGAAAATTATTAGATTATGAGAATATATAGATGCCTTCTTGAAAGATACATAAGAGCACCTATGTTAATAAGGGAATATGGTGACATTAAAAAACTTCTAGTTAAGGAATTAATTCAAAAATATATGATGTACAAACAAGAGTAATGGTCATCAAATATGAGGAGGATGAAACAAAGGGAAAATTATAATCACTCAAGGCTACCCTATCCAAAAAAAGAATGAAAATATACAAGATGAGAGTTTCAGTGATGATGATTCACCACTAGAAGGTGACAAGGCAATGGAACATTTGGCTATAAGATTTAATAAATTCAATGTGAAAAAATAAAGTCTTCAAAAATTTATGTTCTAAAGGAAAGTATTAAAATAACGGAAAATTTAAAAAGGATTGGTAGAAAGAGTACAACTGAAATGAGATAACATGATAATAATTAAATTTAAAAGTTCATGATAAGGATGAATGTAAAAAATTGAAATACTAGAAGAAATATGAGCGAAAGGATAGGAAATAAAATAAATACATGAAAGAAACATGGAGTTTATCTGAGGATAAATACATTGAATTTGAATCACTTCATGAAGAGAAACCTAATAGAGAAAACATGTTCTTTAAGAAATTTTTTTCTAAGTTATCTATACGATTATCTATAACTAATTTTGATCACTCTAAAAATTCAAATTTTGATGAAATGTTTGTTGAAGAAATGTTTGAATAATCTAGAATGATTGAGGCCACATTTAATTAACATGAAGACAAATATAATGTTCTGAAGACATAATATATTCTTATATCCTCTGTTAAAACTGATCTTATTGTTTAGAAATAAAAGTGTGATAAATTATTAAAGGGAAATTTTGAACTAAAAATGTAAAATGAGAAAAAAAATTGTTTATAAAGATTCAAAAATGGTATAAAAACAATTATTTTGTGAAACAAATTTCTCTAGAGTATGTTATAGGTTTAGGATTCCTACCTAGACAATGAATAATAGTTTAGATCACATTTATACTAAAATTTAAATATGAAATACCAATTGGCTGTTATTTTTCTAGGGGTCCTAAAAAAGTTTATTTCAATAATATTACAATCTTCTTACGTGAAACCCATTAAGAAAATGTGGCTTTGTAAATAATTAATTTTTAACACATCTAGATCAAAGAAAATATATGCCCCAAATAAATTGTTTGAATAAACATGTTTTCTATGAAAGATAAATAACTAAATCCTATCAATTTTTCTAGTAGATGGAAAATGATTGTTCTTGGAATTTGATATGATACTTCTCTGTCATTAAAAACCTAATAATGGTTGATGCTGGTCTTATCACCTTTGGTGACTATACTAATGGAATGATCATCATCCTTGATCAAATTGGGAACACCAATTCTATTTTAATTTCCAAATTAATTTTTATGGTTTTATGTATAAATTTCATAGCATATATGAATTATGTGATGACAGTTTTCATGTCAAGATTGAATATAATTCATTCAATGTCATTTATTCTAAAAATAATTTAATATTTAATACTTTATGGAATGTGAATTTTAATGTTGTTAATCTTAATTATTTAATTTCTTAAAAGTATTCCTCCTTGAGTTCCTCTAATAACGAATCTATGATTCTGAATAGGATACTATGAAACTATAACATTCAATCACTTATGAAGACTAATGAGATAGGGGTTTTCAAGTATCTACCTAAACATGATTTCCTAAATTACAATGTCTGTAACTCTTGTCAAAAATGGATACCTAAGAATATTTATTTTAACTAAATGAAAGAGTTTTCAACTTATCAACCTCTTGAGTAGGATCATATGGATTTATTTGGACCGTCTAGTGTTTTTATTCCAAATAGGAATCACTACGTTTATGTAATAGTAGATTACATTTATAGGTATAATTTGATATTACTTTTATCCCACAAGAGTGAATCCAATATTTATTTTAGCAAGTACTATAAATCTATATAAAACTAATGTGGGATTAGAATTATGACCCTAAGAAGTGAAAATGGTCTAGAATTTAAAAATCATGACTTTGAATCATTTATCTGAGAAAATGGATATAGTCATAAATTAGTTTCTCTTAGGACCACTAAGTAGAATGGAGTTGTAGAATGATGGAAAACTACACTTCAGAAATATTCCCAAACTATGTTTACTGAGTAAGAATTGTCTTTCTACTTTTGGGCATATATTGGGAATACAGTCATTTATAAAATTCTTAAAGTTTTAATTATTCTTCTCATGAAGAATACCCATTACGATATTTTAAAAAATATGAAGAATTATATTAATTTCATTTTATTTCTTGTTGCAAAGTCATTATTATTAACACTATGGATAATATTGACCAGTTCTCCTATAAAATTGATGAATGAATTTTCTATTATTATTCATCCTATTTGAAATACAATATAGTTTTTAATAAAAGGGCTATTCTTGTGGAAGATTCTGTTATTGTAAAATTATATGAGAAAAATTCTCATGATCTTAATAACCCTTCAAAAAACCTTGAGGATGATTTTTCTATGCTGAACATTAATTCTAATCCTTCTTATTCGGATGGAAATAAAGAATAAAAATCATCCAGTTCTAAGAAACATCCAAAACACTAACCTGAAAAAATATCATACACAAGGGTGACCATCCCCACTTTTCCCAGATCCATTAAGACTCTTAATTACCATCATTTAGATTTTTTAGTCAGATTCCAAGATATGGTTACACAAACTATAGCATCTCTAATAAATAAGTTTGAAAATAAATATTTCTTGTAAAATCTTGAACTGGAGAACATCAATGGTGAAATAAAAAAAGCATTATGGGTTACAGATGTAAAGGAATATATAAATAAATTTTAATAACATAATGTATGTGAACTTCTGGATATACACAAACACACCTTTCTCATAGGAACTAAATTGGTGTTTAGAATCATGGTTGATGAATCTAGTACTACAATAAGGAATAAGGATAGACTTATATCATAAGGTTATAGTCATGAATACAGAACAGAATATGAATATCACTTTAGAATTATAGCCAAACATGAATCCATTGGAATATTGCTACCTTATACAACTCATCTAGATTTGAAAAATTATCATATGGATCTCCAGAGTTCATTCATAAATTGGTATATAGTCGATGATGTTTTTTTGTTTCTAAAACCCCTAGATTTAAAAATAACCATTTTCCAAATCATGTTTTTATGCTAAAAAATTATTTTTATGGTTTCAAACATGATTCTAGAGATATTTATAATAGGTTCAAAACTTTTATTATATTATGAGGATTTTCATAAGGTATAGCGGATCAATCAATTTTTATAAAAATATTTTCAAAGATGATTTAGTTTAACAAAGTTATGTACATGATATTAATTTTTTATCATCTAAAATTATATATCTATTGATTTTTAAAAATTGATGCAAAATGAATTTAAAATGAGATTAATTAGTGAAATAATATTCTTTTTTGGTTTCTGATTTTTCAAAATAAACATGTAACTATTTTAATTTAGTTTAAATAAATTAAAGATATTTTAAATAATTTTTATGTAGATAGCACTAGGAAGAATGATTATCATATGAGTACCACCTATAAGTTGGACCATGATGATGCTGGGAAGCTAGTGAATCAAACCTATCAAAGAGGTATGATTTGGAAGGCCTCATTAATTAATTGCTAGATGACCTAATATTATGTTTAGTGTGTGTTTGTGTGCTCATTTTTAAGAAAATACATAACAATCACACTTGGTTTATGAAAAAAAATTCAAATACCTCAAATATACTATAAATTTAGGACTATTTGACCAATGAGGATAAGAATTTGTCTTATACAGCTATTCTGAAGCTAAATTTGAATATTTTAAGTTAGATAAAAAAGAACCTCTAGACCATGTCACATTTTATGAATGTCACTATTATCTTGGTGTTTTTAGAAATAGAATTTGATTTTATTGTATAGTGATGAAGATGAGTACATAGCTATTGTAATTGTTGTGAATTAATTTTATGGTTGAAACACAAATTACAATAATATGGATATCAATTACAACATGTATCTCTACAATGTTACAACATATGTACTATAAATATTTATATGAATATTCTGTCACATTCATGAACAAATCATATTGAGGTATGGAATCACCTTTTGAGAGATTAATTTCAAAATGGGATATCACGCTTGAATACATTAGTACTAAATACCATCTTTCTTAGGTATTCACTAATTCTTTGAATTCTGAGAGATTGAACTATATCAAACATGAATTATGAAAAACTAATTTAGGATGAGGTAAATTTTTTGGGACTCACCATTGTGATTTCTCATCATTATGATTTCTCATCATTGGAACATTAGACTATTGGAATTTTAAATTGTTCTATCTTAAAACCACAAGAACATCACACCATTGGAACTTTAAAACATTTTATTTTCTCACTATTAAAAATCTCAGGCCTTTTTCAATTTTTCATTGTTTATATTTTAAGTAATTATTTCTATTTTAAATTATGAAAATTACATTTTTATTTAATTTTCAATTTTTTAATCAAATAAAATTATATCTCTAGTTTTGATTTTATTTTAAGAATCCCTAAAATCTTAAATAATATTAGTGAGATTCCTTATCTCTTTTCCATACACTTCTCTCTCACCCCTTTTCCCTCAATACATTCTATGACATTTTCTCTATCGACTATCGACCTTCCCTCTCCTTCACCCAATATTATTGATCCAATGATGATGGTTAGAATTAATTGAGATTCAAAGTCTTCTCCAGATGATTCATATCCCACAAAGAAGCCTAATGAGGAGCCTTTTCATTCTACTATAGTGTCTTTCAATATCGATCTTTTGAACGGTGTTGTCATACTTGTGAAAGATGATAAAAAATAATATATTTTTTCGGAAACTACATAGTGTATAATGTTATACAAGAACAAGTATAAATGGAATGGTTCTTATTTTTAGAGATACAATTTTTTCTATGGTTTGTTTTTCAGTTTTTCCTACTTATTGAGTTTTTATTCCAAGAAAATAATGACTACATAAAGAATAGAATCAATGTCAATAAATCTAATGTTTTCTCAATACAATGGGATAACTAATTAAGGGTTCCGCAAGGAGTTTCTATTTATTATCGTTGAACTATTCTATAGTCTAGAGAGACGTTATTTTATGATGATTATTTGGCAATGTTTAATGGTGATGTAATAGTTTGATGACTTGTAACATCTTACATTAATGGTGGATGCTGGTAATTTTTAAAATTTGTATATAATATGCTTATTCCAAGAACGTGTGACTTTGATACCATGTGGTTTCAAGATTTGTACCTGTTCAGTCTGATGCAATGGGGATAAATGATAAATCTTGGCAGATATCTCATGATTCATATGTTGGAAATAACTAGGACATATTGAAGTAAAAATTACCTAATATACCTAATGTTTTTCTCCTCTATGATATAAAAAAGGTTTTAGTTTCTGAATGTGATGAATCTATTGTATATTGTTGTGTTTTTTGTCTTCATACTTATAATCTAAAAAGGATGGAAATCATTTAGGATCCTTTGAAAAAGAAATGTGTGGTATATAGTGAATGTTTCTTAGATGAGTTCAATATTGTATACCATCCTTCATGACGAAATGATCTTGTGGTCTTAACTTGGAACCAAACATGATTTTTGAGTATTCTAATAGTGAGGAGAAAGAATATGATGCTACCTCCAGAGATGAAGATGAGAATGAATTCTCTATGCATACGGGATGCGATTCAGACTTATCCAATAGTCCTCCTGATATCTTATTTAGTTCTTTTACTTCTCCAAGGAAACATATGGTTAGAGAGAAGGTTTTAAAAATTGAATGTGATGAAGACGAGATAAGGGTCTTCGGTGAAGAGATGATTAAAATTAATTCCAAATCTTATAAGAAGAATGGAAGTAAAGATGAAAAATATGTTTAAGGTGATGAAAATGATGATGAGGTTGGAGTTGGAAATTGATATGATGATGTGGGAGGGTATGACCGTAGTGGTACCAGGGGAGGAATTAAGGATATGGGTATGGAATAACCGTATGATCTTGTCCCTCTTCCTAGAGGTTCTATTTCTATATCATAAGAGAGACCCATCCAAGGTTATGAATGTGAAGTAGATGCTAGAGAAGACATAGATGCATCAGTTTATGGGGATAAATCTCTATTTTCAAAAACTCATCTGTTTCATCCTATTGTTGGAAGTGATCTGCGAGTTACTACAAATGTTGTTGAGTATACAATTTTTTTGCATTCAGTGGATGCATAATTGAATGTTTCTTTTTTTATTTTACAGTTAGTTGATGACCAAATACAAGTTAAACATATTATTTATGAGAATCCTGGTAAAGTATATAGATATTTTGAGGCCTAAATTGTTGTGTTGGAAAATATTGTGTCTATATCTAGAAAGACAGTTGTTTTTGATACTCTCATTAATTATAATGATAGTTTGATGGAACCCATATTTTAATAGTGTGGTATGTTTTCTCGGTGTCCACCAATGAATGGTGGACCTTATCTTTGATATGCAAGGGATCTTGAGGGATCATTGGTGAATTTTATTACTGTTGCTGTAAAGTTAGAGGGGATAGATTTTGTGAGAGTTCATGAACCAACCATAATGTATACATCTTTCCTTACCCCCATTTCTCTACATTTTCCAGTGGATGTTGTCACTAAAGCTGACATGGACTCTTTCATAGAGTAAATGATTTCTAATTTTGGTGTGATTTTAAAGAATCAGGTGCCACTTGTCATAAATATAAGTGAAAAATTTTCAAGGTATTTGTTTGAGTTGGTGATACATAATATTATACCAAAAATGATCCACCACATTCCAAAAGTTGATATTGAAAATAAAATTATTTTTAGGGAGATGGATTCTGTGAGAACTATGTTAGATGTGATGTAGTAAGTCTTCATAGAAATATAGGATGCTTTTTTTGAGAAGGTGTAATATATTACTTCTAGGAATTCTATTTCTAGTTCACCTCCTCCTATTTTTGATGTTGAGATGATTAGGTATATTACGAGATAAGAGCTTCGAGATATTTCATGTGTTGAAACCTACAAACCTCACGAATGATTGAGAATAATAGTGATCATATTAATGTGATGGTCATAGAGTATATGAAATATATGAAAGCTAACAAAGAGACCATCATAAAAAAATCAAGTATTATCTCATCCGGATATACTATAAGCATGAGTTGAATGATCATTTCATGTATCTAGTAGAAAATTTGAGAATGACTCCAGTAAGTCAGGCCATTAATGTTAATTTTTACCATTAAGAGTTAATAAATCCAATGATCTGGTATTTTACAGATGAGAAGGAATTTTTCTTCCGGTCCATGAAGAGAGGTTGTAATATTATATTGGATTTCATATATTTTATGAAACCATTTCTTCGTGTTCATGGAACTAACACTACGGATCACAAATACATTCCTATTACAGCCCATCTACCTCATATTGTTACTTCTTCTGAGTACACTAGGTCTGCTGTAACTAGAGATCTAATGCACCCTCACCATCCCATTTTTAGCCTTTTTGTATCTCTCTCCAAGAGAGCATGTTTAGCAACTAGGACCGATAATCATCATAGGTCATTTTATCATTACTAATTTTCCTACAGATAGCCCTACAGCTGTCTCAGGTTCACATGCTGAGACTTTTTCATTGGAATAAAAGGAAGGGAAAAGATCATAATGATCCTTCCAGACTGACTGAGAGGTGTTAATGACTAGAATTTTTATTTTTTATGTTGATGTTTTTTGTAACATTTTATTGAATATTTTTGGATATCCATTCCTTACATTTAGTAATGGGACTTTTTTTATTCATATTATATTTCGCTACATCTCCAGTTTTATTTATAATTTTTGATATTCCCAAAAGGGGGGGGGGAATATTTTATGGAATTTATTTTTATTGCAGTATTAGTTTTAAAACATACTTATATTCCTTATGAAATATGTATAATTTCCATTATTTGATATAATATATTATTTTATAGTACATAATTTTAATTAAATTGTTCCTTTTTTTAACTTTGATACCTTATGTATCTTCATTAGTTTTTATCTTTTTCTTTGATAACATTCTTATAAAATTTAAGGATTTGTGATCATCCAAAATGGGTAGATTATTTTCCTCCTTAGTTTAATGATTGAAAATCGTGTTTTTATGATATTAATGAGTTTAATGAGATATGAAAACCATTTATAATATAGAAAAGATTGGAATATAAATTTGGATAAGTATGTGAAAGACTCAGAGTTGAGGATGAGTCACTATAAAGGATGAATCACTGCTGTAGATTAGTCACCACCAAGGATGACTCACCAATGAGGTTGAGTCACAACTATTAATGTATCACTGTTAGAACTAAAATTTTGATATGTAGTTGAATCACCAACCATAAGCTATCTCTCGCCACTAGGATGGAATTTTGCTGAATAATGGGAATTACTTAACACCATCGGATGACTATCCATTAAGACCAAAAATTTGGATGTGTATCAGAAATATGTATCATTAGACTAGATTCACCATTAAACATGAATCACCACTATATCCAGTCACCATGAGATCAGGAAACCACCGGACTATCTCAATATTATAATGACACGCTAAAACTATTTTTTTATTTTGAATTATATATTTCTAATGACTATATTATTGATTTTAATTCTAAATTATGTTTTAATGATTGTTCATAATTTGATTTGCAGATATGCATAAAATAATGTCGCATACCCTATTACAAGGATTCCTGATATCTATATAATTTTTTCCCACATGTACACTCCTATATATAGATGTTAAATGATGTATATGACCCACTCATTTAAAATGATTTGTAGATATAACATAAAGAGATAACATATGTGAAAATAGTATCGCTTGATAAGAACTTACATTTTTCATCATGTTTACACATGATAGATGGCAAGTTGAGGTAAAATAAAAATCAATTCATTCATACGGTCAACACAAAATCGATTATGACACTTTTTTCCACATGATTTAGAGAAACAACTCGACCTATAACACAATATTCAATCAATGTGTCACAAGATTCAAAGCATATCAGACAAGAAACAAACCTTATTTTCACCTATTATTTTCGCAGTCTATTTGTTTTATTTAATGTGTGAGAAATGTGTGATTAATCAATTTTAAACACACACTATATCCTACCCTTTAACTATAAAATACAAGATATATTCTCAAACTTCATTTATTTTTCTTATCACAATGTTTTTGAAGAGGTCCCTATGTATCCTGTGTATTTATTATTCCCACAATTTTATGGAAGAGGTCATATGTGACAAAGAAATATTTTTTTGACTTGATCCGGGTTTTGGATCATAGATTATTTTATACAATCATCTTGGTAGGAGGTTATTACTAAGTGTAGAGTATCTACCCATGTCCTGAGACTGAACCTGTTGTTTTTATTCCAATATGTCTTTATTTTGTTTTATCTCTATTCATTAAAATTGGATTTTTTTTAAACTGTGAAAAAATGACAACATTGACAGTAATACTTTATTAGTGTTTATAAAATGTTTTGATCCAAGAAAATTATATAAAAATTTGAAGTAATATTGTATATTTTTTTAACAAAACCTAGTTAACCTTTGATAAATATTTTAAAATCATAGAACATATATCGATTATCTATTTAGACAAAAACAAATTTTAACATAAACTGAAATATTTTATTTAAATTCGTTTTTAAAAAAATATTGGGTTCCCAATTCAACCAACCCTCTTGAAATACTCCCTCCGACCAACAAAATCAAGGTTCAGATAATAAATGGAGAATCATGTTGTGTCACATATTTATCTTTGGTAATCACTTACAAAAGGCTGGCTCAGTATCAATTCAATATTAACTATATTGAATGATTATGGTTGCAAGGACTTCAGACATATCCACACACTCTTGAGTGATAAAAAATGGTAATTTCACATTATATTTAATGAACAATGATGAAGTGTTTTTTATGAACTTTACTAATTAGGATGGAGATACAAATAGAAAATTGACCATGCATACCCAATGATTGAACAATGGGAGACATAGGTTGAAATGGAAGTGTAATATTTTAAAAACAAAACTTACATAGGGGAAGATATCAAAAGATTAATGTCTTTATATCATATTTTGGGATATTATCATAACCATTCTAGTTTTATTATTTTTCAAACTAGATAATGAAATGGAATCTAAGAAATGTATATATCTAGAATCTACTATGTATTATAATCAAATAAGAGAGAATGAATAAATTTTTGAGAATCCTAATATATGTTTTTTGTTATAGAAAATCTGAGTTTCTTATACATAAAAAGCTATTGAGGTTAATATCATATAGAAATTAAATCTTGATATTCTTATATATTTTCATTAGCAAGTAGTATTTATTGATGATATTATTCTATATTCTATATTTTATAAGAATTGTCTGAAGCGTATAAAGAAATTAATCTCAATAATTTGTTTAAAGGCTTAGAAACATATATTATATGCTATCTGTAACCTAGAAATTTTATTATAAAAATAAGTAATATTTTTAGGGATAACTATTGGATAATAATTAATTGAGGTACAAAAAACTCTTATGTATATTATATAAATGATTGTGTGGTAATAAATGTTCAATTGACTTTTAATTAGTTATCAGATATTATTCATATCCTTTTAATTTATTATTGGATTATTAAAAACCAAATCCATTATATGTTTCGTGCAATTTCACTCATTATTTGGATTATGAAATATATTAACAAGTGATTTATTTAATTAACTACCAGTTTGATAAAATAGTTAATATTTCATCGAAAATATTATTTCATTGTGTATTAATGTAATAGAGAATAAAATGGTTTTTGGGAAATTATTTTATTGAGAATAAAAGATTGATGTATATACTTACGTGGGTACTTAACTATATATATGGTTACATTTGTTTTTGGAATGATTAATAACGTACTATAACCTAAGAGAGTAAGGTATAATTCATATTAGAAATTTTATCATAATGATGAATATATTAATATTTACCTCATCAATGATCTTCACTGTGTAATAATTAAAATTGTGATTATTTAAATTATTAATGTGTGGTAGAATATAAGGAGCTTAGATTTTGGACCCTTCAAATATATAATATCTTTAATTGCATGTTCCACACAGAACACTAATATAATTAAACACCTAAATAAAATTATATGTAACATATTAAAATTATAGTAATACTATAATAGTTAGGAGATAAAAATATAATAATCAGTTAATATTATTATATCTTAATATTTTTCATTGATTAAATTTTTTAAGAGGATGAATTTTGAAAAACAATTTGAAAATTTGTATTGTATTTTACCATAACAAATTAAATCAACATCGTTTAAATGTTAACTATAATATTTAATATTTATGATTATAAAATAATTTATCAACAATGAATTATGATTGAATTTATAAGAAATAAAAATAAAGACAGTTGAAGATTAAAAAATCATGTTTCTATATTATTTTTTCCTTTATTTATAGTATATTTTATTTAAAAGATAAATTCATTGATATGAATAATTGAATTTCAAATATTTATAATAAATTTTGTATTAAGAATCTGTATATTATTTTATGATGAGTTATTTTTTTTCTAGAATAACAGATTTTAACTGAATAATGATGAGATACTGATTTTTTTTATATTTTTACGTCTATGACATTATCATAATAAAAGAGTGAATTTTTTTTGAGAAAAATTTTAAAAAAATATTACAGAAATAATTTATAATTTCTATGTAGAATTTTAAATACCAAATTTTAATATGTTTGAATAATGAGTAAAATTTTTTATAATTTTTTTTGTTTGATATTATTAAAAAATTTCACCCATCACTATTAACAAATAAATATTAAAAAATATATTTCATATTTTAGATCAATATTTTAATATTAAGTAATAAGGATAAAATCATATTAATGAATTAAATTTATATTGATATGATTAATTTTAGTCATAATAATATGGTTAAAGTGTTATTTTCAACGAATTGTTTGATAAATGTTCTGTAATTTTAATCTAAAAAATTAAATTGATCTGTTTTATAGAATGAATTTGATATGATATTTAAAAATATATAAAAATTTATTATCCAAAATTTATTTAGAAATCAATTCCATATTATTAAGAGTAGATAATAATGAAAAAACAATTAAAAACTATTTTTCTACAAATTACATGTTTTATATTAAAAGTAAATTTTAAATTATTAAGAAAATGGGTTAAATTATATGTGGATTATATTTATATTTAGAACATTTAAATTAGGTATGATGTGTCAGTTTAATTTTTTTTATTCATAACTTACTTGGGAGAAAATGAGCTACCATGGTAATAATAGAATGCGCTAAACTAAATCTATAAATAAATAACACGAAATAATTTTAAAACCCATGAGAAAATGAGTTGTAAATTTTTTATTATCCTTATCTAACCCTCAATAAATTATTTCTTTCTTTTTGAACTATTATCCACTGAATAGTGTCATTCAATTATTGAAAAATAGTGGGTGTTTACAAAAGTTCATTTTTATTTACCTATAAATGGGGATCAATTAGGACCTCTTATAGTTACTCATACCCTTTGAAATTTCCTTAAAACCATAAATAGTATTATTGTCCTAGATGTCTCTTACATCACAGTAATCCCTTGTTCGCTGTGAGTTATCATATGCACTTCATTTTACAGTAGTCATTCATGTGAAAATTAATGTACCAAAAGTGTTTATTAATTAAATTTAAATATTTTAAATGTGTATCAAATATGAAAAAAAATTGATCAATTATATTAGATATTAATTAAATATTTAACCTAAAAATAAATACAAACATTTTACATTCCAATTTCTATTATGTAATCTATTTTATTAATACAATTATTATATATTAATTATTATTTAAATCTTGACCAAATGATTCATCAAAACACATTTGTAATTTTCCTATATAATTTCTAAAATAAGTAATTCTTTTAAATAAAAAAATTAATTAATTTTCAATAAATTATAGTTAAATATGTATTATTTTGTATTTTTATTAAATATTTTAATTTACAAAAAATAAAGAAATAATTTTTATCATTTAAAAATAATCAATTTAATTATTTATTATAAGTCGTGTTATATAATTTGGAAATTGTATATTTTAATACACAAAATTAATATTACGGATATAGTTTTTTGTAAACTATTTCTTAAATATTCATTAAATTAATTATAAAAAAATTATTTATTTTATAAATCCCCTCATAAATAAATAACTATCCCATTATAAAGGTTTACATAAATTAAAAAAATTATAAATTATTTAAATAAATTGCCTATTTAAAATCAAAAAATCACATTTTGCATCACAAATGATTTTTAATGATAAAACATTATTCATATTGTACAATGTGATGCATATAAAAGGTGGAGTAGCGGATACCTATCACATAATAATGTAGATAAGATGACTCACATAACATTAATATATACTATATATGATTAATAAAATGTGTAGAGATTGTGTTTTATTAAATCATTATGGAACATGATATTAACTCAGTGCTTATATAGGATTCATACCACATTTGTAAAATGATATGGAATTGTAAAATTTAACTCTTCATCCCACACCCCATGTGATATTAACTTCAGTGTTGGATTTTTATGTAGAGAATATGTAATAGTTATTCCACACATCAAAGGATTGTGTGTGATTAGGTCATGTGGTGATTGACAATGTATTTATTAAAGGTGAAGATATTTGGTTTAAATGTACAATTAATCTACCACATTGGGATTATTTTAAGGTGACTAAGCACAAATAATTTCTTAATAACTCGAGTATTGTGTGTCATTAATTATAGGTTACTACCACTATAAATTTATCCATGTAAGAATAATTATTCTCCAATCATAAAAAATATTACCAAAACATAAATCCCATAATAATATTTAACAACCTACAATGAATTGTTAATGATGATTTAGTGCTCTTCTTTCTTCACCAACATTAAAAACATCATTTATTCATAATTTGAAGATTCAAATTGAATGAATATTTTTTCTACCACTGAAGGATTTGTTAGGAATGATTAATGATTAATATAACCATTTCATCAAATTAAGAAACCCAAAAAGGGATCTCTATGAATAGAAGAGGCACATTGAATTAAAAAAGTAAAATTAAAACCTTGCACAATTGGAAGTTATTGTTTCCATTATCTTTATCTATATTTGATAATGATCATCAAATAGGTATTCAAAGGACATCCCTACACCATGGTGTATCTATGAGTTGTTATGAATTACTCAATATATAAACAACAGTATCCTTCACCAAAGATATGATAGTGTCTTGATATGACTAACTATAAGAACCCGACCTCAAACATTAATCATTCTAGAGACACAGATCAATAATTAATTTTTTTACATTCATAGAGATATTTTAGGAATAGAGTTTTAGAGATTTATTTTATAACTCTTAATTTAAAAACATATAACATAATATATACAACTCTAATAATTATACATTTTCCAATAATAAAAATATTTTAAAATGAAATGTATTTTCTCCTCATATAAAATCTTCGTAACATTAAAATGTACCTCTTATTATACCTAACCCATTCATAAACCGTATGATAAACATGATAAAACATTATATAAGTAAGAAAATATATTCAAGGGATATGAAAATAAATAACTAAAACATTATTCCATTAATTATTATAAGAATATTTTTTTCAAATTTAATGGTCTTAAAATAAACATTCCAGACCCAGGAAATCGCTTTCCTTTCCCAAATATTTTCATAAAACATTTTATAATAATTATTATAGGAAAAACTAAAAATCCAAACGGTTTCCTTTAAATAATTAAAAACTCATATTAACTTATTCCAAAAGTAAATCTTTTCACCCTTAAAAACTATCATATACATTCCATAAATCAAAAGATCATTATCTTACACCTAGAAATCATAAGACTCCCATAAAAACTCCTAGAAAACCGAGATATAAAATATTGGTTAATTAGGAAAAAATTTACATACCAATATTATATTTAATCATACAAATGGAATAACCATATGGTCAATATTCATACTCAATGCATTGAAGGGATATACTAGACTGACCCGTCATTGTTGTATCATGGAACTATACATTCATGGTAAATAATGTAACCACCGATCCTTTGGTTATAGCAAAAGCACCCATATATGGTTTGAAAAAGAACCATCCATAATTATAAACATTTCCCAAGAACCATAAAACAATAAGAAAACATAGAAGCGTCTTGTTTCTTAATTACTCTCATAAAAATACTCTTTTCACCCATAAGAAAACATTCATAGATGTTGATAGATTATTTTCCATTAAAAAACATATTCTAAAAATAAATCTCCTAGAATAAAGGTAATGTGGAATTTTGTATGAATAATAAATGGAATATTATAATTTTTTCCCCATAAATAGTAAAAAAATAATAAATTATTGAAACTTCAAAATTTTTCATTAAACTCATAAAAATACTATTTTCACCCTTAAAAACATTTATGGATATGGAAATACCATTTCCTTTAAAAAACATATTTGAAAACTAAAATTGAAAGAAATTCAGCAAAGTGGGATATTTTTATATGAATAAGACACTGTATATTGTAAAAGAATCCAAAATAAAATAACATTAATGGTCGTAGTAAAACTCATTGTCTCCATATAAGTTAAAATAGAATATTTATGTATCTTTCAAAAATAAATTCATAACAATATATAGAAGGATTCATTTTGAAAACATATAATGATATTCAAAGGAGATATATAATTTCTTTTATAACAATTTTATATAAAAACATCTATATATGAAATAATTTAAATAATATTTTCATATAAGAGAATGTGTTTTTATAGAAAAAATTAAAATATTATTCGTAAACAGAAGTCCCCTACTTCGAGTTCAAGTCGCCATGTATCATATTTATCTTATTGAATAAGAAACATTTTTTAATAATTCAATATCATTATAACCTTTTTCATGTTTATTATTGCAATTATTTCACTTATTTATATGTTGTAACAATTACCTAATTATTAGATTACCATCAGTCGTATTGATGATATTTGGTTGACACGTTCAAAATGACGTCGTTAGGTTGGCTATGGTATAAGATGGCATTATTACATTATCTTTGTACTAATAATAATGTAAGAAATATCATTTTTATATTGAAATTATTAATTTAAAACCAATCAAAAAATATAGATTATAAAAATAAACAATATCGGGACAATGGAGAAGGTATGGTGTATGTTCACATTATAAACGGTCCATTTTTTGATGATCATTATGAAAATTGGTTATGTATTTTATATAGTAAAATAAATATCATAATATAATAAATATAATATCACTTATTAAAATAAATTTATATATATAATCCATGTTATGTGGTGATGAAAAATGAACCACATTGCATCATGAAGGCAGTGGTACACACAAAAGGATGAAATAAATTATCATCATAAAATTAATTGAAAGGTAAGAAAATAAATGATTTATAATCTTTTAAGAAAAATATTAATATAATTAATATCCTATATAATCATTATATACATCATCATGAATAGTCATGAGAATTAATTATTGAAAATGAATTACATAGGTTTGTAAGGCGGTAGTCTGTTTTATACGTGTATACTGGTTTAGTTTCTTATTTGATGGAAGAGGAGATAGATTTGGGTTATGAAATTAACATAATAGCATCTCATAATATTTTAGATACTATTTTTAAAATAATATCATGGTTCAAGAAGATATCAATGAGGTCGAAGATGAAATAATAAAATTGCTGGTTAAGAATGATAATTCTTCTTTGGACCACCTCCTTCGAATTAAACCTAAATTGTTTTTGGATAAGATTTATGATAAAAAAACCAATATATAATTGATAAGTTATTATATAAGGGGATTGGGAAGGTATGGTAAGAATGATGATGCATCAAAATTATGATGGTAAGAGAATATTGGGTGGCCTTTTATAAGTGGGATATAGGAAACATCATGAATTCTTTAAAATAAAAAGTTATACACACATATTAAAAATTACATAACGATAAAAAAATTGACCATTAACAATTCAAATATGATTTTATGCTCTTAAAAAGATTAGGAAATAAAATCTTGGTATGTATTTTGGTCATTTTATCCTGTATGTTTTTTGTTTAATCCCATATAAAATTATTTTCACTATAACCATGTTAAATGATTTTTACAAATTTCACTAGTAGTCATAATTGTAACATCTTGGTATAGATTACACTAATATTATTCTCTGAGATAGGTTTACACAAGGCCTCAAGAGTTCCTCCTTATATTCCAGAGTCATTTGACATGTAGCAAGGGCCATGGGTTAGATAGTTAAGAGACTATTCCCTCTTATCATAGTAAGAAAACAATTAAAGTAACTATATATCATTCATGTAAAAAAAATAAAAATAGTGGAGATTGTGGAAATAAACTATAACCGAATCATCGTTTTATCATAATTAATATTCTATAATGTTGTGTCCTCTGTATCAAACATAAAACAGTGTTCCCCCATTGGACTAACCGTACATGATTGTGTGCATAAAGGAAACTAAAAATTAAATGTAAAGGGATCTCATACTAATTATGAGCTAGAAAACATAATTATTCCCCAAGGTATCATTGGTATACTCCAACCTATTCAATAGAATCCACACGAGTGATTCTTCTCGATCATGCAACCCCAGTCCTCATTCCATTCCATCTTGAACATGTTATTAACCTAAAAATTGGACATAATGTTGGAACCACTACCCAATAATCCTAGAGTCTGTGTATACTACCATTGCATTGGTATAAGATATAATGAATTGCATTGAAAAAGGACTAATAATTTTAGTAGTCTTGATAATACACACACACACACACACATATATATATATATATATATATGACTCTTACATGAAATTTTAACTCAGAAATCACAACATAATTTTTTTAAGAATAAATTTATTCCATCTAGTATATCCATTCATATCTATCAATGGATACATTATGGAATCCAAGGGAAAGGAAAAAAAATAAGGGTGAGATAAAATGATGAGTAAGGCATAAATTCAATAGAATATATAATGAATCAATAATTAATAATAATTTGGGAAAGGTAAATAACATACCACATATTCAATTTAATCAATTATCTAATAATGAAATACAACCATATATTTCATCATAACAAAAAAAACAAGGATACTAATTACTAAATAGGAATGAAGGGATTCCATAATTATTGGATGTTATGTTTCCAAAGCACATGATACATTTACCATCATGATACATCCTCATTATGGTTTATGACATGCAAGATAAAAACCCATCTTATTCTTTTCAAGACCTATCAGAAGACACATACTTTTATAAACTATCATTTATACGGTTTACATCTAGTTGGTTATAAATATGATGTTTTTGTAGCCAACTGATTTCATATCATGAGACTGCCAAATAATTAAGAATATTATATTAAATGGACCCCAAACCATGTCAATATTTTTCAAACATTCCTAATATATTTAATAATCAATTTAATTTATAAACAATGTTCATGATCAAATATTCATATTGGATTAAGAAATCAAATTTATTAATATTTACTTAGTTAATCATGTAACATTTAATGTAAAAAATGTATGTAAAAATGTATATAATTTAGGAAGTAAACATATACATGATAAATAATGTGGATATTAAGGGTAAATTTAATTCCCAATAGAACATCAATAATTCAATGGAATGTTAATGACTATATGAATGAATTAGGGCAGTGAATATTAGTACTTTCATTGGTCAAAAAGATCTTAAACCAACTAGAGGAAAAATAATGATCATATTAATATAACCAATACTCATTGGAGTAAGAATAAAGGGATTTTATTTTTTCTGAATATAAATTCCATAAAAGGATCTTTAGAAATATTATTGATGAAAATATCTTATGCATTTTGAAAAATGTTTTGCAAAATAATTTTATATGAAAATTACATCAAAAAACAAAATTTTTAGAAAAACTTATGAAAAAAATTTGTGATAAAAATATAATTTTATACATATTATATAATCATTAAATAATTTGAGTTTTCATGATGGCTAGAAATTATGTTTATGTCATACATGTTAAAATAATAATTCCATTTAAATTTTCGTTAAAATTTAAATGATAATTTACTAGAAAAGAGAATAAATATTCCTTTGAAAACATTATTTAATTAGTAAAAATTGGTGATATTTCATTTAATAAGTCATTTTTAATTGTTTAAAATATTTGTTATAACATTTTTAGAAAACATGGTTTTAGAATAAAATAGATTTCTGACCAGAGAGAGAAAAGAAGTTTCATTATCCTGAAAAAAAATTCTAACACATTTTAAGTACCAAAGAGTGGAAATTGTAATATTAATTGAATTTCTTCATTTATAACCAAATTATAATAAAATTTAGGCATTTATTAGAAATTGTTTATGTAATTTACTTAAACTAATCAATAAGAATAAACAATTTCAATTAGAGTGAGATTGTAAAATAATCCCATAAAATGATTATAATGTTGATGTGAGATTTAATAAATGAATTATTATAGTGTATAAACTATAAATATACATACAATAAGTTGAAATATATAATATTTAAGAAAAATTAATAAAAATAAAATATTATAATTCCATAATTAACAAAGTACATCTTTAACTCAATGAGTGGAAATTGAGTTATGAAATCTCTTACCTTACACTACCTTTTGGTTGAAAATGATTTACCTCCTATAAAATAGTTTTAAGAAATTTATTATCTTATTAACGAAATATATTAATATTTATCATATCATATATTATCTTTATATAATATCTTTTAATGCATTTTTTTAATAATACTTCTTTATTTGCATTGTTTCAGATGTTAGTTTCCTTATTATCTCATTCTTTATTTGTAATGAATTTTTAGATTTTGTTAAATATTATATAGATATGTCTTATCTATAATAATATTCATGATATAAATATAATATATACTCGTTATATATGTATTTATAGTGATCCAAAAAATGTGGTGATCTAAAATGAAATACATCGTTCATAGAGATGGTAGGTCATATATAAGCTTGAAATCTAATTCCATTATTTTTTATATTGAAATAAAAATAATTAAATTAGATATATATATATATATTATAATTTTACTAAAAATATTACTTTAAATATATCACTTGTTTTTAATAAACTTATCTTTAATACATTATATGAAGAGCGTGAATGAATCACCTCGCTTCATGAGGCGGTCGTTTGCCATACAGAGGAACAACATTATCATATTCCCAAAATATTAAAATCATGAAAAAATGTGTGATATAATAATTCCAAAACTATAATAAAATAAAAAATATCAAAAATATTATATATAAATATAATTTCTATCATTATTCCAAACCATGAAATATGGTAATTGAAAAACAAACAACATCTGTTCGTGATGCAGTAATATGGTGTATAAATGAACGATGATTTTGAAATCCAATTGATGGAAGTGTGTGTTGTTGAAGGTAATACCATTCAAATAACAAAATATCAGTATATTTTAAATACTAAAGATATTATATAATATAAGTACAAAAATATTTTAAGCAGACAGACAATGACATAAAATAAAAAACTTTTATAAGTACATTACCTCTTCATCATGTATCCTCGTTAGGATTTCACAAACACATTTAAATATTTTCATTATTAAAAAAATAAGGCTAATTGTTTGATTAAAGGTTATTTGGGAGGTTATTTTGGTAGATCATGGTAAATACAAATGACATTATAGGTAAGACTATGTTACTGGATCGAGTGCCCTTTTTTAGTTGAGGAGGATTGACATTCTTCTGAATTCTCAAATGTATTCACTATTGAGAGGTCAATTTTTCCTTATGTTGATCAAGTATTAATAATTAATGGTTTTAAGGGAAGATATATTTAATAAATATATCAACCACACAATAAAATGTTTTGTAAATATTTTTTTCCTTAACTGCAAAGTTTTATTATTTTACCAGTTTGGTTTTTCATTACAGAAACTAGTTTTCAAACTTTATTAATTTTAGGTTTAAGACTAATTTAAAGTTATACATATTAGATTATATTTACCAATTTATTATAAATATTATATCTAAATTATAAAAAAAATTTATGTGTTTTGGAAATTAATTGTAACCGAAGTGCATGTAATGTGAAAAACATTGCTTTAACCATAATCATGATAATAAGGATTTATCTATTTAGTAGTTAATATAGTCATTTTAATAAACCAATTGGTGAACTAATGGAAAAAAATTATATTTATTATCAATTAAAAATAATGAAGGAAAACATACAATTTTTAGTATTTTTGAATCATTTAATAAAATATCATTACTTATAAAATTACAATAATTCATATTTTGACAATATTCATTTAATTGTTATTTAAAACTAACAATAGATTTGTGTAATTATAATATATCAAGTTAAAAGTTTCGTGACATAATATATTCATCTAAAAATTTAATTTCAATCTTTAATTCATTTAATTGACTTTATTTTTTATTTTTTAGCATCCTTAATGTTAATTAATTATTAATAAAATAATTGCTATATTTGTGTTTTATAAGAATTCAAAAACATAATTCATCCATAAAAAATAAATATAAATTATCATTATAGAAACAAATCATTTATCTTTAAATATAATAAATATAACCAAGTATATGTTATTATATCCCCATCCCAATGCTTTAAAAAAATTAAAATTATAATAAGAATATTTTTTACCATTTTCGTTCCTTAACTTATTATAGGGGCCACTTCCATGCATGATTATACCAAAAAATCCTAATATTTCACCCCAAAGTCATAATAGTAAATATATTTCCATAAAATGGGTTTTTTACAAGTCTCTATGTTATTTTTCTATTTATGTCTTACTCCCTTGGAAAACTCATTTTTCTCTTAATTATTGAAATTAATTTTAAAACTTTTCACTAATCATTTTGGTCAACAAATATGTTGACCATATTTGATTTTAAATAATAATAATAATATTAATATGGATTCTATTTTTTTCAAAATTTAGTTCACATAATAGAAAAATGTAAATTTAAAATTAATCCGGTAGACGTGAAGAGAAATATGGGGTATTAAAGTGAAAATTATCAAACCTTTACTAAGTTATTATAACTAAATTCAATATAAAATATATTCCAATAACCTAAGATAGATTAAATTATGTATAATTGATCTAATATTACTTTATAACCAATTTTAAATAAATATTAACATTATAAAATATTTAGATGAAAATGTAGTTTTAAATTAAAATTCAGTATTTTTAACTATTTATCAAAAAATGAAACATCTTATAAAAATAAAAAATTACCATAAGAAAATTTTGAAATTAATCTCTTAAAAATGAAGTTCATTTTATAAAATAAAATTTAAAATATTGGTAAATTTTAATTTTAAATAATGTGCACCAAACACGATTAATCTGTCACGTTGATGAATATAACTTTTTCAGAAAACGGTTATTTTTCATTTGAATGATACTTATTTTATTACGAAACAATAGATAATTAATAAAAACTATTAAGCAATATATATTCCTATGTAATTTAATTCCATTCATACCCTCTATTCATATATATTGGTAATGACAGTTATACTAAATAAAAATAAAAATATTATATTATTCTTCAATAAAACTTTTTCTTTCCTGTAACACATGCTTCTGAAGAAACTCGTTGTTGCATGTAATAATGGAAAACTCAGTATTTCATAAAACATATTCTAACCAATAAAAATATATTATTTTAAAATATCTGGGGTGTTACATTCTCCCCACCTCAAATAATTTTATTCCTCATAAACTCAATCTTGATAATCAAGGGATTGAAATTTGTGTGTACCATTATTGAAAAAACAACATCATAAAAAGGGTTAAAAATACCGTATTTATAAAACAAAAAAGGAAATAAAATGTTCATATAAAATAAATTATAACTAGGTTGATACATAGGATAACATTGATGGAATGAGAATGTATTGACATTTTGAAAAAGCATTAATATATATAGAGAGTGATTGTGGACATTGATGAAAAAAATTGAATGCTAAATAAAAAGTTAAGGGCCTTAAATAATGAAATATCTGATTATTTGAAAGATTGTATTTTAATTAAAAATTATGTAATTAATATAAAATTTCTGTATCTTGATCATTTACCTAATTTTGAGTACTAATTTTACTACCTAAGAATATAATAAAATATAGTTACTTGATAAATATCTATTTCATAAGAAAAATTTCATTCATTTTTTGTGAATGAATAAGATTCGAATTTTATCCATTTAGTCCAAATAATTAATGTAAAAAATGTATTTTTTATACTGGAAGCACTAAAACATACTTTTAACAGATCATAAGATCTTCAAAGAGTTAAAATTCTTAAAATAAGTCTAACAATTTTCCAAAATCATTATGGTTAAACATTATTCTCTAAAAAAAGTAATACTATAAGTTCAATATTATTATTTTCTTTTAAAATAGTTTAAACAAAGGCCATTCCATATTCACTTGGTGATCATGTCTGGTATTTTTAGGCATGAAACCATTATCATCCTTTGGTCATGTGTTCATGTCCCACATCCTTGGTGGTTATGATGAGTTTCCATCATGTATTCAGGTTGTCATTTCTCTAAAACCATATTAACATAATTCTTATAATAAAGCCAAAAAATATGATGAACATCTTTGAAAAAATATTAGTCTAAAAATAAAACTTCAATTATGGTTTTTGATATATTTTTTATAGAGTCTAATAATATTTTTTGACAATTATTAAAATTTTATAAATGATCATATTTACACTACCGTTATAAATACCTTTAAACTTATGTTTGAAAGATGTTAATGCACTATTCTTCAAGTAACTTTTCGTAAAGAATATACACTTTAAAAAAAATTATCCCAAAACATCCTTAATATTCATTCTCTCCCATTAGATAAATCCTAAAAATATATGTTTTACAATTTGAACTTATATTAAATTTTGAAATAATAACCCATGATAAAATACATAACTCTTATGATAATTAATACCCATGTGGTTCTAGAATTTAAAAAAATATTTAGATGCTTTATGATTCTTATTCCAAAATACCATTGGTATAAATACATCCATAATTTAATTCATAAATCTCAATACATAAATACTTATTATATTTTATTTCTACATAGTTCCTTCCAATGTATAGGGTTTATCCTTGGGCATTCATTGTCATTATCTATTCAAATATTTCTTGACGGTTTGTAAACTAAATTTTACTTATCCTAATAATAACCCCCAAGAGTGTCAAACCCAATGAGTCGTAAGACCAATTATCATGTATCGGGTTACAATCGAGTCAAGTCAAAAATTCCCTTTTAAAGGTGTTATCCAGAGGAACATCTGTTCCAAAACCATGTCCACTTGTAGTATCCATAGATTAATGTATTTTGAGAAAAAAAATATTTACCATACAAAATTTTTATGATCATCTTATATAATTATTCTATAATAATATCATGTGGTTATGTAATCAAATCTATGTTTTCTGAAATATAGTTTCCAAATTTCCAAATAAACCTCCTCAAATAACAACTGAAACAACCCTAACACCAACAAGATAGTGTCGATTCCTATAAAAAATAATATTTTCATTAGATATTGGGAATATTATCCTAAAAGACCAATCAATATAGTAGTCTTGTTAATCTAGATACATATATGAGTCTTAAATTTAATTTGAATACACATATTACAACATAAAATGATGCTATAAATAAAATTATTCCACATATTATCTCCCAACATATCTGTCATAGTAAACATCTTGGAATCATGGAAAAATGGTATAAAATAAGTGTTGGCTCAAATGCTCAGTAAAGAAAAATTATAACATAATTTGTCATGAAAAAAATTTGAATAATCAATTTTGAAAGGTAAAAAATTGAAGATGCATGCTATATAATAAATAGAAATTGAAAAAAAATGAATCAATATATTATTTAATTTTGAAAATATCTTGGATAATAATAACTGAATAGAATTAGGGAAAATGAATAATTTTTTGGCATCATTTAAGTTCCTCGGTGCGGCGGAAGATCGTGGGTGGATGTTCCCACTTGACTTTTTGTCGTTAGCAATGATCAATCTGGAATCAATACGATGATAAATACAAGACTCCATGAATCAAAGTACAAAATTTGAAAAAAAAGTATAGTTTGAAACCACATAAGAGGATCATCAAAGGTTTATTATAATTAATTTAATTAATTGACAAGAAATACCGTTTATGGGATTTTTCTTCGTTGATATTTCTGATCACTTTTTTATATGATCTGTCGTTACATCGTAGAATTCAAGTGTAGACTTCTTATAGAGGTGATCCACACATGCACCACGTATCTCTAGACGTCGCCAAAGGAATATCTAGGTGCTAACATGGATAAGCCTTTGCTTGCGTTGTCTGCCATAGATCCCCTTGATCCGATGGAGGAGGATCTCTCTCGGTCTTGAGTGAATTTTTGGAGGAAGGAGATCTTTTAGCCTTTAGAAAATTCTCCAGAATTGTTGTGCACAACGATTAGAGAAAAGTGTTCGTTCGTGAGGATATTTATAATCGGATTTGTTGTTATAGTGGTTTGACATTAAATAAACATGTTACACATTTTATTTATTTCACTAACTCTTATTGAAAACCCCCATGTCGAATCATTAATTCCTTGTCATGTTCCCATACTGATTATAATAAATATAATTTAATAACTTGATATTATTTCCTCAAAATATTGATTGGAAAAACTACATGGCGTGTAGTCTTTAATACACCATGTGTACTCGTTTTTCATTTCCTTTCCAAAATGAAAACTACATGGCGTGTACATTCAATGTAAACGGCATGTCTATCGTGTTTTCATTTTATTCTTCCTCCAATATTAAAATGATTTAGGATTCCATAAATAATTATTAAACCACATATGTGAATAATCTTTATTTTTCCTGGGACACTTGGATACACATAGTGTGTGACCCTCCAGGCCTCTTTCTTGTTGGCATTAGGCGGGCTTGCCTAATGTCCAAGATTACTGTCTAGAAATGGTTCAAGGCACCCAAGAGAAAGAAGTTGACGCCACATTGAAGTGTCACCTTGTAATAATGATTACCGTGTAATTTAATCCATTTTTCACAAAGTCTCATCAAGCAGGTTTCATGGTAGTCTCATAATCCTATATGATTGATCCATCATTCTATGACTTCCAGAAAAAAATCATGATGTAACACCATGGAAATGGAATTTGGGTGATAATTCTATTTCAATAAAAGGGCTCTCGATAACTACATCCATATATATGTTAGGGAAAAATCCTTCCTCGACTTATCCCATAACAACTTGCATTCGTGACGCACTCAATGTACCCTACTTCCCCCCAACTGTCTTCATGACAGTTTTCATCATAAAATCTATATGCGCGAGTCATGACATGAGTTAATGATAATATTATAGAATATGTACCATTACTCACCCTCATAGTTAGCAATGTTAAATGGCACCAAGACATGCAGAATTACTATGGGCGGGTTTATTCGCATAATCTCCCATCATGGAGATTACCAAGTGCACACTCCATGAGAGAGAGAGAGTCATGTCTTCTTACGAGTACTCTTATTTGATGGTCTATATATTATGTGACCTATCATATTATGTCATCCAACCATAGAATATTATTTAATAATATTATAATATCATTTCAAGGTTCTCAATATAGCAGGGATCTTCCATGACCTTTTTAATTAAACAAATATACCAGGACATTATAATATTATAGTCATAGAGAACAATGAACGATATATAATAAGTGTACATTCATGTAATCAAATTATAAACAGTTGGTTCTTAGGACACACACTCTAAAAAACTCTCACATGGGCTAGATCCAACTACCAATGACTTTTAGTCTTGCTAGACCTCACATGATGATTAGGTTTCTGCTGAGTCAAAGATTTTTTCAAGGGGTCTGCCACATTGTCTTCCGTGGAAATACTACTCCCTACAACTTCACCTCTTTGAGAAAAATCCCTCAAGAGTTGATGCTTACGATGTATGTTATTTCTCCACTAATGTGACCTTGGCTCTTTTGCAAGTTCCACCGCAGCAGTATTATCACAATAGTGTGTGATAGGATCTTTAGTACTAGGTATTACATCCAACTCTAAGATGAAGCTTCGCATCCATATTGCTTCTTTATCTTCCTCAGAAGCTGCGATATACTCGGATTCTTCTGTAGAATCTACGACCACACATTGCTTTGAGCTCTTCCAGCTCACTGCACCACCATCTAAACTAAAGATGTATCCAGTCAGCAACTTCATGTCATCTTGATCAGTCTGGAAACTAGCATCTACATGTCCTCTGATGACTAGTTCCTCATCTCCTTCGTAAACCGTGAACATATTCTTAGTATGCCTCTGATTCTTAAGGATTGTATTCACTACCATCCAATGGTGGTCTCTTGGATTAGCTTCATATCTACTTACTACACTTAATGCATAAGAAACAACTAGCCTTGTACATGGCATATCATATATGACTGACTTAATCGCAGTTGAATAAGGGATCCTTCTTATTTTATTTCTTTCCTCATGTGTTTGAGGACACGTTTTCTTGGAAAGATGAATTCCATGGGACACTGAAAACAATCCCCTCTTAGATTTTTCAATACTGAATCTCTTCAGTATGTTGTCAATGTTTGTACATTGACACATGCCCATAAATCTCTTGGATTTATCACGATAGATCTTGATCCCAATAATATATTCTTCTTTGCCCAAGGATTTCATAGAGAAGCATTTATCCAACCATGAATTAAATGACTCTAAGACAAGTACATTGTTTCCAATTAGTAATATGTCATCAATATATACTATTTGGAAAATGACTGCAATTTCCCTAAACCTTTTGTATACACAAGGCTCACTTTCATTCATAACAAATCCAAATTCCAATACAGCTTCATCAAAATTAATGTTCCATGAACATGATGCATTTTTTAATCTATACATGGATTTTTGCAACTTTTATATCTTGTTGGCATCCTTTGGAGTCATAAACCCTTCAGGTTGTGTCATGTCGACCTGTTCCTAGAGGATCCTTTATGGAAATCTATTTTGACATCCATTTTACAAATTTCATAATCATGGTAAGCAGAAACGGCCAATAAGATTCTGATGGATTTCAGCATCGAAACCGATGAAAAGGATTCATCATAGTCAATTACTTGATGCTGTCAAAAACCTTTTGCAACCAGTCGTGCCTTATAGGTGTTGACTTGTCCCTCCATGTCCAGTTTCTTCTTGAATACCCATTTATTACCAATAGGATTTACATCAACTGGAGTATCTACCAACATCCAGACATGGTTTTGGTACATGGAATCCATTTCAAAATTCATGTATTCTTTCAACTTGGAAACATTTGTGCTTTCAACTACTTCCTTTTAGCTAAGAGGATCATCATTGTCCACCAATAATGAGTCACCATCCTCAGTGAAAAGAAAACCATATCATTCTGGTTCTCTCACCTCACTCATGCCCCTACAGAGTTCTTGTGTCTCTAGAACAGATTGTTCTTCCATGAGGCTTTATGGAATCTTTAATTATACCGAAATCATGTGTATCTTCATCCTTGACTTCATCAAAGTCTATCTCTCTCCCACTATCTCTTTTGTAGATGTTCTCCCTCACTAGGAATATGGCATGTCTTGCAACTATAACCTTTTTATCTGAGGGATTGTATAGGTAATAAACCATTTTTTCCATGGGATATCCTATAAAGGTACACTTTGTGCCTTGGGATGAACTTTTGTTACTTGAAGAGGCCTTAACAAATGCTTCTCTACCCCACACATGTAAATTTGATAACATGGATTTTCATCCACTCCACAAAAAGTATGGAATAAAATTTATCGATTTACATTGTAATTGGTTTTGTATGTTTGTAGATGTTTGTAATGCATATCCCCAAAAAGATAATGGAAGACTCGCATGAATCATCATTGATCTCAACATGTCCAATAGGGTGTGGTTCCACCTTTCACATACACCAGTCCACTGAGGTGTGTACGGAAGAGTGATTTGAGATAGAGTCCAAAAATCTCATAAGAAATCAATGATGTCCCGATTATGATATTCTCCCCCTCTGTCTGAGCACAGTTTCTTAAACTTTTTACCAAGGTGGTTCTCAACTTCATTATTGTATTCTTAGAACCGATCAAAACAATCTGACTTATATCTCATTATGTAAATATATCTATATCTACTATAATCATTAGTAAATGTTATGAAGTAAAAGAACCCACCTATTGCTTCAACTGGAAATGGTCCGCACACATTAGTGTGAACTATTTCTTGAAGATCTTTATCACTTTAACCTTTAACACTAAATGGGGCTTTGGTCATTTTGCCTTTTATACACACATGACATACACCAAGTTGTTTTAGTTCACATGAATCAAAAAACCCAGTTTGATTTAATTTTGTCAAATGTTTCTCATGGACATGACCTAGCCAGTGATCCCAAATTTGGGTGTTTATGAGTCATGTAAATTAACTTTTTCCTTGATTTCCATTACTTGTTTTGTGTATTCTAACACATAAAGGTCATTATATAAATGTGCCCTACCAACAAAAATACTGTCTTTATAAAACTAGCAACATTCATTTCCAAACATGAAGATGAATCCATCAGTATCTAATCCAGATACTAAAATATTGTTTTCAGTTATTGAGGGTACTCAATAACATCCTTTTATTACCAAGACCATCCTAGTAGGTAATTTGAGTTGGTAGCCTTCGATAGCTACAACATCGAGTTTGGATATGTAGGCTGCTCGCAGATCCACCTCACCTCGGTCAATATTTCTGAATCTACTTGGTTCCAGTATTTAGATACATATGTGTGAACCACAAGGAGGATCTAATACCCAAATTTTAGAAATATATAGATTTCATTTGATAACAAACACACCTGTTTCTTACCCTTTCTTCATTGGCTGGGTGTAGTTATTCTTCAAGTGGCCCTTCTTGCCGCATGCGAAACAAATAGAATCTTGTTCTCTTGCCTCCCCTTTGATCTTCCTTTTATTGGAAAGCCTTGAAGATGATTTGGGGTTAAAGCTCTTTTCCTTACCATTCCATTAATTAACCATAAGGATAGAAGGCTTTTAACACTTCTTATCACTATCCACATGGAGATGAGGATAAGAAGATCAGATAGAAACTTCTCAATGTTGTTCATGTCAAAATTTACAATGAATGTTAGAGAAGCTCTGGGGAGTGATGAAAGAATATGATTGGTACCCAGTTACGGGGGGATTTTAAACCCTAGAACCTCCAAGAACTCAATGTATCAAATGAGCCTGACTACATGGGGCCCAGTTGGGGTACCATCTCCAAGCTTGCACTGAAATAGAGACTTGGAGATCTAACAAAATTCCTCTCTTACTCTCTCCTTGTATAGACCATGGAGGTTCTTGATCAGGTTATAGGAATCCATGTCTTCATGAGACTTCATGAGCTCACTATACATTGATAAAAACATCAAACATTGAATGTCGAGTTCATCGTTAATATTTTGATCATATAACATGAAATCATCATCACTCACCCCTTGGGCAAGAAATTCAGGAAGTGAGGAATTTAGCACATTAAACTTTCATTCATGGCTTAGGATATCCCGAAGGCACCTAAAATATTCCAAAAAGATACTTTGGGTGAGGATATTTTCGTTATCTAGAATTAAACACTCAGAAACTTTGGTTGATGAGTTTGTCATATTGATTCTAAAAATTAAAAGAGTATATTTTTTCATTTCCTTTTGATTACATTTTTTGAAAAATAATAAATGAAATTATTAATTCTCCCACTATTTTATCATGTCCCAACAACCCAAAACATTGAAACTAGAATTCCTAGTTTCTATGAAATTTCTTAATGAAATGTATCCATATTCCCCTTCGCATAACTCCATCAAGGGTTGGTCAAGCTATTTTAATGTATTTAGGTAGGCTTGTCTTTGCCAACTGTCAGAAAATAGTTCCTTGATCTTTTGAGTAGACTCCCAAATCCTTAAATACTAACTTGTATTTCCTCAACACATGCCTCCATTTTACAACTAGTCTATAAAGGGCTACTCCTCTTGATGTAAAATGTTGAAGTCAACCCAAAACATTCATAAGATCTTCTTTTATAAAAGTAAGTGTCCCAAAAAGGGTTGGTTAAACACATATATTTATTTAATCCTTCCCTAAATCAAGTAATAAAAGTCTTGGTATGAATTAATATGGTATTTAAGGGATTTCATCCCTTTATGCATTGTTTCTAATTATCACATGCTTGTTAATATTAAGTGATGATTGATTAAGTGATTAACCAAGTTCTGATAATGTTTATGCATAGTCTGGTTTTTATTTTATTAAATCTTTACATGCTTATTTATTTCATTAACTATGTGATCGCGACAACACATACATAACAAATAAACCATGAAATTAGATAGAAATTAAATAAGATGTCATGATCATGAGCTTCTATTGGTTAGCTTATCTAGCAATTTTGATATGCAAACCCTAACCTAGGAAAAAACAACTTGAACTCGAGGGTTTGTGTTTTTCATCTCCCACCTATCCACCTTTGTATCTTTTGGGGGTTTTTTCTCCTCGGCTTCGGATTTTAAACCATCTCCTTTGGATTGGGTGATCCTCCATTACACTAGGTTTGCATTAAAGAAACCATGGGCATGCATGACCTAAATTTTATTTTAAGAAGGCTTATAATCCATCGAATTTAAATTAAAAATTTTTAAATAAAACTATACACACACAAAGGGTATTTAGTCTAGCTCATTATAATCCATAGCATGAAATGAAATTTACACATATTTAATATTAACTTTCTTTTAATCATTCTTTTATTCAAGATAAGTGGTGCTTGAATTTAATTAATTATGATCTTATAATTAATCAATTCATTATCTTAAATTAATTTCTGAATTTCATTGAGATTATTCTCATACATATTCCGTGTACGAGTCTTTTTACATAGCATGAAACCTAGAGAAATTACATTTCTAGAAAGTACACGATGTGTATGATATATTACACTAAGTGTATTTGTTTTCACCCTTTATACAAAGTATATGCGGGGGGATTTCGTGTGTTTTCTATACGTTGGATGTTTTGAAGTACACAACTTGTAGATTAATCAAACAAGGAATTTACTTCCTTGTTACACAGTTACCAGCCTGGAAATTTCGTGTATGCAGTTACATGACTACTCCTTGTACACAGTTTCACCTGTCCCAGATCGGACTACACGGTGGGTTAATTTAATATACACGATTTGTATTCTGGTTTCCACACACTGTTCAGTTCTGGTCAACCCAGTGAATTAAAAAAAATTAGGTATGCTCAATTCACATGATTTGGTTTGGCATACCAATACTATTTCGTTAAACCTAATTACATGGCGTATAGATATCACTACATTCCATGTATTCCTGTGTTGTACATACAGAATGAGTGGCTCCATCGAATGAGTTCCTTGTTTTTATTTTTATCAAAAATAAAATTAAATGGATGTTTATGTGATGTGAATCACGAAACGAAGGAGGAAGAAAATATATCATTCATTCAGTTTTATAAAATGATTTTTCTTGAATAGAATCAAATATAACTGTGTAAATTATCAATGAAAATTAAATAACTATAATCAATGTTGTAACATTACTCGGATACTAATTGAAGGTCTCAGGTGCAGCAGAAGCTCGTGGGTGGATGTGGCCACTTGGAGTTTTGTCATTAGAAATAATCAATCTGGGATCAATATAATGATAAACACCAGACTCCACAGATCGAATCAAAAAATAGACAAAGAATAATAATCGTCTCAGAACGTCAAAAGAGGATAATCACATGTTGATTACAATTAAATTAATTAATTGAAAATAAGTACCTTTTATGACGTTCCTTCTTCGTTGATATTTATGATCATGTTCCGATGTGATCCATCATTGTGTCGCATAAACCAACTGTAGACTTCCTATAGAGATGATCCACACATGCATTAGGTATCTCTAGACATCACTAAAGGAAAATACAGGTGCTAGTGTGTTAAAGCCTTTTCTTGCATCATCCACATTAGATCGCCTTGATCTGATGGAGAAGGATCTCTCTCAGTCTTGAGACCATTCTTAGAGGAAGGAGTTCTTTCGATGTTGAGTGAATTCTTCAGAATTGTTATGCACAACGATTAGGGAAAAGTGTTGGGTTGTGAGGATATTTATAATTATGTTTGAAGTTATAGAGTTATTATAATAAATAAACACGTTACACATTTTATTTATTTAATTATCTCTTATTGAAAACCCCCATGTTGAATCATTAATTCCTTAACATTATCCCATGAAGATTATATAAAATATCATTTAATAAAATGACATTATTTCTTCAAAATATATACATGAAAAACAATACAGCGTGTAATCATTAATACATGGCGTGTACTAATTTTTCATTTACTTTCCTAAATGAAAACTGCACGGCATGTACATTCAATATAAACGGTGTGTATATCTTGTTTTCGTTTTATTCTTCCTCAAACATTAAAACATTTTAGGTTTTCCTGAATAATTATTAAACCACATAATGGCATAATTATTATTCTACTTGAGATACTCGGATACACATAGTGTGTGACCCTCCAGGCCTCTTTTTTATTGGCATTAGGCGGGCTTTCTTAAAGTCCAGGATTACTGTCTAGCAATGTGTCAAGGAACCCAAGAGAAATATGTTGATGCCACGATGATGTTTCACCTAATAAAAATGCTTACCATGTAATTTAATCCCTGTTTCTGAATATCTCATCATGCCGGTTTCATGGCAGTGTCATAAACCTATATGTTTGATCCGTCATTCATTGAATTCCAAAAATAAACTCGTTGTGACACCATGTCATGGAATTTGGGTGACCGTTCTATTTCAATCAAAGGGCCTGAGATATATACTACTATAAATTTGGAAGGAAAAAATAATTCCTTGACTTATCTATTAACAACATGTACCTCATTATGCACTCAATGTATCCTATTTCCTGCCAACTATCTTCGTGACAGTTTTCATCAGAAAATAAAATTGTGCAAGTCATGGAATGAGTCAAAGATAGTCTACCAGTCTAAGGACCATTACACACACTGGTAGATAGCAATGTCTGATGACACCAGGACATGAATAATTACTACTAGCGAGTCTGTTCTCATAATCTTTTATCTTGGAAATTACCAAGTGTGTACTCCATGAGATATATTCTCGTCTTCTTATGAGTACTCGTACTTGACGGTTTGTATACATTGTGTCTTATCATAGAATGTCATCCAACTGTAGAACATTATTTTTGAATACTGTTATATCATTTCAAGGTTCTCATTATAGTGGGGATCTCCCATGACATTATTAATGCAATAAATATTCTATGACATTATTAAATTGTAGTCATGCTGAACAATGAACAATATATAATAAGTGTACATTTATATAATCAGAGTATAAACTATTGGTTCTCAAGACACCAACTCTAACAATCAGGTTTCCATGGAACATCATATATTTTCCATACACATCTATCCTAATGATGGTTTATAATATTTATGTTACAAACCCTTCTGATTCATGTGAAGACCTTTCATAGGAAACATCTTATCATGATCAATCATCTAGACAGTTTAAAACAACTTGGTTACAAGAATGAAGGGTTTTTGGCCAATTGATTCAATCCCATGAGAATATCAATGCATTGATATGATTAATTTAAATATTCCATTCCCCGTTTGATACATGTACAATTAATTCATAAAATATTAAATTATTGGTTTCATTCATTAACATTGTTATCTTCCAAATATCTGTAGTGAGCAACAAATATATATTTATCAATATTTCTCTCATTAATACTTGAAAATTAAATGTAATATCTATATGTAATAATTGTATATGTTTTAGGAAATAACCATATACATTTTTAATAATTTCAATATTTTGGGAAAATTTAATTTTTAATGGATTTTCAATAGTTCAAGGTAAATTTAAAGTCTACAAGAATAAGTAATGCTAGTGAAGGTCAACACATTCCTTAGTCAAAATAAATACAACCCATATATATGAAGAATATGAATGGTAACAATAAAACATAGAACCATTATATTAATATGAATTGTAATCTATAATTTATTAATATAAATACGAAAAAATGTTCTTTATAAACTTTATTGAGGAAAATATAAGTTTTATTTATAGTTTTTTTGAAAAATAATTTTCATTGAAAAACATTTTTGTAAATTAATATTTCAAAAATATGTTTGGAAAATACTTTCATTGAAATTATCTTTTTGAAAATTATAAAATATTCTAGAAAAACATTTACTAGTCATGATGGCTACATGTTTTGTTAATTTTTTACAGGTCAGAAGAAATTTTCCATTTACCTTTTCTAAAAAATCTAAATGATTATATTTTTGATAAAGAAATAAATATTCCACTGGAAAAGAATTTATGAGAAAAAAAGGGTGAATATTTATTTCATAAATATTTAGTAAATGGTTAAAACATTTTTGAAAAGATTTATAAAAAACTGTTTTGGAATTAAATAATTTTCTGACCAAAGAGAGAAATCATGTTATATTTCCATGAAAACATTTTCTAAAAAAATTAAGTAATAAATAGTGTAAAATTATAATATTACATTAATTTATTCATTAATAACCATAAGATAATACAACAGAAGGGCTTATTAGGAAATGTATATCTAATTTCCATCAAATGATATTCAATAATAAAATATATCGATTAGAATGAGATTTGGAAGTAGACATATAAAATGATCACAAAGTTTATGTGAGGATTAATAAATTATTAAACTATGTGTAATCATTATAAATACACATTCAAAAAAATTTCATATAATATAATATAATAAAAAGTAATTACACACATAATTTTATGTTAACATAATCAACGATGTAAAATCTTCACCCAAAAAGTATAAATTTATTTGAGATATCAATTACCTTAAAACTTAAATTAGGTTAAAAATAATTGAAAATCATTTATAAATGATATTCACAATATATTAGGTTACAATATAACTATATTAATATTTAAAATATGATACATGATCTGAAAATAATATTTTATTACCATTTTTTAATAAAATTTCTTAATTTTCATTGTTTCTATGTTAAATTATTTATTTTCTCATTCATTCTTTTTATTGAATGTTCTAGTTGTTGTAAATACTATATAGTTATTTCATCTGTAGAATAGAAATCATGATATAAATATCATATCTTCCCAATGTATATGTATCTATATTAATCCATGAAACATAGGGATGGGATGTGAGATAAATAGTTCACAGAGGTGGTATGTCATATGTACCCATGAGCACAGTTTCTGTTTTCTTATCATATTCTAATAAAGAAATGTAAATTATATATATATTATCATTAAATTAGAAAAATTATATATATCCCATTTTTAATATAACAAATAATTATTTAATTACAAGCTATTCGTGAACGAATCACATCGCTCCATGAGAGGGTGGTCCATTGTACACATGAATAAAGTTATCATATTCTCTTGAAATGGAATAAATGATGGTATATCTAATATAATAATTCAATAAGTATAATAATATCATATATATCAAATATAAATAGTATTTTCATCATTATTCCCAACCATGAAATATGTAAATGAAAGAATGAATGACATTTGCTCATGAGGTGGTAGTTTTCCGTACACACATATAATGATTATATAATCAATATAATGGATGTGTGTGCAGTTTTAGGTCACATCATTAACATAAAAACTTATTAGTATACATAATATTCTCATATTATTATAAAATCTGGTATAATAATTATTGAAGTAGGTGGAGAAATAAATAAAAAAATGCTTTTAGTAGAACATTTCCTCTTTTTCAGGTATCCTCCTTAGATTTTCACCAACACATTATAAGGATTGAGTTATACCCAAAATAGTTCGTTTAATATTAGGTTATAGAATATTGGAATAAATTATATAATATTTTCTTTGATCTAAATTTCTTGAAAGGTGTGAGGAAGTGAGTGGGTGAGTGACCATTGATATTTGAGGAGTGGCATTATTGTATATAGTAAAAGTATTAATATTGGGAACATAGTCATAACTCTAGTACCTACATGATCGATAATTAATGGGGTGGGGATGATATAGAATATCCATATCCCCACCAAAAAAATATCAAATGTTTTAATTATTTTCTTCTTTAAATACAATGTTTCTTTATTTTACCAATTTGTTTTTTCATTACAATAACTAGTTTTTAAACATAAATAATTTTTCCTTTAAGAATATTTTAAAATAATATTGATTAGATAATTATACCCAGTTACTCTAAATATTATTTCTATTTTTATGACAATCATACAATGTGTTTTTGAATTTAATTTTAACATAATAGCAAGTAACGTGAAAAACATCGCTTTTAAATGTAATCATTCTATTAGTGTTTTAACTATTTAATGGCCAATATAAAAATTGTAAAAGAACAATTGAACCATTAATGATAAATATTTCATATATTCAATTTTTTAACACTTTTTAGAATGTCGGTTTGTTATAAATTTTAAATCATTTAACAAAATAACAATTATTATGAAATTATATTAATGTCAATTTTTTCATTATTCATTTAATTTGAATATAAAAATTTCAAAATTGATAAAATTAAGATAAATAACATTAGAATATTTCTAAATTTACATATTAATTTACAAAAATAATTTAATATAACAATTCATTCAATTTACTTCATTTTTTTTAAAAAATTTTAGTATCAATTATTTTAGTTAATGTTTTAAAAAATAATAATTATGTTGTTGTTTCATAAGATTTAATTTAATTAATTCTTCTCTAGAAAACTAAATTGAATTATAATGATATTAGTAACTCATTTATATTTAAAAATGATATAAATAAATTCATATATTTTATTTTTTCCAATACCAAAACATTATAGAAATTAAAATTATGGAAATAATATCTTTTTGTTTTCTTCATTACAGAACTTATTATATGGGTAAAATTCATGTAAAAGTGTCTAAAAGACTCATAAAATTTGTTCCAAATGCCATAAGACTCCAAATTTCTCTATAAAATGGGTGTTTTACATGTTTATAGGTTATTTTTTCCCTTTGTGTTTAAATATTATTCCCTTGGTAAACTTTTTTGCTCATAATCACCATAAATTTTTTTAACTATTTTCACTAATAAAATTGTTCAAAAATTATGTTATAATAATATATATTATAAAATATAATTACTAAAACTATACAATCAAAATTTTAAAATACAATTCACATAAGTGGAATAAATTAATTAAAAATTAATCCAACATACATGATGATAAAGTGGGGTTTTAGAGTGAAAATGATCAAAAGTGTATTATGTTTTTATAAATAAATTAAATATAAAAAGGATTAAAATTGAAAAAATTTTATTTACAGATATATATTTGATCAAATTATACTTTAAAACAATTTAAAAAATAACAAAACATTATAAATTATTTAGATGAAAATTCAATCTCCAATTAATAATCATTATTTTTCATTATACATCAAAAAATAAAACTTCTCAGAAAAATAACAAAAATTGAACCTCGAATAATTTTTACAATCTAATTTAAAAAATGAAGTATATATTTTCAAATAAAATTTATAAATTTGGTAAAAATTAATTTTAAATTATTTTTTCCAAAAACATTTAATATATCTTTCAAAAAATAGATTCGTCTAGAAAGCAATTATTTTTCTTTTAAATGATGATTGTTTTATCAATACTAAATATATAATATAAAACATTTCAAAAAAATGTATTTTAAGAATTTTTCTTATCATATTTGTACCCATCATTCCAATGATTATGTAATAACTATTATATTAAATAATAATGTTAACAGTATATTGTTGTTCGATAAAAATCTGTCTTGCGTGTAATACAAGATTCTGAAGAAACTCATTGTTACTTATAATGAAATGTAACTCAATATTGTGTATAAAATACACTATAAAATAAAATTTTATTAATTTATAATTTCCATGGTGTTACACATATGTTTTTCATGCATAATGAGGTGCCCGTAAATGTAACACCCCGAGCTTCCATGATACACTTCTCATTCAATAATGCAATAGCTTGCATTGTACACAACTTCGAGTTCTAAAACACCGCGACTAATCAAAGTAGCCATTATGAATAGTAATAACCACTTTTTAAAATTATAGAAATTTTATATTTCAAAATGGAGTTCATTTTTGTATTCGTAATATCGAAATTATCCAAAGTTGAATTTTTTGTAATTTTCTAAGAACTTCCAATTTTTTATGAATAGTGAAAATTACTTAAAAACAACTTTTTTAATCAAAATAATTTATAGTGATAAATTATACTATTTAGGGGTTTTAAAGTATAATTAGAATATATTTTTACCATTTTATCCAATGGTGGTCCTTAGAATTAATTTAACATTGAAATTGGACATAAACAATTGCCAATCTTTTGATATAAATTGTTTCTTAAAAACACGCTATTGTCGTGACAGCGGGAATTAATTATAAAATTAATTAATTCAACTTATATGTTTGGAATTTTGTAAAATAGACATCATTTTTGAATTCGGAATATCAATTATAGCTTAGGGTGAAATTTTGGCAATGTTCTGAAAAACTTCAATTTTTGATGAATAGTGAAACCACTAAATGGTAGTTAAATAACTGATTTTTCGTTTAAATGAAATATTACCACATCTGTGATTTGATTTTCAAAAATCCAACATACATGGTTGTCATTAAGAAGTAAAATTTGGTTCAATGAGATTAAAATAATTTTTTGGTGAATAGTAACTTTTAAGTTCTTAATCGCTATTAGAGGTAATTAGTGTAGTTTAAGGTAAAAATAATGTTTTAATAATATGAGATGATATTGACACATGTCCTACTCCTATTTGATGAGTCATGTCCGACCAAGGCAACCCATGGGTCAACTTGGGGACCCCATGGAGCCACTTTGGTTGGAAAATGACATTAATATATATTTATTTAATGTTGAAGTAAAAAATGACAGAAACATGAAATGTTTTACTAAAACAATTTTTACATGGGGTTATACAAGTCATATTTTTACTATAAATAGTCATTGGAAAGCTAAAAATATTTCCTACATCATAGTAGTTTTTTTATAATTTTTAGACATTAAATAAAATAATTTATTTACGACATCATTATGATGTAGTGATGACCTCATTATTTAACGATTTTAATAAAATGAAAAGATAATGTACAATCCAAGGCTTACACATGTACAAAGACTATTGGATGGGTATATTTCGAACCCTTATCACCTTATACAAGAAGTATATAAGTGTGGGACCTTTTGAATCCGAAAAGAATTGTATAATAATGTAAAATATCCGTACTTTCCAAGAGTGCCCCTTCTCTCCTCTTATAAAAGGCCCCCACCTCTACCACCTCATTCACACTTTCAAGCCATTTGGCTCGGCCAAAATCTGCCCAAATACTCTCCCAACATCCCCCTCTTACTCCTAGAAGCCTCACTTTGGGCATAACTTATCCCAAGGAAGCCTTTGGCTCAAATCAAAAAGAGTTACCCGATTTTGAGGTAATGTCTTCTCTAATGTTGTTTTGTTTTATTTTTCTTCTCCAACCCCCTAAAATCTTTTTATTCATTTCTTTTGTAACAAAAAAAGTATACTCAATATACTAGGATGTTGTTATAAGAAGTATTCTAGCTACACTTACACACACCTACATCTAATGGTTAAAGAACATATGGTTTCTGTGGATGGCGAATTTCTGCCTCACTAAACGATGATTGTTCAACACTCATATAACAACTTAAAAGGTGTCCATTAAGATGTAACTATATTTATATATGATATATAATATGGTTATGTTTTACTTATGCTTCTTTATTTCTCATTTATGGAATACTTTATGATTTCCATTATGGGTAAACGCGATAATTTCATTTTAGGAAGTGCGGACTACCGCCCCCTCAAAGTGATTTGAATCGTTAATGTCATAAGTGGGATGTATAAAGGATGGAGTAAATGGTATTATACACTATATCATACTGTAATTATATTATACATTTATATCATTATGATTTCATTCCATTAAATACGAAATAGAAATGAAAGTAGCGTTTATGCGTACGTACGGCTTACCGTCTCCATGAACGGTGCATTTCATTTCTTACCTCTAAATGTTACGTAATATTATAAATGAATGTATATACTGTATATATATGATATATATGATATATAAATCATGAATATAATTCTGGATATAATGTATATTTCACCACATGAACACCTTGTAATTATAAGAAGTTTATTTTTGACTCAAGTACAAAAGATCGACAAAACGACCGTTATTAACTTAAATGATTACATAATGTTCATAACATGGTAATAAGTGATATAAAAGGAATAATGAACATGAAAAAGGTTCTTAATTAAATAGAAATTAACACTAGTTTATTATTCAGGAGGTTAAAGAACGGTCGAATCAATTCGGACACAAGTTAAGGTTACTTCTTAACCCAAATTCTATTCTTTGGGTTAATATCCTACTTTCAAATTATTTCATGATATTATTATGTCCTATCTTGTATTTTAACATTATTTATGTGTACTTATAGTGAATAAACATTATAGATGTACTTTATTTTAAAAAAATGATCTTTTTAAGGAATTCGTCTCAATCCCTTTTCATTGAGGCATATTTGGTTTTATACACAACATTCTTTTATACGGTGTATAAACCCCTTTGACTTTTACTTTTATTCAAAAGGAATCTTTTTTTTACGAAGCATTTTGCTAAACGACAAAAGGGAATGTTTTTCTTTCCGTACTTATGCAGCGACAACGACTTCTCCGCCACCGTGACCATTATTTGAGTTTCGGCTTCCTCTACAAGCCATCATTTTTATAATGAAAAATAAATAAAAAGTTTTAACTTTCTTTTATTTTGGTATTGAAAATGGTTAGGAAAGCGTTTTTATTATATCAATGTGTTGTATTGATATCTTGTGATTTAAATATGGAAATTTTATGTTTCCTTTATGCATGTTTTATGTGATACGATTATGTTATGGTTTATGATATGTGTAAACCTATTCATATGAGGAATGTATTGGACTTAATATGTGACGGGTGGATCCCTCTATAGCTCCTCAATGCATCGGTAGGTCTCATGAGACAACTAGACGTGGAATTGGCTGAGGCCCTTTCCCAATTTGATTTATGGTTTTGGCTGAGGCCTTAATCATTTTAGAAGTCTTGGCCGAGGCCTTGACAAAATGTTTCAGAATGTCTGGCATTATACATTCCCTCATTATGAAAGTGGTCATTGATATTTTTTTTGTGATTATTCGTCTAGTAAAATATCCATGTGAGTAAGTAATGGCATTATTTTATTTTACTTTTGCCATATTATGCTGAAGTTCAAGTTCAATAAGGCTTTTGTTTTTGTTATACATTGCCTTAAATGTTAATGTTTATTTATGAAAGCTTCCGCGATATTGTTATCCTTACTGAGCATCTGAGCTCACCCCTTTCAATGTTTTAATATTTTCCAGGATGTGAAGAAGTATTTTATGAATGACCTGCAGGGATTGTCAGAAGAAGATATGAGTGTGGACTATGGATACTTTGTTACTGTAGTTCTTCATTTTTATGATGTAATGTAATGTTTATGAATGTATCTACTGTTTCCAAGGCTACTAAACTAACCGGTCTTTCGAGACTTGATCTTTTGTGATTATGCCAATGTTACGAAGTAATGCACCAACTCTGGATAGCTGGGGTCGGGGCATTACAGTTGGTATCAGAGGCAGTTTAGTACTAACCTTGGAAGCTAGATTTAGATAAACTCTGATTAGAGAACATAGCCCGAAGATAGACTTTGAGGATTAGTATAGAATAACTTCCTAGAATTTTGGTATTGTAGAGATGTTGTGAGTTTTCTGAGCAATACATCCCTGTCTGGATACGACCAGTTAGAGGCGGCTCTGGCACAGATGTACCTAGGGGTAAAACCCGAAAACACCGCTTTGAGCTGGACTCGAACGGGAACTGGTGCACGACAACGGGCCTTGCTGCACTCTTGGTTACGACACTCCCGGGGGATATGCTTAGGATAATTCTCATTTTCTTTACAAACCACTATGAAGGGTTATGATTATATACTTCTTCAATGAAAACATTCCTTTTTATGATTATGGATTATATCCATAAATAGTTCAATTTATGTAAAGTGTTTTACAAATATAGAATTAAGTATTTTAATTCATAAACTAATCTAGTTTATGCCATTGTTTAGAAATGGCGCCTAGTGGAAGGAATGGAAACCGTATCAATGCACGCACTCCGTGAAGGGATTGCCCTCCTGCTCAAGATAATTATTGTGGATCTGGAGATACAACTGGTGCTGATCAACTTATTACCATACTGGGACAACTCACTCAGGTTATGAATAATAACCTTACTCGTATGGAGCACCCTGATCCGCAATGTGGAGGATCAATGTTAGACCGCTTCATGAGGCAACAACCACCAACATTTAATGGGTGTACAAATCCGTTAGTAGCTGAGCAATGGATAAACTCTTTAGAGAAAAATTTTCCACGCCTTGGGGAGTAGTGAAAGGGAAAAGGTTATCATGGCAGTGTACCGCCTCACTGGAATGCTGATCAATGGTGGTCATTGATTCAAAACACAAAGGAAGATGATGAATTAACAAACATGGAATGGAAGGAGTTCAAAGAGCTGTTCTTAGAAAAATACTTTCCTCGAGACCATCGAGCAGATATGGAAAGGCAATTTCTGAGTCTAAGGAAGAAGGAGGATGAGAATGTCGCAATGTATGAGGCTAACTTTACAAGGTTAGTGAGGTATGCTGCAGATTATATACGTAACCCAAGAGGTAAGATTGATCGTTTCTTTGATGGGTTAAAACAATTTCTCCATCGAGATCTAGTATCACAATCTTTCTCAACATACGAAGATATTATCTCATGTACTACCAAGACAGAAAAGGAATTCTCTAAGTCTTATGACAACAAAGTAAAGCAAGAGAAGAAGAGAATGGTGGAACAAGAGACGAATAAAGGGAAAAAGGGAAAGAAGGATTTTCCATTATGTGATAATTGTGGGAAGAATCACCCTGGGACTTGCCTAAAAGGAATGGGAGTTTGTTATAAATGTGGAGAAAAAGGTCACCAGGCACGTGATTGCAAGGGAAAGAAAAATGCTATCAATGTTGAATGCTACAATTGTAGGGAAATGGGGCATTATGAAAATGAATGTCTTATGCATCAGGGAAACTTACCTCAGAAAAGGCCAAGGGATCAAGGAAAATCTTATGCTGTTACTACAGTTGAAGTGGAATAATTAATGTATTGGTGCTTTTGGACTCATGGATTATATTCTGGTTATTAGAATAATGTGATATATATATAAGGATTTTACTGCAGTACTTGTTGTTTCAGTAAGGTTTTAATATGATGAAGGTAATCATATTTTTAGTATGTGACAATAAGAGAAACTTTACTTTGGGGAATCTGATAAATTGATTTTGGAATTAAGAGATCTTTTAGAGAAAGTCTGGACGGAGGTATTTTGGATAACTATAAAGGTTGGAGTGGATTAAGTTGATCATTGGATAGTATTGTCAAAGTTTAAAAAATTTATGAAGATTAGTTTTGGAATATTATGATACTATAGTTTTATGAAAAGGACAACCTATAGGGTGGGGCATAACTCGTCGCGTCAGACAAATCTGCAGGAATCGAACCCACAATCATAGTGTGACAGGCCTTTATTTCCTACCACTAGCCTACAGGATGTCCCTGGTTATTACAAAATAATTTTACTAATCTAAATGGTATGTGTTAACATTTTCAACCTTATACAATTAGGATAAGTATAATATTTTTGAGTTCTATTATCTTTTTGAGTGAAAGATGAGTTGAAGGTTGAAACTCTAATTGTCAAGCATAAATATATATATACCTATCTCTTATTCAATGAATAAATTAATTCTTAAACATTAGTAAAGGGATATTAAAACAAAAAAATGTGTTATCCTAATACCTTATGTCTTTTTTAACTGATGATATTTTAAATCAACATAGATTGAAGGCTTTGAGGCCCTCAATTTGACAGTTGATTGTGATTGATGACATCAATCACTCCCTACAAATATTTACGTTTTTCCTCCAATTATATGTCTCTAATTGCCACCAATGTTCTCCTAATCGAGATCATAATTGGGTGGTGACTTTTTCATTTCCCTTTCCCTATTATTAAGGCTAAATTTTATTAATCTTATTTCCGATGTGGGTTTTCCTCAAAGGTATTTTCTCTTTTCAACCTTTTATTTTCGAAGAAAAATTTCAAATTGCGAGGACGCAATTTATTTAAGGAGGGGAGAATGTAACACCCCGAGCTTCCACAATATGCTTCTCATTCAATGATGCAATAGCTTGCATTGTACGAAACTTCGAGTTCTAAAACACCGCGATTAATCAAAGTAGCCGTTATGAATAGTAATAACCACTTTTTAAAATTATAGAAATTTTATATTTCAAAATGGACTTCATTGTTTTACTCTTAATATCGAAATTATCCAAAGTTGATTTTTTTGTAATTTTCTGAGAACTTCCAATTTTTTATGAATAGTGAAAATTAATTAAAAACAACTTTTTTAATCAAAATAATTTATAGTGATAAATTATACTATTTAGTGGTTTTAAAGAATAATTAGAATATATTTTTACCATTTTATCCAATGGTGGTCATTATAATTAATTTAAAATTGAAATTGGACATAAATAATTGTCAATCTTTTGATATAAATTGTTTCTTAAAAACACGCTATTGTTGTGACAGCGAGAATTAATTATAAAATTAATTAATGCAACTTATATTTTTGGAATTTTGTAAAATAGACATAATTTTTGAATTCGGAATATCAATTATAGCTTAGGGTGAGAGTTTGGAAATGTTCTGAAAAACTTCAATTTTTGATGAATAGTGAAACCACTAAGTGGTAGTTAAATAACTGATTTTTCGTTTAAATGAAATATTACCACTTCTGTGATTTGATTTTCAAAAATCTGACATACATGGTTCTCATTAAGAAGTAAAATGTGGTTCAATGAGATTAAAATATTTTTTTTGGTGAATAGTAACTTTTAAGTTCTTATTAGCTATTAGAGGTAATTAGTGTAGTTTAAGGTAAAAATAATGTTTTAATAATATGAGATGAGCATGACACTTGTCCTACTCCGATTGGATGAGTCATGGCCGACCAAGAAAACCCATGGGTCAACTTGGGGACCCCATGGATCCACTTTGGTTGGAAAATGACATTAATATATATTTATTTAATGTTAAAGTAAAAAATGACACAAACATGAAATGTTTTACTAAAACAATTTTTACATGGGGTTATACAAGTCATATTTTTTTCTATAAATAGTCATTGGAAAGCTAAAAATATTTCCTACATCATAGTATTTGTTTTATAATTTTTGGACATTAAATAAACTAAATTATTTACGACATCATTATGATGCAGTGATGCCCTCATTATTTAACGATTTTAATAAAATGAAAATATAATGTACAATCCAAGGCTTACACTTGTAAAAAGACTATTATATGGGTATATTTCGATCCATTATCACCTTATACAAGAATTATATAAATGTGGGACCTTTATAATCCTAAAAGAATTGTATAATAATGTAAACTTTCCTTACTTTCCATGAGTGCCCCTCCTCTCCTCTTATAAAAGGCCCCCACCTCTACCACCTCATTCACACTTTCAAGCCATTTGGATCGGCCAAACTCTGGAAAATTACTCTCCCAACTTCCACCTATTACTCCTAGAAGCCTCACTTTGGGCATAACTCTTCCCAACGAAGCCTTTGTCTCAAATCAAAAAGAGTTACCCGATTTTGAGGTAATGTCTTCTCTAATGTTGTTTTGTTTTATTTTTCTTCTCCAACCCACTAAACTCTTTTTATTCATTTCTTTTGTAACAACAACAGTATCCTAAATATACTAGGATGTTTTTATAAAAAGGATTCTAGCTACACTTACACACACCTACATCTAATGGTTAAAGAACATACAGTTTCTATGGATGGCGAATTTCTGCCTCACGAAACGATGATTGTTCAACACTCATATAACACCTTAAAAGGTGGCCATTAAGATGTAACTATATTTATATATGATATATAATATGTTTATGTTTTACTTATGATTCTTTATTTCTCATTTATGGCATACTTTATGATTTCCATTATGGGTAAACGCGATAATTTCATTTTAGGAAGTGCAGACTACCGCCCCCTCAAAGTGATATGAATCGTTAATGCCATATGTGGGATGTATAAAGGATGGAGTAAATCGTATTATACACTATATTATACTGGAATTATATTATACATTTATATCATTATTATTTCATTCCATTAAATATGAAATAGAAATGAAAGTAGCGTTCATACGTACGTACAGCTTACCGTCTCCATGAACGGTGCATTTCATTTCTTACCTCTAAATGTTACGTAATATTATAAATGAATATATATATTGTATATATATGATATATATGATATCTAAATCATGAATATAATTCTGGATATAATGGTTATTTCACCACATGAACAACTTGTAATTATAAGAAGTTTATTTTTGACTCAAGTACAAAAGATCGACAAAACGACCGTTATTAACTTAAATGATTACATAATGTTCATAACATGGTAATAAGTGATATAAAAGGAATAATGAACATGAAAAAGGTTCTTAAGTAAATAGAAATTAACTCTAGTTTATTATTCAGGAGGTTAAAGAATGGCTGAATCAAGTCGAACACAAGGTAAGGGATCTTCTTAACCCATATTCTATTCTTTGGGTTAATCTCCTACTTTCAAATTATGTCATGATATTATTATGTCCTATCTTGTATTTTTACATTATTTATGTTTAATTATAGTGAATACACATTATAGATGTACTTTATTTAAAAAATGATCTTTTTAAGGACTTCGTCTCAATCCCCTTTCATTGAGGCATATTTGGTTTTATACACAACTTTCTTTTATACGGTGTATAAACCCCTTTGACTTTTACGTTTATTCAAAAGGAATCTTTTTTATACGAAGCGTTTTGCTAAACGACAAAAGGGAATGTTTTTATTTCCGTACTTACGCGGCGACAACAACTTCTCCTTCGCCGTGACCATTATTTGAGTTTCGGCTTCCTCTATAAGCCATCATTTTTTTAATGAAAAATAAATACAAAGTTGTAACTTTCTTTTATTTTGGTATTGAAAATGGTTTGGAAAGCGTTTTTATTATATCAATGTGTTGTATTGATATCTTGTGATTGAAATGTGGAAATGTTATATTTCTTTTATGCATGTTTTATGTGATACGATTATGTTATGGTTTATGATATGTTTAAACCTATTCATATGAGGAATGTATTGGATTTAATAAGTGATGGGTGGAGCCCGCTATAGATCCTCGATGCATCGGTAGGTCTCATGAGAAAACTAGACATGGAATTGGCTGAGGCCCTTTCACAATTTGATTTATGGTTTTGGCTGAGGCCTTAATCATTTTAGACGTCTTGGCCGAGGCCTTGACAAAATGTTTCAGAATGTCTGGCATTATACATTCCCTCATTATGAAAGTGGTTATTGATATTTCATGTGATTATTCGTCTAGTAGAATATCCATGTGAGTAAGTAATGGCATTATTTTATTTTACTTTTTCCATATTATGCCGAATTTCAAGTTCAATAAGGATTTTGTTTTAGTTATACATTGCCTTAAATGTTAATGTTTATTTATGAAAGCTTCCGCAATATTGTTATCTTTACTGAGCATCTGAGCTCACCCCTTTCAATGTTTTAATATTTTCCAGGATGTGAAGAAGTATTTTATGAATGACCTGCAGGGATTGTGAGAAGAGGATATGAGTGTGGACTATGATGACTTTGTTACTGTAGTTCTTCATTTTTATGATGTAATATAATTTTTACGAATGTATCTAGTTTTTCCAAGTCTACTAAACTAATCGGTCTTTCGAGACTTGATCTTTTGTGATCATGCCAATGTTACGAAGTAATGCACCGACTCTGGATAGCTGGGGTCGGGGCGTTACAGTAAAAGGGGATGAAATAATCTTTGTATAACACCACAATGATGAACCTATAAATCTACAATTATAAGTGCATGATAATGAATTCTACTCATCCTAGTAGAGACATAACTAAAAATGATATATAATTAATTAATGTGGTACCAACACAGATTCCTAGGACCATAATTCCAATCAACTAGGATATTTTCCATTATTTATAGATTTATTTATTATTGTGTACATATAAGAGTAAGGTGAAAAAAATTAATATGGATTTAGTAGTGTTAATAATGTATCATATCTATGCGGTCTAGCAGCCAGGTTAATTCATTAAGACCTATTATTAGATTCCATGTGGTGAATCCATAGAAAACTCTATATAATATAATCCTACTTAGGCCAGGACCCATGGACATTGATTAGGGAATCCCAATTTAGGCAATATAGAATATCTATAAAAAACATGGAATAATATAAACCAATATGATCCATGAACGAAGGCCACTGACTAAGGAATCGTCCTTAAGTCCATAGAGTGCATCCATAGAAGACATAGTAAAATGTTCCATACCATCATGCATCTTTATTATCATACTGAAATTTCAATCAGTAGTTTAAAACCTTGATTCCTATTTTCCATCCGTTAAGCTAAATAGCCAAGTCTCAGGAGTACATCTGGGAATCCTAGCCATGTACCACATTGTATAAATCTCATAAAAAACAGTATGTACCGTTGGTAATCATAGCTTCACCAATGATATTAATGAAAATATAGATACAAAATGGTGTTGATGGAGGAATGCCTAAACCCAATACAATTACAATAGCCTCATATTCTTACATGTTCAGTATGGGTTTTATGGTGCCACCCACTATCATATCTACCCAAACCCACATTGCACTAGCTCTGAGTCGGTCAACCACTGGGTCACCTACCAGTATTACTAATTCATAACACTAGAGAGGCATCCTAGTCTGGATCATCTAGAGGATCAAAATTATATAGAGGTGTCCTTCTCAAGATCCTTGAAAAGTGTAAGAGTTAATAGAGCTATCCTCCATGGGATCATCTAGGTCTGCATATAACTAAAGGGATACCTATTTGGATCCTAGTACTCAACACATAGGAAGATATTTCCAACATGGGACCAAAATAAATGGTATACATGTGTAGGGGAATCATATATGCGATCCTAGGAATGAGTGTCCAAGTATAGGGATACAACATGGTATTCTATAGGTTATCATGTATGTAAAGGTGTCACATATGAGACAGCTAGTTACAATATTAATTTAGTGTAATCCTACATGAGATCATATAGGTCAAAAGATAAGATATATACTTCACCTAAAATAGAAAACTTCTTGAATACCAGTCCAGAGAGATGTCTGATGTCCCACTATAGATCAATGGTCTCACTATTAGAAGATAGTTGGATTCGATTACCCGATTAAGAATATCTCTTCTAAATAAAAATCCCAAAACACCTCATAGGAGTATTCAAATCACCTCAACGATCTATGGATCCTTATATATATGGAATGATAATAATATTGAACTACTTATCTGTCTAGTTAGGACTTTAGGGCACACAAAAAACCATACAAAACAGTAGCAAGAGAGGTCTATACAGTGTGTATACTCAAGTACATGACATGTTCCCTCAAATATCCACTATGGATGTAATTCAGCTATAAATGGAATGTAAATACCATATACATGGAATGTATTCCATTTAAATGACATGAAACCTACATGAGGCACCTTATCGTTAACTTCACATGTCTTGTACCTATACTTATACACAACGTACGACCTACAACGGGCCAGGTTCTTTACTCTTAACAACCATGTTCCCACACATGGGCTATAATGCTATCATATAAACTATATAGTTGAGTAAAATGACATAAATTATATACCTTATTTATGATATATACTCCTAAAAATTTAATATTACAATAATGGAAATAACATATGGGGTGTCTTATGAATTATAAACTGTGTGATAGAATTTTATGAATAGGAAACACCTCATATCAGCTAAAAACCCCCATTTCAACCCCAAAAGATGTAGATCAAACCTCAAGGGGTCATTAGAAGTGATAATAGGTATCTATAACTATATAAATATATAACAATGGGAATTATTGTAAAACATAAAAACAGAATACTTTTGGGGGAATCAAAAGAATCGTAACCGATATCCTTAGTCTATAGATGTCACACAGTGATATAGATTCTCTCGAGCTCTATAGAGTATCCTCTTTTATTCAATCCCTCTTGATATCCCCCTCCCCATCCTTTACCTCAGTCACATGACATAGGAGTCCCAAGGGTTTTGTTCACAAGAAACTAGGGGGAGGAAAAGAAGAGAAAGTGGGAAAAAAGAAAGTAAGAAAAAATTAAAATGAAAAATGGGTCTCAGCCCAGATCCAGTTCCTGACACGAGTTTATGCCTTTCCATGGAAAAACTCCCCACACAAAATTCAACAGCAGACCATGAATCCCAATCCAGTGTTCTATTCAAAATATATCACCAAAACCACCTGCATTAATAAATTAGTAATTAATTTTTTAAATATTAAATAATTATTATTCTACAAAAAACTGGATTTCTTGTAATTTTAGAAAACTTATGTCCTAAGATAAAAACCATATTATATGAATACAAGTGATTCTAAAACATTTATATGAGATCATATTCTAGAATAAAAATGGCATTTCCCCCTTACTAGTATCTGAATGAAAAATTCAAATTTATGATCAAATTTCCAGTCTTGAAAAACAATGGTCATCAAAAAATCCCCACCATTAAATTTCAATTTCTAATAAGACTTTTTGGTCAACTATACCCATGATCTCAAAGAGTGTATATGCATAACTACACTATCTTGGACATCTAATCACCCATCCCTTATCATTACAATCAATTCCATTGAAGAATATGTTTAACTGTGACTGATATGCTACTCCGTACCATAGTAATACCCTTGTAAATATATCACAACTAATTTATAGGATCAAAGGCACACACTCAATCCATCACCACAGGTGATGACTTTAAAATCCAAGTTCTTCATACCATAAAACCAACACATAAAAATTAAACTTTCTCTCATTCTTTCTTCTCAATAACGGTTCCCATGGAAATTATATATTTCAACTAAAAAAGAGATCTTCCATTTTCGAAAAAACAATGGTTCACTCCGCACCATATGGATTACCTTATAACACTCATCATGTGTATCCTCAATAGTCTTCTTTATCAATGCATGAAATAAAATTAAAATAAAAGATGCTCGGCATATTGTTGATGTTTTTCACTATATATAGGTTGATGGTAACATATAGAGAATGTTGATTACTAATCTTGGAGTATAAAAAGATTTTATCTATAGAAATGTATTTATCTCACTAATCCATGATCCCATCAAATAGCTTTCACTTTCCTTTAACTTGCTTTGGGCACCACATATCCTAAAAATGGGTGTCATGGTCAAAACACTGGTCAACCACCACATGATCCCTAATTTATCCTCAATTTCTATACTAACATGGAGGAAAATTTATTATTTTTTCATTAAAACATAAGAAACCAGGCTTAAATAATTTATTTGGAACCATTCGTCATTATATCACTTAAGTGCACTGACTGATTTTTAATTTATATGAGACTACATATAACTAATGTGTAGCATCATCACCCAAGTCATGATTTTGTGTGTCGTAAACAAAAATTCCAAGATGATTATGCTACAATTAAAATTTATGTAATTAAACTATGATATACCTTTGTAAAACACTTATAACACCCCAATAATTTATGGTTTTCCTTTTTTAAAATTTAATATCTATGATAGATTATGCTTCAAGCAACACTATTTTTTAAACCATAATATACTATTAAATAATACCGTTGGAATTTAAATGTGACAATTCTGAAAAGTGATATGAACAATTCAATAGTAACATCAGATATAAAAGTATACCTTACATTTACGCATCTCTTAAATGAAATTATTATATATTTATATATAGGAAAAAGAATATAAAAGTTTAAAAATGATAAATTAATTATTAATATTTTTTTGAAATATAAATTTTTATTCACAATTTTCCCATTAATATAATTATTTAAAAGAAAAATTATTTTAATGAAAAGGATTAATAAATTAATAAATTATTTTCTTATTATTCTAATATAAATTTATTAGACATTATTTAATATTTGAAGGTGTATAAAAATGGTATTTTTTGAGCAAATACTGATTTTATTTAAAAATAAAATATCATAACTCTAGATATTTATTTTCAAAAAATGGAGTCCATTTTCTAAAAATACTCTTATAAGACTGGTTAGGGTGAAATATTTGGATTCTTCTAAAATAGTTTAAATTTTGGTGAATTGTAAAATATGGTAATTTACGGTATTTAAGAAATACAGGAATGATTAATTATTAGATAATGTATGGATGATTTATGCCCATAATATTAAACTCTCTATATTTATTTAAAATATTAATTCATGACAATAAAAACAATTCATATTCTTATGCCAAAATAATAAACAAATGAATTAAATAATCAAAAACCTCCACTCACCCCACTCTAAATACCTCCCCTCACAACTGCTTTTCCCCAAACCACCAAATCCTTGAAGCATGTCCAATTTATACCCAATACCACTCCAAAACCACTATTCCACATTATATTCTTTCTATTCTCACCAAATAGTCAATTTACATGTTCCTAAAATATGTTCTCAAGGATAAGAATTCATGAGGTGAAATCCCCTTTCTTTCTCTTAATTTTACTTTAATTTCATTTATTTTATTATCATTTTCATACCACATCCATCAAAAAATGCATGATAAATTAGGTATAATATATATTACAATATTATTATATTAATGGTATGTCCACATTAATTTTTTTTATCTTCCCCTATTTTTATTCTAAAAATTAAAACATCATCAATGAGGTGCCAATTTTTCTCCTTTATAGACGACTAGTTTTTGATTTTCAATTTTACCATCAGGGATGGTCAAAAAACTATTTTTATGGTCAATAAAACTATAATATATTTATTTAAACTCATCTAATGTTCTATAACTAGTATATATATAATATTAATTCATAATACAATACTGGTTTTTGATGATAATGTAAAAGCCAAAATAATATAAATGGTTTTCATTAAATCATTATTTAAGGAATAATCTTAATATCTAGAAAAATTGATATATAATACCATTAAATATATTTTAATTTCAATAATAAGATATAATTTTATATTTTATAATATTTTCCATTTGACATTATCTTTCATACATGTATACATGTTAACCAATCACGAAACAGACACTCTAGAACAAAAAAATTAAATTTCAATAACTCATGAAATAGACTATTAATGTACTTAATGAAATTATAATAAATCAAATACATGATGAATAGGTTCTCAAATAAATTATTAATCAATAAAATTTCATTATCTAGTACATTAAGATCTTGTTCAAAACACCATTGGACATAAGGTAAGCGATTCTCCCCAAACATCCATTTTCATTTGGGTTAAACTTAAACTATATTTCCCCAGTGTAATTATTATTTATTTTTATATAATTATTATAAATTATTTTTATTTGTTCCAATATCATTTATTTGATTCATTTAATACTTCTCTGATTGAAAATAGATGAATTTATGAGGTTCACATCTCAATTCATCTGGATAAGAAAGACCGATTTAAGGGAACCTCCCAGTTTCTCACCAAATTTTATGTGCACTCCATAATATGTTTTAATATGTCATTATTTTTATAAAATCACTTATTTTATCTAGAATAAATATCTTTGTTTGTTTATTATTTTATACAAAAAATATTCCTTTTTTAAATACTCTTTAGTATTTTCCGGTAAACCACACTAATGTGGCTCATTTATAATTTATCATAAATGACATTTTTATAGGTTTTCACTTTATTTGGAAATATTTTATGACTCAAATATAATACCGTTTTCCATAAATTTTTATTTTGGGGATATACAAGTCAAAATGTTATTTTATGACAAATATTAATTATTTTCAAAAAGAACTCTTCATTCCAATTTAAAAAAGGTATTTATCTCAAGAATTACACATTTATTTTGTTAGGGTATTTTCATATATTTCAATACCATTTGTTCAATATTCTGTAGTAAACCAATATCTTATACATTTAAGCAATAGGTTCGTGGGGCTGGTTGAGGTAGGAATGAGCTATGCTTTTGCTCTCTCAGTGGAGGCCATTGGGGTGTGTGTGGAAGAATGCGGAGAGGATATTCATAGCCTCTCGGTTTGAGAAGCTGCAAGACTAAAAATTAGTAGGGGTAATTGGATGAAGAAGGTTAGGAAGGATTACTCTTCTTTACCCCCACCTTTGGAGACCCGATTGGCTATAAAGGCAAATTCCAAAAAGAAAGTCCTTCAAGATGTGGATACTCAGAGGTAAGGGGTTCGGGGGGATCAATGCTTGGAGCTTTTGTTATGCTCTAACGAGGAATTTGTTGAAAAAATATTAATGCATAATGTGGCTGAAAAGGAGGCATCTAAAATGATGGGGAGACCTTTAAGCAGATCCCTTAATGAGAAGAAATATGACTAGGTTGACAAGCAAGATAGTATTCTTTCCATGGGGCTTCAACAGAGGGGTGATTAGCATTGAGGAGTACATACATTATTGGGATCGGCTGGCCTCAGAGATTGATAATATGATGACGGTAACTCCAAGTAATGTAACATCTATCTCATGGAAGCTGTTCATGGAGATAGTTTCAGGTAATATCAGTTTACTTTTTAAAGCCCCATGCTAACATAGAGGGTTTTGGTCCAGGGTTGGATTCATTAAGGTTCATTTGAAGTTTTCTTTTGTATTCATCTTTGTGTGACTTGAGGTGTTGTTTGGGTTCCCAGCATTACTTAGTTCTATGTAATATGGGGTTCTGAGCATGTGGCCGCAACTTTTTCTTTCAATTTGAATGGATGATTGAGAGGGTATGGCTAAGGCCATCGGTTCCGTGTTCGTGTATTTCGCATAGGATTTCTTGTCATCTGGTCAGTTATCGGTGATGGTTTTTTGACACAATGCATTTTATGGGGTGGGACAGAGCCTGTTTATGCTTGGGATGTTTTTGTTTTGTTAGATTGGTTGTAATGGTGGTTTCCCACTTTGTCCTTAAAAGTGTTTTAATAACAAAAAATGAATTTTCTATCAGGGATTATGTTTAATGATTGGGGAATGTTATTTACATATCATATGATTATATTGATTATGATACATCACATTCATATTAGTAATGAAATAGACTTAGTAATTGATATCAATTTCCCACTATATCCCCATGATGCATCTATAAGCCTCATGAGACAAAATAAATATGGACATGGATGAAAACAAACTCATTTATTTTCATATATGGATTTAGTTGTGGCCTTAACCATTTATTTTCATATTCCATGGATGGGGACATGATGGTAAGTTTCAGATAGTCGGAATTATGAATTCCAGCATTATGATATTAGTAATTGATAATCCAGGTGATTATTCTACTAGTACAATATCAATGGTTATGTTTCTGATGCATTGTTGTGCATAAGGCATTTCCATTTTGTCTAATATCTATAAAATGGTTTTTGTGGATTGTTTTTGCATAGATTTTACAAGATTGATATTCCTTATTATTTTTTTTAGTCACCAGAAGATAAAGTAGGAAGTCTGGGAATTTTGAAGATTCATAAGGGAATTGGAGACTTTTGGACCCTTTTCCCCTGACTATGCAGGATTGCAGTCACCTGAATCAAGCATAAAGACATGAAGGATGAGAGATTTCAGGAATTTAAAAGTTAATGTCCACCCACATAGCCTCCACATAGTTATCCAAACTGTGTTAAAACTGTGTAGGAGAAGATTCCATTGAAATAGAGGTCTGCACGGTTCGCGCACGACTTACCAAAAACGTGCGACCCTTTAGAGAAACAGTGCGAGACAAGCACATATGGATAGAGACATATATATGGTTGGTGCATGGCTTACCCAAACTATGTAGCCCATCTAGTAAAATTATGCTACATTAAGGATTTGGGATAGAGACTTCTGCACATTTGACGCACGGCCTTCCAAACCGTGTTCCCAAAACCGTGCGCCCAAAACTGTGCTCCCAAAACCATGCTAACCACTACAATCTTCTCCATTTAGATTTTTAACTTTTCACCTAATACTTCACCTATTGTTCCACTTTCTACCTAATTTTTGTCAACTGTAAAAAGGTGCATTCTGACTATGAAGACCATGGGGGTGAGCCCGGATAAGGAGAGGATTTGAGAGAGGAGAAGAAGGGGGCTGGGAAATAATTTTTTTTCGTTAGAGGATAGTTTTGGAGCACTTGTTCTCTATATTTTTCTTGTGATTATAAATCTTATATTTTCTATTGTAATTAACTCTCTTATAAATATTAGTAAGTTTCTTATCTTTTTCATTATGAGTAGCTACACCCCCCTTGTATTGGGGTTGGAAAAAATTGGGTTCATTAGAACCGGTTTCTCTATTCTTGTGTTTTTTCATCATCTCTCACCTAATTCTCCCAACTTCCATGTCTTATTTTGCAGGAAACCCTATATCGGACCATGAGTGGTGTTTATAGGAATGTTTGGGAGTTTTACAACATGGATATCCATGACCATTTGATATATTTGTCATTTCTATAGGGAAGTTCATATATTAAGAGTTAGTAGAAATCAATTTCCAGTCCAAGGGATTTATTTCTAATAACATAATTAGAAATTACCAGACAATGGATTTCCAACATAAATAAAACCCAGAAATGTGGGCTATTATAGAAAACATAACACAATAGGGAATAAGGTTTAACGTCTAACATAAATGTCCAGCCCCGTCATATTTTTACCATTATCCATTAAAATCCAGTTTTAAGTAATCATCTATTTAGAAGTTAATTCGTAGTGAGTTAGAGAAGGCTAATAAATTATTTCTCACTCGAAATCCATCACTATTTCCCAAAAAATCGTATTTAAATTCAGCATCTTCACTTGATCAATTTCAAATAAAGAGACATAAATTCCAACATGGTTTCCCTATAGATCGACCTCATTATTGCACACTATGCTAGTTACAAGTTAGGGAAAATAATTTGGTGCTGAAAACAACACATCAAACAAATGACACACCAAATTTTGGCTTTGCTATTAGGGAAGCGGTTATTTTTGTTAATTGAGTGGAAAAAAAATTAAAAATTTCAAAAAATTATTTTCTTCATCTCATTTCTATTTTACATTATTTTTTTATTTTATGATGGGTTTGGTGTTTGTGTTTTGTAGGCCCGTAGGTATATGAGTGGCTGGTCACTCAATCCCAGATTGCCAAGTCATTAGATTTACACCTCGTAGATCAATAAATCAAAAGAATGTTGTGTAGGAGGCGTCATGCACTTATGGGTGATCAAAACATAAATGATCATGTTTCGCTTCAGGATGATGAACATGGGGTTGTCCAACGAGTTGGGAATCTATTCATTATTGATGGAAAGCCACAACTTGGTGATGATGAAGAGAACCTTCTGAATCCATCGGTGCATACATGGAATACCTGTCGAGGAACCAATAGAGTCCACTGGCTCAATTTATTCCAGGGTTCGGGTAGCCACAACCTAGGCAATATATTCTGCATGAGAAGCCTCCCTATTTGCCTCAGAATCATTAGTCTTATTATCCTTTGGTCAAACAAAATTTCATTCCCCAAGAACCAAAAGAACTGATGTTTCCACACCTTACTATTGGTGAATATGGATTACCCTCTATTCAGGGAGCGGACACTAGAATTTTAAGACCACCGGTGCAGGCCCAAAATTTTGAGATCAAGCTGGAAATAATGCAGTTAATTCAAAATATAGTTCAGTTCTGTGTCCTACCAATTAAAGACCCACATGCTCACTTATCCATCTTTTTAGAGATTTGTGACACTTTCCGTTACCACAGAGTGTCAGATGATGTAATTCATCTTAGTTTATTTCCCTTCTCATTAATGGATAAGGTGAAGGACTATATCAATGGGTTACCTAAGAGATATATTCTTACTTGGGAGGAATTGTACCAAGCCATTTTATTGAAATGCATCTCACCCTCAAGGACAGTCACCTTAAGGGATGAGATACATAACTTCCAATAGCATAACTCGAAATATTTATATGAGTCTTGGGAACGGTTTATGGTGATTTTGAGGAAATACCCACACCATGGACTGCCATTGTGGATTCAAGTCCATACTTTCTATAGAGGTCTAAAAACTAATAGAAAGTCTGTGGTTGATGCATCTACGAGAGGTACAATAAAGAGAAAGTCCCCTGAAGAGATTTTTGAATTGTTGAAAGACATGTCAACCAATATTTTTCAGTGGAATAATGAATAGGGCACTCAGAAAAGGGCCATGCATAATATAGATTCCACCACCATGCTTGCGGCTCAACTCGATGTCGTATCAAAGAAGATCTATGATCTAAATATAAAACATCCATCTAAAGTTCAAGCTGACAGTCAACCAACATGAATTGATTACGGTGACAACCATGCTATGGGTGAGTGCCCAAGGGCAAGTGCAGGAGACTCTACCAGTGAGTTAAATTATGTTTCACAGAACAAGGGACCCAACAACTACCCTATGTACCAAAACCTAGGGTGGTATGAGACTCAAAATACAGGCTGGGTGAAGAAACATTAATGTCCTCATCCCCGACCATAAAGACCACCTGGTTACGGTTAGTAAAAGTTTCAGACTCCATATCTGGGGAAGCAACATGGTAACCAATTTTTACAAGGATCATATCAGTAGAAAGGGTATCAAAACCCACATCCTTCTCAACCATTGTGATAGCCACCTCCTCAATAATTATCCCAACAACCTCACAAATAACCTCCCTCAAGGCTGGAGGAAACGATGTATAAATTTATAACTACTGTTGAAATAATATTTCAAAACCCAGATGCATCAATTAGAATCCTTGAGAACTTGATTGGGAAGCTTTCCAATGATGTCTCTCACAGATACCCCGGTAAAATACCAGGAAATACTATGAAAAATCCATGTGAGGAGGCTAATGCAATTATTTTACGCAGCGGGAAGGAGCTAATGCCGAAGGTAACTATGAGTTAGAGTATTACACCAACAAAGATGTCCACATTCTCCTCAAGTGGAGAAGTAATAGCTGAGGAATCATCCCCAAAACATGAGATGGATGAAGAACCAGATGTCCCACAAGATAAGGGAAAATAAGTGGTTAAATCATATGAACTTTCCTTTCCATTTCCAGTAAGGATTAAACGACAGAATCTGGACTAGAAATTATCCAATTTCAATGAAGTCTTCTAGAATCTTCACATCAACATTCCCTTTACAGAGTCATTGATTCAAATTCCCACATATTTGATGTTCATGGAAGAGATCCTTTCAAATAAAAGGAATATGGATGACTTGGGTACCATTCCACTGACCAAGGAATGATCAGCGGTAGTCCAACACACTCTCACTCTTAATATCCAGGATATGGTAATCTTTATTATCCCTTGCACTAGAAGACCATGAATGTTTGGAAAATCCCTTTTTTATTTGGAAGAAATGTTTTAATATAATTACCTTTGGAGTATTCAAGAAGTTGTGGATGAACGATCTCAAGCCAACCCGAGTGGCACTCTAACTGGCTGATAATTCTAATAGGCATCCTGGATTCTTGGAAGACCCTTTCTATCTACCAGGAAGGTTATAATTTATGTGCACCAAGGCGAGATGATCTTCCATTTGTGTGATGAGAATGTTTCTTACAACATCCTCATGGTCATTAAATAGGTTTCACTGATGGAGAAAGTGTATTGTTGTTCTTTCACAACACCGGATGACTACATCGTCCTAGAGGAAGATTGTATGCAATATTATTCATTCCGAAATGAACATGTTCTGGAGGACGACCAACAAGAAGAAAACTAGGAGGAATTAAGCTTAATTATAGGCCAAGGCAGCCATTACTAGCAGAGAACAGTTGTCCCATATTTATTTGAGCGAGTCGAGGTTGAGCTAATCATACCTTCCAATCTCAAGGATCCCAATCTCAAGTTGAAACCTCTCCCTTCGTCATTGAAATATTGATATTTGGGAGAGGAAGATACACTACTGGTGATCCAAAATTACTCTATTTCTAATTATCTAGAAGGGGCTCTTATAAATGTCTTCTGATGGAGGAAACATGCCATTGGATGGATGGTCGTTGAGCTTAAGGGTATAATCCCCACCATCTGCACCCACAAGGTACTTTTGGAGAAAGGGGAAAAGCCTCACCCCATCCACAATAAAGATTGAACACCCATCAATGAAGTGTTCAAGAAGAGGGTGATCAAATTACTCGATGTTGGAATTATATACCCCATCTCCAACAGCCCTTGGGTAAGTCCTCTACAGGCACTGCCTAGAAAGGGAGGCATCACGGCGGTGACCAATAAAATTAATCAACTCATCCTGACCAGCATAGTTATGGGATGGCGGGTTTGTATCAATTATAGTATGTTGAATTATGCTACCAAGAAATTTCATTTCCAACTTCCATTTATGGATCAAATGCTGGAAATATTGGTGGGGCATGAATTTTACTATTTCTTATATAGTTATTTGGGATATAACCAACTCTCTATCATCGAGGAGGATCAAGAAAAGAGTACCTTTACTTGTCCTTATGGAACCTTCACCTACCACCAAATTTCATTCAGCATGGGCAACGCTCCAGCAAAATTTAAATGGTGCATGATATCCATATTACATGATATGGTGGATCAAATTCTAGAGCTTATCATTGATGACATCTCGGTATATGTGATTTCATTCAATACATTCTTAACGAATTTGGAGTTGGTTCTTGAACGATTTGAGCATACAAATCTGGTTCTCAATTGGGAGAGGTGCCATTTTATGGTGCAACATGGAGTCATATTAGGCCATATGATCTTAGTGAAAGGAATTGAGTCAGATCCAGCAAATATTTAAGTTATCTCACAGCTTCCCATTCTCACATTAGTTCGAGCAATTCGAAGCATTTTGGGGCATGTGAGTTTTTATCGAAGATTCATCTGTGACTTAACCAAGATTTCTCATCCCTTAAAAAATCTACTATCCATGGATTATTTTTTTGTGTTTGATGATAAATGTATCATATCCTTCCAAATTCTGAAGGAAAAAATTGTTGTCGCACCTATAATTATCACTCCGAATTGGGAGGAGCAGCTTGAAATTATGTTTGATGCTAGAGATTATGTTGGTGGATAAGTGCTTGGACAACGGCTGGATTGTATATTTAGACGGATCAATTATTTCTATCAAGAATTAAAAGAATCACATATTAATTACACCCCCATAGAGAAAGAAATGATAGCTATGGATTTTGTGTTTGACAGATTCTGCTCCTACTTAGTGCTTTCTAAATTACTAGTCTACACGGATCATGCTACATATAAGTATTTTCTAAAAAAGAAGGATGCAAAACGGAGACTCATCCATTGGGGGATCCTCCTAAAATAGTTTTATTTCGATATTAAGGATATTAAGGGAAGCGGGAATGTGGTGGATAATCCTCACGCCTGGCTGGAACTACCCCATTTAGAGAGAGAAGAAGATCGGGAGATCAAGGAAGACTTCCCCGATGAGAATCTATTTTTCATTAGAGTACCACCTCAACCATGGTTCGGAAACCTTGAAAATTACTTATACATAGGGTTTTTCCACCTAGACATATCATTTCAGAAGAGGAAGAATTTTTGTCAACGGTAATGAGGTATTTCTGGGAAGACCCCCTGATATTCCACTCATGTGGCGATGGGGTAATCTGTCGTTTCATCCTAGATGAAGAGATTCAAATTATTTTGGAGTTCTGTCACTCTCCTCTGGTAGGAGGATGTAATGGGAAATATTGAACAATAGAAAAGGATTTACAATTCGGGTTTTTCTGGCCAACCATGCATAATGAAACTCGTTATTTTGTACCATTTTGTGATCATTTCCAGGGGCCGGGAAATGTGGGCTGTCATGCCGAGATTCTGAAACACCTGATACATGAGGTTGAATTTATTGACATGTGGGGAATCGACTTCGTGGGTCTATTTCCGAATCCATTGGGCATGCGTACATTCTTGTATGTGTCAATTACATTTCCAATTGTCTAGAAGCGGCAACCAAAACTCATTATATGGCCATGTTCGACATCACTTTTCTAAAGAAAAATATTTTTAGTTGGTTTGGGACCCCAAGGGTGTTGATTAGCGACCACAGTACACGTTTTGACGACACACTCATGTAAAATATTCTCTTAAAGTATGGTGTCAAGTACAACCATGTGACACCATACCACCCTCAATCCAATGGTTAGGTGGAGGTGTCAAACCAAGAGTTAAAGAAAATATAGGATAAAACGGTAGGCGCATAAAGAAATGATTGGTCCAATAAATTAGATGATCCATTATGGGACTACTAGATAGCCTTCAAAAACCCCATTAGTTATGTCACATTTCCGTTTGATCTTTGGGAACCCCCACCACTTGCTGGAGGAGATGGAGCACAAGGCCTATTAGGTTGTGAAGGCCCTGAATTATGATATCAAGGCTGTTGAAGAAAAGTTGAAATTCCAGTTAACCGAGCATGACGAGATAAGGAAAGAGGCCTATGAGAATGGAAAACATTATAAGGAATAGATGAAGGCAGTGCATGACCACATGGACTCCCAGAAATCCTTCCATCCAGGTCATAAAGTGTTACTTTTTAATACTCATCTAATGTTTTTTACAGATAAGCTAATGTCTCGATTGTCGGGACCCTTTACGGTAATTATGTGTTTCCACCATGGCACAGTGGAAGTGGCTGTTGTGGATTGTTGAAAATTCAAGGTCAATGGTTAGCGCTTTAAGCCTTACATTAATAGGGAATACATGTTGGGAATAATTTCCACCATGCAATTGGGGTAGCTCAAGGCCCAGGTAAGTTGATCTTGAGACATTAAACGTTGCACTAGCTGGGAGGTAACCCAGCATTCTGAAAAATTTTCTCTTTAAATGACTTGCCTATTTGAGTGTTCCTAGGAATGCAAAATAGTGTGATTATATTTTCTTGTGTGTTATAGTGTAGAATTCTCACAACAATTCGGGGTATCTTAATGAATTTCTATAATGATATTCTAACACTTCTTATGGAAAATCTCAAGATATTTTTTCTCATCCAAGGGGAACCAAATTTTTTAATGAAAATGGTGTGTTTTTGGTTCAGAAATTGAAAAATTTAAAAATTTCATCATGTAGAACCAACTGTATGGTTTGCACATGGTTTTCCAAACCGTGCACGGACCGTTCCCCTTAGACCACCCAAGAAAGAACCAGTTCATGGTTGGCACATGGTTATCCAAACCGTGTGAAGCCCATGTGACCTGAACCCCACACTCCAATAGCTTCCACATGGTTGTCACATGGTTTGCTAAACTGTGACCCCTAGGCCATGTAGCCACTTAAAACCAAAAAAATTATAAAAACATGGGACTTTTCCCCCTTTTTCCAATTCGTGCGGCTTCCACATGCTCATTATGTGTGCGCCCCAGGCTTCTCCCACTTCTTCTTCTTCGCCCTCTAGCCAGTTTCCTTTTCCCTCTCTCACTGCAAGGTATTTTTCCTCTCTTCCTTATCCTCTTCTTTCCTTCTTTATCTTTCTTTTTCATTACTTTTTCCTTCTATCTCTAGGGTTTGGCCACATTTCCCCCCAATCCCATACTCCATTTTATTTCTTCTTCTTCATTCTTGGTCATGTATTCCCATTATCATCTTTTGTTTTTCCACTATTTCTTCATCACCCACATGCACTCCAATTATTTCCCAATGAACATGTATTTTCAAAACCTTCATTTCAAAATTTGGGATTTTCCTTAAGACTATGCACAGTTTATCATTTCATAAAGTTTATTTTGTATCGTTATTTTAGTGACTGTATGCTATTGTTATATGTTTTTTTATATGTAAATGCACAAAACCCATCCCAAACCAATCTTGTCTACATCTAGAAGTTCTTGGTGCTCTAGATCAGGCTCCGCCCATTGGCCGAAGGTCATGTTTACTAAGAAAGTGTAACTCATGCAATATTGCACCCTTTTGAACCATGAAATCAGTCCCCATCAAGAGTTAACTTTAATAAACCTTAACTCCTTGGGCATTACTGATGAGCTCCAGATGCATATTTATCAGGGGAATCATACCCACGCATTATCAGTCCACCAACCAATTTATAAAGAGATTGTCTTAGAATTTGGGGCTATCTTTCACTACCGCAAGAGATACAATGAGGATGAGCATGGAACTATAATTAATGCTACTGATGTAACGCCCTAACCCCAGATACCCAGAGTCGGTGCATTAATTCGTAACATTGGCATGATCATAAAAGATCAAGTCTCAAAAGGCCGATTAGTTTAGTAGCCTTGGAAACACTACATACATTCATAAACGTTACATTACATCATAAAGTGAAAAACTACAATAACAATGTCTCTATAGTCCACACTCATATCCTCTTCTGACTATCCCTGCAGGTCATTCATAAAATACTTCTTCACATCCTGGAAAATATTAAAACATTCAAAGGGGTGAGCTCAGATGCTCAGTAAGGATAACAATATTGCGGAAGCTTTCATAAATAAACATAAACATTTAAGGCAATGTATAACTAAAACAAAAGCCTTTTAAACTTGAACATCAACATAATATGGAAAAAGTAAAATGAGATAATTCCATTTACTTATTCACATGGATATTCTACTGGTCGAATAATCACATACAATATCAATAACCACTTTCATAATGATGGAATGCATAATGCCAGACATTCTGAAACATTTTTTCAAGGCCTCGTCCAAGACGTCTAAAATGATTAAGGCCTCGGCCAAAACCATAAATCAAATTGGGAAAGGTCCTCAGCCAATTCCACATCTAGTTGTCTAATGAGACCTGTCGATGCATCGAGGAGCTATAGCGGGCTCCACCCGTCACTTATTAAGTCCAATGCATTCCTCATATGAATAGGTTTAAACATATCATAAACCATAACATAATCGTATCACATAAAACATGCATAAAGGAAACATAAAATTTCCACATTTCAATCACAAGATATGAATACAACACATTGATATAATAAAAACGTTTTCAAAACCATTTTCAATACCAAAATAAAAGAAATTTAAAACATTGTATTTATTTTTCATTAAAAAAAAAGATGGCATGTAGAGGAAGCCGAAACTCAAATAATGGTCACGGTGGTGGAGAAGTCGTTGTCGCCGCATAAGTACGGAAAGAAAAACATTCCATTTTTTTCATTTAGTAAAACGCTTCGTATAAAAAAGATTCCTTTTGAATAAACGTAAAAGTCAAAGGGGTTTATACACCGTATAAAAGAAAGTTGTGTATAAAACAAAATATGCCTCAATGAAAGGGGATTGAGACGAAGTCCTTAAAAAGATCATTTTTTTTAAATAAAGTACATCTATAATGTGTATTCAATATAAGTACACATAAATAAAGTACAAATAAAAGATAGGACATAATAATATCATGACATAATTTGAAAGTAGGAGATTAACCCAAAGAATGGAAGTTGGGTTAAGAAATTCCCTTACCTTGTGTCCGACTTGATTCGACTGTTCTTTAACCTCCTGAATAATAAAATAGAGTTAATATCTACCATTCACAATTTCATTATCCTTTTTATATCACTTATTACAATGTTATGAACATTATGTAATTATTTAAGTTAATAACGGTCGTTTTGTCGATTTTTGGTACTTGAGTCAACAATAATCTTCTTATAATTACAAGTTGTTTATGTGGTAGAATATCTATTATCTCCAGAATTATATTCATGATTTAGATTTCATATATTTCATATATATCCAGTATATACATTTATTAATAATATTACGTAACATTTAGAGGTAATAAATGAAATGCACCGTTCATGGAGACGGTAAGCCGTACGTACGCATGAACGCTACTTTCATTTCTATTTCATATTTAATGGAATGAAATCATAATTATATAAAGTTATAATATAGTTCCAGTATAATATCATATATAATATCATTTATTCCATCCTTTATACATCCCTCATATGGCATTAACGATTCACATCACATTGAGGGGGCGGTAGTCCGCACTCTCTAAAATGAAATTATCGCGTTTACCCATAATGGAAATCATAATGTATGCCATAAATGATAAATACAGAAGCATAAGGAAAAAATAAACATATTATATATCATATATAAATATAGTGACATCTTAATGGCCACCTTTGAAGGTGTTATATGAGTGTTGAACAATCATCGTTTCGTGAGGCAAAAATTCTCCATCCACAGAAATAGTATGTTCTTTAACCATTAGATGTAGGTGTGTGTAAGTATATCTATAATACTTATTATAAAAACATCCTACTATATTGAGGATACTGGTGTTGTTACAAAAGAAATGAATAAAAAGAGTTTAAGGGGTTGGAGAAGCTAAATAAAACAAAACAACATTAGAGAAGACATTACCGAAAAATCGGGTAACTCTTTTTGATTTGAGCCAAAGGATTCCTTAGGAAAAATTATGCCCAAAGGGAGGATTCTAGGAGTAAGGTAGGGACGTTTTGAGGGTATTTGGGCAGAGTTTGGCCGAGCCAAATGGCTTGAAAGTGTGAATGAGGTGGTAGAGGTGGGGGCCTTTTATAAGAGGAGAGGAGGGGCTCTCTTGGAAAGTAAGGGAATTTTACATTATTATACAATCCCTTTCGGATTATAAAGGTCCCACACTTATATAATATGTTTCTAAGGTGATAAGGGTTCGAAATATACCCATCCAATAGTCTTTGGACAAGTTTAAGCCTTGGAGTGTACATTATCTTTTAATTTTATTAAAATCATTAAATAACAAGGTCATCGCTGCATCATAATGATGTCATAAATAATTTAATTTATTTAATGTCTAAAAATTATATACAAAATACAATGATATAGGAAATCTTTTTAGCTTTCAAATGACTATTTATAGTCAAAAATATGACTTGTATAACCCCATGTAAAAATTGTTTTAGTAAAACATTTCATGCTTGTGTCATTTTTTACTTTAACATTAAATAAAAGGTATTTATGTCATTTTCAATCTAAAGTGGCTCCATGGGGTCCCCAAGTTGACCCATGGATTGTCTTGGTCGGCCATGGCACATCCAATGAGGGTAGGATATGTGTCAAGCTCATCTCATATTATTAAAACATTATTTTTAACTTAAACTACACTAATTACCTCTAATCGCGATTAAGAACATAAAAGTTTCTATTCACCAAAAATTATTTTAATCTTATTGAACCACATTTTACTTCTTAATGACAACCATGTATGTCATATTTTTGAAAATCAAATCACAGAAGTGGTAATATATCATTTAAACGAAAAATCAGTTATTTAACTACCACTTAGTGGTTTCACTATTCATCAAAAATTGAAGTTTTTCAAAACAATGCCAAAATTTCACCCTAAGCTATAATTGATATTCCGAATTCAAAAATGATGTCTATTTTACAAAATTCCAAACATATAATTTGTATTAATTAATTTTATAATTAATTCCCGCTTTCACAATAAATAGCGTGTTTTTAAGAAACAATTTATATCAAAAGATTGGCAATTGTTTATGTCCAATGTCAATGTTAAATTAATTCTAATGACCAACATTGGATAAAATGGTAAAAATATATTATAATTATACTTTAAAACCACTAAATAGTATAATTTATCACTATAAATTATTTTGATTAAAAATGTTTTTTTAAGTATTTTTCACTATTCATAAAAAATTAGAAGTTCTCAGAAAAATAACAAAAATTCAACATAGGCTAATTTCGATATTCCGAATCCAAAAATGAAGTCCATTTTGAAATATAAAATTCCTATAATTTTAAAAAGTGGTTATTACTATTCATAACGGCTACTTTGATTAGTCGCGGTGTTTTAGAACTCGAAGTTGCGTACAATGCAAGCTATTGCATTATTGAATGAGAAGCGTATCGTGGAAGCTCAGGGTGTTACATTCTCCCCTCCTTCAATAAATTGCATCCTCACAATTTTAAATTTTTTATTTGAAAATAAAAGGTTGAAAATAGAAAATACCTTTGTGGAAAACCCACATCGGAAATAAGGTTAATAAAATTTTGCCTTAATAAGAGGGAAATAGAAATAATAAAGTCACCACCAAATTATGATCTCGATAAGGAGAACATTAGTGGAAAATAGAGACATATAATTGGAGGAAAACGTAAATATTTGTAGGGAGTGATTGAGGTCATCAATCACAATCAACTGTCAAATTGAGGGCCTCAAAGCTTTCAATCTATATTGATTTAAAATATTATCAGTTCAACAAGACATAAGGTATTAGGATAACACATCTTTTTTTGTTTTAATATCCCTTCACTAAAGTTTAAGAATTAATTTATTCATTTAATAAGATATAGGTATATATATATTTATGCTTGACAATTAGAGTTTCAACCTTCAACTCATATTTCACTCAAAAAGGTAATATAACTCAAAAATATTATACTTATCCTAATTGTATAAGGTTCCAAATGTTAACACATACCATTTAGATTAGTAAAATTATATTGTAATAACCAGGGACTTCATGTAGGATAGTGGTAGGGAATAAAGGCGTGTCGCACTATGGTTGTGGGTTCGATTCCTGTAGCTTTGTCCGATGTGACGGGTTATGCCCCACCATGCAGGTTGTCCTTTTCTTAAAACTATAGTATTATAATATTCCAAAAATAATCTTTAGAAATGCTTTGAGATTAAACAATACTATCCAAAGATCAACTTAATCCATTCCAACATTTATAGTTATCCAAAATACTTCTGTCCAACTCACAATCCAAATTTTAGAAGGAAGGTAAACATAATGAAGATCCTTTTTTCCACGTAACAACATGTGAACACCTTCATAATGTATTCTTTTTAAACATACTGAATTACCATTATCTTTTATTCCTTATAGAATATTAGATATACTCCTTCTATCCAAAAATGTATACAAAACATCAATCTGTTTCAAGGAAGTTAAGAATATCCAATATAATTTATCCAAATCAATCACGTCTTATTCCAAAATCAAAATCTCAGTATCAGAACCATATTATGGTTTATCTTTCTATCAACCATATATTTTCCAAAAATTTAACCTAATGTGGAGTCACTTTTCTTGGTTCCACACAATCTCAAGTCCTTGATGAAATAGTACTGCAGTACAATCCTTATATACTCCATAATTATTATAACCAGTACATCATTAATACAACACTCAAATTACAAAATTCTTTAATAACAACATAAGAACTCTAATCATTACACCTCATCTGTGGTAGTATCATAACATTATTATTATCCAATAACATCATTTGGGGCATACTCTGATGATTTGGACATTGGTTTGTGCAGTGTCCCCTATCCTTGCAGAAGAAGCATTGTACACTTGAAACCATTTTCTTACCCTTGTAGTAATGCACTTTGTTTCCTTTTTCTCTACACTTATAAAAAACCCCCATCCCCTTTAGGCAAGTTCCATGATGTTTCTTCCCACAATTACCACATATTGGAAAATTCTTCTTTCCCATCATCCCTTTATCCATAATTCTCTCTTCCATCCCTTTCGTCTCTTGCTTCGCTTCAAAGCCATAGGACTCAGAGAATTCTTTACTTATCTTATTAACACATGATACTATTTCTTCATATGTTGAGAACACATGGGAGACTATTTACCTTCGAAATGTTGGCTTAATACTGTGAAAGATAGGATCCTTCTTACTCTTTGGATCATACGTATTGCTGGAGTTCACATTCCTTCTACTGGGCGCCATTTCTATACAATGGAATAAACTAGGTTAGTTTATGAATTACAATGAATAATTACAAACTTTTAAAATACTTAATGTAAATTGAACGGTTTATGGATATAATCCATAATCATAAGAATGTTTTCTTTGAGGAAGTATATACTCATAAACCCTACATAATGGTTTGTAAAGAAAATGAGAATTATCCTAAGCAAATCCCTCGGGAGTGTCGTAACCAAGAGTGCAGTAAGGCCCGTTGTCGTGAACCGGTTCCCGTTTGAGTCTAGCTCAAAGCGCTGTTTTTGGGTTTTACCCCTAGGTACATTTGTGCCAGAGCCGCCTCTACCTGCTCGTATCCAGACAGGGATGTATTGCTCGGAAAACTCACATCTTCTCTATAATACCAAAATTCTAGGAAGCTCTTCTATACTAATCCTCAAAGTCTATCTTTGGTCTATGTTCTCTAATCAGAGTTTATCTAAATCTAGCTTCCAAGGTAAGTACTAAACTACCTCTGATACCAACTGTAACGCCCCGACCCCAGCTACCCAGAGTCGGTGCATTACTTCGTAACATTGGCATGATCACAAAAGATCAAGTCTCGATAGACCGATTAGTTTAGTAGCCTTGGAAAAACTAGATATATTCATAAACGTTACATTACATCATAAAGAGAAAAACTACAATAACAAAGTCTCCATAGTCCACACTCATATCCTCTTCTGACTATCCCTGCAGGTCATTCATAAAATACTTCTTCACATCCTGGAAAATATTAAAACATTGAAAGGGGTGAGCTCAGATGCTCAGTAAGGATAACAATATTGCGGAAGCTTTCATAAATAAACATAAACATTTAAGGCAATGTATAACTAAAGAAAAAGCCTTTTAAACATGAACATCAACATAATATGGAAAAAGTAAAATGAGATAATTCCATTTACTTATTCACATGGATATTCTACTGGTCGAATAATCACATGCAATATCAATAACCACTTTCATAATGATGGAATGCATAATGCCAGACATTCTGAAACATTTTGTCAAGGCCTCGGCCAATACGTCTAAAATGATTAAGGCATCGGCCAAAACCATAAATCAAATTGGGAAAGGGCCTCAGCCAATTCCATGTCTAGTTGTCTCATGAGAACTGCCGATGCATCGAGGAGCTATAGCGGGCTCCACCCATCACTTATTAAGTCCAATGCATTCCTCATATGAATAGGTTTAAACATATCATAAACCATAACATAATCGTATCACATAAAACATGCATAAAGGAAACATAACATTTCCACATTTCAATCACAAGATATTAATACAACAGATTGATATAATAAAAAGTCTTTCAAAACCATTTTAAATACCAAAATAAAAGAAATTTAAAACTTTGTATTTATTTTTCATTAAAAAAAAGATGTCTTGTAGAGGAAGCCGAAACTCAAATAATGGTCACGGCGGCAGAGAAGTCGTTGTTACCGCATAAGTACGGAAATAAAAACATTCCCTTTTTGTTATTTAGTAAAACGCTTCGTATAAAAAAGATTCCTTTTGAATAATCGTAAAAGTCAAAGGGGTTTATACACCGTATAAAAGAAAGTTCTGTATAAAACCAAATATGCATTAATGAAAGGGGATTGAGACGAAGTCCTTAAAAAGATCATTTTTTTTAAATAAAGTACATCTATAATGTGTATTCACTATATGTACACATAAATAAAGTACAAATACAGGATATGACATAATAATATCATGACATAATTTGAAAGTAGGAGATTAACCCAAAGAATGGAAGTTGGGTTTTGTAATTCGCTTACCTTGTGTCCGACTTGATTCGACCGTTCTTTAACCTCTTGAATAATAAACTAGAGTTAATATCTACCATTTTCAATTTCATTATGTTTTTTATATCACTTATTACAATGTTATGAACATTATGTAATTATTTAAGTTAATAACAGTCGTTTTGTCGATTTTTGGTACTTGAGTCAACAATAAACTTTTTATAATTACAAGTTGTTTATGTGGTAGAATATCCATTATCTCCAGAATTATATTCATGATTTAGATGTCATATATTTCATATATATCCAATATATACATTCATTCATAATATTACGTAACATTTAGAGGTAATAAATGAAATGCACCGTTCATGGAGACGGTAAGCCGTACGTACGCATGAACGCTACTTTCATTTCTATTTCGTATTTAATGGAATGAAATCTTAATTATATAAAGGTATAATATAGTTCCAGTAAAATATCATATATAATATCATTTATTCCATCCTTTATACATCCCACATATGGCATTAACGATTCACATCACTTTAAGGGGGCGGTAGTCCACACTTCCTAAAATGAAATTATCGCGTTTACCCATAATGGAAATCATAAAGTATGCCATAAATTAGAAATACAGAAGCATAAGGAAAACATAAACATATTATATATCATATATAAGTATAGTGACATCTTAATGGCCACCTTTTAAGGTGTTATATGAGTGTTGAACAATCATCGTTTCGTGAGGCAAAAATTCGCCATCCACAGAAATAGTATGTTCTTTAACCATTAGATGTAGGTGTGTGTAAGTGTAGCTCGAATCATTCTTATAAAAACATCCTAGTATATTGGGGATACTGGTTTTGTTACAAAAGAAATGAATAAAAAGAGTTTAAGGGGTTGGAGAAGCTAAATAAAACAAAACAACATTAGAGAAGACATTACCTAAAAATCGGGTAACTCTTTTTGATTTGAGCCAAAGGCTTCCTTGGGAAGAATTATGCCCAAATTGAGGCTTCTAGGAGTAAGGGAGGGAAGTTGGGAGGGTATTTTGGTAGAGTTTGGCCGATCCAAATGACTTGAAATTTTGAATGAGGTGGTAGAGGTGGGGGCCTTTTATAAGAGAAGAGGAGGGGCACTCTTGGAAAGTAAGGGAATTTTACATTATTATAAAATGATTTTCGGATTCTAAAGGTCCCACACTTATATAATTCGTGGATAAGGTGATAGGGATTCGGAATATACCCATCCAATAGTCTTTGGACAAGTGTATGCCTTGGATTGTACATTATCTTTTAATTTTATTAAAATCGTTAAATAATTTGGTCATCGTTGCATCATAATGATGTCATAAATAATTTAATTTATTTAATGTCTAAAAATTATAAACAAAATACAATGATGTAGGAAATCTTTTTAGAATTCAAATTACTATTTATAGTCAAAAATATGACTTGTATTCCCCCATTTAAAAATTGTTTTAGTAAAACATTTCATGTTTGTGTCATTTTTTTCTTTAACATTAAATAAAAGGTATTTATGTCATTTTCCAACTAAAGTGGCTCCATGAGTTCCCCAAGTTGACCCATGGATTGTCTTGGTCGGCGATGGCACATCCAATGAGGGTAAGACATGTGTCATGCTCATCTAATATTATTAAAACATTATTTTTACCTTAAACTACACTAATTACCTCTAATCACGATTAAGAACTTAAAAGTTACTATTCACCAAAAATTATTTTAATCTCATTGAACCACATTTTACTTCTTAATGACAACCATGTATGTCGGATTTTTGAAAATCAAATCACAGAATTGCTAATATTTCATTTAAACGTAAAATCAGTTATTTAACTACCACTTAGTGGTTTCACTATTCATCAAAAATTGAAGATTTTCAGAACAATGCCAAAATTTCACCCTAAGCTATAATTGATATTCTGAATTCAAAAATGATGTATATTTTACAAAATTCCAAACATATAAGTTGTATTAATTAATTTTATAATTAATTCTCGTTGTCACAACAAATAGCGTGTTTTTAAGAAACAATTTATATCAAAAGATTGGCAATTGTTTATGTCCAATGTCAATGTTAAATTAATTCTAATGACCACCATTGGATAAAATGGTAAAAATACATTCTAATTATACTTTAAAATTACTAAATAGTATAATTTATCACTATAAATTATTTTGATTAAAAATGTTGTTTTAAGTATTTTTCATTATTCATAAAAAAATAGATGTTCTCAGAAAAATACCAAAAATTCAACATAGGCTAATTTCGATATTCCGAATCCAAAAATGAAGTCCATTTTGAAATATAAAATTCCTATAATTTTAAAAAGTGGTTATTAATATTCATAACGGCTACTTTGAATAGTCGCGGTGTTTTAGAACTCGAAGTTGCGTACAATGCAAGCTATTACATTATTGAATGAGAAGCGTATCGTGGAAGCTCGGGGTGTTACAGCTGATGATGTCACTTTCTGCTTGATGAAGCACCGACACAACCTCCAGCTTAGTGATTTCACCACCTGCATTAGCCTATATGACAGTGAGTACGTGCAGAGTGACACTTATTTTCTGGCACCATTCGAGTGGTATTTGACCCCGGCTTGGCTTTTCGTTTCCACCATTTCCACAGGGGCCCCATATGTACCGAAAATAGCCAATGCATCGAGATTCATTTACACCATCCACCTGGTCCTTCATTTGATTATTACCACCTACTTTACAGCTTGTTCGGATATCGAAGGCAATGTTAGCAATCAAGACCTACTGATTTTGAACTACATGGTTATGGGCATGGAGGTCAATCTCACCTACCTATTAAACTAGTATTTGAATCTAATGTTAGCCAAGCCAAAGGGTGAAATTTTTTGTGGAACATTTATCACTCTTTTGGTTGATCGGTTGCACCATGAGTATGATGCCGCAGAATTTTTGGTGCTACCGGCTGCACCCTACTTTGATATAACTATTCTCCACCATATGTGGATGCTGGAGACAGACTATGTCAGATTATGTCTGCGGGGTGTTCTTGGGACCGCCCCCGCTGCACCTCCACCAGTGGGCCCATCTACAGAAGAGTGCCCTGCCGATCCTACTGTTTCACACCACTCAACATCCCAAAAGACCCCATATTCTCCTACTGCCACCAGGGGGATTCATTTGTTCCACGCCATCCACCTTTCCGCTCATCGGGCTCTCACACACCACATGTGTTCCACACATGACCAACATTCTGGGGAACCTTTCACTTTTACACTATTTTATATTCTTTACTTTTTGCCCTCCCTTTTCATGATTCTTTTCCCACTAGTATCTAAATTATTACCTTCTCCGAAGACGATGCTCAGTTTAAAGAGTGGTGGAGGGCACCCCTAATTGGCACCCCATTTTGATTGATTGCTTTTCCAAATTACTTAATGTAGCATGTTATCTTAGGTGTGTCTAAAGGGCTGTAATAGATTTCAAGGGTTTATATCAATTATATAAAAATGAATTTTTTAAAATTTCTCATAAAATGGATCATATGTCCGGATTTTCGAATGTAGTCTCTAATGTGAATAAAACTTGTAATACTTGAAAAGGATCATTTATCAATTCATTTATAAAAATAGTTTGTTTAAAAATGATTTTTGTGATGGAGTAATTCGAATTGAGAAACACCTTAAAATGGAAGTCAAATTGTCCATAAGGAGAGGTGAGGTTTTGGGAATTGTTGTTGCCACACTAGTGGCTATTATGCTGTCATAATTCCATGAACTCTTGACTTGATAAAATATACTCAGGATGTGTTTACATGAGAAAATTCAGAAAACATTTTTTCTAGTATCATACCCCTATATGAAGAAATTTATTTTTCATATATGCAAATTCATGCCCAATAATTTTGATGACCTTTCATCTTTTTCCAAATAATGTCTATCAGTGAGGGTGTGTGACCTATAAATGTGATAGCCTGCCAATTGGAGACGATGGAAATTGAGATTAACTGATTTGATTGTATAATGACATGAAAATGGAAGTAGGACCTTTATTTGAATGAATAAGGGAAAACTCATTTTAAAAAAAATGATTTATTAATGAATGGAAGACTATTTTGGATTAAGCCTACTACTTTAGCTAACCTCAAAGACGTAGGGAACCATGAAGTATGAATGCATTAATTTTTAACGGTAATTAGTTAAAAGTTCATATTAAACTAATTGGTATAATATGTAATGTTTATAACTGTCACTTTGGTAACTCCTTGGAAATTACTGTATATGCCTCTGTTTGGGGAAAAACAACCAATAAGTATGGGGTAGTTTTATGTTCTGTTGTGCACAAGGCATTTCCACTTGGTATAATATCTATAAAATGGTTTTTGTGGTTGTTTTTTTCCTAAATTTCACCAGTTAGATTTTCCTAAAAAAAATTTCATTCACCCAAGGGTAATGTAATATGTATATGAATTTTGGAGATTAAGAATAGATATAGAGGCTTTTAGACCCTTTTCCCCTGACTATGCTATATTGGAGTCACCCGGATCAAGCACAGAGACATGAAGGATGGAATATTTGAGGAATTTCAAAGAGAAAGGAAACCCACACAACCAATTCAAAATTATCTAAACCATGTTCAAACCATTCTAGATGAGATTACATTAATAGGGAGGTCTGTATGGTTGGATCATGACTAACCAAAATCGTACTTCCCTTCAGAGAAACCATGCGAGACATGCACATATGGACAAAGACATCTTCACGGTTGGCGCAAAACATACCCAAACTGTGTCGCCCATCCAGGAAAAATTTTTGGCCTTAAGGATTTGAGATATAGACTTCTGAATGGTTGGCACACGACCTACCAATCCGTGTGTCCAAAACCGTGCGGACAACCACTGCATTCTTCTTTTAGCTTTTTCACGTTTCACCTAATCCTTAACCCAGGGTTCCCCTTTATACATTGTTTTTGAAAACTATAAAAAGGTTCATTCTGACTATGAATACCCTAGGGGAGAGCCATGATAAGGAGAGGATTCAATAGAGGAGAAGAAGGGGGCTGGGAAGTCAGTTTTTTCATGAGAGGTAGGTTTTGGAGCACTTGCTGTCTGAATTTTTTTTGTGCTTTTGATTCTTCTATTTTATGTTGTAATGATCTCTCTTATTAATTTTATTAAGTTTATTATCCTTTTCATCATGAGTATCTAACCACCCCCCATGTTTTGGGACTGGAAAAAATGTGGGTTCGTTAGAACCAGTTTCTCGATTCTTGTGTTTGTTCATAATCTCTCACCTAATTATCCCAAATTTTGTGTATTATTTCGCTGGAAACCCCATATCAAACAAAGAATAGATTTTATAGGGATCTATAGGAGAATTATGACAAGGATATCCCTGGCCATTGGATATACTTTCTATTTCTAGATAGAGGTTCCAAAATTAAGAGTCAGTAGAAATCAATTTCCAGAGCAAAGGATTGATTTCTACTGACTTATTTGAAACTCCCTGGACCAAGGGGGTTCTAACACAATTGAATCCCCAAAATTTGGGTAATTATGAACAAAACGACACAATAGGTAAAAATTATTAACATCCAACATAAATTTCCTACCCCAATGCATTTTTAACATTATCCATTAAAGTCCATTTTTAGGCAATCTTCGATTTTGATGTTATTTTGTAGTGAGTTAGGGAAGGCTAAGAAATTATATCTCTTTTTAGATCCATCAATATGAACCAAAAAAATGTATTTTAATTCAGTATATTCACTTGATAAATTTCAAATCAAGATAAATAAACCCCAACCTGGTTTCCCCGTGGACTGAACACGTACTAGCACACTATGCTTGTTACCAATTAGATAAATTAATTTGTTGTTGAAAACAACACTTTAGACAAACGACAAGCTAGTTTTATTCTCATGTGATTATTTAAAAGGAATTATTTATTCATATTTTATTAATTCTATAATATGATAAATATTATTTTTTAATGGAATATGTTTTTAGTTTTTCACATTACCTTATTGTTTATGATTATATTAGCTCCCACTCTATTGCTTACCCTTACTAAAAAACTGATTTCACCCCTTTCTTATGTTTTATATTTCCCCAGGATGAGATTATGTATATTATGAATGAATTACAAGGATAATATAGTAGTTTATGGCTGCTTCCAATAGTTTTTATATGTTTTATTCCTTTCAATGTTGTAATGTAACAATTATGTTTGTATCTGGTTTTCTAAAGCTACATTAATATTTAGTATTTTAGTATGTGAAACCTTCTTCTTAGTACCAATGTTATTATGTAAGTCACTGATTCCAGGAATCTGGGTTCAGGGTCTTTACACCAATTAAAAGGTAGTCACTTTACTTGTTCCATGATATATTTCATGATCTCTAATCACATAACATTTTTTTCAATTATAAGTATCTACCCATGATCTAATATTTTTGTAATGATAGAAACACTGATCCACTGGGATAGGAACCCAAAATGTCATGCATGTACAATCCTATTATGAATCCAAACCTATAGTGACCGTTTATACGTTAACATTACATCACTTTTATGGAATACATATTAAATTAAAATACAACTCCAAAAGTATGTATTAGTATAGTTCCTTTGGAAACATGAAAGCATAAAAACATGTTCATAAATTATCTACATCATCTCCCACTAGTTATCCTTTACTGACACTCTTATTAGACACATCAAACATAATACATATCATTATAAACATGGGGAAGGAATCATAAAAAAGGGTGATCTCATATGCTCAGTAAAGGTAAAAAAGGGAGATACAGAAGCATAATCATGAGAATAAGGGTATGAGAAAAAGATCATCCAAATATAATATCATACCCTCTATATTAAAAATCAAAAACATGAATCATGGTATTTATCATAGAATTTCATATGACTTGAATAAAAATGAAATAAAGAACAAAATCCATGAAATCAGTACATATGAATAATACATGGAATTATGGAAGACACGTAAGCATATAATAGGATTTTCATAATATCTAAGGAATCACTTCCATGTCTAAATTGGAATTATGGGTTTTGTCAGCATATCATATTGGTAGTCATGGTTTACTCCCATGGGTATCTTTGTAGCTTGATTTCACTCCTCATACGATCTTGTTAGTCATGGTTCACTCACATGACCAGCTGAGTGGTCATGGTTTACTCCTAATACCATCATAGTATATCTCATGAGTTATAAATCTTTACCCAATGCATTGGATAAATATATAGGTCACACAGGTCTCATAGTGAAATCATAAAAACATGTTCTAAAAGATTATTAAAAATCATATCATAACCTATGAAATAAAATGGGTATCATAAACATGTTATCAAATCATAACCGGTATAAAAACATATACATTTGATAATCATTTCCTCGAAATCTATACACATAAAAAGAATCAGGTTTCAAAGTCATATAACATGGGAAAGAGAAACAGGTTTCATAAACATCATTCCATTAAATCATAATCTATTTAAGGAAATTATATGAATGGAAACATTGGATAATTTCCCCATAAGGGAATGAGTAACAAAAAAGGATGACATCATAGATTATAAATAACATTTAAATATCTTTTGGAAATATTTATTTGAGAAAATATCCTTTCAACATTGAAAAAATATTTCAAAACTAGAAAACATTTTCGATAAATGTTTTTAAAAAAAATTTGAAATGAAAACTTATAAATGATGTATTGAAAATGATAAAAAAAATTAAAAATACATTTTCCTTGAAAATTGTCTTCAAGTATCATTTTAATACATTTTCTAAAACATGTTTTAAAACATGATTGTTGAAATAAAATTGATTTCTAACCAAAGACGGAAATATGATCACATTTTTCTTCAAAACATCGACCAAATTACTAATAGTACGAATTAGTGAAAAAATGGTGTTAATTCATGGAGATATATTTAATATATATCGGATAAGGAAATGCATGAGTTTTATTGAGATATGGATTATAAATTTTCATCCAAGGAAGCATAAACATAATCAATCTTGAAAAGTGATGAGATTATTTCAATAAATGCTTATTAATTGGTAACTTGGGATCATAATCTTCATGAAAAAAAATGATATTACATGAAGCATAAAATATTAGTAAATTATGGATACTCATGATAATAATTTAAATTTTGAATCATATAGACCTTATTAAATAATATAGGGGTATTACAAAACATGTTGTCTCAAATAAGGAAAATTGAGACAAAACTACTTTACCAATTTGATACGTTTTGAATCATTGACCCCCGTAAAATAAATATCATTGAATATATATCTAAATACCCATACATTTAATAATAATAATATAAAAAATAGAATAATATCATGGGAATTATACACACCACACAAAAATAAAGAGTGGGGAACATGACATGTATCTTACAGATATAAAAATTGAGTTAAAATCCCTTTAACATATGTCTTGACTCTCATTATACTCATTCAAATCTCATGTATAATAAATAAAAAGTTATAAAAAATATATCACATAACCATATTTTTAATTATAATAACATATAAGTTTTTATTGTGGCTTTATATTACCCACTTGTAAATAATCTTATGTTATGGTTTCACTTTGGTTAATAACCGCTTTGTTTTTCACATGTGCCTTAATTATTTATATATTTGGTCCTTAACCATATATAATGATTTAAAGAGTGTGAAACATGATTTAAATATAATTTATATTCATTATATTTATATTATAATAATCCATATAATATATAATTATGGAACATAATACACCATTCATGGAGATGATATGTCATACGTACGCATGAACGATATTTTCATTTAATTGTCATATTGATCGAAATAATGTAAAAGACAAATATGTACATATATTTTTATATATATAATTATTTAATTATCTTTATTAAATAATATATATCATTTATATTAAATAAACTCATCCTTAACACATTCAATTTAGTGTATGAATGAATCACGTCCCATTGAGGGAACGGTAGTCCCCACTTCTTTTTACCACATTATCGTATTTACATCAAATGGAATGTATAACGATATGCACTGTAAAAGTTTTATAGAAGATAAAATAAACACTATATATAATATATAACAAATATAAACAAATATTCCATCATAATTTCCATCATGATAGGTGTTAAGGAAAAATGAACAATCATGGTTTTGTTAGGCAGTTGTTCACCTTACACATAAACATTATATTCATTACCCATAAGACTGAGGTGTGTGCTATTGTAGGTAAAACCATTAGAATAAAAATATCATATTATATTGAATATACTACGTTCTTATAAAATAATTTAATAAAAAAAGTGGAGGTGGTGGATATGGAGAATAAAAGAAATGAGCTTTAGAGAAGTCATTAACTATTAATAGGGCAACTCCTTCAGGTTTGTGCCAAAAGGATTCATTTTATTGCTTTATGCCTAAGGAAAGGCATATATGAGTAGTGGAGGTATGTTGGGAGATTATGTTATAAAATTATGTTATATAATTGGAGCTTGAGAGGTGTGAAGAAGTTGGAGAAGAAGAGGCCTTTTATATTGGAGGAGGAGCGACTCTCTTGTAATAATTTGTCAAAGAAATTCCATATATGCTTTTCACATTTCACATGAATCCAATAATGGAAGATATCCCATATAAGTGAGGATAAGAAATAAATATTCGCATATAATGGGTCCTGTATAATTTTCCCATTCATTTGGGGTCTTAAATTTAAATTTTAGTCATTTGTTAAATTTAATTTTACCTTAATCGATGATATTAATTTTTAATTACATTCACTAATAATATTAGGAAAAAATAAGTTGAAATTATAAGAAATTAAAAATTATTATAATTATAAATATGGAATTAATTTTTAAAATTTTCAATCAATGAAGTTTCCCAAATTAATTTAAAATTATTCTCATTGATGGGACAACACTGCGGGGTTTTAAAGTAAAGATGTTCAAATGTTTGCTATGTTTTTAAAAGTCAATCTAAATGTGAAATTTATTATAAAGAGCTCAATTGGATTAAATGAAAAAATTATTATCAAATTAAACATTTAATCGAATTTAAAAAATAATTTATATATATAAATAAATTATATGAAAAATTGGTTTTGAAATAAAATTTTTCATTTTTCACTATTCATCCAAAATGAGGTTTCTCCAAACAAATCCCAAAAATCACCCGTAATATTAATTCAACAATATGAATATAAAAATTATGATTATTTTATGAAATTAAACTTATAATTTTGAATAAGAATACGTTTATTATTTTTCACTGAAATACATGAAATGCATTTCAAAAGGGAAAAAATTATTATTAAACCTATTAGGACATTTCCAAAAACAATGTATTTCATTATATATTTTATTTATTCATATAAAAAATTACAAAAAATTATTGAAAATGATTTATTACTAATTATATAACTATTTTCAATAGATGGGTTATAATTATATGATTTATAAAATTATATTAATAATATGATGTTTTGTAGAATCATCAGTGTTGCGTATAATGGATTCCATGTCAGTGTTGCTTGTAACATACACTGAGTCAACTTTATATGTATCGTATTCTGAAATTATGCTTTGTGAAATGAATTTTTGACTTAGATATTCCTAATTTCTAAATGAAAATTAGTTCATTTGAGAAAAAAACATCCATAAAAACATCGGTGTTACAAAACTACCATTGATAATTCATCGAAATACAAAGACATCAACGTGCCTATGATGAAAAACCCATTATACTCCAGTGAATATGTCTCTACTTGAGTGTATAACCAAGATAAATACATAAAAGGATTCCATAAACCCAGTCCAACCTTGTTCACTAGTTTCCCTTGATTAAACTAAATGTTGACCTATAAGTGTCTGAGTCAAATCTAATGGTATTTAGGCCTTCAACCTAGCCTTACGAACTATGTTTCATACTTGGGTCACAAGGTCCTACAAACAAGAACAAGAGTCAAACCTATCAAATATTAAATAGTTTACAGAGAATTATCCACACACCGTTCTCAACATAAGGCACCCAATACAATTGTAGACTCTCTTTCCCAAGAATGTGTAAACAAATGAACAACAAGGGTCAGTACTATCAAGAATAGTCTTAATATGGCCCTTATAATTATCATGATTCTTCATAAAATATTTCCCATAGATTATAATGATATAACATATAAAAAATAATTGACTAACAGTCACTTAGTATCCTTTTGTGGTAATACACACTAGAGGTTCAAGTTATCTATAAATGTTCAAGTGTATATTAGCATTATTCAGAGAAACACACCTAAATCACCTAAAATTAATGTATCAATTTTCATGGATGAACCTTAAGGGTCAACGATATATGCACAATACCCCATGAATGATCTATATTTTATATCACTATCATGGTTAATATAACTATAATTCTACGCCAATCTATGCAAGAAAACATTTTATATATTTTTAATGAAACATTAATTAAAAAACCAAATTTAACAACACTTACAAGGTGTACATAACATGTGAATCATATACCCTATATACATACGGGTTCGATGAAACTCATGTGCAAGAGGACTAGTTCATCAACCTCACCATAAAATCCCTCACCGTAGATGTATGTATCCTTATATAATTAGTAAATATATGCTAAATTTATCGATTGAATAAAATTTCACCTAGAATGAATATTGGGAAACCCCATTAAAGTTGTTTTTTTATAGATGAAACATTTAGCCTCTATTATCAGTAATAATCACCCACTATCAAGTCTATATCATATGAAGCCTACTTCATAAATATTATGAATGATATTCCTATTTCCATTTTTATCCAAGAATAAAAATAAATCACTATGAAATTTCCAATGGACTAAGATCCATAAATTCATAATAAATTAATACATCCATGCAACATATGAATTAGTCAATGTGAAAATCTTATACAGTTGAAACAGCATTGATCAGAACTAAAATTTCCTTACCCTAGGAACAAACACTTCTTACCATATAAATTCTTCTTGCCGTACCAGTATGATATCAATCATAGACTATGACAGTTTCCTAATTCTCGGGTCTACTATGTCCCAAATTGAAACACAATAGGAAAATAATAGACCTCATGCCAATTTCTAATTTCCCAACCTAGATGCCACTTATCTGATCTCTCAACATAGTTTTCCACAAGGACTCAAGCTTTCCTCCCCATATGCCAATGGTTTCTGACTAGTAGTGAGGGCTTATTGGGAAATTGTTGATAGACTATACACTCATATCCAAGTAATTACACAATATAAGTAACTTATTATCATCCATGGAAGTGAATTAATATTTTTTTGGATGATTTAAATAAACTAAAGGATCAGTATATTGTAATAAAAAATGAAATGTTATAAATCACGAACATCAATATCATACATAAAAATCGGTCACCCATTAGGCTGACCACACATGCCCGAATACATAATAGAATCTATGAGATAAAATTGAATGGATCACATAATAACTTCAATCCATACCACATAGTCATTCTCCAGTATTCAACCTAGATTCTCGATCCCAATACAAAGAATCCACACAAGTGTCTCTTCTTGATCATGAAAACATGTTCCTTATCCATATCCATCATGTATTTATGCTAAACATGAAAAGTATACATAATGTTTTCATGCACATCTAAGTGCACATACAAGGGTGAAAACTAATGTCAATAGGCCACCCAAATGATGAACCTATAAATCTATTTTCATAACTGAATGATCATGAAATATTCTCACCCTTACAAAGTCACTGATGGAAATCATAAATGAAATAAATAAAGTGAATCCATAGTCTATTCATGGGTTTGTTATCCTGATCAACCATGAAATGTTCCATAATGTATATATATCTATATGTGACTCTATATATACACATAAATATATATATACTTGAATTTTTATATAGAAGTGTAAGGTGAAAGGGGTATTGAGCTGTTTATCATACCACTCAAGCTGAGTACAATTAAGTCGATCCATGGATCTATATTCCCGATTAAGAATACCATATTTGTTGAGTTCTAGAATTGTCACTGAGCATGATACATACCCATAGGTGGGATACATGTCCTAGCCTTGGGATCACCCATAATCACCTCCATTAACTGAAATAATGGATGTCACATGTGGATGAATAATTCTATAAATATAGGACTATATCAACTACAACCTAAACCGTGGGCATCATGTATCAGGCCTATGGGGGCCAAGACCTATGGATTTTGGCCATGATATCCTATAAGAGTACATAGAGTGAATATATCGATATCTAAATATAAAATAAGACAACTTGGGACTTGATATGGGGCCATTCTCCAATGAATCCTCTTCAATTTCAGAGTGTGCATCTATAAAATAGAATTAGACATTCTAGGAACATTTGTCATTTATTAAGGTGTCCTCTTTGATTCCACACAGTACATAAATAGAAAACTCAAAAAAATCTATATTTTAATGCATTATATTTTTCATACCACAATTACCATCTTCATTATCATGACATAATTCCAATAGTCCATCATGTAGGCTCAACAGTCATATCCCATGAAGAACCATTAGAAATCCCTATCATGTATTGCATCACATATGGGTTATTAAACAAATACTAGAATGTACCTCTCATGATCATTGTTTCAGCCAAAATTGTCATGTGAATTATGAATTAAAAGTGTGAGAGTTGTTGAATTCTTAAACGCACAATTACTACCATAGCCTCCTAGGATTACTAGTTCTAGGGTGATTCCCACTACCATCTCTACCCAAACCCACATCGCGATATATCAAGGTTGGTCAAACAGTGGGGAAACTAATGGGTCTCTTAATTCATAAAGATAGAGAGGATTCATACTCAGGATTCTATATAGGAGAAAAAGTATGAAGATGAAACCTTATTAGGATCCTCAAAATGAGTAAGAGAAAACATAGGCATCTTACATGGGATCATCAAGTTCTACATAAAGGAAAATGGATCCCTCTAGGGATCCTACTAGTTAAGAAATAGGAAGTGGTATCCTATATGGTACCCTTATAAGAGTTATAATTGAAGATACATCCTACATGGGATCCTTATAAGAAGTAAATAGGTAGATATACACCGTAAGGGATTCACTTGGTTAGCATGTAAGAAAAGGCATCCTATAGGGGACACATAGTAATATTGTTAAGGTAGATGGATCCTACATGGGATAATCTCTATCAAATGATAATATAATGTATCATAATAAATGGAAAATTAACTGAATACCAGTCTAGAGAGGTGTCTTAGATCCCACCTCTGATCACGGGTCTCCGTATCAGGATATAACTGGATTTGATTTCAAAAGGAAGAACCTATATATTTTTTAACAATACCAGAATTCATCTTAAAAGTTCTCAAATCACATAATGGATTACACAATCAAAATCTATTTGAAAATAAACTCAAAATGGTACACTAATGTGGAAAATTTTGACTCTGTGGTGTAAAACATGAAAACCGACTAAAAATGTTATCAATGTATTAGTACACGACATGTATATCCTAGTACACAGTGTGTACCCTAGAAGATATACAAGTTTGTATACCTATAGAAAACATGGAATTTATATCCCTTAAAAATTGATTGAATACTATGTATGAAACATGTACCCTACCTAGGCTACCTTAACATATGCCTTAAAATACCCTTTCCATGTATTCTTTTCCAAGCCACGTATTTCTACATGACATGTGACCCACATGGGTTCTAGTTGTGTACTATACACAGCAATGTTCCCCCATAAGAGATGTCTTTCCATGAAATCATCTCAACATCTGAGTTCCTCTTCCTGGCATGTATACCGTATACAGGACATGTACTTCAAAAATGTTATCTTCTTTGAATGGGAAGAAGACATTGTTCATGTTCCTCAACTACACACCATTTGATCGGGATATCAAAATGGGAAACCCCATGAATCAGTCCAAAAAACTAATTTCTCCCTAAAATCTATAGATCAACCCTATAATGGTCCTAAGAACAAAATATGAGGATCTTAAATTATAAATCAATAAATCTACGGGGATTTAAAACAAAACATAAAAAATGTTCCACCTTTGGGAAGAATCTAAATAAGCTTCGTCTATATCCCTGATCTATGATTACAGCATGATGATCCTGATCCTCCAAAGCACTATAGTGGCATCTCCTTTACAAGATAAACTAGGGGGAATAGAATAAAGGAAAACCAAAAAATAAAGGAATAAAAATTAAAGAAAAATAAAACAGGGAATGAGCCGGGCACTGATGTCCAATATATGATTATACCTTACATAGAAAAAAAACCACATTGGAAATATAGTGTTAGAGACAGAATATGAATCCTATCCTCTATTCAGAAGATATCACCAAATGAATTAGTGTAAACAAATTAATACTTAATTTATGAAATAATAATTATTATATTAAATATTTAATGGAATAAAATTCAACAAAATTATTATACATTGGAAAAAAAATATTTAGGGTAGGTGGAGTGGTTATAATAAATATCTGAGATCATCTACTGGGATAAAATTACAAATTTACCCCTTTTAGCGTCATAGTAGAAAAATTGTATTTTTTCTCATATTCCCAATCTGAAAAAACATAAGTCATTATAATCATTAGATAAATGTAAATTAATATTTATATATAATATATATATATATATATATCATTTGAATCATTCCTAGTTAGTTTTTTTTATTTAATATAATGGATAAAAAATATATACATTCAAAAAACATTCATAAAAATACATTTTTATTACCAAAAATAAATATATACTAAAATATATTATACGTATGATTACATGAAATTAATTTGATTAAATAAATCTAATTAATACATATGCTAATTTATATAAATATTAATTCATACTAGGACTTTTAAATTTCTTAATATATTGAAAATATATGACAGTCATACAAAAAATTAGTATTCTTCCCAATTAATTGAAATACAATATTTTGTGAAAAATCTAAAAAATTTACCCAAATGTGATTTTATTAAGATTATTTAAAAATGAAAGTAATTTTTACAAAATAATAGTATATAATTTATAATATAAAATTTTAAAAAATCTTTTGAAGAATATAGTTTAATTAAACAAATTATATTTTTTGTTTATAACCTACATAATAATTTTATAATAATTATAACTATATAATTCATAATTGTAAATAGACCTTAAAATTATATTTTCTATCACAAAATGGGTAGTTATATCCCCCTTTATAAATTTCATCATCACAATTTTACCCACATATTAAAATTTTGGGGATATCGTTATCTCATAACGTTTTTAAATTCCATTGTTGCTTCATCGACCATATAATGTTTCCATAAAAAATTAACATAGTGAATCACCTTATTCCAAAACAATTTATCTTTATCTTCAAAAATAGAAACTACATATTACCTTTAATAAATATTATTTACAAATTATTTACATTGGGGTCATAAATGAGATGAATCCAGAACTTATTTTCTTATCATTGAAACATGAATTACAATGTGTTCTTATGATAAAATAAAATGAAAAGTATCATGGTTGGGAATTGAGCTAACATTCTCTAGAATTTAATACTGTCTAATTAATCATGGACTTAAAAAACCCTTTTAATAAACATTGAAATGTTTTTCCATTTAGATACATTATGAAAATCATGATCACTATCCTTAAAAGAAATATCCTTCCTCTAGTTATTCGCATAACATTTCTTCTTGATCGTAGCAATCCTCAAACATTATTGAATTACATACACCTTTTGTAACACCACAAGATTTTATGGTATACCTATTTTAAAATATAATATTTTTAATAGTTTATGATTCATGCAACACTGAATTTATAATTATAATATACTATTATGTATGACTGTTAGAATAGTAATGTGACCATTGTGAATAGTAATATGACCAATAGAATAGTAATTTCACCGATGAAAGGATAAATAAAATTTGAGTATATTATTAATAAAATAGGGTGTATATGTATATATATTGTAATATGTAAATAAATTTTAAAAAATTGGTAAATTAAATGTTGGTATTTTTATAAGTTATAAATATTTAATTAAAATTTAAAATTTAACATATATATTTTAAAAAATATTTTCATAAAATATATTCATAAATTAAAATTTGTATTTGTCCTATGATTATATTATAATTTTATGAAACCATAATTATGTTTTCAAAGTGTTATAAAATCAGTGATAATTTTAATATTTGTATTTTTCAAATAAATGTTGATTTTATTTTAAAATAAAATTTCTCCTATTTAGAAATGTTTTCATAAAATGAAGTTTATTTTTGAATTCTACATGTCAATAAATGGTTAGGGTGAATTTTTTAAATTTTTTAAAAATAGTTTATTTTTGGTGAATAGTAAAATACGATAGTTTAAAATATTTAACAGAACATTAATTATTGATTCACAGATGATGTGTGGATTAATTAAGCCTATAATATTGAAATATACTTAATTATTTTAATATATTTAGTTATAATTCTCAAACTATTTATAGTCTTGAGACTAAATAATAAACAAATGAATAATATATTCAAAAACCACCCCTATTCTCCATTAAAAATACAACCCCACCACCTCTTCGCCTCACACCTCTTAACCAAGATTTATCTCTAATTTATTCCAAATGATATTTACAATACTATTTCACATATATTGTATGTTCTGGTGTAAAAAATATCCAAACTAATTTCCCTAACGGGGATCTCAAGGAGAATAACTCAAGAGGTAAATCCCCTTTTGCTTTTTTATTTTCTTTTCACTTTTAGTTCTTTTATTATACTCTCCTCACATTCCCTATCCAAATAGGAATGACAACTCTTCTATAATATATATAACGGTTTTTTCTTATGTAAGTCGAATATCCACCATCATGTCTTTTCTCATCTTCCTTTTATTTTAACAATGACTACATTATCCATGAGGTGCTGATTTACCGCCTTCGTTATTGATGTATTTTCATTTTTCAATTTCCCCTTAAAAGATGGTCATAAAACCATTATTATTGTTAAAAAAGTCAATAATATATGTATTAAAACATATTTAATGTTATTAAACCAGTATATTTTCATAATTGTAATCAATATAGGAAACCTTGATTGTGAGGATCAAAAAACTGCCCAAATAATATAAATGATTATCATTAACGTCTTATCTAATGATTCATCCTAAACACATAAAAATAAATTAATTGAAGAACAATTTAATATAATTTATATTAATTAATGACCTATAATTTTAATTCTATACAACTATTTAAATTTTATACATTCTTTCATATATATATATATATAAGTGAACCAATCATGAAAACCATGAAAATGAACACAAACAAATGAAGGAATTCAATCAAATAAGTCATCAAAAAACGATAAATGAACATAATAAAATTATAATAAATAAAATAAAGGTTTAATTGTCTTTTAATTAAAATTTTAATGATTCTAATTTCATATTAATGTAGATTAAATGAAATTACAGAACACTTTTGAACATAAATTAAGGGACTCTCCCCAGACCTCAATTTTTCATTTGGGTTATGAAATCTATCTCTTTTCCCCTATATACTTATTAAATATTGTTATTTACTCATCATAAATTCATTTTTAATTTTCTATATATTTGTACATCAGATAATCCTTCTTTATTTTATGGTAAGTTACATGTTTTATGAGGATCCCTTCTTAGTTCTTCCCAATAGGCAAGCCTAATTAAAAGAAACTTCCCAGTTTCTTACCCATTTTTAAGTGCACTATAAAAAATTATTTTCAACCAAAACAATTTCTATAAAATCAATAGTTTTATCATTAAAATATTTCTTTGTTGAATTATTGTTTTATAAAAATATTATTTCTTAAACTGTTTTGAAAACTCTTTAGTATTTTCTCATAAACATCACTTAAGCTGCTCATTTCTAAAGATTTTTAAACTCACCTTTTACATTTTTTCACTTCTATAAGATATAATTTATTCCTTAAATATAATTTAATTTTCCATACCATTTATTTTCATGGATAAATGTTTTTCAATATGATTTTATGAAATATACAATTGATTTTCCAAAGAACTATTCTATCCAAAGTAAAAAAGGGTATTCTCTCAAGAACACCTCAATTATATTAATAGTGTATTTTAATCTATATGAACACATTTTATTGAATATTATTCTTAGTTGGTATTGATATTTTATTATATCATCTACCATATCATATTAAAAGGTTTATGATTAGTTTGACTGTGGATGTGCTATATCAATATCGTTCACCATATTACTCAAAATGGTTAATGATTATGTTTATTGATTGGGGATATTTATTGAAATTTCATATGTATATATTTTTTATATTACAAAAATTTCATATGATGAATTCATTGGAATTATTAATTGATTGTCGAGGCTTATTATATCCCCTCGATGTATTGGTAAGTCTCACGAGACAAACTATTTTGAGTTTTTACCCATTTATGTACAGTGTCTTGGCTGAAACCATGATGATATGATTGTGGTGTTTGATATTATGAATTACATCATTAGGATTTTTGTAATCTATATCTCAAGTGATTATTCTACTACTATAATATCAATTTTTAAGCTTCATTGTAATGTGAATATGTGTATCGAATTATTTATTCATCTTTTATTTCTTGTAATATTATGCTCAAGATTACGTAGTAATGGCATGAGATTTTAGTTATTAACCTTGACTTATTGTTTATGTTTATTTATGATAGATTTTGTTTTATTTTTTACCCTTAATAATCATCTTATGTCACCATTTTCTTATGTTTTATTTTTCATCAGGAATTGCATATTTATATTATGAATGACTTACACGGATAGTCTAAGAGTTTATAGATGTTTACATTGAATTTTCTATGTTGTTTTTTCCATTAAAATTGTAAGTTTATACTTATATTTGTATATAGTAAACTTAATATAATAAAATATTCATTATTTGGGATGAAAACACTTTTTTGTGTTACAAATGCAAAAAAGGCACTGACTCGGGGATATAGGGTTCAGGGTCATTCCAGCTGTTATCAAACGGTGTTTAGTAGAAACATTTGAAACTATATTTATAAAAAATTGATTATGAAACAATACCCTAATATAGAATTTAAGGATAATAACTTAATAACATATAAACATAATTCTAAGGTATATATTATATGGGACTTCCTATAAATACAACCATGTTTGGATACTATAAGTGGACATGGTTCTGAATTAAATGTACTTAGGAGTAAAAACCATGAAAATGTGGGTCAGGTTGGACTCAGTGTAACTTAGTACATGAAAATTATACTTACTGGGCCCCTAATTAGACACACCTAGGAGATATTCTTAGGATAATTCACATTTTCATTACAAAAAATTATGAAGGATTTAAATGTAAATATATCCCCACAGAAACCATTTTTATCATTATAATATTATCTACGAATAAAGTTTCAATTTATGTTATGTATTGCTAGTTTGAAATTATGAATTATAATTAACAATATAATTTAGTGAATTCCATCGTTTAGAAATGGAACCTAGTAGAGGTAATGGAAACTGTATCAATACATGTATTCCATGTATTTATTTCTCTCTTCTGCAAGATAATGATGTTGGATAAGGAGTTGCAACTAGGTATGAGAAACTTATAACTATACTTGGAATGAAAACTCATTTTATGAATAATAACCTTATGCATATTGAGTAACCTAACCTATATCATAATCTAATATTTTTTTACTTCATTATGAGATAACATGCTCTATCATTAAATGGTCCAATGAACCCATTTGAAGTAAAGTACTGGATAATATCTTTAAAAGGGTATTTCTAACTCGGGAAGGTAATGGAAGGGAAAAGGTTTTTATTGAAATGTATCGTCTCTTGGGAAATACAGACCAATGGTGGTTTTTAATTAAAAACAATAAATATTAGGAAGAAATATAATGCACGTAGTTGAAGGATATTAAAAAAATATTCATCGATAAATAATTCCCTTTCGAACAAGGAGATGATATAGAGAGGAAACTCATAAATATAAGGTAAAAGGAAGATGAAAATGTTCCTAAGTATATTTCCAAGTTTACAAGGATGGAAATTAATGTTATATATTACATATTAAATCTAATGAGCAAGATTTATCAATTCATTAATGGGTCAAAACCATCCCTCTAAAGGGAACTAGTCTCCCAAAGTTTACCAACATATAAATATATAGTCTCATGTGCTATCATGAAATAAAAATAACTCTATAAGTCATAGGAATTTAAAGGGAAGGAATAGAATAATATGGATGTTGAACACTCTAGAAAAGGAAATAAGGAATGGTGGGGGAGGGGAAGTGTTGAATTTCTATCCAATGATATTTGTGGGAAGAAACACCCAAGTACATCCCTGAAGGGGTTGGGAGTTTATTATATGTATAGTGAAAAATTACACCAAGCCTATGATTTAAAGGGAATAAAAGAAGTCACCAACATTAAATGTTATCATTATATAGAGATGGGACATTATACAAATGATTTTCCAATCCATGAAGGAAACATCCCAAAAAATTCCAAGGGTGCAAGGCCAAGAATATTTGATCACAAATACTGAGGTTAAAATTCCAAATGATCTGGTGACAGGTGAATTAATAGTTTAATAAAACATAACCAATGATTTATTTAAATCTGTATAATGACATTATTTTATATCTTCCATTTTTCCAAGAGAATTACACATTTATCTGTGGATTTAATAAAGGATTTGATTGTAAAAACTACTAAGGGAAGTCATATTAAAATAAAGATGAATTTTTAAAACCCATTTATGACCCACAAACATTATTTAGATTCATACATTTTAATTATACATATAAGTAACATTAATATAATATTTGGTATTTAATGGATTTCAAAATATTATGTGAAAAAAAATAATTATGAAGGAAATTACAATTTTTGAGGAAGTTGAAGAATAACTCATCTTGAGAGAAGAAAAATCATCATTTAATTATTCTCTGGAACCACCCCTAGTGACTCTATTAAATGCAATTCTTGGGGAGGAAGAGAAAATGGTATCTATGGTTGAGAAAATAAATGATCAAATTCAATTTTTAACTATTTTATATAATACATTAATGTATCTCTAGAGGATTTACCTGGAAACCGTGCAAAGTGGGAAGATTATTTCTCTATTTAATTAATTCATGGAGAAAGACCTATATCAATGACTTTTTATTTAATGACCTTGGAGTAGTTAGTACATCAAAATAAAAACTAGAGTATTTAAGTGATATGTGATTTATTCTCCATAGTGTTTCTCTATGGGGATCCCCTTATCTCCTTGTCAAGAATAATGATAGATACATGAGGATGTCCATTGACTTTAGGGAAATCAATGCTATTGCAATAAATAAGAAGTATCATATTCATTGCATTGATGATTTATTTGATAAACTTCCTGGATCTCAATATTACTCAATGATTGAAATTTTTTCTAGATATCATCAATTGCATGTAAAAAAGGAATATATTACATAGTAAAACATTCTAACTAGATATGGACATTACATGTTTCTAATAATGTCATTTGGAATGAATAATTCACCTCCTATATTTATCGATATTATGAATAGAGTATTCAATAAATATATTTGATGATTTTATTTTGGTATTTATTTATGTTGTCTTGATATAATCAAAAAATTTATGAGGAACTTGAGAACCACATACAACTAGTTTTGAAGACTCTTATATGAAAAGAGATATATGGGTTGTTTTAAATGTGTGAATTTTAGATTCAAATTGTTCCTTTTCATGGCCATATTATCTCTAAGGATTTAGTCTTAGTTGATACTATGATGATAAAGGAAATTTAGGAATGGCCTACACTGAAGGCCACCAACGTGTAATACAACTTTATGGGTTTATCAAGTTACTATTGATGTTTAATTATGATGTTTTCTTAGTTAGCTTACTCATTAACAATGATTACTATTAAAGAGGATATATTTATTTAGAAAAGGGAATGAGTTGAATTCTTTTAAAAATGATTACGATATTAGTGAATACTATAATCATGAATCAACCATCATGAAATGGTTAAATTATGATTTATAGTGATGTAACATAGAAAAGACTTTTCCATGTCCTTATGTATAATGATAATGTTATTTCATAAGCATTATGGCAGTTAAAAACTCATGAAAAGAACAATCCAACTCCTTATCCTGAGTTAGCTGCTGTAATATTTTCTCTAAAGATATAGAGACACTATCTCTATGGTGAAAGATGTGAGTTATATACATTTCACAAGTGTTGTAAATATATCTTCTCATATAAAAAACCTAATATGAGGGAGATGTGATGGCTTGAGCTAATCAAGGAATATTATTATTTAATACAATACTACCCTCAGAAAGAGAATATATAGCTAATGATTTGAGTAGAAAGGATAATGGATTTCATGAACAAAATGGGGATTGATATGTATTCAGGTATATAGATCTAGTAATAATGGATATGGAAATTATCATGGTAGGTGAAATATCAATAATTTTTTAAATTGGTGCCAAAAAATTATGATTGTAATGGTTTAAAAGACCTCAGTCTGATGATGTGAATATTCAAAATAAAATTAAAGCTATGAATGGTAGGAAGTTGAAAGACTTTGTGTATAAAGAAGGAATTCTGAAATTTGTGAGGAGGCTATGTATTCCCTCTATACCTAAGTTAGTATGGGAGTTATTAGATGATTACTATAGATAAAATTTCTTTATATTCCTGCTAATAGTGTTCTATCGTGAAATGTTATTCAATTGATTTCTTATTATCCAATTAATGTACCATGGTGGCACACCCTAGGGTCGATCATAAGTATTCCTCTTCCACACACTATCTTTTTATTATCACTATTATAAAATTACTAATATAAAAATATAATACTTATGTAAATAGGGGGGAAGGATTAATATGTATAAAATATAAATAATATATATATATCAAAAATATAAAACAAAATGAAAAATAAGAAAAGATAGACTGACGTTAGTAGAATAAAACCATTGTTCTCGGGGTTTCAGGGTTGCATTATTATTGTTATTCAAAATATATATCAATATGTTATTCAATGTGGAGATCAAGACCTCTTACTCCCCACCCTCTCTTTTGAATGGTATAACCAAACTCCAATACCTATTCATGTGCGTGTAATCTATTCCCCATCAATAACTAATCCAAACTCCACCATTTGAATTAATTAAATATTAATGTGGAGGGAAATTATTAAACAAGGAGGATGATGAAAATAGCAGATAAAGTGAGGCAACCACTCACCACAGTCATTTAACCACTAATTAACCCTTATAAAAAACATGATAAATTAATAAATCACATAAAACCCAAATACCACAACTTCCCCCCATTACCAATAGTGAGGGTTTTCTCATCATAAACATAGAGTTAGAAGGAAGCACGGTGGGAGAAACAAATAAAATACAAGAGATGTATGAAATGTAGAAATAAAAGGAATAAGAGGAATGATATACTAATATATATTATAAAAATGATGGAAAATTATAGAAACAATACTCCACCTTAGCCCGCTATAATGGATATATAATAAAATGGGGGAAGGGCTACATATTTTTAGGTAGAATGGGTGACGAATTTACACTCAAAACATTTATCCTAATTGTTTCCACATATATGATCCACTAAATGACAGAATCAGTAATATATGTCTTTATAAATGTTGTTTCATAATGTCTCCTCCATTAGCTCTCCAAATTTAAGCTTCATTGGACATGCCTAGAAGGAGTTATGAATTTATTAATTATAGTCTCGTTTTCTCGACGCATGTTCCAGGAAGGTTCCTTCACAAATATGTCATCCAATGTACATCATAATGATTCCAAACGCCATATAATTTATTGTGTGAATTCTCCATTGAGTCCTATTGAATATAAAATTCTAATAACCTAATTTATAAGTTTTAAGGACAAATTGGGTTTCTGTTACTTAGGCATGGTCTACGCAGTCTGCTCGAAAAAATTGTAAACTTCATTGATTTGTTTAGGCCTCTAGATGCCTGAATCATATCCTGGTCATGAGAAAAAAGTTAATGAAAATAAAATAAGGGTTGTAAAAAATTCTAATAAAAATTTGGAATTATATTTTATCAGAAATGACCAAAATACCCATAAATTATCTGTTAAAAATCCAGAATTAGGCCAATTTTTTATTTATGCTCAAAATAACACAAAAACATAAATATGTATCAATTGCCTATTAAATAACACTATGGTAGGGTTTATAAACATTTAATTATACTATAAAATATGTGAAAATATTACCTTCATAAATTCCCCAATAGCACTATGATATATACATATTTGAAGGAACATTTCTTGTGGGACGAAAGACGTTGTAGTGGGCCCCCTCAAATAATTAGTGTTTTCTGGGTACTTATGTGCATTAGAGTTACTGACCAAGGTCATCTCTCAAAAGTGGAAGTAAATTTGAAAACATATTAAAGGTATTTTGAAAATAAATTAAAATGGAAAAATAACACTAATTTAAAGGATGTGTGGATTTTTTTCAATTCATAAATCAAGAATAAGTTTGCTGGAAGAGGATTGTATAATTGTTTTTGATTTTAATTTTGAAATAATGTTCGATTAAAAAGACACAAAAAGAAGATGTTTTTGAGAAAATATTTTAAAAGGCTTAATTGATCTTACTATACCACTTAAATCATTTATTAATCATTAAAATTTATATTAATATCCACTTAATTATGATTCCTTAATTTTTTAAATCCCGAACTCGACAAGAATTATCTTTACCATGAAGATGAAGTGATTTTAACCCTTGGATAACTTCTGAACACACAGTCACAACACCCTACTTTGATTAATGTTATATGGTTAGAATATGGACAGTGGTAAATTAAAAAACATATAGTCTCTTTGATTTAGAATTAATGGTGTTATGGAATTATATTTGAACACTAAAATTTGATCCTGTGTGGTTTTGAATTAGCAATTATGTTCGTGCTCTCAAAATTCACACAATTCTCAACCTCACGTGAGTTGTGTTTATTATTAAATTTCATTCGTAGGTTTATTTAAATTAAAAAATCAATTAATAGATCATATTTTCTGAATTATAGTATCTCATTGATTCAAAATAATTGAATGAAGGAGGTGAGAGATAGATCAATTACTAAAAATAACTACTCTTCGATAGTTGGTGTTGTCATCATAGAAATGTTTTGCATTTTCAATGGTTTAGAGAGGGTAGAATCCAATATAGTTTCTACTTCTGATTCCACGCCAATTAGGAGGATTAATAGAAGAATTAATTTAAACAAAAAAGAATAAAATGGAATAAATTAAAGAAGAAAAAATATGTTTTTTACACAAACAAAAGCATTGCAACATGAAGATGAAGAAGAAGGATTCATTGAAGGGATCCTTGATTCGAGAGTTACCCTTGTTGAAATCGTTGGATAATTGGACTGGATACACCACAACTATTCCCCCAACTTTCTAATGCACGTATCGACCCATCTAAATGTGAAAAAAAAACTAATTTAAAGAGTGGAGGGGAGGCTAGGCTAAAAGAGGTTTCAAATGTGAATGGGGAATCTCAGCCAAATATTTTAAGCCAAATAGTACCACACATTTGACCTCGAACACAAGTGAACCAGTTGTTATTCTAGAAGAATGATTTTTGAAAAATGGGTTTGGAGAGATCCTCTCAAAATTTGGACCCAATGCAAGCCTCGATGAAGACATTATTACCTAAATACATAATCAATGTCCAATCTAGAAGGACCATCCCACCTTTGACTTTATGGTCTATTTAGTCTAACCATATGCATGATTTAGATCCCATTTCGTAAACAAAAGTTTCATCCCATTATGTCAGGAACATAGATAAAAAATTTCATGTCCAAATAATAAATATTAAAATATATTATCTTTTAAATACTATAGTACAATAAAAAGTGTAAAACTGGAATTTCCATCAAATTTTCAAATTAATGATCTAATCCAAAATATTTTATAAATAAATATATTAAATAAAATGTGGCAAAATTTTATCATTTATTATTAATAAATTATTCAATAAAAACGATTTTTAGCATGGGATAATATGAAGTACTAAATTACTAGTTATGCATCAAGATGTTTAGTTTGTCAACATGTGATGGATGAAAGACAGCATCTTAGAGGAGTCATGAAATATCAGCCTAATCCATCATGGAAAGAGGAAGACAGAATTGTGGATTTCTCCCTAGATTACCAATGGACACTAATAATGAATGATGTAATATTGAAAATTCATGATCAACTTACAATATCTATACTTTTCCTCATTATAAGGGAATATTTTCCACTGGAGAACCTTGAATGAATCTATATCAATGAAGTTGTAAGACTTCATGGATCACTTATTTCATTTTTTTATCTTGATACATGATTTACATAAATATTCTAGAAAATCCTTCATAAATACCTAGACACTGAGATTCATTTGAGTATAACTTGTCACTCTCAAACTAAAATGTTGTCTGAAAGAACCATTCAAACAACAAAATACATTTTTAGATCATTATCCCTTGACATTCAAGGTATTTGGTATCATTATATACCTCTGGTATAGTTTTCCTATAATAGTAGTTTTAATAAAAGTATTAAAATGGCCCTATATGATGCATTATGTGGAAAGAGATGTCGTACACTAACTTATTAGAATGATTTTGGTGAAAGAAATCTTGTAGGACTAGAGTTTGTGGATGAAAAACGACATAGACAAAGTCTATTAAAACACATATCAAGGCAGTACAAACTAGGAAAAAGCGATTTATCGATAAAAGGAGGAATGATTTGGAGTTTCAAGTTGGAGATCATGTTTTTATGATAGTATATCCATAGAATGGTGTCATAAGGTTATAAAAGAACGAGAAAATATTCCCTAGGTACATTGGTCCTTTAGAAATCCTAGAGAGAGTTGGACATGTGTATTATTGTTTGGTGATTCTTCATAGCCTTTATAAAGTACACAATGTGTGCCACATCTCTTTGTTAAAGAAGTTCAGGTCTATCCCAATGCATGCACTCACTTATGAACAAATAGAATTTGAACCAAATTTACCGTACTGTGAAAATCCTATCTAGATTATAGACACTTAACAAATTTTGTTGAGGAATTGTACCTCTCTTCTGGTAAAGGTATTATCAATAAATAATATAATTGATGAGGTGATGCGGGAACCAAAGGAAACTATGATGATGAAATACTCAAATATTTTATAAGGTGAAATTCAAGAAATTCTGAGGATAAAATGTTTTGATGGAGTGAACAATGTAACACACCAATATTTTATGGTTTTCCACTTTGAAAATATAATAATTTTTTATAGTTTATGATTCACAAAACAATGAGTTTAATAATATAATATACTATTAAGTATGACTATCAGAATAGTAATTCAAACATTACAAATAGTAATATTACCAAGAGAATAGAAACATCACATATGAATTTATAAATAAAATTTGTGGATATTATAAATGAAATGTGACATATCTATATCATCGAAAAGTAAATAATGCTTTTAAAAATGATAAATTCAATGCTAATATTTTTGGAAGTAATAAATATTTAATTATAATTTTCTAATTAATATAAATAGTTAAAATAAAATTTTCTTTAATAAAAAAAATTTAAAATTAATATTATTCTGTCTAATTATTATAGGATAATTTTATGAGATGTTAATGAAATATTCAATGAGTTATAAAATCAATTATAATTTTAAAAAAGGAATTTTTCAAATAAATGATGATTTTAATAAAAAATTAAATTTATCATATTTAGAAAATTATTTTTATAGAATAAATTCCATTTTTTAATTCTTTACATCAAAAAATGGTTATGGTGAATTTTTTATATTTTTCTAAAATTGTTGAATATTTAGTGAATAGTGAAATACAGTAATTTACAGTTTTTAAAGAAATCATTAATTATTGAGTCACATATGATGTATGGGTTATTTAATCCCATAAAATCAAACGTTATTTCATTATTTTTATATATTTAGTGATAATTATCAATCTATTTATAATATTGAGCCAAAATAATAAAAAAATGAATAAAATTTTAGAAAAACACCCATCTCTTCCTTTATAAATACCACCCCTCACCACATTTTCGTCTCACACCACATATGCCTTAAAGTTTGTCCAATTTAGTCCAAATATATTTATCAAGCCTCTTCCCCAGGTTTATATGTTTTTGGTCTCAATAAGAGATAAAAACCAATTTCCCTAAGGAGGACCTCAAGGAGAAAAATTCAAGAGGTAAAATCACGTTTCACTTTCATTATTTTCTTTTCATTTTATTTTATTTTCATATACTCTCCTAACATGTCCTATCAAAAAAATAAATGATAAATCTATTATCTTATATGAAAAATAATTTTATAATGTTAATTGAAAATCTATCTTCGTTTCTTTTCTCCAATTCATTTTATTCTAATAATGAAACCATCATCCTTGAGGTGCGAATTTACATCCTTTGTTAATGATGAATTTTCATTTTTTAATTTTGACTTACAGGATGGTCATATATCCATTATTATGGTTAAAAACAATATAAAATATTTAACAAAACTTATATATTTTTCTATAACCAGTATATACACATGATTTTAATCCACAAGATAAAACGAGTTTGTGATGATCGAAAACCCCCCAAAATAATCTACACGATTATCACTAACGTATTATCTAATGATTAATCCCCACCCAATATAACCATATAAATTATTAAAAATTTCCATATTATGTATGTTCACTAAAAAAATATTATTTTAATTATGGATTATTTTTCCCATTTTACAAGTTCTTTCATACATAAATACAAGTAAACTAATCATACAAAATAAGGAAACATACACTCCCAAATGATAGAATTCAATCCTATAACCTACACAAATGGTTATAAATAAACATAGTAAAATTTTAATAAATAAAATACATGTTGAATAGGTTATAAATTTATTTATTAATGAATATAATTTCATATTATGGAAGCATAAGTTTATGTGAAGAACACTTTCAAACAAAATGTAACGAATTCTCCCCGAACCTCCATTTATCATTTGGGTTATGATTTATCTCTCTTATCACCAATGTAATTACTAATTATTATTATGTACTCATCCTAAATTATGTGAAAAATTTTTATAGATATTTACCAATCAAAAAACGTATTTATTTGATGGGGAGTTACATTATTTATAAGGATGCTTTCTTGGTTCTTTTATGATAATCAAACTAGTTAAAATGAACATCCTAGTTTCATACTCATTTTCAAATGTGGTACATAACCTATTTTAATAAAAAATATTTTTTCTAATAAAATTAATTTTACCATGATAAACTATCTTTTTTATTTATACTTTTATATGCAAATTATTCATTATTCCATTATAAATAATCTTTAGTATTTTTCCGTAAACCGCACTTAAGAAGCTCATTAATAAAGCTTTTTAAATGATATTTTTTACATATTTCAAATTTAGTTACATATAATTTATTCCTAAAATATAATTGCATTTTCTATCAATTTTATTTTTTGGGATATATATGTTGAAATTAGATTTTATGAAAATTTTTAATTATTTTCCAAAAGTACTCTTCTTTATGAAGTTAAAAAGGTTCTTTCTCTAATGAACTCCTCAATGATTTCATTAGAGTATTTACATATATTTCGACACCTGGTATTGAATATTAATCTTAAATGGTATTGAAATTTTTCGATATCATCCACCAAGTCTTTTTAAGTGGTTTATGATTATTTTGACTATGGATGTGCTATCCTAATACCATTAACAATATTAATCTGAATGGTTTGGGGTATTGTTTATTTATTAAAAAACAATACTTAAATTACATATATATAAATAGTTTATGTTTCAATTGTTTAATATGTTGAATGAATTGGATTATTAAGTGACATAAAGGTCCCACTATAGAACCTTTAGGCATCATTAAGTCTCTTGAGACTAAATACACTATGTTTTTACCCATTTATATATGGTGTCTTCATGGAAGCCTTGAAAATATGTTTATGATGTCCATCATTATGAATTCCATTATAATGACATTAGTAATTGATAACCCATGTGATTATTTGACTAGTATTATATCCATGGTTATGTTTCATTATAATGAGATTATTTGTTTTTTGAATTATTTATTAATATTTAATTCCTTCCATATTATCATCAATGGTTTGTTTTAATAGCATGTGTTTTTACTTATTCACTATTCCTTATTGTTTACGATTATTTATGATATCTTCTACTACATTGTTTATTCTTACTAAGAATATTATCTCCCCATTTTATTATGTTTAATTTCTACCCTTATATTTGAAGATGTATATTATGTAGGACTTATATGTATAATCTAAGAGCTTAATGATTTTTGCAATGGAGTTGTTGTGTTGTTTTGTTTCATTCATGTTGTAATATAAAACATATGTTTCTGTTTATTTTTGTAAATCTACTAAACTATTATTTCTTTGGGATGTGAAAACGTTTTCATAATACCAATTTAATAAAATAAGTCACCTAGTCTATGCTACTAGGGTCAGGGTCTTTACACCTTCTCAACCATTTACAATAACAATTATATCCCCATCAACTTCAGTTTTCCAACATCATCCCAAAAATATACAGTCTAAATTCACATTCAATATAATACACCAAAAGGTATTATATTTATATTGGAATGAAAAATAATATAATAAAAAACTCAACCAAATAAATATTTTGATCCCAAATTCACTAGTTATCTATTAAAAATGTGTGAATCATGCCTTCCATTGATTGAATTTTTTGAATAGAATATCTATCAGAATAAAGATAAAAGCTTGTATTGAAATTTTAATCAGTTCCCAACAACATAGGATAAAAATTTTTAAACAAATTTAGAACCTGGTATCATAGTAAGAGTAAATAAGAGTAAATACACATAACATAACAATTTCCTTGAGATATAATTGTTACATTTGACCCAAATTCATTGTATGATTAAGGGGAAGGAAATGAAAAAATTTAGGTAATTGGTCTATAATAAACCATATTGTATTATTACCTAAAAAATTATTTGTTAATGGAAATATTAAATCCATTGATATATTTTCCAAAACCAATGCTAAAAATTAAAAGGCTGAATCACCCCTTTGTTAATTTTTATTCTTATTTAATCATTTTATAATAAAAACATTTCATGGTAAAATTATCAATATCTCAATAAATTACATCCCATCAATAGCACTCCCAGTGACCTCAATAAATATTAGAGATTCTTGGATGATTGAAAAATGGGTTTTTTTGAACTTCACTCAACAATTATATCTTTAATTGGGAAACAAAAAAGCATACATAGTCTCTTTCTAATATTATAAATACTAATTTATGAACATTAAATTCATGAAACTTATCCATATTAACAAATTCTAACCTTCCTATAAAACATTATCCTTCCTTTTTAGATTCCATAATTATTTCGAATATAGATGACTTTATTGAACTCTGATTAAAAAAAGAGTGTATTATTGCATCAACAAATATTAGGCCAAGATTCCTCAAATCCCTAAATAGAATATAATTTTCCAAACATAAAAGTTTTAAAATGACAATATTTTTTTTGACTCAAACCATAAAATAAATTGTCTTTTTTTCCATGATGAAAATGAATCATGTAGTAATAATCCTTATTCAGTTCCATCAATATTTTCTACCACATGTTCAATTATTTATATGTAAATATATTCTAAAATATTTTTTCATTAGTATTTATTTCACAAATTACACCATATAAATTATGCCTCCAATTTTTTCAAGAAAAAAACTACAACAATTAATTACAGATAATGTGTATAATAGTTTAAATCATTAGTATTTTGTTTTTATAATGCTTAAGAAATTACCAAATCGTTCTACATCAGCACACAACCTAGTCCATACAAATAAATATAACGGTAGATTAAAAAATTCACCATTTCTTGAGGGAAAAGAAAAAAATAAATAATTTTCCAATATTATATTTAGTTTCTATAAAAAATCATCACATTATTTCATCCTAATGGATTTACCTCCAATTTTCTTTATATAGTCAGTGGAATTGAAAATTTAAAATGGTTTTCCCCAAACCACTCATAGTAACTCACTAATCCAAAATATTAAATTGTATGACAGGCCATTTGATTCTCTAAACAACCCATGACATTGATCATCTTCTCCAAATCATTAATCATCCTTTCCTTAATCAATGTATTATCATATCCATTGAATTATTGATGTTTTTGTGACATAAAATGACCCACTATCATTATTTTCCTCTTAAGTAGATCTTTAATCTTTCTATCATAGATACTACCCCCAATTATAGACTACTTCAATAGATATATCCATGTAAAAAACAATTTAGTTCTAATTCCAATTATTATAGGTTACAAACATGGAAGGATGTACTCCCCTTGATGACTTCCAACAAAAGCTTTCATGTTTCTTCTATATTGAAACACTCTGAATAGAAACAATTTAGAGGGAGAAACACTGGGATATTAAAAATATATATCATTCTAACTTAACAATAAACTAATATTATTAAGTGTATTATATTAACATTATACTATCCTCAAAATTTATTTTTAAATTTCTATGATACCAAATATATGGTCCCTAAATAATATATTGCATATTTTCATCAATTTAAACTAAATTTCACATTTTTGAATCCCAATGCTCTTAATGGATTGATGATTTATAGATCATGTTCATAACTATTACATAACGAAACCATATAATACAATGATGGAACATAAAATCAGTATCCATTTTCCACAAAATATAAATCATTTAAAATGAAACACATTTTATTTACATTAAAAAATTTCATGACTTTAAAAATGATTTCTTCATTTTCCTTACCCATCCATAAACCATGTGAAAAAATTATCAAACAAGGTATGAGAAAAAAAAAATAATAGTAAGGGGCAAAAAAGTGAAATTCCTGACCCCACATACCCATAGATAGTTCATTATTTAAATTCATTAGCATGATTAGAAGGAATCTATTTCTGAAGGACTAATTGGTTTAGCATTCTTATAAAATTTATTACATACATAAATGATATATTACACTTTATAACATAAACCATAGTATAAAAATCATTTGATAATTCCTTTATACCCCTATATTAACCCTGCATATCAATCATAATACACTTCTAGGCATCCTCGGAATTTAAAACCTAAGAAAATGGAGATCTCAGATGCTCAATATGGTTAAATAATTTAGGGGATGATATAAAAATTTAATGCAAGATATATAATAAAAACATTAACCTTTTAAACATAAAACACGAACATAATATGGTAAAAATAAATCAAACATTAACACATAAACATGGACATAGATATTTTAATAATTGAATAATTGAATTTAATAATTAGTTTCACAAATAAGGAATGCATAATGGTAGACATAATAAGTACTACGTCAAGTCCTTGTGCTAAGAAAATTAACAAATATTCTATCTAGCACTTATGCCAATACACTAGTTTGTCTCATGATACTTATCAATGAATCAAGGGGTTATATATGTCCCCACCAATCACTTACTAAGTCCAAAGAATTCCTCATATTGAAAGGGTGAAACATAACTTAAACATTCATATTAAAACAAGAATATAAAATTCCAATACATTAACCATAAACCATGAATGGTATAAAAATAGCACATCCAATGTCAAACTTATCATAACTCATTCAATAAAATATGGAATTTTGTATTTATAATAAATCAACCTCAATCAATAATAATATTTGAAAAGTACGTTGACATAGTTGAAAATAATTAGTAAAAAACTTTGAGAGAAATATCCATTTGTAATGAAATCATTTAAAAGTCTCACAATTTATAAAGTAAATAATTTAAAAGGGATTTTGAATGCATGTGTCGCATACCACTTTGATACTTTTTAATGTAATTATCATTTTAAAAAATGAAATCCATATAAATAAATCCTTACTATCATTTTGAATACATGGACATTAATTAAATGGATTCAGAATAATTAATCATTTCATCATTTAAAATTATGATTGAGTTAAATATTCTATTCCATAAAACCATAAAATATTCATTTTGAAAAAAAAAATTATGAAACATGGACATGGATGATAAATATATCCCAGTAAGTACATACACATAAACTATCTCGAATAATAATTAGATTGAGGAATTAACCCTTATCATGTGCTTTATTTTAGTCGAGTGTACGCATAACATCCATTATAATGCCCATAGTATGTTATTAAATTATACCATAACCATAATCATATTTATGATATCATATATGATTCATTTACGAATTTATACTACCTATTTAATAATAATTTCCAAGTTAAAGTAACATTTCAGGAAATAATCTCATTCTTTATCATAGGTGTTTTAACTTTTTATTCTTGATCGTGTCACATAGATCACGATTTACATACTTCAAGAATATAAAACATGATTTATATATCATATATATTCATTATATATATATATATAATATAGATATATGAAATGGAAACACTGTTCATGAAGACGATACTCTGTATGTACGCATGATCTTTTTTTTCATTTACTTGCCATATAGTATGGAAATAGGTAAATGAAATATACATATATACATAAATATATATTATTAAATGAGTAATATTATTATATATATCTCATAATTAATCAATATATATATATATATAACAATTCTTGAAGGGTGATTGTTGAAGATGAATCTCATCGTCTTGTGGAAAAAATAAGTCATACATACGCACAAGCGACAATATCATTATATTGATGGTGAAACAGTGTTTAATTGGATGGTATATTATATAAAAAAATCATTATCATGTTATATTCAATATTTTTATTAATTATTCTCATTATTATACCCAAAAAAATAATTTTGTGTTGAATAACAAACTACAAGACGACGTGGATATGTTATACCGTACGTATGCACACATGCTACTTTGTCATTCATAGGATGGATATAATAATGAATATGGTTACACCAGATTTATAATAACATATAATAATGTAGAATTCAGTAGAGCTATTATATTAGTAAAGTAACAACAAATAAATAGTAAGTATAAGAAGAATTGAACTTTGAAAGGGGTGATAAATTAATTACCTCTTCTTAGCGTGTTTCCTTTTTATTTAAAAAAAATGGGACCCTTAGGGTGGATTTTTTATACAATTAAAGCATCTAAGATTAATTGAGGGTATTTGGGAGGATATTTGAGAGGGTTTTGTCCATGAAAAATTCCTTTTGAAGTATGAATTGAAGAGAAGATGAATTAGCTATTTTATAAGAGAGGTGAGGGGCACTTTAGGACAAGCATGAAATATTAATTTATTATGAAATTATATTAAGGGTCTATTTTCTATAAATAAATTTATATCTAGTGTAATATGAAACTTTTTCTATATCGTTTCTAACAATAGGATATAGACATTTTTATGTCACCATATTAGCCTTATCTTTTAGATTTTACACATAGTTAAATAGTTTAACTTTTACCATGACTTCTTGTATTTTTATACCACATGGTGTATATAGTTATAATAAAATTCCAAGAGAACCTAAGTTTGTTCATTAATGAAATAGGTAACATTATATAAGTCATTTAGAAGAATATTATATTTTTATGGCTATTATATCATTTAGTAAAATAGTATTTGTTTTAAAACATCATTTATGTCAATATTGATAGTATTTAATATTTGTTTTTTTGTAAAAGTCATAAAAACTATATTTCTTCAAAAAAATACATTTAATCAACCCTAAAATATCATATTAACCTATAAAATATTTTTTTAGAATCAAATGTTTTAATTTACATTTATTTTAATATGTATAATATCAATTATTTTAATCATTCATCAATAATGTAATTATTGCATCATCATTGTTTCATAAATTTTTTTATTTATTTAATGTCTAAAAATTATAAATATATAAATATGAAGTAAGAAATAATTTTAGTTTTCTAATAAATATTTATAGTCGAATTAATCTTATGTATAACCCTATATTAGAAATGTTTTATTTATTAAAATATTAATTTAACAAATCTAACACTTCATTAAATAAAATATAATAAATTTTCTAATATAATAAAAGTGGCTCAAAATGGATATTAATTTTATCCTAAGGTTTATTTCCGTCAAAATTCACTTATAAAATATAATTAGGACATATTTTGAGGTAATTTTATATAATTAGAATATTATATTTACCTTTAATTACCTTATTTAATTTCAACCGTCTTAAATAAAATTCAAAAGGTATTATTCACCAAAAATAATTACCATCCTATTAAAACTCATTTTACATACAGATAAAAAATGTTTTTTTTGTATTTTAGAAATTCAATTCACATAAGCTTTTAAATTATGGTTTATGTAAATTTTCGAATGTACCTAAAAGGTGGGTAAAAGATGTTAAAAAGCTTAATAAAATTTTTAAATATATAATATTATTAAAAATTGACTCCAATTAATTTCATTGGACTAATATAGGTATTATGTATCTATTTTTTAATTTAAAATTGATTTTAATTAAAAATAATTATTTAACTAAAACAACGTTTTAAATAATAACGCATTGTTTTTAACTATTTATTAAAAATCGAATAGTTGAAGAAAAATACCAAAATTTCCACCTTAGATAATTTTTATATTCCAAATTAAAAAATGAAATATATTTTAACTAAGTCAATTTTTTGCAGTGTATAAAATTGATTTTATTATTTTTCAAAAAATGACATAAAAAGTAGATCTTTTATGAAATTAATTTTACAAAATTTATATCTATTTTGAAAAAATATGTGCATTTCATAATAAATAAGATTTATTTATGTGAAAAAATTATAGATAACATTTAAAATTTAATTTTTAATATTCAAATTACAATATTTAATTGATAAAAAAATACATTTTTAAAATAATTATAATATTAATGTGTTGTATCATAGAAACTAAATCTTGCATATAAGGACAACCAAGTCTGTGGTACGTGTAACATAAGATATATAACTACATTAAAGAGATAATGTAATATTAAATATTGGGGTGTTACATTATCCCCACTTTCAGTAAATTGTGTCATCGTAATTTGAAAATTTTCATAGAAAATAAAAGGGTAAAAAAGGAAGCACCGTTTTAGAAAACCACCATCAGAAATAGGGTTAATAAAATTTAGTTTTAATAAGAGGAGAAGAGAAATGAAACAGTCACCATAAAATTTGGATATCTAATATGAGAACATTATTTGAAATTATTGACACATAATTTGAGGAAAAAAGTAAATATTTATATGGTGTGATTGAGGGCATCAATCACAAACAAGTGAACAATAAATTGAAAATTGAGGGCCTCAAAGACATAAATCTATGATGATTTAAATTATCATCAGTGCAACAAAACATAATTTTTTAGGATGACACATTATTAAAAAAAATTAAGAGGAGGGATTATGTTATTATCAAGATTAGAAATCAAGAAAAACTACTTGATTTCCTTACCAGTTGTAATCATAATCTACTTATTTGGTTGTGCTTTGATCTATTTTCACATATCCCTCACACCAGGATTTGAATTTTCAAAAACTATTTTTTATGCCAGAAGCACGTTTGAGGAGTCATAAGGCCCAAAATTATTCTTTAATCGTTTATATTTTTACTAAAATCTAAAAGGTTATGTCAAAGTAACAAATAAATTATACTTTATCTTCTAAAAAATTATCATGTGCTCAAATTACTCCATTCCAACCTTTAGACTTATCAAAAATACTTGTGTCCAATCTCAAAGTCAAAAAATTTATATGGTAGGTAATCATAATGAAGATCTATTTTTCCCACATAATATCATGTTAATACCTTCATCATGTATTACCTTATAACATTTCAACACCCTGAATTACCATAAAACCTTATAGAATACCTTCATTCTCCTTTATTACTTATAGAATACTAGATATACTCCTTAAATCCAAAAATGTTGTAAACTATAAAAATGATTGAATAAACAAACAATTAGTTAGTTATAAGGTAGTCAAGAATATCGAATATAATTTATCCAAATCAATATTAACTTATTCCAAATTTACTACCTCAGTATCAGGACCATATTAAGTTTTATCTTTCCATTAACCATGTATGTTAAAAAATAATAACTTGTTATTGATCACTTTTCATAGTACAATGCAATCTCAAATATTAAAAGAAATAGTAATGAACTACAATCCATATTTAATTCCATAATTCATATAACCAGTATGCCATTGATGCAGCACTCAAATGACATAATTCTTCAATACATAAATAGGAGTAAATTAATTATTCCATTTGGACTGTAGTAACATCTTATTCTTGAGATTTATCTCTATGATTATTCTGAGCTATATTTACTTGATGCTTAAGAAATTTAATTGTGTAATTCCCCATTTCACTACAGTTGAAAAATACAATATTATTCATTTCTTTGTTCCCTTTTCATTATTTTTCCTGATAACCATTTTCTCCACACTTATAAAAAACAACAAGTCCCTTTTAATCACTTCCCAGGGTAATTCTCTCCAAAGTTATCACATATGGGGAAATCCTTATTTCCTTAATTCCCTTTATACATATTTCTCTCTTCCATAGTCTTCTTCTCTGACTTCCCTTCAATTTCATATGACAAAAAAATTATTTACTTATTTTATTAGAACATGATAACATTTCCCCATATGATGAGAATACATGGGAGGATATTTCCTATTGAAATGGTGGATTAAGACCATGATAGATAGGTTCCTTCTTACTCTTTTAAATATGTGTATTGGTGAGTCAGTCATTCCTTCTACTAGAATCCATTTAGAAATAATGTCACACACTAAATTAGGTTATAAATCATAATACATGATTATAAAATAGTTAAATACATAACATAAATTGAAATATTTAGGCATATCTCATCCTTAATCATAAATATGCTTCATTTGACAACATATTTACTCATAAATCCCACAAAATGGTTAGTAAAGAAAATATGAATTATCCCAAGCATATCTCCCAAGAGTGTCAAACCTGGTGTGCAGTAGGTCACATTATCATGTATCAGGTGACCCAAAGTCAAGCTCATAACACCTTGCTTGAGTTTTCACTTGTAGGTATATCTGTGCTAAAACCACGTACTCTTGTAGTATCTAGACCGAGAATTATTTTCTAGAAATACCTACACAACTTCTATTTTAAAATTCTAGTATTCTCTTCAATTTATATCCTCAAATTATATTTTAGGTTTATGATCCCTAATCTTGTTTTCTAAATCAATTTCCAAGGTTTTTTATAAACATTCTTTGATACAAACTATAATGAACTGACCCCAGTTACCCAGAGTCAGTGCATTATTTTAATAAATTTCCATGATTACAAGGAATTATGTTCCAAAGGTCTAATTTGTTTAGCAGTATTGGAAAATTAATTACATACATGAATGATACATTACACTTTCTAACTGAAAATATATCATAAAAACCCTTTGAGAATTCCATTATTCCCATATCTTAACCTTGTATATCAATCATAATACACTTCTAGGAATTGTGGGAAAGTAAAATATAAGAAAGAGGTGAGCTCAAATACTCATTAAGGGAAAATAATTCTGCGGAACCTAAAAAACATTAATGCAGGATGTAAAATAAAAACAACAACCTTTTAAACATAAAACATGAACATAATATGGTAAAAATAAGTAAAACATTACTACATAAACAAGCACATCGATATTATAATAGTCGACTAATCACATTTAATAACTCATTTCATAATGAGGGAATTCATAATGCTACACAAAATAACAACTAAGTCAAGGAATTATGCCATGACCATTCACAAATATTTTGTCAAGGCCTTGTTCCCAGACACTAGTTTGTCACATGATACCTATTGACACATCGGGGAGCAATAACGGTCCCCACCCATCAATTATTAATTCCAAAAAAAAATTTATATTAAAAGGGTGAAACATAACATAAACATTCATTTTAAAACTACCATATGAAATTACAACACTTTAACAATTAACCATAAATGATATGAAAATAACACATCCACATTCCAACATATCACAACTCATTCAATACAATATGGAATATTTTATTTAAAACAAATCAAACTCAATAAACAACAATATCCAAAAATGATGTTGAATTATATGAAAATAATAAGTAAAAATCTTTGAGAGAAATATTCTTTTTTTATGATACCATTTAAAAATCTCAAAATTTATAAAGGAATTATTTTAAAAGAGATTTTTGAATCAAAGTGTCCCATAAATATTTGAAACTTTTGAAAGGAATTAACATTTAAAAAAAATCAAGTCCATATAAATAAATCCTTAAAATAATTTTGAAAACATGGACATTAATTAAATAGATTTAGAATAATAATTCTTTATAACATTTATAATTATTATTGAGTAAACGACTCCCTTACATAAAACCATAAAATATTCTTATTGAATTTTTTTAAGAAACCTGGACATGGATGATAAATATGTCCCAATAAATACACAAATATATAAAATCTCGAATAATAATGAGATTGAGTATTTAACCCTTACATTGTACTTTCCTTTAATCGAGGGTACGTTTAACATTCAGTATACTGACCATAGTATTTTACTAAATTATTCCAAAACTATACTCACATTTATGATATCATATATGATTCATTTATGACTTTATACTACACATTTAATAACAATTTCCATGTTAAAGTAACATTTCAGGTAATAATCTCTTTCTTTATCATACATGTTTTAACATGTTATTATTGATTGTATCACTTAGATCATGATTTAAATAATTAAATAATATAAAACTTGATTTATATATAATATAGATTCATAATTAATATATTTATAATATATAGATATATGAAATGGAAACACCGTTCACGGAGACGTTAGTCCGTAGGTACGCATGAATGTTGTTTTTGTTTTCTTATCGTATGGTATAGAAGTAAGAAAAAAAATGTTTACCTAGATAAATATATATTATTCTAGTAGAAATATTATTTCATATATCTAATAATTAATCAATATATATTTTTATAACAATTCATGAATGGTGATTGTTGATGATGAATCTCATTGCGTTCTGGAGACAGTAGAGCGACAATATCATTCTATTGATGATTAAACGGGGTTTAATTGGATAGTATATTATATGTAAATAATAATGACCATTTCATATTCATTATTTAAATTAATTAATCTTATTATTTTACCTATTCAAATAATGTAGTGTTGAATAACACACAACACGACGACGTGGAGATGCTAAGCCGTACACACAAACACGTGGTGACTTTGTTATTCATAGGATGGATAGAATAATGAATATGGTTATAAAATATTTATAATAACATATATTAATGTACAAGTTACTGGATTTATTATTTTATTATGGCAACAACAAGGAAAGAGGAAGTATAAGATGAAAATAACTTTGATAGAGGTGATAAATTAATCACCTCTTATATGAGTCTTTCCCTTTGGATTTGTACAAAAGGAACCATTAGGTTGGATTTATGATCAAGTAATTTACTCTAGGATGATGTTAGCGTAATGTTTAGATGATATTAGTAGGGATTGTTTGATCCAGATTGATTTTGAGGTGTGAATTGAAGAGAAGGGGCAGTACCCTTTTTATAAGAGTTGTGAGGGGAACTTTAAGAAAATCATGAAATATTAATATATTATAAACATATTTTCTTTTTATAATAGCTACAAATGGATTTATTTAGATTATAAGAATAGGATGGGTCAAAAACCCCTCACCATTATGTTTTAATCATATTTAGGTCACCATATTAACTTTATCATTTAGAATTTACTCTTAGTTATGTAGTTTATCGCTTACCATGTCTTCTTGTATTTTTATATTACATGGTTCATACAGTTACTAGAATATTACAATAGAACCTAAATTGGTTCATTAATGATATAGGAAACTTTATATAAATAATTTGGCCGAATATTATATTTTTAGGACCATTATATCAGTTAATGAAATGTTATTGTTTTTTGAAAAGTCAGTTATGTCAATTTTGACACTATTTAAAATTTGATTTCCTTATTCATAAAAACATGATTCCTTCACAAAATTTACATTTAAGAAACCATATAATGTTATATTAACTTATAAAATTAGTATATGTCCTCAAAATTGTAAATTTAGATTTATTTTGTTATTTATAATATCAATTATTCTAATCATTCATTAATAATGTAATTTTGAGATCATGATTGTGTAATAAATAACATTAAATATATAATTTATAAAAACTATAAATAAATTATTACGATGTAATAAATCTTTTTTATATTTATAATTAATATTAATTGTTTAAATTATATTATGTATAACCCTATATTAAAAAAGGATTAGTTATAAAAAATTGAATTTAACTCTTTTACCTCTTCGTTACAAAATATAATAAATGTCCTAATCTGAACCAAGTGGATCAAAAGGATCATATTTTTTTCATATAGATTCTTTTTTTCAAAATAAACATATTCAATATAATTAGGACATGTGTTGGTGTAATTTTATATTATTATATTATTATGTTTTACCTTTGATCACACTATTTAAATTTAATCATGATAATGAAATTCAAAAGTTACTATTCAACAAAAATGATTTTCATCATATGAAACCTAATTTTACCTATTTATAAAAACCATGTATACTTTATTTTTTAAATTCAATTAACAGATGTGGTAATATTACGTTTTATGCAAATTTTTAAATTTTCCCTGAATGTGGGTAAAAGACATTAAAAAGTTCAATAAAATTTTCATATATCTTATATTATTATGAAATGAAAATAATTAATTACATTAGACTAATATATTTACAATGATTCTTTTTTTATTTAATATAAATTTGAAATAAAAATAATTATTTATATAAAAAGTCAGTTTTAAACAATAACGTAGTGTTTTTTAGTATTTATCAAAAATGAATATTTTATAAAAATATCAAATATTTCTCTAATATTATTTTGATATTTAGAATTCAAAAATAACGTCTATTTTATCAAATTAAATTTTTAGCAGTGTTTAAAATTAATTTAATTACTTTTTACGAAAGGACATAAAAAGTAGTTCTTTTATGAAAATATTTTTTCTAAATATATAACTATTTTAAAAAAAACTTATACATTTAATTATTAATATGTTTTTTATGTAAAAAAATTATAAATAACATTTAAAAATTATTTTTTACTATTCACATTACAATATTTAATTGATAAATAATTATATCTTTTAAATAATTATAATACTAATGTGTTGTTTCGTAGAAACAAAATCTTGTGTATAAGGAAATATAAGTCGGTGTTGCGTGAAATATAAGATATTAAATTAAATTAATGAGATAATATAATATTAAATATTGGGGAGATACAAAAATAAATATATAAACTACTAGTCCATGAATACATATATTTTTTCCATTTTATTAAAATATCATTTTGGATTCAAATAAAGAATTTATCCAATAAAACACATTCTTTAACCAAAAAATATTCATAAAACATATAATAATTAAGTTCAAATGAAAAAATAAATATCATAAAGGTTTACTTGAAATCATAAATAATTATAATATCATTTCATAAAGTTATAATTTTCACCCTTAAAAAGTATCATATACGTTCCTTTAAATATAAGATCATTATATTACCTTCATATATCATAGGATTATCATAAAAACATATAATAATTATATATAAACAATTTAGGTTACTTGATATATCATTTATAAATCCTGTAGAAAAAAATCTTAGAAAATGGAATGACTATACAGTGAAATTCCATACCTAATGAATTATTGGGCTTAAACAAACTCACACATCATTGGTTTATCATGTAAACACTATTCTATTGTTAATAACATAACCACACATCCTTAAATTATAATAAAATTAATAATAACTGTTTTATAATGGAACCACTATCCATTATAAATAATTATAAAGAACCATATAATACATATTTCACATGGAAGCTTACATTTTCATCATTACACTAATAATAATAATCATTACACCCATAAGAGAACAGTTCAATATACTAAACTATACCATTCCATTAAAAAACATTAAATATAAAATTAAATATATAAATGGAATGGTGGTTTTTTAATGAATAAATAATTTATTCTTATAAAACAATGAAAAAATAAATAACAGTTATGGAGTTGTGAGATGTCATTGTCATTGTATATGTTAAAATAGAAAATTACTTATATCTTTTGTATAGAATGTCATAACATTCTATAAAAAGAATAAGTTTGATAAACATTAAAATAAATTTAAAATAAATATATAATTTCAAATATATTTTTTATTTCCATAAAAATAAATCCAAAAATGTTTTTTAATATATGAACAAAAAAGATAAATTGTTTTAAGGGAATCTTTAAAATAGTATTTTTTAAATTATGACTCTTACCTTGAGTTCAACTTACCTCATATAAATATAATAATGTTGGAAAATAAAATTATACTAATTATTTATTTTCTCAAGAACCATTTTGGAATTTATTATTCCTTTTATTTCCCATGATAAAATTTTATGTCAGTTACTTAATCATTTAAATTCACATCATATGTTTCTTTGATATTCGGTTTATAAGTTCAAACTAAATTCGGTAGGTTGAATTTGGTCAAATAGGTCATTATTAAAAAATCTATAAATTAAAAATCACGACATAATAATTATTTTTATAGAATGATTATAGTTTTAAAACAAATCATGGAAGATTGTTATGAAAAATAAACTATATCAGGAGTGTGGTTATACTTTGTCATATGTATGCATTTGTAATGTTTCAAATTTTCAATGATCATTATGGAATGAGGGTAAGTATTATTTTAACTTTATATATTTCAATATATACATAAATGACATATTATTTATTAAATAAGATTTATATATATCACCCATGTGATGTGGGGATGAAAAAAGAATCAAATATTTCATAGAGGCAGTTTTCCACATGGGCACACGAATGATGTTATGATGTTTCAATGAATGGAAAAGTAAGAAAACATATGATATATTTTTTTATAACAATAAATATTTCATTAATATCATATAAATACATTTAATCCATCATAATTAATACCTTTGAGTGGAGATGATGGAAAATGGCATACATTGGTTAATTTGGTGGTAGTCTACCATACACACGAATGATGGTTTCATTTTCCATTATTGGGAAGATTTCATTGGCTGTCTATATGAATTTCACATAAAAAATCTCATTATATTGGATATAATGGTGTTATTATACCAAAATGGTTGGAGAATATTTTAACTAGGATGAGGAAGAAACAAAACAAAAATTCACAATTAAGAATGATGCCCCTATTTGATACCACCGTTATAGGATTATACCTAAAACCTTCCTCGATTGAATATATGATAAAAAAAGGACTCTAGGAAATTTATAGGGACATAATTAATGTATTTATAATTTTAATGGATTAAAAAAAGGATCTATGTTCTGAAGAGTGGTGGATGGTGTTTTTTGTTTGATATGTGGGGGAGAGGACTCACATTGAATTTTTGAAAAGAAAAATTTATACCCATATTTTACACATTCCAAATGGATCCAAAATGAAACAATATTGAGAATTTTGTGATATGAGGTTTATTCATTATTATAAAATATAATTTAGACACATTTTTATGACATTTAAACACTTATCCATTTAGTGTCACCCTTAGTAATCATGTTTTAAACTAAACTATGGAAAAGTATTTCTATTATTATCACTATTTGATATTACCCAAAACTATATTAACGTTATTATATGTTATAAATTATGGTGACTACAAATATTGAATCCATTTTACTAAAATCAATTCATATAAGTGAAAAGGGATAATTTAAAATGTATCCCATAAATGGAGTAATAAAGGGTTTATGAAGAAATGTATTTTTTAAGCATAAAATGATTTTATATTAACTCTATAACATTTCATAATAATTATTATAGTTAAAAATAAAATTTATAGAAATATAATCAATTAATTTCCTTTAATTTTACCTTTATTAGGGTATTTTTAATCAATTAAAATAGGTAAATAATATGCACATTAAAAAAGTTTTCTTATAAATGTGTTTTAAACCTAAAAACACTTTTAGTAAAATCTAGTATAATGACTTTTCATTGAAATTAATAATATTAAATATAATTAATTAATACTGATGTAAAAATAAATTAAATTCAATGAATAATAGGATTTTTAAATTGATAAATTTATTAAAAATAAATATTTTTATAAATATTGTTATTTTTCACTATTCCTTGAAAAATCAATATTTTCCAGAAAATCCCAAAAATTTCACCATAACTGAATTTTAATATGTTGAGTTAAAAAATGAAATTCACTTTATAAAATTCTATTTTTCTACTTTAAAAATAATTTATACAATAAAAAACTTATTTGAAAATAGTTTAATTAAAACAATTTCCATTTTAATTCAAATATTACATAATATATTTTTAATGAATATAAATGACTAATTCATGTATATTAATAAATAGTAAAATTATTTAAAGTATCATTAACTTAGTGTTTTCACTGATATTATTTTTATAGTGTGGTAAAAAATCCAATTTATTTTTATAATACAATCCAAAATTTTTATTGGTTCATCTCATTTGAGGAGCCTAGTAGTCTATTGATCCTTATTCATAATTCACATAGTCTATTGTTTTTTCTTATATTGAAATTATGGTTTTTTTATTTAGAAAACAATCCAATAAAAATCATAATCTAAATGTAGATTCAATTCAAAATTCGTTTAGTGAAGGAAAAATGGTCTTAGTTCTATGGTTTATTATGTGAATCCCTTAATTATTTATTATTATTTATTAAATTCAATTTGAAAATACATCTTACCATATATGGATTATTATTTCCCTCATTGAGTGGTATTTATATAATTCCTACAAAACAACTTCAATATAGAAAATTTAACAACTTTTTGGTAGAAAATATGAGTGAATGTGAGACTCATTTCATGGTGGATGTTCTCCAAACCTGTGAAGTTACCTCACATTCACTATAAATTAAATTAAAAATTTAAAAACAATAATGTAAATAAAAATTTAGAATGTTGTGAAACCTCTCCTATGTCCTAGCCTTAAGAATGTAAATCATCATTATGTGTCTAATATATCATGGTGTAAATATTTATGATATATGTATAAATATATATATATTTGAATAACATTGGACAAAGAATTGGTATAAACGTAAATAAAATCTGGAAATTATTTACATTGAAAAATAAATTAAAAATTTTAGAGAAGAAAATATAAAAATAAGCATCCCATATTACTTGGAGTAATGATTTATTACCTAGATTCACTAATACCCTTCAATCCACACATGTTCATCTATTAATAGGCTTTAAAAGTAAACTGAACATCATAATGGAATCAATAAAGAGTTCAATGTGATACCGAGTAATAAAGGGATCTTAAATGGGGTATCACATATTATTTTTTTTAAAATATTATATATTGTTCTTAGATGAATATGTTACATCATAAAATTTGTTTTAACAATGTTAATGTTGTGGGTTGTAACTCTTTTAGGGATTGGTTTTACATTCTAAAAGAGTCGATGTTATTTCATTGAGTGACATATATGTGTTAATGATAGTTTGTTTCATTCATAAAATCCTTATTTTCTTTCGTTAAATCCTCAGTCTCACTAATCAAATGTATTTAACATTATAAATGACTAATTTATGAAATGTAATTTTCATTTTTAGAATAATAACCTCATTTTCCACCTGAATCAATAGTTTTGATATCTATGGTCAGGCCCTGAATTATCCATTGACATAGTTCATAATATTTATACGAAATTCCACACATTTTCACTTTTTTTCTTCAAAAATAATGGTATCCTTAAATAAATAATTAAAACAATTATATTCTGGTAGAATTAGTCAATTAAGGTGTAAAAAATTTATATTATATTAAAATATATATGCATAAAATTGTTATATCAATTCCCCCACACATGGAACTTTATTACCATCAAGAATGTAATATCAACAAAATTGAAAAGAAATTTACATATACAAATATTTAAATTTCAAAATCAGTAGAGCTAATTGATTGATAATGGAAAAAAAAATTTATTGGTCAGAGTATAGTACTCAAGAGGGGTTGAATTGAGCATCTATAAAAATATCCATTTAAAAATTTATTCTTAAAAGTGTCCCCAATAAATTTAAATACAATCCAGTTAATAAAAGTTATACGGTTATGAACGATTAACTCTTTGAATAGATTCTTAGAAGGTTGATTAATTCTCAATAATCTTAATATCTGTTATTAACATTAATTTTGAAGCTATTATAATAAGGAAAATCAATTATAACTTCCTTGCAATATTAACTATCTATGAAAATTTAGTGATTTCTAAATTATATTGTAAAATAGAGAAAAATAAAATAAACCACATAGTGGATATAAAATAAGTGTTTAAGTCTCAAGATAATACCTATTCCACTCCACATGGTGATCACCTAAAACAATTCAGTTTATATAAATAAACTTTATGCACACTCTGTATATAGGTTAACAACAGTACATGAGACTGTATGGGTCACACTACATCTTACGAAGTTCTTCATGGGTATGAACTATCAGGCCACACATGGAACTCTTCCACACTTATTTGTGGGAATACACAAGTTTAAAAAGATGTAACATAAAGGATATCTTGTATCCTTTAGTTTGATGCAAGAAAAAGGGCGTGTTTTTATTCAAACACACACAATGATCGAAAGATAAAAAATAATATACAATAGAGTAGAAATGATGACATAAGTTTAGAAGTGATATGAGGGTTCGTCTATGCATCTCTGGACTTATAGGATGTATTCGATGTAGAAATTGAGTCCTCTCATAGAAAACAGAGTATCGTAAGTCCACTAGATCTGGATTTTCTTCTTTTGTAGTGTCGAGTTTCATGTGTCGATGAATGCTTGTTCTTGTTTGTTATCGTACAGACACTTGTTCTTCTATTATCACAAATGTCACCATAGTCATCATGGTCACCCTGTTTTTATTCTGTCCACGCTTTTCTTTTTATTTATAGAATTCATGAGTTGGATCCAACATGATGCATGTATTATGCACCTCATACCTTGGAGTATCATGTGACATGTCTACAATGAAACATTAATTATGTTAGTGCATGTAAAAACATCAAATATGACCATTAAAAATTAAATTTAAATTTTAAAAAACAAATTAAGAAACAGTTTCAAAGTCTGTATATAAACGTTGACTCCATGAAATTGTGTCTCTTTGAAATGTTGTCTCCTTCTTCTCCTTTGAGTGATGAGATATCTATGATGGAATAGTTGTATAGAGATTAGGAACCGGTAGCATAGATATGGTGTTAGGATCACGGTGCCTAGATGGTCATTATGTCTAGATGGTCACGGTGTCTAGATGGTCATGGTGTCTGGATGGTCATGTTGTCTGAATGTATATGGTGTCTGGATGGTCACAGTGTCTGGGTCCTTTCTTAGAAAAACAAAACTACTGGCAGACTCATGGTTTCTCATACTTATCCAAATATCAATAAATAGACTTAAATAATGATATTCAAAAATATAAATATAAATTAATCATTCATAAGTGAATTTATTTAAAATGAAATATTTCACAAAGATTATTTATGGCATAAATAAACAAATCAACCTTAACATGATTTTAGATAGATTAAATAGGATTAACATGATTTATAGAATGTATCGGATTTGTGATCATTAAAACAAGATTAAAACACGAGGTGTCCAAAAATATCCCCCTTTTTATGATCACAAATCATGTGAGTGTGCCTCTCCCTGAGTGTTCATATAGAATACATATTTCTCCCCCCTTTGGGATTATCAAAAAGAGTAAATAAGAAAAACAATTCACAATGTATTAGATGGATAAAAAGTGTCATTACAAACTGAAAGTAACAAGAATATAGAAAACATCCCAATCAAAAGGCAGTTTTCAATTATCTTTAGAATTGTAATGTATTTTATTTTACCTTGGAAACAACATCAGAAGAATAATTCATATAAGCAGAGGTAATTGTGGAGGAATGGAGTTAACGAGTGGACATGGAAGGTAAAGGGAGTCCTTCAAAAATAGAAGGGTCCAAGGTAGGTGCAGTGGAAGACTGAGGAAACTGTTGATCAATGATAACAGGCCTGATCTAACTCATATCATGAAAGAAATACATAGTTGTAGAGATAAGGGAGGATAAAGAGAAGGTAGGAAAAAAAGATCTCAAGGGTGCAGCTGCAGGAGCGAAAATTGCAGTACTCTGTAAATTAAGATAAGTCCTCAAAAGCTTGAAGAATTAAGCAATGATCTCACCACCATACGGCATGGCTTACTCAAATTCATACTTTTTCTCCATAAACATATCCAAAAATGGAGTAAAATAATTGAGCTTTTGGACTTGGGTCATTAAAGTGTGAGTAACAAGAGGGATCCTCATATTCTATACAAGGTACATGAAGAGGTTGGTCATGTCATTCTTAAGGAAGATCCCACTAAAGTAGAAGTCCACTTTCTTAGAACTTTCTTGTTGAGAATCATTGGAAATCTTGGAATGGATTATCACTAAAAAAATGCAATTTTCTCTATTCCTGATAAATTCAGATAGGGATTCCTTGTCAATGACACTGAGAACAGATTTTAGTTCTTCTTTGACAACTATTTGGAGCAGATCACTATCCAAAGAGGGTTGATATGGTTGTCCAGAAGTATGAGAAGAAGTGACAGCCAAAGTAAGGGATTTCAGTTGATTTATAACTTTTATAGACATCCCTTATACTAATTAGTTAATGTGTTAATGCTAATAACATATTCACATATCTCTTGAACAATATGCTTGTTTTATTTAGTGACCTTCTTAGCTAATGAAGTTCGATTAGGTTGAATTTGGGATGCAACTTCCTGTGGAATCTGACAAACAAAATCCTCAACAAAATAATAAATAAGTCCTGGTCTTGAGGTTATCACTCTCTACATATCTTCAACCATACCTCTGAGATTTTTTACTTCATCAATGACTTATTTGTTATCAAGTTTTACTTCTTGAATCTCATGAAGCATATTGGGATGAATATTCCATATTACCTTTTCCAACAACAGGGTATCATCTCTCTCACATAAATTTATTAGAGGATCCAGATGGGTATTCATGAGTTTTTCAATTCCATCCAATAGGATAGATCCAAAATCATTTAGATCATCCGTATTCACCAGGTCTGGAGGTTCTTTTGAAGGTTCAGGAATAGAAGCTAAGACAGGCTTAGGTTCTTTAGCATAGATATCTTTAGAAGCAGATGACCGTTCCAAATAAAACATAGTAGAAAGATAAATTCCTTTAACTATGAATTCCTGGGATTTTTTGACATCAAAATAACTGGGGAATTTATACAATGTATCCACTAATCTTGGATAAATCAAATTAGGTACTTCAAAAGATTCCATATTTGGGAGATTCTCCCCCTCAACTGGTGCATTTTTTTGAGGACAGAGAGATTTAGATCCTTGATCTATTTGAACGATTTCACCCCTAATTTCCTAACCCATTTCCTTTCTAGTTAGCTGAATGGGTTGCATCATTATCTCATCAGCAAATAGAATAACTTCAATAAAATCTTATTCCTCTGGGTGTTCCTCAAGAGCAGTTTATTTCACCACAGAAAGATATTCTTCAATATCCTCATCTAAAACATCTTTTTCACTTACCGTAGCAACATATTATTCTTTTGAAGGAAGTTCTTCTTCCAGATCAACAAATTCTTCAGGAACATGCATTTTCTTCCCAAATAAGACATGAGGAGAATATTAAATATATTCCTTAACCAGAATAGTTTCTCTTATCGGTAAAAAATCCTCTTCTTCTTCATCCTCATCAGAATACTCAACATGTACATCTGGTTCCAAACTAGAATAAGAAATATCCTTAGGTCATGAAGGGTGATCCATCTGATTAAACTTTTCATAAACCTTGTAACTATCTTCCACTGATGCTTTTCTCCATGTATTCCAACTGATTTACATTCTCATTACAGTAAATTTTGAAATATAGAACTCTTTGTCCTTAATGGATTCTTCTCCTTGTCCAACCAATCCATTTGTATGAATCATAGTAGTGATAATCTTTGAATAGAATATGGAGGTTGAATTGGAAGTTTTTTTGATCAACTCACACATATGGTGTATAACATAATTTTATAGGTTGATTTTTTGCCTATTGTTCTTGAGATGTATCAGAAATGCATCCTGATACTTGACAATATCCAAATTACCTTTTTTCGAGCTAATCAAATTCTGAACAAACACAAACAATAGTCTTGTTTGACTAGCTAGATCGGCAGCTATGGCTCTCCTCTTAGATTCAATTCTTGTTAAACTTATCAATGGTTTTTCCCAATAAAAGAACTCACATGGAGGTGGAGAACTTCTCTAGTAGTCCTCACAAATACCCTCATGAGGTATCCTATGAAATGCATCCCATAACCTCGAAGAAAAGATACAAATCTGGTCATTGATCTAACTTTGCACAACATAACCATCTTCTGAATTAAAAGAGAATTGAACATACTAATAATATTATGAAACTTCCTTTGGGTAAATAGTCCTATCCTCCTTTGTGAACCAATCCATCTATCCTTTCTCTGTAAGCACATTCAATACAAAAGACTTACTTGACAGAACCCACATAGTGCAAATCTACCTTTTATGTGACACTATTCTATTCACTAGATTTGGATTCAGAGGGCCTTCAGGTGCTAACTATGGCGTGATTTTCAACTTCATCATTGAACTGTTCATCTCAGGAGTTGACAAAGATGGGTGTTTCATCATTCTCATCCACTAAACGTTCGAGAGAGAGAAGGGTTGATAGAGGGGTTACAATTTGAGAGAAGAGAGCTCGAGTGAAGAACAAGTGAAACATCTTTTATTTTGTCATTTAGGGATATCAAGAATTGTGGGATAAAAAGTATAGGGAATGTAAAAGGAATAAAACAATGAATTTCCCTGATTAATTGTTATAATGTATAATTAAAACAATAAAGAATCTTTACGGTGATATCATAATCAACTTTTATGGTGAGGCTGTAGCAGGCCTTCATAGTGAGTCCGTAACAAGAATTCATGGTGAGATTATAATAGTGTGATTTTGAAACTGTGCGACCGTATTGTTTGATACATTAAGATCCATACAATAATCAAGAAATAGTAATTGTGAGACTGTAAACATGAAACATCAACTCTTAAGATAGAAAAACTATAGATCTGTTAGAGTTAAACAGTAATCTTAAGATAGTGAATTGTGAAACCGTAAACTATGAAACAATATACTTACTACATAAGATTTATCATTCCCGATTAATGTATGATGTAATCTATTCCTTTAGAATTTATTGTCTTAGTGAATATATCAGTAAGCTTATAATCAGTTCCAATGAATTCCAAAGTGATGTAACATTTTTGATAATAATCACTCAAAATGTGATGTCTTACATCATTGTGTTTTGTCCTAGAGTGTCAAGAAAAGATTTCTTGAGATGTTAATAGAACTTGTATCATCCCAATATATAGGTACATGCCCGAATTGATATCCATAATCTATTAATGTCTCTTTCATCTTTAAAATTTGTGCACAACAACTATCGATAGCTATATATTTAGCTTCTATGGTATATAATGTAACCGAGTTTTGTTTCTTACTACACCATGATACTAGTGACTTTCCTAATAATGACATGTTCCAGAGGTGTTTTTTCTATCTTACTTACCACCAGTGATGTCGGCATCAGAATAACTCACCAACTCAGATGATTTTCCTCTGGGATAGAACATTCATAGATTGGGTGTTTGGTTGAGGTATTAAAAAATTCACTTAACAGAATATAAATTAGATTTCTTATGATTTTCTTGAAAATTATCACACATAAACACACTAATCATAATGTCATATAAGATAGAAGTTATGTAGAGTGAGCTTTTAATCATTCCTTTGTAAGTGGTTTGATCAACATATTTTTTATCTTCATCAATATCCAGCTTACAAGTAGTACTCATTGGAGTGTCACTAATTTTAGTTCTATCCAATCCAAAATCTTTTAGAAGATCTCTATTATATTTTATTTGATTTAAAATAATACTATAATCATTTTTAAATATTTCAAATCCAAGAAATAATTTGAGTTCATCCATTAATGTCATTTCAAATTCATCTTTCATCATTTTAGAAAATTTAATACATAATGAATTTTTTTAACATCCATAGATAATGTCATCTATATAGATTTTAACTGCAAAAACGTTATTGGAAATTTGTTTTTTAAAAAGGGTAGAATCTACTATTCCTTTTGTAAAACCTTTGGAAATAAGAAATGTACTTAATCTATCATACTTAGATCTCCAACCTTGTTTTAAACCCAATAATTATTTTGATAATTTAAAAATATGGTTTGAAAAATGAGGGTTTTCAGAACTAGGGGGTTTCTCAAAAAAGACATCCTTAGATATATACCCATTTAGAAATGCTGTTTTGACATGTATTTGATATTGATTAAAATTCATATTTGAATTATAAGAAAGAAGAATTCTAATGGCTTCAAGTCTAGCTACTGGGGAAAAGGTCTCTTTGTAGTCAATTCCTTCTTCTTGACTATTGCCTTATATAACCACTCTAGCATTGTTTTTATCTATATTACCAGATTTATCTACCATATTTATAATAAAAATTTTACTGCCTATGGTGATTGTGTATTTGGGTCTATCAACAAGTATACAAACATTGTTCCTTTCAAACTTATTAAGTTCTTCTTGCATAGCCATCACCCAAAATTCATTATTGATGGAGTAATCAATGTATTCAGGTTAAATTTGTGACAAGAAAACATGATTTTAGCATGGTTTCTAATAGAAGATCTATTTTGAGTTCCTTTGTTTTAGTCTTCTATAACAGCATCTAAGGGATGGTTCTTCAGAGTTATAACAGCTCTCAAAAAATAAGGACTGGTGATTTCAGGTTCTTCAACAGGGAGAGGTTCATTGTGGCCAAAATATAAAGAATTTCTAAGACTGGAGGATTTCACATATTACTTTAGATGATGGATAGAAGATTTTGAATTAATGTCTAGAATTGAGACATTATCTTCTAGGTTCTCTAGAGTGTTCATAGGCTCAATTGGTTCTGTTTCATCAAATTTGACATTTACAGATTCTTCCAAACATTTAGTTATTTTATTAAACACTCTATAGGCATCACTAGATATTGAATATATTCAAAATATTTCATCATCACTCTTGGATGAAATTTTTTCAAGATTGTCCTTAGTATTAAGGATATAGACTTTGAACCCAAATAAATTGAAGTAACTAAATTTGGGGTTTCAATTGTTCCACAATTCATATGGAGTTCTATTAAGAATAGGTCTAATCAATAATATATTAATAATATAACATGCTGTATTTACTGCTTCATCCAAAAAAATAAAAAGGTAAGTCATATTCACTATGCATGGTTCTAGAAATCTCTAGCAGGGTTCTATTTCTTCTATTTACAACTCCATTTTGTTGAGGTGTTCTAGGGGAAGATAAGTTATGACTATATACATTTTGTGAGAAAAAACATTCAAAATCTTGATTTTCAGACAGGCTTCCATGATCACTTCTTCAGGATTTAATTCTATGTCCACTAAGTCTTTCTACTGTTTGGGAATTTTTTGTAAAATGATAGTAGGATTTAGTTTGTTATCCAAAAATAAAGTCCAAGTATATCGAGAAAATTCATCTACATGAACTTAAAAATAGTTCTTCCAATTTATGATAGAAAACTCTATATGTACCAATAAAATCCATGTGAACCAGTTCGAGAGGTTAATAAGTTGTCACTTCTTTCTTTGGATTGATGGAAATTTTTCATTTCATTCCTTTTTGACATGGATTACACACTTTATCATTTGGAAACTCTTGTTTTGGTAGGTCTTTGACTAGGATTTTTATAGTTAAATTTTTAAGGGAGTTATTTTTATAGTGTCCTAATATCCTATGCTAATTCCAAGACTCTTTGTCAAACACACTTAAACATGGATCAATTTGAAAAGCTAAATAATTTATGTTAACATAATATAAATTTTCATATCTTAATACTGAAAACCATAATTCATTTTTATAATTAAAAAAATTCCAAGCATAATTTTCAAATTTGACATGAAATCCATCATCACATAGTTGTGAAGTACTAGGAATGTTATATTACAATCCACTAACAAAAAGTTCATTGGAATTCAAAACTGAGTTAGAGTTACCGATTTGGCCATGGCCAATAATCTTTCTATTGGAAGTATCACCATAGGTGAGATGTCCATAATCAATCTTTTTAAAATTCTTGATGCATGTATAGTCTCATGTCATGTGTCTTGAAAACCCACTATCCACGTACCATAATAGTTTACATGAAATCTTCAAAAAACAATCCTACAAAATATTCAAATAAAAAGATATTTTGTTACCCATACTTGTTTGTGTCCAGTAATATTTGGGACAAGTTCTATAGGAACCCATATATACCTCATAAGTTTCCTATAAGAATTATGTAAATTATTTAAATAAAACTCTATTTGGTCCTAAAAATCTTGAAACAGTAGAGAGTGTATCATAACTTTAACTATTTGAATTTTTTCCATAACTATGATTAAATCTATATATCGTATTTTTAGAAACAAAATTTTTTCTTCCAAAATTTCTTTTACCAGGTAGATAGCCAATGTCCGTAGTATATTTAGGAGAAATATGTTTACCTATAATTATTACCACAGTACCTTTACCATTGTTAATCCTTCCAATATCCTTTTTAAATTTCTCATTAGATAGTTATAGTTCCTTGTTCTCTTTGATTAATTTTTAATTTTTCTCCCTTTCTACAGTGAGTTCAGTTTTCAACAGTTGAGGTAAGAGAATTTTGTTTCTTTAATGACTTTTATTTATCATTTAGTTCATTGCTTGTCTCTTCAAGAATATTACAGTACTCAAACATTAATTCATTAGACATATTTTTAGAGTCACTCTCATCTCCATAATATTAGTAATTGTGTACAGGATATTCCAATGTTACCTCATACGTGTTTGTTAAAAAAATATTGGCTTTACTAGCATGTTCATTATGTGAACATTCTAAGTCACTCAAACTATCCCTAGAAGAACTCCATATTGACTTCATTTCCTTTTATTACTTTATATATAAGGCCCAACTTTAAACATTACTTAATCTTGATTTATTACAAGATTACACCTTCAGGATCTTTTCAGGTTTACAGTTTTAGAGAATTAGATCTTAAAACAAGCATTACATTCCACATATAAACAAAGAGGTTACATAAAGATAGTATTCATTTTTCCCATCAATGAAAACATATTTAAAATAAAACATGGATTCATTCTTGACACTTCCTTGACACTATCATCATATCATGTACCTTTCCCTTGACCTGTGAAAAACATATCAAAAAAACATGGGATGAGCATAAAAAGCTCAGTATGGGTTATAAAAATATGGAAAGGAAACATGGGTACATATATATATATATAATAATGAAATCATAATTTACCCATAAAGCATAATAACATTAACATACCCCATAAAATCATGAATAAATCATAGATATCATAAGACATAAAGGTAACTTGAGGCATTCATAACATTCTTACGTAGGGAGTAACCCTCTTGGTTACGTTTGGAATACCCATCATAGTATATTCCCTAAATCTCTTCGTAGAAACCTTAACATTTCACTCCTTCGTGTTACCCAATGCATTGGAGAGCTATATCGGGCTCACCAACCCATAGTTTATCAGGGAACCACCCGTCTTCATAATAATTCCCAAGAAACTCAACATAATCGTATCACATAAAACATGCATAAAGGAAACATAACATTTCCACCTTTCAATTACAAGATATCAATACAAAAAATTGATATAAAAACATTATTAAAACCATTTTCAATACCAAAATAAAAGAAAAGTAAACCTGGTATTTATTTTCCTTTTAAAAAAAGGGTATGGCTTGTAGTGGCAGCTGAAACTCAAATAATGGTCACAACGGAGGAGAAGTCATTGTCACCACATACTTATGGAAAAACATTAACTTTTGTCATTTAGTAAACGCTTCTTTTAAAAAAAAGATTCCTTTTGAATAAACGTAAAAGTCAAAGGGGTTTATACACCGTATAAAAGAAGGTTTGTATAAAAAAAATATGCCTCAATGAAAGGAGATTGAGATGAAGTCCCATACCTCGAGCCCGACATGACTAGGTCGTTCTTTAATCTCCTGAATAATAAACTTGAGTTAATTTCTAATTGTTTAAGAACCTTTTTCAAGTTCATTATTCCTTTTATATCACTTATTTCCATGTCATTAACACTATGTAATTATTTAGGTTAATAACGGTCGTTTTAACGATGATTGGTACTTGAGTAAAAAATAAACCCATAATAATTACAAGTTTTTCATGTATCCATTATATACAGATTGGTATTCATGATTTAGATATCATATATGTCATATATATCCAGTACATTCATGCATTTATAATATTACATAATCATTTAGAGGTAAGAAATGAAATGCAATGTTCATGGAGATGGTAAGCCGTAAGTACGCATGAACGCTACTTTCATTTCAATTTCGTATTTTATAGAAGGGAGTCATAATGATATAAAGGTATATTACAATTCCAGTGTAATATCATATATAATATCATAACTCCATCCTTCATCTGTCTCACATATGGTATGAACGAATCAAATCACTTTTAGGGGGCAGTAGTCCGCAATTCCTTAAATAAAGATATCGCGTTTACCCATAATGGAAACCATAAGGTTATGTCCAAAATGAAAAATAAAGAATCTTAATGAAAACATAAACATATTATATATCATATATAAATATAGTTTCATCTTAATGGCCACCTTTGAAGGTGTTAAATGAATGTTGAACAATCATCGTTTCGGGAGGCAGAAATTCGCCATCCACGGAAACAGAATGTTCTTTAACCATTAGATGTAGGTGGGTATAAGTGTAGCTCTAATACTTCTTATAAAATCATCTTAGTATATTGAAGATACTGTAGTTTTAACAAATTAAATTAATAAAAAGAGTTTAGGGGGTTGGAGAAGCAAAATAAAACAAAAGGACTCAAGTGAAGACATTACCTTAAAATCGGGTAACTCCCATTGGTTTGAACTCAAAGGCTTCCTTGGGAAGACTTAAGCCCAATTTGAGGCTTCAAGGAGTAAGAGATGGAAGTGGAGAGACAAAATGGGTAGGGTTTTGCCGAGACAAAGGCTTTGGATGTGTGGGTGATGAGGTAGAGGTGGGGGCCTTTTATAAGAGGAGTGGAGGGGCACTCTTGGAAAGTAAAGAAATGTTACTTTATTTTAAAATGCGTATCGGATTAAAAAGGTACCACATTGATATAATTAGAGTGTAAGGTTATAAGGGTTTGAAATCCACCCATCCAATAGGTTTTGGACATGTTTAGGTCATAGATTTTACATTATCATTTCATTTTATTTAAATCCTTTATTAATGAGGTAATCACTGCATCATCATGATGTCATATATAATTTAATATATTTAAATCTAAAAATTATAAATAAAATACTATGATGTAGGAAATATATTTATCTTTCCAATTACTATTTATAATAAAAAATCTGACTTGTATAACCCCATGTAAAAATTGTTCTAGTAAAATAACTCATGTTTGTGTCATTTTTACTTTTACATTAAATAAAATGTTATTTATGTCATTTCCCAACCAAAGTGGCTCCATGGGGTCCCCAAGATGACCCATGGATTTTATGGGTCGTCCATGACACATCTCATGAGGGTAGGACATGTGTCAAGCTCATCTCATATTATTAAAACATCATTTTTACCTTAAACTACACTAATTACCTCTAATCGTGATTAAAAACATAAAAGTTACTATTTACCAAAAAATTATTTTAATCCCATTGAACCACATTTTACTTTATAATGACAACCATGTATGTCGGATTTTTGAAATTAAAAACACAGAGGTGGTAAAATTTCATTTAAACGAAAAATCAGTTTTTTAAGTACCACTTAGTGGTTTCACTATTCATCAATAATTGAAGTTTTTCAGAAAAATACCAAAAATTCACCCTATGATATATTTGATATTCTGAATTAAAAAATGTTTTCTATTTTAAAAAATTTAAAACATATAAGTTTCATTAATTAATTTAATAATTAATTCCCGTTGTCATGACAAATAGCGCGTTTTTATGAAACAATAAGTATCAAAAGATTGACACCAGTTTAACTCAAATTTCAAAGTGAAATTAATTGAAATGACCACTATTGGATTAAATTGTAAAAATATATTTTAATTTTACTTTTAAACCAATTCAAAAGGTAATCTAATCATGTAAATAAATTAGATTAAAAAGCAGTTTTGATGTAAAATACAGTATTTTTCACTATTCATTAAAAAATGAACATTGTCAGAAAAATACCAAAAATTCACACAAAGTAAATTTTGATGTCCCAATAATAAAGAATAAGTATATTTTGACAAACCCAGCTTAGGAAATTTTCAAAAGATAGATTTAAAAATGGTTTTCCATCAAAAGGAAGTAAAACAATCTTTTAAAAATATTAGTGTATTCCATGCTTATGATTGGATTTATTTTCATTTTAAGCCTCTAAAACACTATCTAATTCATTAATAGACATAGATAAAAATATCTATTATTCATTACTTACTTGGGATGTTACATCATTCCCCCCTTTATAAAATTGCGTCCCCGCAATTTATTTACTTATCGAATAAATGGGGGTACTTATCCCTCATTGCATTTTCAGATTCCCATGTTACCTCTTCCATCATGTGGTTTTTCCACAAAACCTTTACCTGATTAATCACCATATTCCGTAACACTTGCTCCCTCTGGTCAAGAATCTGGACCGGTATGTCCTCATAAGATAGATTCTCTTCCAGCTGAACTACGTCAGGACTCAAAACATGAGATGGATCTGACATATACTTTCTCAACATCAAATCATGAAAAACATTGTGTACCTGAGATAAACTCAGAGGTAATGCCACTTGGTAAGCAACAGATCCAACTCGCTCCAGAATTTCATATATTCCAACGAACCTTGTACTCACCTTTCCTTTCTTACCAAATCGAATCACACATTTCCATGTTGAGACTTTGAGAAAAACATGATCACCTACCTCAAAAGAGATATCCTTCCTCCGGTTATCCGCATAACTCTTCTTCCTGCTCTAAGCTGTTCTCATGTGTTTTTTTATCATCTGATCTTTTTCTGCCAACTCTTCTACCAATTCTTGTCCCATCAACTTCCTTTCACCCACTTCATCCCAGAAAGCTGGAGTTCGACACTGCTTCCCATATAATGCCTGAAATGGTGCCATCTGTATACTGGAATGAAAACAATTATTATATGAAAACTCAACCAAAGAAATATGTTGGTCCCAACGTCACTGATAATCCATCGAACAAGCTCGTAGAATATCCTCCATGGTCTGAATTGTTCGTTCTGACTGCCCATCCGATTGAGGTTCAAATGTTGTACTAAAATTTAATTCAGTACCCAACGACTTCTGAAGGCTCTTCCAAAAGTTAGAAGTAAACCTTGGATCACGATCGGATACAATGGAGAGAGTAACTCCATGTAACCTAACTATCTCTTTAAGATACAAATGGGAAATTTGATCTAGAGAGAAAGATCTCGTATAGCAAGGAAATGAGCAGATTTAGTCAAGCGATCAACAATAACTCAGATTGCATTATTACCTCGAGATGTCTTCGGTAATCCCACAACAATGTCCATGGATATATTCTCCCATTTCCACTCTGGAACTGGTAAAGGCTAAAGAATCCCTTTCGGTAACTGCCGCTCTGCTTTAACCTATTGACAAGTCAAACACTTCATAGTAAAATCAGCAATATCCATTTTCATTCCATCCCACCAGTAATACTCGCACAGATATCTGTACATATTAGTACTGCTAGGATGAACTGAAAACGGAGAACTGTGAGCTTCAAATAACAACTCTCTCTTCAATTGTGAATCACAGGGCACACACAATCCCTTCCCAAATCTCAAAACCCAATCATTATCAGTATTGAATTCAGGCAACATACCTTTCTGAACCACCTCTACCTTTTTCTGCAACTCACTATCTTCCTTCTGTGCTTCCTTGATTCTGTCTGATAGAGAAGATTTCACTGATACCTGAAACAAAACAGAATAAAATACTACACCAAAATCTTCTATTCCAAAGTTCATCAAATCCTTAACCAAAGGATCACGTTCCAAACGCAACATTGCTAATGAAGCATTACTTTTATAACTCAATGCATCAGCCACTGTATTTGCTTTTCCCGGATGGTAATGAATTGTACAATCATAATTCTTGATTAATTCCAGCCATCTCCTCTGTCTCATGTTTAACACTTTCTGAGTGAATATATACTTTACACTTTTGTGATCGTTATATATTTCACACTTTACTCCATACAAATGATGCCTCCATATTTTAAGGGCAAAAACAACAGTAGCTAATTCTAAATCATGTGTAGGGTAATTTACCTCATGAGTTTTCAACTGTCGTGAAGCATAAGCAATTACCTGATCATTATGCATTAGGAAACATCCAAGTCCTTTCAATGAAGCATCACTTTAGATAAAAAACTCACCATTCCTGGAAGGTAGTGCCAAAACTGGAGCATTCACCAATCTTCTTTTCAACTCCTGAAAACAATCATCATATTATTTTGTCCAGATAAACTTAACACTCTTCTGAGTTAGCTTTGTCATTGGACTAGATAACTGTGAAAAATTTCTAACAAACCTTCGGTAATAGACTGCCAAACCAAGGAAGCTACGAAACTTAGTTACATTTGTGGGTCTTGGCCAGTCTTCCACAACTTTTGTTATTGCGGAATCAACAGTTATCCCATCTTTTGAAACAATGCGACCAAGGAAAGAAATTTGTTGCAACCAAAACTCACATATTCTGAATTTCCCATATAATTTCTTTTCTATTAAGGTTTTCAAAATAACACTTAAATGTCTTTCATGCTCCTCTTTACTTTTAGAAAACACCAAAATATCATAAATAAAAACCACCACAAACTTATCCAAGAACACATGGAAAATTCTATTCATTATGTCCATGAATACAGCAGGTGCATTGGTTAGCCCAAAAGGCATTACTAAAAATTCATAATGGCCATATCTTGTACGAAACAGAGTCTTCAGAACATCTGCTTCCTTTACCTTCAGCTGATGGTACCCCGATCTCAGGTTAATCTTTGAAAAATACTGAGCTCCCTGGAGTTGATCAAACAAATCATCTATATGAGGCAAAGTATATTTGTTCTTAACAGTGATGTTATTCAAGGCTCTATAATCAATGAAAAGTCTCATAGAACCATCTTTCTTTTTAACAAATAAAACAGGAGCACCCCATGGTGATGTGCTAGGTCGAATGAAACCTTTATCTAATAAATCATGCAATCGCTCCTTCAACTCTAAAAGTTCAATTTGATCCATTCGATAAGGGGGTTTGGAAATTGGATTAGCATCAGGAACTAAGTCAACTGTAAACTCAACATTCCGATCTGGTATTATTCCAGGCAACTCGTCAGGAAAAACATCAGGATACTCATTTACCACTGGAACATCATTAATCTGAACAGTTCCATTATTTTCAACGATGTGTTCAAGGTAACATTCATTTCCATCTTTTACTAGTTTCTCGGCCTCTTGATTTGTTATCAACAGTAAGGGTTCATTCTTGTACACAAACTGAAAGTCTTTCTGAAAAGAAACTTCTTTAGCTCTACAGTCAATCTTAGCATGGTAAATAGAGAGCCAATCCATACCCAGGATAACATCAAACTCTACTAGAGGTAGAACAATAAGGTTTTCAAGTAGGTTCTTTCCACATATAAGGATAGGAAGATTCTTATAAATTCTTTTTGCCTGAACATTTCCCCTAGGTGTTTTTACCAAAAGTATAGGAGTAATTTCATGAGATGGTATTCCCATTTTACTAGAAAAGTTTTCAGAGATGAAAGAATGTGTAGACCCCAAATCAAACAACACACTGGCATAATCTGAAAAAACAAACAATGTACCTGATACAACTTCATTTGATGGCCCGACATCTATTGAAGTAGTTGCAAAGGATTTCACCACCCCTTTCTTCTTGTAGTCTATCTACTTCCCGTCACTCAAGCTCTTTGTCAGACACTCGTTTTCATAGTGACCCATCTCATTGCACTTAAAACATTTCACTAACTGTAAATAAAATTCGGTCTTACCATCACCCTGCTCTTTTTCAGTGCAATCACGAGCCTTATGTCCCATCTTACTGCATCGGTAGCACTTTCCAGAATTCAGAAGACATTCCCCAGCATGCCTTTTACCACATTTATCACAAACTGGAAACTTAGTTTTCTTACCAGCAGTCTTTTTTGAATAAGTCTTCCCTTTCTCCTACCACCTCGGTCTCTTCTTCTTCTGGTTGTTATCGAACACTTGATCATCGACAAACTCCATTTCCACCTTCTCAGCACATCAAACAAGCTTTTCATTACTTTTAAACTCATGAGAAGCTAATGCCCTTCGATATTTTGGCTTTAATCCTGAGTAAAAACGATTGATTTTACTATCAAGGTCTCAGATAAAATTTGGAGCATACCTTGCCAATCGAGTGAACCTTTCTTCATAGGCAGCCAATGAGTCATCTTCTTTCCTCAATTCAAAGAATTGTTTTTCCATCCTAAGTCGAACAGCCTTAGGAAAATACTTTTCAAGAAACATACCTTTGGATTCATCCCAGTCGAGAGCATCAATCTCATCAGTATCCTTGATATTTTAAACCATCGACCACCACTGATTTGCTTCACCCTCCAAATGGTAAATAGAAATACTAACCTTTTGATTGTCTGAACACGCCATGACATCGAAAATCTTCTCTAGTACTTTAATTCATCCTTCAGCTATCACAGGGTCAGATGATCCTCTGAATGATGGGGGATGTTGCCTCATGAAATGTTCCACCACTAACATGTTCCTCTGTGGTTGATCGGGCTGATCTCGCGCTTGGATACCACCACCATTTATCGCTTGAGTCAAATGTGCCATCACTGCAACAAACTATTCAGTTCCAATTCAGACCATCTCAGGATGCTGATTCGGAAGGTTATTTCCTTCTGTATGCCTTACTAGCACCGCTTCCCTGTTTCCTCTGCAGAAAAAAATTCTGAACAAACATGTCTTAGATGAAGCAACATGGTAATCTTCAAATGCTATATCATTTCAATTTGACCATAAAAAAATATTTTTGGATAATCATTTAATAAAATTATAACTCCTAAAGTTATCTAAACAGACCTCTGATACCAACTATAAGGCCCCGGCCTTAAAAATTACTTAATCTTGAGTTATTACAAGATTACACCTTGAGGATCTTTTCAGGTTTAGAGTTTTAGAGAATTAGATCATAAAACATGCATTACATTCCACATATAAACAAAGTGGTTACATAAAGATAGTATTCATTTTTTCCATCAATGGAAACATATTTAAAATAAAACATGGATTCATTATTAACACTTCCTTGAAACTATCATCATATCATGTACCTTTCACTTGACCTGTGAAAAACATTTCAAAATAACTTGGAATGAGCATAAAAAGCTCAGTATGGGTTATAAAAATATGGAAAGGAAACATGGGTACATATATACATAAGAATAAAAATCATAAATTACCCATAAAACATAAGCACATTAACATACCTCATCAAATCATGAATAAATCGTAGATATCATAAGACATAAAGGTAACTTGAGGCCTTCATAACATTCTTACGTAGGGAGTAACCCTCTTGGTTACGTTTGGAATACCCATCACAGTATATTCCCAAAATCTCTTCAATGAAACCTTAAAGTTTCACCCCTTCACGTTACCAAATGCATTGGAGAGCTATATCAGGCTCACCCGCCCTTAGTTTATCATGGAACCACCCGTCTTCATAATAATTCCCAAGAACCTCAACATAATTGTATTACATAAAACATGCATAAAGGAAACATAAAATTTACACCTTTCAATCACAAGATATCAATACAACACATTGATATAGAATTATTATGAAAACCATTTTCAATACCAAAATAAAATAAAAGTAAACATGGTATTTATTTTCCTTTTAAAAAAAGGTATGGCTTGTAGAGGAAGTCGAAACTCATATAATGGTCATGGCAGCGGAAAAGTCGTTGTCGCCGCATACGTATGACAAAAACATTCCCTTTTGTCGTTTAGTAAACTCTTCGTTTAAAAAAAATATTACTTTTGAATAAACGTAAAATTCAAAGGGGTTTATACACCGTATAAAAGAAGGTTGTGTATAAAACAAAATATGCCTCAATGAAATGAGATTGAGACGAAGTCCCATACCTCGTGTCCGACTTGACTTGGTCGTTATTTAATCTCCTGAATAATAAACTTGAGTTAATTTATACATTTTTAAGAACATTTTTCAAGTTCATTATTCATTTTATATCAGTTATTGCCATGTCATGAACACTATGTAATTATTTAAGTTAATAACGGTCATTTTAACGATCGTTGGTACTTGAGTCAAAAATTAACCCTTCATAATTACAAGTTGTTCATGTATCCATTATATCCAGAATGGTATTCATGATGTAGATATCATATATGTCATATATATCCAGTGTATGCTTACATTTATAATATTACATAATCATTTAGAGTTATGAAATGAAATGCACCGTTCATGGAGGCGGTAAGCCGTACGTACGCATGAACGCTACTTTCATTTCTATTTCATATTTTATAGAATGGAGTCATAATTATATAAAGGTATATTATAATTCCAGTGTAATATCATATATAATATCATAACTCAATCCATTATAAATCCCACATATGGTATTAACGAATCCAATCACTTTGAGGGGGCGGTAGTACGCACTTCCTTAAATGAAGATATCATGTTTACCCATAATGGAAACCATAAAGGTATGCCAAAAATGAAAAATACAGAATCTTAAGTAAAACATAAACATATTATATATCATATATAAATATTGTTTCATCTTAATGGACACCTTTGAAGGTGTTAAAAGAATGTTGAACAATCATCGTTACGGGAGGCATAAATTCGCCAGCCACGGAAACAGTATGTTCTTTAACCATTAGATGTAGGTGTGTGTAAGTGTAGCTCGAATCCATATTATGAAAACATCCTAGTATATTTAATATACTGTATTTGATACAAAATAAATGAATAAAAGTTGTTTAGGGGGTTGGAGAAGCAAAATAAAACAAAAGGACTCAAGTGAAGACATTACCATAAAATCGGGTAACTCCCTTTGGTTTGTTCTCAATGGCTTCTTTGGGAAGACTTCTACCCAAAGTGAGGCTTCAAGGAGTAAGAGAGGGAAGTGGAGAGACAAAATGGGCAGGGTTTGGCCGAGCCAAAGGCTTTGGAAGTTTGGGTAAGGAGGTAGAGGTGGGGGACTTTTATAAGAGGAGAGGAGGGGCACTCTTGGAAAATAATGAAATGTTACTTTATTTTAAAATGAGTTTCAGATTCAAAAGGTCTAACATTGATATAATTCAAGGGAAAGGTGATATGGGTTCGAAATCCACCCATACCATAGGTTTTGGACATGTTTAGGTCATAGATTTTACATTATCATTTCATTTTATTTAAATCCTTTATTAATGAGGTAATCGCTGCATCATCAAGATGTCATAAATAATTTATTTTATTTAAAGTCTTAAAATTACAAAAAAAACTACTATGATGTAGGAAATCTTTTTAGCTTTCCAATTACTATTTATAATAAAATATATGACTTGTATAACCCCATATAAAAATTGTTCTAGTAAAACAACTCATGTTTGTGTCATTTTTACTTTTACATTAAATAAAAAGTTATTTATGTCATTTCCCAACCAAAGTGGCTCCATGGGGTCCCCAAGTTGACCCATGGATTGTATTGGTCGGACATGATACATCCAATGAGGGTAGGACATGTGTCAAGATCATCTCATATTATTAAAACATCATTTTTACCTTAAACTACACTAATTACCTCTAATCGCGATTAAAAACATAAAAGTTACTATTCACCAAAAAATTATTTTAATCCCATTGAACCACATTTTACTTCTTAATGACAACCATGTATGTCAGATTTTTGAAATTCAAAACACAGAGGTGATAAAATTTTATTTAAATAAAAAATCAGTTTTTTAAGTACCACTTAGTGGTTTCACTATTCATCAAAAATTGATGTTTTTTAGAAAAATACCAAAACATCACCCTATGCTATATTTGATATTCTGAATTCAAAAATGTTTTATATTTTACAAAATACAAAACATATAAGTTTCATTAATTAAATTAATAATTAATTCCTGCTGTCATGACAAATAGCGTGTTTTTATGAAACAATAAGTATCAAAAGATTGACACCAGTTTAAGTCCAATTTCAAAGTGGAATTAATTCCAATGGCCACTATTGGATTAAATGGTAAAAATATATTCTAATTTAATTTTAAAACCAATTAAATAGATAATCTAATCATATAAATAAATTAGATTAAAAAGCAGTTTTGATGTAAAATGCAGTAATTTTCACTATTCATTAAAAAATGAACATTGTCAAAAAAATAACAAAAATTCACAAAAAGTAAATTTTGATGTCAAAATCATAAAGAATAAGTATATTATGACACACATAGCTTATAAAATTGTCAAAATATAGATTTAAAAATGGTTTTCCATCAAAAGGTAGTAAAACAATCTTTTAAAAATATTAGTGTATTCCATGCTTAAGATTGGATTTATTTTCATTTTAAGACTCTAAAACACTATCTAATTCATTAATATACGTAGATAAAAATATCTAATATTCATTACTTACTTGGGATTTTACATTATATGTGTTTCCTCATATTTATTTTTGAACTTGAGCTTGGTACAATCAGCCATGATATGTCCTTCTCACTTACAATCATAGCAGAAAATCTCATCAGACTTGTCACTTATTTTCTAATATTTCTTCTAACATAATTTATGATAATATCTTCCTTTTAATACAAGATTTATGAAAATGTTATTCTTCTTGTTAAATCTCTTAAACCTTTTTCATAATGGAGATATCTCCTCATCACTGGTAGGTGATGATATTTCACTATTGGAACTTTCTAAAAAAACATCCAATTTCCCATTTTCATTGTGTTATGAGGTGGTGGTCTTGAATGCAAACGATATTATTTTGGGTTCATCCTCATCTTACTTTTTGAATTTCATATCCTCTTTATACATCATCTATTTTTCAATGAGTTCTTTTACAGGAAGCATGATGATGTCACCTGACTACCTAAAGAGACAGATGTTTCTCTCCATCTATCAGGTAGGCATCTGAAAATCCTAATGATCTGTTCGTTGGCAGTGACTCCTTATCCAAGAGAAATCATTATGTCAACAATTTCTTTGATCCTAAGATACAGGTCATAAATATGCTCATCAGGATTAATTTTTAAGTTATCATATTTAATAATATAAGAATTAAATCTCATATCTTTCACACTAGATGTTCTTTCATATAAAACAGAAAATGTATCCAAAATTTCATTGGTAGTTTTACATGAAAATATCCTATTAAATTATTTATCTCCTAAAGATTCATATAAATCATTCATATATTTGCAATTGTTATTTTAGGAAGTTTTGGTAGGTTTATCCCCATTGATTCTATCAATACTAGCAATCGTATATTAATCTATAATTCAATGCCAGATTTAAAATTAAATACTTTCAAAATTCATTTTTATTTTTACTTTCCATTGAAAAAAATTGGTTTCATTAAATAATGGTGGTCTATTTGTTGAAGCACCTTACAATCTATTATCCATAAAAAATAAATAAATTAAAAGAGATAAAAAATTATAATTAACTAAAATATAAATATCATTAATGTACAACTACAATCACATTTGATTAGAGTAAAAAATAGAGTCTTAATAAACAATCCTTTGATATCAAATGTTTTTCGGAGTAGAGTACTCAAGAGGGGGTGAATTGAGTAACTATAAAAAATTTTGTTTAAAAAGGTATTCATAAAAGGGTCCCCAATAAATATTAATATATTATAGTTAATAAAATATATATAGATATTAAATTTTGACTATTTAAATTAATTATTATAAGATTGATTAATTCTCAGTAATCTTAATATCAGTTATTAACATTACTTTTAAAGCTATTCTAATAAGGAAAAACAATTATAACTTCTTTCCATGATAAACTATCAATGTAATTTTATTGATTTCTGAATTAAATAGAAAAACTTATAAAAAGAAAATAAACAGCATAGTGGATATTAAACTAGTGTTTCAGTCTTAAGATGAGAAATATTCCACTCCACTTGGTGGTCACTAGCCCCCAAGAAGCTTATATAAATAGATTTGATCAATGCCCTAGATCGTGATTAAAAAAATTAAACAAGACTGTCTAAGACACAAACTCTTCCACAATTCGTCATGGGTATGAACTATCAGGTCACACTGGGGCCTCTTTCACACTTATCTATGAAAATACACATGTGTAAAAATATTTAAAAGAAAGGATATATTGTATCATTCAATTTTATAACGGTGGTGGTGCATGCTTTTATACTAACACATAGAGTACCAGAAAGATAAAAAATAATACACAATAGCTCATAAATTATGAGAAAAGGTTATATATGATCTGAGTGTTATTCTATGCATCTCTAGACATTTGGGATGAAGCAGATGTAGAAATTGAGTTGTCTCATGGAAAAAAGATTATTGTAAGTAGGCTGGATCTGGCTTGTGTTCTTTGGTATTGTCTGGTTACATGTTTCAGTGAATACATGAACTTGTTCAATATCACGCACACTTGTTTATCTGTTATAACAACTATCAGCATAGTCACAACAATCACCCCATTTTTCTTCTCTCCACGTTGTTCTTTTTAATCTTAGAATTCATATGTTGGAGCTGAAAGGAGGAAGGTATTTTGAACCTTGTACTGTAATGTGACATGTCTACAAAGAAACATTAAATGTGTAAGTGCATTTAAAAACATAAAATATGACTGTTATAAATTAAATGGAAAAATGAAAAAATAGATTAAGGAATAGTGACATAGTTGGTCTCTAATTGGCGTCTCTATGAAATATTTTCTCCTTGAAATGGTGTCTCCTTCTTTGTCTTTGAGAGGTGAGAAAGCTATGATAACATTGTTTTATAAGGATCGGGGACCAATAGTACAGAGGCGGTGTTATGATCATGGTGTCTGGATGGTCATGGTGTCTAGATGGTCATATTGTCTGGATGGTCATGGTGTCTAGATGGTAATGTTGTCTGAATGGTCACTGTGTCTCGTTCCTTTGTCAAAAAAGCACAACCAGTGGCAGACTCACGGTTTCTCAAACATAGCCAAATATTTGTACACTGACGTAAATGGTGATATTCATAGAATGAATCAATGTTAGTCATTCATAATAGACTTTAATTATAAAGAATTTGTTTACAATAATTATATAAGGTATAATGAATCTAATAATATGTACACATGATTTTAGATAGATAAAACATGATTAAAAAGATTTATCGAATGTATAAGATATGTGATTATAAAAACATGATTAACCCATGAGGAGTCTAGAAACGTCTATGTAACAGACCAAATAATTCCTCTATGTCCTCATTATTTAAAAAAGTAAACAAAATAATTCATGTTACTTTTATTCATTTTAAAATGCTATGTTGTGCCTTTAATTTTTATTTCTTAATAATTCATTAATGATCATACAATTTACAATTTACCTTAAACTGAATTTTTTATTACTCAACTCTCATGGTACGAAATTTAAATGAGTTTTTATGATACCTAAAGTACATAACACATACAATTGGCTTGCAAGGAATCTAACATCTTCATCATATAAATACTGAAATCAAAATTAATCATGATACTATTCATTATGGTTCAAATGTATATAGGGGTTATGATTTGTTTTTAATGAATAAAAACAATGCTCAAAAATCTAGTTTGAATCTATAAAAATACATGATATAAAAATATAAACTCATTTATAATACTCATGATATAAGAATATGTCATCTCACAATATTGAAAATTCACATCATAGGCACATGAATAATTTATGAATAATGAAGTAATCTTCTACTATTTGTTTTTCATATTCTTATTTTTTTTAAAGATGTTTTTAACAAAAATGTCACAAAAACCACCTCACCCCATATGATCAAAGATCTTCGGGCTGATTATTTTGATTTTTTTATCCCATGACCCAACCCATATTTTATTATTATTTTTATATTATGAAGAGAGGTAAATGTTAAAGCATGAGAAATGGTAACATGTCCTCTCTCAAAATCTCATGAAAAATACCCCCAAAAATATCATAATAGAATTAAATTCCCATCTGTACTTGATGACCATCTTCACCACACATATGCATTTTAATAACATAAAAAATTCTATAATTTTGGTACGAATTGATATAATAGTTCTATAACTTGACTCATTTCCTAAAAAGTTCATTCATGGATTCTAATGAACAAAAGAAGGATTGATGTTAAGGTGAGTCCAATGATAAAATGGCTAATCAATAATATGTCTCAAAAAATATAAAATTGATTTTCTTCATTTGTATATTTTATTAGATTTGAAGATTTTTCTTGAAGATAACATGACATAGTTCCTATAGAAATATACAATGGTATGAAATTGGAAATAATTGAATAGAATTTTTTAATGCATAAGGACATGTGATTTTGGAAAATTACTCAAAGAAATTCATTTAAACTATAACCCAATCCATATCACTTTAAAAAATTCAAAACATTACAAATATAAGAATAAGTTCATTTAAAAAATTCATCTCTTCTTTAAAAAATATGAATTTTCAAATTCATCCCCTACATCTTAAAAATACCCATTAATTGAACCATTTATTTAATATAATCATAAAATTTGTGAAAATTAAAATATGGATTAATGATTATCCGAACAAACCTATGTCTCCTTGATCTATACTAGAGTAATATAGTTCCCCTAGGGAATTAAATTTCCATATAAATATCTAAAATAGGTTAAAATTGCCTGGGTGAAATAATATAAATAATTGAGACACATACTCTCCTTTCAATGAAGATTCAAGTTAGGTTATGACGGTTCTATATTTCATAGATAAATTCAACAGTTTTTAGGATTATGATTCTACTTTTCTGAAGTAATCTCCCTTTTACAACATAAGATCCATTTTTTAGCATGAAAAATATACCTCTTATTCATGTTTCCTTGTGAAATCAACATCAGGAACTTATAATAATCAAACCACTCTTCCAATTTTAGCGACTATTTATATGAAAGCCCAAAAGTATTTTGGTATTGGGTATCAACCAAATTTATTCCTAAAATAAATTAAAATATAAACTCCATGAATGAAAATAAAATAACCAAGAGATAAATATTATTTTAATTACCCATGTGGGCCCTATGTTTTTGTTGCCTTTTGATGGAAAGTACAAGCTTTCATATATAATCTATTGGTGGGTGAATATTCATAGAATTGAATAGCCACATTTTGTTTTTATAATATTTATTTATTCCTAAAATAAATTTAAATATAAATTATTATAATGAAAATAATAATAATTAATAGATAAATCATTGTTTAATCATCCATGTGTGCCCTAGGAGTTGGATACTTATGTATGGGAAGTACCTTATTTCATCTATAATCTATTAGTGGGTGAATTATCTTCAACATTAATCACCGCCTGTTTTTTTCCTAGAATGAACTTTTTCTTCTATATTATGAAGAACTCTATGAATAGAGTACACCTGATCCCCTCCCCTTCACAATGAAATACTAATTCCCGGAGGGGGAGGATTAAGTTTGGATCATCCAACTTATTATTTAAACTTTAATAAGATTTTTATTTATTTTCCTATGGACTCTCCAAATATGATTAATTTATTGAATGACCAATGGTAGTTTTAGGGATGTAATTTTATTAAAAAATGTAATGGATTAATATTTAGTATCAAAATCTCCATTTTTTAATAAGAATATTTTATAACGTTTTCTTCATGAAGAGATAGTTGGATCTCTTCATGTTCCTCCTCCAATAAATGTTCAACATGCTTGGGAAGCTCTAATGGGTGCACTATTAATTCATTTGGTTTTTCATAATATTTATCATGAAAAATATGCCTCATATAAATCAAAAAAATTAAACAATGGGGGGTAATACTCAATTATTAATTAGTAATATTTATTGATATTTATTTTATGAAAATATTATCTCTCAATTTTTGATCAGCATTGATTGCTTATTCCATTGAAATTTCCTATGAGTGATGATTTGTAATAGGTATAAGTAGGGATTCAGGATACTCTAGCCTTTCATTGATTTTCAAAACTGTGCTGGTTTGTTAGACATCCATGGGTAGAGTGACGTGAAATGGATCTAGTTTTTTACCTTGTAGATAGGTATATCACATTTAATTTCATTGTCTTTCGAATAAATAAAAAAATTATCTTTTCCATTATGATATCTCTTATGTACATCTTCATGAATGTCTTCATATTTACTCTCCATATATTCATCATAGTTTTGGATATAGATCTCTAGACAATCCAGTTTTCGATAGACTTTATGTAAAGCCTTAACCTATATGACATCTTTGGAAAATTTCACAGATCTGATGGTACATCCTCTTTGTCCATTGGTTCATGTTTGGGTTATTCAAAATAGTCATGAACATGTTCAAATAACCTTTTAGATTTTCTATTCAAATGTTCCATGCCTTTCTATGTCAATACATCTAGGGTTTGTCATAATCATCCAATATTTTTTGTTTATTCCTTATATGTGAGTAATATATCCATGCACAATAATTAAGATTCCAATACATAATGGAAAAATCCTATTTTTTATAAGTAAATACACTAATTTTAAAAAATGTTAAAAATAAATAATCCATTGAAAACCTGTCTAGCTCCCCATCAACAATATTAATTATGAAACACCTATCATAACGAAGTACAAAATGCTAATTTATTTTTACTAATGAACCATAGAGAAAACCGTGGTCATATAACCTTCTAATCCTTATAGTCAATCAATACATATTACAAATTCACCTAATAAAATTCATTATGTGTTTTAGTTATTTAATTGATATAATTTCTTTTATTTTTGGAAAAAAATGCAATAAATTTGATAAAATAAATTAATATGAAATACATAATAATAATAGGGATGGGAGAAAGGTCTGGGTCATAATGTCAGTTATGTTGGTTTAATTATTATTTATTATAATAGGTTAATTAAATTTTAAAATACATATAACTGTATATTGACTGTTCTTTCCTACCATTTGTGGAATTTTTAAAATTCATATAAAACTTATTCATCCCACAAAAATTTATATATTCTTGTTGTATAATAGGAATGAATGTGAGATTCATGTTTTTGTGGAAATTTTCCAAACCCTTTCACTTCCATTAAATTAACTAAAAAATTCATTAATACATTTTTAAAAATATAAATAGTTATAAATAACTATGAAATCACCCCCAAGGTCAATAGTTGGGCATATTTATCATCATAGCGAGTGTTAGAAATCACAGGTGAAAGAGGGATGTGAGAGATAAATATATTTTAAGAAGAGTTAAAGAATAATTTGGAAACACATTAATGAAAATATTCAATTTTCTTACATTGTCAAATATATTGAGGAACACTGCGGAAAGTAAATACTAAAAATAAGAATCTATCCATCCTCAGTGTAACTATTGAGTCCCTATATTTGTGGATACACTTCTATCCACCACTATATATAAATTTATATACCAAAAAGACACAATGAGAATCTTAATGGTGATAGTGAATGGTTCAAATTAATATTAGGTTATAACTGGGTCTTAAATGTGGTCTCAAGTATTAATCTCATAAAAAATATCTACTTTTTTCTGTACTGACATGTGTATGTTGTTAATGTTTTTTATGATATGGATTTTTGAGGGATGGATTATTTCATGTCTTGGTTTTACATTATAAAAGGGTTAATGGTGCATCATTTCCTGAATCATGACTAACTTTATGACCTATGTTCATCCTCATGATCTAGTTATTTCATCTCATGTTTCCTTTGACTCGCTACTCTAAAATTAATTTACATTTTAAATTACTAAATTATGATTTGAATATTTTATTTCTAGAAAATTTACATCTATTTACACCTAGTCCTTATGTTTTGATCTTCAGGCTAAATAATTGACTTATTATTTGTCATTGGAAATCATCCTTATGTGGAATTTATCACTTTTAACCTGTTTTCTTCCAAAAATAGTATGTAGTGATAAATCAGAAAAATAATTAAATTCCAAAATAATTAATCAAATAAAATATATTAACAATATATATAATATTAATATATATTCCTAAAATGGTACTTTCCATTTATAGGGGATGAGAAGAGAGATCAATAGGATGAGGAAATATCAATTAGGATGATACTCCTAAACCCATCATCCAAAGGTCTGGAATACTATCGAGTCATCTTTCCAATTTTTGTGTTTCTTGTGGTTCAAGAACAACCTTATAAAATATATTAGTTCTGTTGAATTTTTTTTGAAAATTATTTAGTTATTATAAAATGTGTTTTACATATTATGGAAGTAATTTAAAATTTTAGAAATTTTATTATAATATAAATTTTAATTTTTTTCAGATGGATAAGGATGTTTTAGAAATGTCATTATAAATTTTAGAGTGATATAAACCCCTTCATTAGTTATTTTTTTGTTAGTTGAATTGAGAATTTAATATTTTCAAATTATGATTTATCCTTTCACATTAAATTTTTGTTTCTTATGGGTAATGATGGTTTTTATCATCACATGTATGGTTAAGATAATTTTTTTAATACTTTCAAAAGGGAAACCCAAAATTTATTAGGGTTGTGTAAGGGTAGTTTCCGCCTCCATAAGGGTAAATGAGTTTCTGTAAGGGTAGTATCATCAATATATAAAGGTAAAACAAACACTCACTATTAGAATAAATGTAATTCCATATTAATGTAATGTTAATATTCTAATTGTGTAAGGGTATCCCTAGTTTTATAAAGCCTACATATAGATATTCCAAGATTTTTAATATGGTCCAAGATGATATCATTAAGTTGCACAATACAGACTAGGGATTTGAATAAGGGATACTTCTTTTATAGAATGGTAATTCCTTACCTATAAAAAGGAAACCATGAGTTGTGAAAGGGTATTCCTCTACTATGTAAGGGTACCTCCGAGTTCCTCCTTCTCATGTAATGGTAATCCAATTTTATTTCAAGCTCTATAAGGATCCTATATAGCTCACATAAATTTATATCAAGCCTCATTTAAAGTTAACCATGATTTATCATGACCTATATAATGTTTAGGTAGGTGTTTTAAGCCTATATAAGTATATCCAATTGTGCAAGGGTAAAACAATATTACTCTTAATAAACACATTCCACCCAAGAATGTGTAATGATAAATTCATAAAAAATTAGGTTTTCTTCATAGAATCTCATGAAATAAATATTCAATGATATAAAAAGCCAAAATTAATGGTTTTTATTTCTTCTAACTCTTTAATTTATGTCCAATTATATAAAATTATTTAAATGGATCACAATTTGGTTTTTTAATAAATTTGAATAATATAGGGAATAAAATATTCAATTTTGAGGGAGTTTATAAATTATTCACAAAGGGATACCTGTAAGTCTTAAAGATACGTTTCTTCCCCTATAATTAGTCTCATTTGTCCCTATTAGGTTTCAGTGTTCCAAACCTCACATTCTGGGATATTCAAGTGAGATTTAAATTCATCTAAGTGTTCTATTTTATTATCTAGTTGTTGAAAAATATTTCTCCCCCGTATATCCCATAGGGGAAGAACAAGTAAAGTACTACTAAAAGGTATGGGATCCTTCATATTTATTTATTTTTTAATCATTCAAAATAGACCATACATTTAATTTAACTTTTGGGGGATGGTATACATGGGAATAATGAAGATAACTTATTTCTAATTAGAATAATTAAGGGGAATGAGAGATATAGGTTATTATTTACATATCTTCATTATATTAATTTTCCCATATTATGTGTTATATTTTTCTGATTATGAATTTTAACTGTTTCTATGAATATGTTGTTGTTTTTTTGAAATATAATTATGGGATCACCTCTCATGAAAATTGTAAGTCCCATAATTACTGTAATTTAACAGTATATATTTGAATAAGAAGTAATTTTAATAATTTTGATAATTGAAATATTATCCTATGATGATTAATTTATTAAAATATGAACATAATTAGTATTATTTTATTTATTTAAGAAAGAATATGTAATTTCATATAGTGTTATAATATGGTGATCTAGAAATTAATGAATTGGAATTGAATTAATTTTTCATATTTATGATCATATTTTTATTTATAATTTAAAATTTTTGTTTCCCCTTTTCGTTGAATTTGATTAATTTTATGGATATTGTAATGGATGAAATTATGGGGTTTTTTATGGTTCTTATTTATTGGTGTTGAGGCTATGGTGGAAAGTTGTGATGTGGATCATAAAATTGATATATAAATTGATAGGGAAAGAAATAATTAATGGTAAGTATGATTGTTATTATTGATTTTAATATGTAATGATGCTAATAAATGATCAAAAGTTTTAAACATGAAATAATTAAATGAGAACTATGAATTTATTTCTGGTGGTTATATGGATGATTTGGTTGTGATATGAAATGTTATAAATATACGACTTTTTTGAATGAGAAGGATGGATTTTGTTGGTTATGTTGGTGTTGTTTTATTTTTTCGATGGTAATGGAATTAATTTTTAACAAGGAAATTGGACTGTCTAATGTGTATTAATGATTATTTCTTGAATTAAAATTGGATTTGTGGTTAAACTAGTTTTTTCATATTATAAAATTAATGGGTTTGATAAATGAAATTTGTTGGTCATGTGAAAATTTGGAAGTTGGAATGGATTGAAAAGAAATTTGGAATGTATCATGTGCTTTATGGCATAAATTTACATGTTTTTCATTTATATGATGTACGAAAAGTTGGAGATTGTTAGGCCTTTTGGAGATTTTGTGAATCAGAAGTTGTTATTTTATGATAACCCATAAATTTTTATTATTTCGATGACTATTATATATTTTATTTACAATGTGATTTCTATATACACCCCACCTATGTTGAGTCCCATGTGTTGAAACCCTAATGTGTTGGTGGGTGTTTTTATAATAAACTAGAAAGTGGGAATAGATGGCTAGTGAAACACTCTTCACATCACTCTCTTCCAGATAAGTTTCTCATGAACAGGTTGTGAAGGCCTTTAGATTATAGAAAACTTGTTGTTATGTTATATTAAATAATGAGGTGGTTCATGGTGGTGGTTGTTTGAGTTAGGAAAAGGGAATTAGTTTAATGTCATTCAGGTTCATGATACCATAAATTTCTAGTTATGGTTGGGATATAGAATTAATGTGATGGATAACGTTCCTTTGAGAGAGATGTGATTTGATGAACTAGCTATATTTGGATGAGATGTGTTGTGATGGCCAAGGTACCTTAAAAAAATACATTATTTTACAGAATATTCATATTTAAAAGGGATTATATTGTAGATACATTTGTGTTTTGATGCATGATATTATTTTTTGAGAGTGGAACATCAATGGAAAAGAATAATGGGGAACCATTTTATCAATATGTTTTTTATTATGTTGCTATACATGAATGCATTATTTGTAGAGGGTGTCTTTATGATGATAGAATTAGTTAGATGACATATATTTATATTGTTTGTAATATTTTTTTCTCACTAGTTTATTTGTATGATCTTTTCACATGATCCTGAGAGACTTTGGGTGTGATCCTACTAATTATATATGTATTCTCATGTTATATATATAAATTACTCTTAGGGTTCCTAGGATGTCCTAAGGGACTGATATGGAAATTACTAATATGGGAATTGGATCTTTTGATGAGATACTATTATGGGGTCTTCATTTTTGTTATCAAAGACACTTTTATTGTATTGATATGACATTACCTGAGGTGTGGTATATTAGGTGGTTTATCCTAATATTTTATTATTTATTTTTTGGTTGTTGATATCTTATTACCTAATCATATTTCTGTTACGGTTGAGGGAAATTCCCCAAATATTTATGAATTTTATACCCTCAGTGATAGTCTCTAACTCGAGGCCTATATATGGTGGGGCTCAACATTTCATTATCTCACTTTTACCATTGTAGTCCCAGGAGGGGTACCTTTGGTGGGATTGGATTGGGATAATGTGGTATCAAATTTTTTGTTTTAGATATTGGATTTATTTTGTATGTAGGAACACTGAGTAATTCATGGTTAGGTAGGGTAACAAAAGTATCTAATCTTGGTTCATTACATAGGACAGGGAACACCGACTTTGACATGAGATTTTTCCACCCCTTGATTTGATGCAAGGAGTATTTTCCAACTGAAGGACCTAGTGAGTTAGTTTTGGTTTTATTGTAAATACCTAAGAGAGGTATATATATTATGATTTACTATGATTTCTATTGAACATGGTGGTTTGGGATGTTAATGAATTTAAATAAAAAAATAATATAAATTAATGTATGTTCCTTGGATATTTTCCATTTTTTGGATTCTAATGAATTATTATTTCTCAATAATATAATATTATTGCTTCAAAATAATGAGTAAAATAGTGATCAAATATCCTAAAAAAATTATACCTGATTAATACTATAATGTTTTTTTTCACTTCCTGTTATTTCATGAATCCTCATGAATTAAATTTTACTATATTATTTAAATTCATAACATGTTAACATTCTTTCTAAATGTATTAAATTGTTAAATAAATAGGCTAGTGTACTTTATAGTGAATAGCCATTGAATTTTAAAAACCCATATAAAAGATTTTACCATGAGTAGAATTCATATTCCATTACTATAATTACACGTTTTAAAACCACGCTTTGGAATATTTTGGTTTGACTATGAGTTTATATATCATTCATTTATATCAATTTTTTAATCATCAAAATAATATTTTACGTAATTATTATTAAAATTTGTTTTAGCCATTTATATTTTGAATTTGTTTTCAAAATAAACGTAAGGAATAATGATATTTTATATACTAATTTTAAATATTTTCAAGAATCATGTTCGAAATATTTTTTCATGATCAAAACTCTATGGTATTAATCTATTAGATTGTTTTTAGCATGTTTTTGGAGAGAAATTGTTTTTGTTTAAAAATTCCTATAAAATTATAAGCATTACTTGTGGTAATCGGTTGATATATTAAAATTTTAAAATAATTGAACTTACTACTTTTTTGGTTGATACAAATATTTAGTTCTAAAATAGATTTTCTTTTCATGTCATGACATTGGTAGTTTGTTACAGGGAGCATGCAATATTTTAAAATATTTGGGGATCAACTATGGAAATTCTAGTATGTGAGTCTTGAGCATGTGACATGTCTAATTTGTTTCATTATGAAAATAAAAGTGTGTTATATACTAATAATTTTGTTTTTAAAAATAATAATAAATTTCACATTCCCTTAATATTGTGTATAATATTGTATCCTTATGTGATGAATTGTTTGAATAATTTTTATTTTGAGTGTGATAAGAACGACACAAAGAAATAAAAAATAATTATTATGTTTAATTTGGTTTCCAGGAAATGGATTAGAAAAGATGATTTCTATTTTTTTTTATTTTTTCTATTTATGCATTTATGTTTTGATATTCCTCATTTTAAAATTTTTTCTAAAGTATAAGATGACGTCATAAGATATTTTTAAGAAGACTGTGTTCCTTAATGAATCCCAACCCATTAACAATTTATGTTTTTTTACTAAGAGACAATATGATTATCAGATTTTGTTTCATTATATTGAGATCATTTACCCCTACTGTTATTTTTTGTTTTATGGTGATTATGTTGATTGAATCACCAACCTTCCAAAAAATTGATGGATAACTTAAATCTAATAATTTTATTTAAATAACGAATTAAAGTGTAATATTTTTATTGAATCCATTGATTCTAATAATTTGGAGGAAATATAATGATCTATGAATTATTTTTAATTAAAATTGATTATCCCTCTTTTAATGGGATTGTATAAAGAATATGATGATGGATATTCTCAATCTTGGAAATTATAAAGAGACATGTAAAGACAATGAGAATCCGTAAATTTTGATGAAACTAGAAGTTATACATGAAATCATGTTCAAATAATATATGGGTTTAAGAAATATGATTATTTAGGATACCTATAGTGGTGATCTAGGATAAATGAATTTGTTAATCCATCTTTATAATGAAATCAATTTTTTGGTAGTGGTAATAGTTTTGGGCAGAACAATATCATTTTATTTTGAAAGCTAGTGGGCTTTTTTAGGACCTATACACTCAATGAAATTTATTTATTGTTTTATTCCTTCTATATTTTCTTCAAATGTGATCCCTTATAATTGATGTGTTGTAATAAAGGTACAGATGTAAATTTTTGAGATATAAGAATTCATGACCAGCGATATGATGGTGGAACGAGGTGTTAGTTATATGATGATATTGGCATGGGATTTCATATGTTTTTTAATTTTTAGCGGTTTTATTGATGGAATTAGGACTAATAGAATAGGTTTGAGTTTGTATTTCCCACTATTCTTGTACTAAAATCTGGGATTCTTCTTGGATAATGAATATACTTGCTTAATGATTCTACCCTCGTGTTCTTACATCCCCATAAGTGATTTATTTCATCATTTCTACATTTTTTATGTCTTAATGTATGTGAATATGGTAAAAAAATTCCTAATTAAGATGTATTTTATTACATGCTTTAAAACTGTGGGGGAGAGTTAGTTTCAACCAAAGGGGATAATATCTTGGTATCGATGGTGTATTTCTTTGATTTTAATGATTTTGATAGGTGGGGTTATTTTGAGATAACTAATTGTTTCTATTGAGAACTCTTATGTGAAACATTTGGATGTTGTGAAATACACCTATAAATAATGGAAATTTTAATGTTTATTCCATTATATTTTTACATGAGTGTGTTGTTGTTAAATATTTCTCTATTAAAATACAAAAAAAAAAATTACAGAGAGAGTGTATTGTGTAAAAATCACATTTTTTTGTAATTCATGTCTCATTTTAAATTGGTTGTTATGTGTATTAATTTTAATTCTAATTTTATATGGAGTATAGAAGAGTTTTGTTATTTGTTAATTTTTTTTTAAATATTGTTTTAAATATATCATAGTTATCATTTGTGATGATTATAGTGATGGGTGAAGAAATTAAAATTCTTGGATGGAAGAAATTTAATTGAATAAATTATAAACAGTTTTTTGATTTTTCGATTAGCTATAAAATGTTTTTTTTTGAAAAACATTTTCGGATCATGTTTTATTAAATGGAAATTATATATTTTCTTTAGACTATAATTTATTTTAAAAGTTATTTTGATTTTTTTTTTATTTTTTCTCATAATATTATTATTTATATGTTTTTATCAAATTGTTTTTTCACATAACCTGTTCTGAAAATGGGATTTTGTTATAAATTTCTAAATGATGGGAATATTTTGGAATGAATTTTTATGTTTTGAAAAAAATAACTAATATGGATTAAATAATTATTGTAAAAAATATCTAAATTTATAAATTAATTATTATGAAATCATTCTAATCTACGTTTTTTCTTATTAATCATAATATTTTATAAATCTTACCAATAATAACGATTAATGCATATTAATCTTGTATAGATTTTCATTTTATGGAAAGGATAAATAATGTTGCTCGAGTGATGGAAATAACAGTGTTTTCATAATATAATATTCTAGGATTCCTGTTAAACAATGTGAAGTGATAGTCATTGAATTTGTTTCCTTCTATAATGTTTGATTGACCGTGTGTATTTTATGATGGGTTTTTATGGCTCTCTATAGAGCCATTCTCTTGTTTGATAAGTGTCTCCCCCAAGAGATCCTATTTAATGTTACTATAGTTATATATATATATATGTATGCTTGAGAATTGTCTCGTGGGTTAGTTAAATTATATCTCTTTTGTTTTATCTTCATCTCGGTTTAGTTTTAATTCGTGAGGAAGAGAATAGTTTTAGAGGTAACTGATGTAAAGGTGTAGAATATTCCCAATCATTCCATTTCCATTATGTGGTGTCTTTTGTTTTGAGAACCATTTCAAAAGATATAAAGGTTTTTGAAAAATGATTTGTTATATATTACATGCTTTTAAAATAGGTCTTAATTATTTGGGATGTAATTTAATTTTTTAACAGTTTATTACAATTTAATTTTAATGTTTTTCAAAAGGATATTAATTTTTTACAAATATTCTAGAAATTTTTGGATTGATAATAATCCCCTTTAATAATTATTTATATGATCATTTAATTTAAAATTTAAAATTTTCAAATAAATATATACACGTGTGCATGAAAATGGAGTTGATTCTAGGAAATAGTTGATTTTATTATCTTGATTTTGGGTAATATTATTTTTCTACAATGCTGTTGATGCTCCATTACATCACACAGTCCAAAGAATGGTAAACGGGAATAGCATAAGCAAAAAAAGTGCCGCACATGTTTCATTATCGCCACAAAGGTCACTTGCGCGCCACCGCTAGGTCGCACAAGTCACTTGCACGCCATATTCTTTTATTCACCCAAGGTGCCCGGTGGCCTATAAATAGCCCATGTGGGCCCTCCATTTCATGAACAAATTTTCCAAAACTTAGATTCAAGCTCTTGTTTCCCATGTCTTTAACTCAACTCTTCTGAAAGAATCTAAGGTAAATTTTTACCTAGAATGGAAGACTTGAAGGAGTGGGATAATGACCATGTGTTTAGAATTCATCAATACTTGCGTGCCTAAGTGTCCAGACCTCCTTAAAAGTGGAAACACTTCCGCGCCGCCCTACCCTCTCAATATAAAATGCACGCCTTTCTATTGAAAACATATTAGGATCATACTGAAGGATTGAGTTAATTCTTTCCAAAGTATTACACTATAGATTATTCTTCTCCCAGGTTAACCCATGCCGCTCAAGTACACTTGCACAGATAAGACTTGTGCGCCAAATGATTTACGCTGCCATACATGCGCATCAATTTTATTTCTATGCATATCTTCTTTTCACCTTTCCTCTTTATGATATTAGCATGCGAACACCTTTTCAAGGCCATTTAAGGAATGGTTCCTTTATTGGATTTATTATCTGAAAACAATTATGTGAGAACCTCTCACAAAACCGTGTGACATACAAGCTTTATGTCACCACAGTAAGTGGTTTTATATATAACCTCATACTTTGAAGATGAGAAGATCATTTGGTTTAGGGAATCCTACTCAGAAGTGAGCCCCATGTTCCCGTTGTTTGGGCCACCTTCTCAGGAGTAATCCCCAAGTCTCAAGTCCCCTTTACCTGGACCTCCATCTCAGGAGTAATCCCCAGTCATAATTTCCATTATCATTGGCCCTCCTTCTCAGGAGTAAGCCCCAAGTTATAAGTTCCCATTAACATGGCCTCCTTCTCAGGAGTAATCCCCATTTATAATTTCCATTAACCTGGGCCTCCTTCTCAGGAGTAAGACCCAGTCATAGTTTCCTTAAACATTGGGCATCCTTGTTAGGATTATTCCCCAATCTTAATTTCTTTTGATTTGGGCCTCCTTCTCAGGAATAAACCCCAATCATAATTCCCTTTTTATTTTGGGTCACTTTCTCAAGAGTAATCCTCATGTTAAAACTCCAAATCTCCATAAAGTATAAATATCTTTATGGACCCTGCTTCTTGGTTTCTTTCCTGAAGTAAGTCTTGGTCTTCATCTACTTGGGCAGTCATACATACGTAAGCCCCACAACATTTCTCATCACTGGTTCTTTCATGGAACCATCGTCAAGTTCACTGATACGTATTTTTCTCAAACCGAGCACAACTCATGTGTGTTTAGAGTGTAAAAGTAATCATGGCATCTCCTTTTGATCCATGCATAAACCCCATATTTTGTTACCCGGACTACGTGAACTTTGATCTCTGACTTAAAAGTAGAGTACATAGGATGCCTTTATAAGGTTTAAGCCCATATTTCATTAATTATTTTCCATTCCATATGACGTTAAACTATATCCTTCTTATCAAACTAGGTGGGTTCTGATTCCTTTTTAAACAAGGATACGTAGGTAGCCCATCTGCGGATACGATCCCAACTCTGAAATAATCCCGATCTTTCTGAATGACAATAAACTTCAAGTGCCTTACTGAGGGGATTTAAAACCTGTAAGGTTAACATAATGACAAAGAGAATTTTATATAATGTATTGCATGATACAATTGACTAAGAATCTCTAATACATATGGATGATTCTCCATCGATGAAGAACCTCAAATAAATATAAATGATTCTCTAAATCCCATACAAATCAATCATTGATTGATAAATCTAAAAGAAAACCCATTTTCATATTTAATGAATTAATAAGGATTCTTGAAAATATCATAAATCTATGAGAGTGTCCCGGAGTAGGAAATAATTCCCCCCAAAAATGTGTGATGAGCCTGACATCCCATCCTCTTGACCAATGAAAATTCTTAAGCCTCATCAGTCTTCAATAAATGAGCACCGAGCTTTGCAAAGTAGGTTCAAATGGATATAGAATCACTGGATGTTTCTAGTTCTTCAAATAAACCCATTACAAACCAATTGGAAAGATTGAACCTTAAAGAAACAAGGTCATCCCCGTTTCCAGAAGAAACAAAAAATGGTGAACCCGACATGAATCCTTAACCAAGTTAAATGATGTTTTACATATTTTTTAGGCCCCAATTGAACTCAATATGAAGTCCAACAAAGCAATGAATAACATATGTGCTCATCCAAAAGATGTAGTCTGGACAAATTTATCTTGATTATGTCTGCTATAATTAACATGCACTCTTTTCAAAGATCTCTCTGCAACACAACATGGATTCATTAAAATTCACACATGTGAATGCCTCGGCTACTAATCCTACTAGATCCTCATCCTCTATGAAGATGACATGACCTACTCAGCGTCTTCAACACTGGGTCTCAAATTCATTGGTGAGGGAATAACATCAACATGGTACCATCCCAACTATGGAGGCTGCTCGACAAGCCCTCCAAGTTAACAACTCACCCTGGTTGTCTGGACAGTGACGACCAGTGGTCCAGAAGCAGGTGGTGCCAACCACTGTTTCCAAGAATTTTGGGTCATTATCCCAGGAATGCAACAACCAGTCCCACCCATATAATAGGGAGTTGAATTAATAGGTCACTTATGGTCTCAGTTCAAGAAGACAAGAGCCCTAAATGAGGACTCCCACCAACAATTGGCGCATGAATCGTGCAGTAGTGCACCCTCAACATGATGAGGGTATCACCTCTTGGTTTTCGGATCAGGTTACTCATACCCGAGCATGCAAGACAACCCATCAAAGATAAAATTCAGCTAACAGGGAGTAGGTTCTTAACTTTTCCCTCTTCGTAGAATTCCATTAATCTAACTTGATGGAAAACAAAGAGCGGGCATATACACACGTCTGTCCTGCTTTCACTACCCTGAAGACTCATCTAGTAGTAACACACTAATCACGCCAGGCTATTCTGGTGGAGTACTATAGGCTGGCACGTACAACTATTTATAATTAATCAGTCAGTCAACAGGCTCGTCTGACTAAATCCAAAGAAGCTCGTCAATCAAATGTGGTGACCACCTGTAAACTGGCACATACACCTTCTTACACTAATCAACAATTCTAGCTATGTCACTGGAAGTATTGAAGGATGTTCATCAATCATATTCAGTGGAGAACAATCAGCAGTCACATACACCTTTGATTCATAAAGATATCAAATATTCTTGTTTTCTAGCACTCATATATGTCAATTGGAAAGCTCAAATGACAAATAGGAGGAAGACAAAACTTTCTTCTCCCACACATGAGTACTACCAAAATTTACTAACATGAAAAGGAGGACAGGAGTCGGAACACACACCTACTACAAACACAGAATGAACATATATTCATGTTCTAGTAGTTGGAGTCACCAAGCACATTCTAAAAATGGTGAATGAGAAGAAGTAGATCTCCTCCCATATTCTGGATACCTATTAGAATATTATAATAACATTAGTCACATCAGAGGGAAAGAAACATAAATCTATCCCTATCGGTGGAGTGGATAAAAAACATGTCACCACATAGCAGATACACACCTCTGTTCCAGTCCAGGAGGGTTTTGGGGCATACTCCCCCCATATCATACAGACAATCAAGTCAGGCACATACACTTGATTTAAATGGAGATAATCATCCTAACCTGACCATTTCTCCTAATAAAGCACATAAACAGATCTATAACACCCACTTTTTTTCAAAAAGTGGTTTCCAAAGTGAGTAAGAAGGCGTCCCAAAAAAAGACTCATCCAACACAGTTGAAAAATCATGAGACAATCTACAATAAGGCTTTGCTCCATGCAGGAGTTCTTGAAGCCCTCAGACAATTGTCTGTTGCAACTCAAGATTATAGTCTCTCATTTTTAGATTCTAGAAGTAACAACAAAAATTATGAAGTTCTTCATCAGATACATCTTTATGAAGGGTTTCTTGATGAAAATTTGGGCAATCTTGAAGTATTATCTTCAGATGAGAGCCACGATAACCCTCTGGGTGGCCAGAAGACCATGACAGAAGAGGTTGAATCTTTTTATGTAACCCACCATGGTGGTCCTCCCCATGATGATGAATTTATCTTCAAAAGTCCTCTCTGTTGTACTAATCCTCATGGAATGGAATATTCGATATTGGAAAATGTAGTAATGATAAACCCCTTTTATCTTGAGGCAATTGCAAATGTGAATCCCATCATGTATGATACCATACCACTAGAAGGTGAAATACTTTCTCAATCAGAAGATATCTTAGGGTGTTGGTCATTCTCCGAAACACCCATGGGTCATTCATATTCTAATTTGACAAATGAATTCTCTACTAATCTTTTTGAATCTGATAAAGAAACAAAGAAGCACCAGCATTGGTCCAAACAGGTAGAAGAATCTTCATTAAATGACAAAGTGGAAGTTCTGAATATGAGAAAACAACTGGCGAAAGCTGAAATACCAGTCATGTTTTGGTCTTTGGTAGACTCTCAGTATGATATTCCAGAAATGTGGATAAAAGATTATATTCATGATATTTGTCTCAACATATAGATTACTCTTTGTCCCTTAAAAGAGAAAATATTTTCTTATGACGAATATCAAAACCATGTTAAGAGACTAGAAGGGTTGAAATGCCAAATTGACTTGGCATCTCTCTTAGTTTCCTGACATCCGAAGGTTGTAAAGCACTAGAGAGCCCTGTAGCGTTTATTCCATGGTGCGTTGAAACGGTTGCGCCTGTTAATTACCAATGCCCTATCTGGTATTCATTTCAGGGGATGGGGTGTTCATGGAGCATTGAATTTCACTGTGCTCTCTAGTCAAAAAATTCCCACCAAATGTTGTATCATGTAATGTTATTGTCCATGTATGGCCACATCTAACTGGTATTATGTGTAATCAAAGGCTATATCAATAACATGAATCAACTATTTCTTCCCAAAGTCAAACATATAAAGAAGAATTTGTTGAATTACTCTTGCATCAACCAAATAAGAATATCAAACATGCTTCTCGTTTAGAGCATGCACATTATCCGATGAAAGAAGTGTCATAAATAATCAAATAGTCATCTGAGCCGGGTGAATTGAGTGGATGAAGGATGATGCATCTGGAAAATTTCCAGAGTAAAGTCTGCAAAATCATGATATATTTTAAGAAACATTCATATGTAGTAGCTCAAGATCCACCTCAGCTTTCTAGACTGGTGACTCTCTTAATACGAACCTCGGGATCAACAGACAGGATTCGAGGAGTTGAACAGGAAAAATCAGAACAGCCCTAGTCCATCAGACTGGGGAAATTTTCAAATTCTCAATCTCTTCCTCAGTGAATGTCATTCTTCCCTTTATTAGGGAATAAGCCACAAGAGGAACACAGAGCCGAATTATCAAGATATTCCCTCCAAATTACGGTTCTTCAAGAGGTTCCTGAATGATAAACCAAATAAAAGGCATTGTCTCATAAAGGACGTGGAAGAAGGAAGTATCGTATAAGTGCTAATATATGGGAAACAATTTGTTATGCATCAATAAATTTCATCAATGGCATTGTCATTAATCCCCTAGAACATGAGTCTCACTCAGATGAATGAAATGAAGAAGTTCCTATTCAAGAATTTGTACACACTGAAATGAATGAAGGAGGTGTGTGTACCAGAATACAGAGGGTTCCCCAGGGAAAAGACATTCCTTCGGGTAATTCCCTTCCATACTCCAGAAAGTCACATACCAAATAAAAGGTTAAATGTCAGGTCACATTTCTTCCTACCTCTGGAGAGGTCCAATCACTCTCATTATAGGAAAGCTTCGCACAATAAGAAGAAGAAATAAAGGAGTTATAGAGGTTAAATTCAGAAATACTTCAAGGTAGTCTTCCTCATAATCATGTTGGAGTTAATCAATCAACGTAATTTCTTGTAGCCACTAGGATGGATAGAAAAATCCCCCTTTACATGTACACCCCCACAGGTCCAATCACATGGTTCATACGCGACAGCGTTCGGAAATACTACCATTAGTGGCAGTACCTATCTCCACACCCATCCAAACTCTAGTTCTTGCACATACTCGTGTCCAAGATCAACCAGATATTTCTCCAAAATTAATGACAACCATTGAGTCATTAATAGCTTGGTTGGAATCTACAGAAGGAAAACGTGCACAAGTTCAACCAGAAAAGAGAGCTTACCCGGAATGGGTGGATGCAATTCCTCCCTGATCAAATTTTGTGAATACAACATTCCCAATTTATAATGGTTCGGGAGATCCAAAACAAAACATGAAACATTTTTTTCTCATTGTGATCCTATGATATGAATTTCTCAAAAACAAGAATCATTTAAGATTAGGTTTTTTTGTGAAATCATTACAAGGACATGCATTTTTCTGGTATACAAGTTTGCAATCTCAGTCAATTACTCGGTGGGAAGATCTCTGTCAAATATTTCCCCTACGATTTAGGTCAACATTTCCAAAGACAATAGTTTTTGAACTTACCAATTGTAAACAAAGGGATAATGAAAGTGTTTCAGATTTCATTTCTTTCTAGAAGGTATTAACATATTAATTAAATTTAGCACTCCCTCAAAAATAATTGCATCCAAATCTCTGTGGAAAATTTGTGTGATGAATTATGCACACCGTTGATCCCTATGAAATACACAAGATGGTTTTGAGACCTTAATGCAGTCACTCAGAAGATAGAATACTCCATTATAAATACTAAGTCTAAAACTATTGTAATTCCATTAGTTCCAGGAAGCAGAATAGGGAAAGCAGAGACTGTTATAGTTAAACTTAACCCGGCACCTGTACCTGATTCCACTTCAAAACCATGATCATATCGAAGGGATCCACCTCCTGAGCATCAACAAAAATGACCACATTATAAAGATGATCAAAAATATCAATGTACAAAATAGTTTTAATATTTAACGAAAAACTTTTATTCTTTATAGAATGAACAAGTTCCTTGTTAATTGATCTCAGCTCTTGAAAACATTCTGGTTTAGTTGCCAAGGCCCAAAATGTCGAAAAAGGAAGGAGATGAAGACCTCCCCAACTATTTCCCATTTCATCAGATGTTGGTCCATCCCATTCAGGAGTGTTTTGTCTTCAACGACCTCCTGTATATGATGGTGGACTCTAGACAAGTAAAACTGAATGGTTCTTTAGACCAGGTATCATGTGTTACTGGTACTGATATAGAGGAAGAATTAGAGTGTCTTGATGTAAAAAGTAAAAATAAATAGATGTATGAAGATTGGATGGTCAAGAAAATGATCATCCAAGCGCATGCCATTTTACGAACACAATTGAATCAACCTATTGTGTCTTATTCTATGTCTTCCACAACAAATACCCCTTCATTAGAAGGAAAATACTCAAAGAAGTAGCGTAATTTGAAGAAAGAATAGCAGTCAGAATAAGATGATCTCGTATCAATGCCTATGTTTTCTTTGACTATGGAATATTTTATGTAATCTGCTTTAAAATCACGGGCACCGCCCCCTCAAATGGCATGGTCTGAATTTGTTCATCAGGAAGAATCTTCATCAGATGAATAATTGATCTTTGTTTCTGTTAATATGATTCATTTAATGGATCCCAATGCAAATAAATATTTCGATTAGGATGAGACTAAGTTCCTTGTATTCAATAGAGTAATTAGAGGAATAGATAGAGGTCTAGGATATCAGGGAGGATGTCGATATTCTAGAAGCCACTATTTCAATCTTACCCCTGCTAGAACTGTATGAGCGGTAGAAACCTGTGGAAAATCCCTTCAGTGGGCTCAACAGGAACAAGAAAGTTCTTCCAGACATGGAAGATTGGTTCCTGACAGAGTTATTTTGGAAGACAGGTCATAGGCCACCCATTATTCCACTCTGAAAATATATAGACCCAGTCATTCCAATCTACCAAATCCATGAGTGTTTCCAATACCTGCGCTGATACAGTATGCATCTACTTCCAAAGAATCAACGTACAAGGAACCGGAAAAACCACATTTTCTTGATTGGAAACGCTGACATTTGGAGTAGATACATGATGTCCTGAAACATTTTTCCAATGTACTGACCATGTTATCAATTTTGGATTCCCTGAATCTATCAAAGGATCTTTGGGAGGTTCTTATTGAGGTTTTTTCAAGTCATCAAGATTTCAAAACTGAAATTGTTGTGGTAAAAGTCTACCATATAGTGAATGATCCTGTAGAATTCCATGTATTGATATATTTTATAGATGAAGATGAAGATGATAGTGTACATTGACATATCAGTCCTTTGTATCTATCTGGAAAATTCAATGATATATACATCCAATTAGCGTTCATTTATAATGGCCCAGGAGTAAATCTCTTTCCTATTCGTACACTTCATCGATTCAGCCTCACCAAATATGATTATCACCATCTACATTGATGTTTCAAGGATATGATAAGAATGAACATGAACTTCTGGGAGTGATTACACTCAGAATTTAGTTTGGAGACCTTGTGTCTAATTCAGATTTCATGGTTGTTCACCCGGACAGAGTGTTCAACATTTTTCATGGAAGACCATGCCCACATCAACATGCATCTGTACCTTCATCATACCATAAATGTCTCAAATATATTTTCAATGGTCAAATTGGGACATTTTATGGTGACAAGGCCCCATTAAAAACTTGTGTATCTCAATACATTGAGGCAGAATTTTATCACATGGAGGGAAAGAAAAAATCCATGGTAAAGAATGTCACCAAAACTAATGCACCAAATGGTTTGGAAAAGATTCCATTAAACCCATTCATATATGTGAGTGTATATTTTTTGTTTCCTATCAGTCATATTGATAGGATAGACCTAAATCAAAACACCCATATGTAAACCTTCACAATGTCTGTTACGGCAATGATGCCAAATATGAAGGGAAAAATTGTTGATTCACTAAGAAATGATGAAATCTTAGATGGAGATGTATTCATTTCACCCACTGAAATCTAGAAATTCTATACATCATCAACCAAATCCAAAGAAGTTATAGCGATTCCACAGGAAAAAAATGATGTTGATTCTCAATCCATCATCTCCTCTCTATCACCCCAGGAAGACCCTTCATCATCAATAGGGTCAGAAATGGAAGCCTCTTTTCCAAGATGTTCAAATTTTAACTTCTCCCTTAATGATGGAAATTCTGCTTCTTCATCTACTATGCAAGTAGAAACCGAAGAAGTAACACATATTGAAGAAGAAGAGGAAGATATTAGGGATGATCCTCCTACATTTGAAGAGGGTATCTCTGACACTATGGATGAACTTATAGAAATAAATCTGGGTAAAAAAAATCCCCGTCCCACATTATTTCGTGCATCCATGACTCTTGAAGAATAAGAAATTTATACTTCATTTATAAAGAAAAATTGAGATGTATTTTCTTATAATTATACAGAAATTCTAGGTCTTGATCCCAATGTTGCTACTCATCATTTGGGTTTTCCATAAGAACATCGGGGATTCAAACAAGAAGCAAGAGCACACCCAACTTATGCTTCTAAAATTGAAGCTGAAGTTGATAAGATTATCAAGTATAACTTTGTCATAGAAGTTCAATATCCCAAATGGATGGCTAATATTGTCCTTGTGTAAAATAATAATGGACAAATTATAATTTTCATTGACTTCATATATCTTAATCGGCATTTTCCCAAGGTTGATTTTCCAGTTCCGATCACAGAACTATAATTGATTCTACAGTAGGCTACGATGCTCTTTTCTTCATGGATAGCTACCCTGGGTACAATCAAATATGAATGGACCAAGAAGATGAAGATTCTACATCCTTCAAAGCTCCTCATGGTGTGTTTTTCTATCAGGTAATGCCCTTTGTCATGAAGAATGCAGGTGAAACGTATCAATATGCCATGCACCATATCTTCAAACCTTTTATAGAAATTTGTTGAATGTTATGTTGATGATTTATTGGTTAAATCCAGACAATGTTCGGATCATTTGGCCGATCTAGAAATCATATTTAACTAACTTTGACAACACAATTTGAAGATGAACCCCTTGAAATGTTCTTTTAGGGTAACCATAGGAATGTTTCTCGTCTTTGTTGTACCCCATCGTGTTACGAAGTGGACCCTGAGAAGACAAAGTCAATCCTTGATATATCCCCTCCTAGAAATCAGAACGAATTATGAGGAATTCAAGGAAACTTGGCCTATATTAGTCATTTCATTTCCAATGTTGTAGGAAATTGCATACCCTTCACTAGATTAATGAAGAAGGGAGTAACCTACCAGTGTACTGAAGTATGTCTAGAAGCATTCGATATCCTCAATAAATATCTCTTGAGTCCACTAGTATTAATTCCACACGTTGAAGGAATATCACTTATTCTCTATGTGACATCATTAGAAAGATCATTGGGTGCCTTCCTTGCCCAAAATAATGATTCTTGGAATGAAAACAGCCTTTAGTATCTCAGTTGGACTATTCCAGAGGCTGAAACATGATATTCAGGCATTGAAAATTTCTTCATAGTTTTAATCATTGCAGTTTAGAAATTGAGATACTACCTAAAACATCATTTGGTCCAATTACAATCTCGCAATAACCCACTCACATTTATCCTCAGTCATCCAATGCATACAGGACGTTTGGCAAGGTGGGATGTTATTTTGCAGAATTTTAATATCCAAAATTTGTCTCAAAAAGAAATAAAAGGCCATGCTCTGGCCAATTTCCATGCTAAACACCCATTTGTGGAAGATAAATCATTAAATATTTAACTTCCTGATGAGGAAGTCTTTTCTATTTTAGATAATCTCCAAACATGGGAAATTTACTTTTATGGTTTGTCTAGAAGTCCAATAGGGAAGATAATGGATGACCCTAAATTCAACAAAGCTGGGTTAGGAATCATGCTCATTTCTCCAGAAAAGGCAGTGCTACCCTATTCCTTCTTATTTATGGAAGTTGGTATAAACAATGAAGTATAATATCAAGCTCTCATCATAGTCTTGGAATTGGTGCTTTAGGAACATGTTAATCACATAAAGGTAAAAGGTGATTTTTATTTGGTAATCAAATGAATTAATGGGGATTATTCCATCAGAAAGGAAGAGTTAATCAATTTTTGTGATTATGTCAGAGAGTTAATAGTGGAATTTCCTTCAGAACCGACATTTTCTTATGTCCCGCGATCACAAAATGCCCTAGCTGATGCCCTAGCTAATGTAGCCACAACCCTGGAAGATCCAAACTGAGATGAAACAATAATCATTATTTCCCACCGTTGTGTAGTTTCATCTTTTTATCAAATCAGAATAGAGGAAATCAATGAAATCAATCCCATTTCTGAACCATATGGTCATACTACATGATGGATGACTCCTATCAGGGAATACCTTAAAAATAGAACACTCCCACCTGATAGAGTCGTGAAAGAACAATTTCGGTGACGTGTGGTCAATTTTACACTTTATGCACGCACAAATCACCAAAAAATTATATACAAGAGAGGTTTTGATAGAATTAACATCAGATGTATTGATGGTGAAGAGACAATGGCTATCATGAATGAAGTAAATGCAGGAGTTTGTGGTGCCCACCAGTCTGGACATAAACACTCTGTTCAAATCCGAAGTCTTGGATACTTTTGGCCTTCAATCATGCAAGATTGTGTTGATTTTAATAAAATGTGTCATTCATGGAAAACACGTTCCAACATAATTCATCAACTCCGAAGTTTCATCATATGGATAAATACTCATGGAAATTTTATACATGGGGAATGGATGTAGTATGACCTTATCCTCTGGCTAGAGCTAAGAAGTTTAAGTAAATTCTTACTACTATTGAATTCTTTTCGAAATGGGTAGAGCCAATTCCTCTCAATGAAGTCGGTACTAAAATTATTGTCTACTTTGTCAAGTCTAACATCATTACCATATTTGGTGTTACTCATTCCATATTGATGGATAATGGAACAAACTTTTGTTCACCTGATGTATGAAAATTGTACCAAGAATACAATATCAGTTCTGACCATTCATCTCGGTATCATGCAGCGGCCAATGGTCAAGTAGAGGCTTTCAATAAATCTCTTTCAAACATATTTAAAAATATGGTGGATAAAGATAAGAATTCATGGCCTGATAAACTTTTTCATTCTCTATGGGCTTATTGGACTACAACCCACTCTTCTACCCGATCTACTCCATATTCATTGTTATGGTACAAAATTTGTATTGTCTATTGATGTATAATTACCCTCTCTTAGATTCGCCATTTGTGATCTATTATCTATAGATGAACAATCTCAAAAGTGATTTGATAAATTTGAATGACTAGATAAAAAAAGATTTTGCACACTGTACCATTTAGAATTCTATGAGAATCGAATAGCATGATCTTTCAATAAAAAAGTTCCTCTTCATTCATTCATTCATGGATAATTGGTATTGGTCCTCATAACCCCAATGATACTGGGAAGGAAGCCTCCAATGCTTGATCCAAAGTGGGAAGGACTATACTCAATACATTGGTTCTACCCCCAGGGAGGTTACTCTATAATCTTAATGGATGGAGAACTCATTACAACTCTAACCAATGTAATATTCATGGAGAAGTATTTTGTGTAACAAAAATACACTTCCCCATTGTCCTTGCAGCATGAAATTAAACCAGATAGCCCCTCTATCGTCCAACATTATGTTAAACTGTGTCCCCTTTTCATCCAACATGACATTAAATTTTGCATCGTCCGAGCTGTAAGACGTTAAACTACCAAGCACCCCATGTCTGTGACACATGACATTAAATTGTGATCGCCTCATGCACAATTGTCTTTTAAACTCTGTTACCATGTGTACCCGAGGAAGCTAACCATGCATAATCCCCACACCATCCTTCGTGATCGTATATTTCATGACATGATCGTTAGGTCCATTGCTGCTTCTTGTTTCTCACACAAAGCATGACTCACGTGAGCTTAGAGTAAGCTTCGACCATGACATCTTCTCTGGGATACTAATCACACATTAGTCCCAACATCACCTTCGGGTCGTTGTCCTCATGTACACCCTGATCATCAAATCCCTCTCAATTGAACTATGCGGACTTTGATCCTTGCCTCCTTGACGGGGTACGTTGGAAACCTCCTGATGTTCAAGCCAAAAACCTATTTATTCATTTGATTCACCTTCATCCCATATGATGTCGATCCGTGAAGCCCCTGTCAACCATCTTATTCATTAAAGATCACTTTTTTCCTAGGTGAAATTAAACTGTGTATGTCCCATCTTCCTAGCTATATGAAGTTAAACTAAACTGTTCCCCATTGTCCTTGCTGCAGAACATTAAATTTCATAGCACTAGTCCATGTATATGACCTTAAACTATATGCTATTTTTTCATGTATGAAAATAAACTACAACAATCCCTAATACCATCACTCAAAAAAATTATCAGTAACATGGTCTCCAACCATGTCATGTTTCAAGAACTATGTGCGGCTTGATTCTCATCCTTATGAGATACGTAGTGACACCCTGGTCTTTAATCTTAGGACAAGCCATAATTGCAATAAAGTCTTCTTTACCACTCATATGTACGAAAAAATTCTGTACAAAGGGTATTTCAAGAACATTTAGTTTGATTTTCATCCTCATGGGAGATGTACGAACACTAGAGCATTCCTCGAGTCCAGCCCCGAGCCATTGGGCCTAACCCCAAACTCCACCTTCAGTCCCATGACTGAAAATTCCCCTTGGAATCACATTTTGTGATATGGAACAACCCGTTATTTATTCATATCAGGTTTATAACAAATACATGATGTGTCTACCTCACTAGGGACCAAACTCTATGACCCTAATATAAGATCATCCATGATCTCATCCTGGATGATGTTAAACTGTATTTCAAAAACTATGTGTGTCTTGATTCTAATCTAAACGAGATACGTAGTGAAATCCTGAATTTCAATTTAGGACCCAGATGAAACATCATTCAAATAATATTCATGATCTCCACAACCATTTTCCTGAATTCTCATCCCAAAATATCTGATACCTGAGATTTCTTTTGCCTGACTATGCAGCACATTCCCTTAGGTGGCCATCAATAAGCTGTCTACATAACTGACCTGTCAGCCAAAAGATGCAACTATTTGACTATGCAGCTTATTCCCTAGTTGGCCCTACATAATTCAACTCCATAACAGGTTTGTCAAATAATTGTAACTTCATTACTAGGAGAAGCCACTATTGTCCCTATTGTTCTTAATGACGATATATTAGGACCTGCAAAAAACTGACATCCTTAACCTATTTGTTCCATATTATTTTTCATGATATAAAAGTAATATGTCGTATAATGAGTCTACATATAGTTTTAGTCATATGATTTAAAAACCACAGATATTTTTTTTTACGTTCGGGTCAGACCTTCATAGAAGTCACATTTCTCTAACACTTTGACAATTCTGATTGGAAATATCCTCTCCATATTCAAGTACCTTTTTCCATAAAGAAGAATCTATGATTTGGAAAATCTGAATCCCCATAAAACATTCTTCATATTTTTAGCAATATAATTTCAAATTTCTAAGAGTTCTTTTCCCGACTATGCAGCACTTGCCCTTAGGTGGCCTTCCATATGTTTTCTACATAACCGACCGGTCAGCCAAAAGATAGTACTATTTGACTATGCACCTTATGCCCTAGTTGGCCATGCATAATTCAGCCCCCATAATGGGTTAGTGATGTAGTAGGAACTTCATTATTAGAAAAAACATCCTCTAATTCATTTTATCTCTTTTCTCCTGTCATTCCTCAGATTCAAAATTTCTCAAGTCACAGTTTAGTATTTTCCCCCTCCATACTTGAACACGGTAATATGTTTCCAAAAAAATTATCAAAAAATGATACAATATCATCCATTTGGTAAAAGGTATTCAACCTTAAATATTATCCTTTTTATAGTCCAACATACATGTCTTTAAACTACCAATAACAAAAGACATGGAACTCGATAAATTGGGAAACTATAAAGTGTACTCTGAACAAAAATCGTCTCCCAGCTCACTAGACATACATTTTGTATGATTTAGGAAATATTGAGCAATTAAAGAGTGAAATGTTGTGGGTTATTTATATAACCCTCATAAAAATATACCTATGAAGGTATAGATGATTAAAGATGAATTATTTTTCATTGATGACCATGATTAGAAGAACATCCCCAGACTGGAGTCTCATCTCTTTTCTTTCAAAAATTATAGAAGACTTTCAACATGACTTCTCATCTGTTTCATAGCATCATGAGCTTCATCAGTAGCCACTTGAAGTTCATTTACTCGACTAGCATCACTCTCTTTAGCTCGACAAAGTTCTTCTTTGGCATCTTTGAGGGCTTTTATTCCACCCGCTTGGACTTCTTCCAACGAATTATGAATTTGGTCAAGCTTCCCAGTAAAAAAATCATTCTCTTGTCGAAGGTTAAACTGTTGGAAAATATTCTACTTGATCTTTTGAATTAGTTACATCATCTTTACAGCATGATCAGCCTCACCTCGGGACACTACAGCCTGAAATTAACTGGTGTTGATCAGCAATCTTGCCCTGATCAAGTATTGAAGGCACTGTTTCTCTTGCTCCCTCCTTCGAATGAATTACTTCAATACGACATGGATTTCGTGATATCTAAAGACACCAAGTCTGATCATGATGAACAGGGATGAAAGTATTGGAATTTTTGAAGCCATCTCTTCAAGAGGCACATTAGATATTATCTTCCATATATTTTTTCATGCCTTACGATGTGAGAATTGGAGTGCCTTATTCACCTATGGGTCTGATTCAGCATCGCTATCATAGGGAGGAACATAGTCTAGGATTAATGCACTTAAGTAAGTACCCTATTTTTCTCCTTCCCTAACAATTTTTGCTTCACCTTCTACTACTTCTTTGGATGAGGACGAGGCTTCACCTCCTTATCCAGAAATTGAAGTTGGCAGTCGTGTCTGGTCAATTGAAAGTATGGTTAGTTCCTAAGGACAGTAAAAGTTTTTTGATCTTCTTGTAGTTTAATTAAGCCAAAAATATCATCAACTTTTACCTAATAGATGATCCTCAAATTTTAAAGAGTCCTCATCATCTTTCCTAGCTTCAATAGGATTTTCAGGTTGGGTTTCAAGAGGGTCTTCCATGATAAGTTCCACCTGAGCAATTGTTGCTATAATAATAGGGTTGACATCAATTTCTACACCCCTTTCATGCATTATTGGATCAGAAGTTTTTTTATATGGAACTGTACATTTTTAACCAAACATGGTTATACATGTAATCATGAGAAGATTGAAATGAAAAATGATGAAACTCACGACCATTTGATTCTATAACTAGATCTCCAAAATTGTCTAAATCACATGGTAATTTAACATGTTCTAATATTTCTTCAATGGAAATTCCATGATTCACAATTTTATCCAATGATGTATCATATCCTTGGTTAGTCTCACTAGTGGGAGAACTCGGTGTGTCTTCTTTGTGACTTTCATCTCGCAATCTCTGACCCCGGATAGCTTCTTTACAGACAGTTGTGGGGTCAGCTGCGTTGGTTGACAAATATGCTAGTGCATGTGTTGAACCTAACACATCATAGAATGGAAGTCAATTGTTGTCTCATTTGAGGTTAAATGAATTATTGTTAAATTATTAGAAGGCTATTCTCTCCTGGAATTAGAAACAGGAGCAGTGATGGAAATAGACGCAGGCTCATCTGCTCTTAGTATTTCTTCAGGAACGACCATTTTAGCAGGAAATTGTGGATGTTCTCCAACACCCTCCATTGTACTCTTAGAATGGTAAGTCCTTTCCCTTAATGGGGAAACTGGAATATCCCTTGCAATACCGAAAAGTTTGAGATCATTTTCATATGTTAAAATTCATGACTACCAAAAAGACTAACCACTACTGATAAAGTGTTTGACTGTGGTCTTCTTTCTTCAATGCTTTTTCTTCTTGGACTTTTTGGGTGGACTGGTGTAATAATATCCAAAAATAGGTATTAGAGAGAATAATTCCCATTCTAACTCTTCCTCCAGGGCTTGCTGGCCTGGAGATACTTCGCCTACATCACGAGGAGATTCAGTGGCTCCACGAGCGGTGCCACCCAGGCTATACCACGTCGAAAGAATTTCAGTGGTTCTTTCTATCACAAGATTCATGACGATGAAGATTATTTCCTTGAATAATAACGCTTTTACTAAATTCAAATTTCAAAGAAAATATAAATATGAGAAAATTGAAAAATTACACCTTCAGGAGACACAAAATCACACCACTCTTCGACTAATAAAGGACCAATCCCATCTGTGGTACCATAGTAAATCATTTCCATCACCCGCTTGGTGACAAGAACCGACTTATTAGTGGAATGTATGAGCGGTTCCAACTTATTGATGCAATCCCTCACTTCATTGGGGTTGTCCTCAAAATGGATGTTAGAGGAAACCCGGAGATTCCCCACTCCAGGGATATTAAGACATTCGCATAATTCCATCCAGGCAGTTTCAGCATCACAATATAAACAACGCCATTTCCAGAAATCCTCTGGTCATAAATATTCAGAATGTGCACCAGTAGTCCGGGTGGAGGGTCCTATATTATGGGACTTCAACTTCTTCCCAGCTCCTGCAATCACAGATAAAAGATAAGAAAATTAAACTTGTCGCCATTTAAAATAATGGTGACTAAACTTCCTCAATGGTATAACTCAACATGAGTTGAAGGAGTATGTCCATTGACTATAGGAGAAGGATTATAACTGGTATGAAGCCACTTTGATACAATTCGTGCCTCGTCATACCCATCCTGGGAATCCGGTGAATCAGCCCGGGGTGAGGAACCCAGTGAATCAGCTCTGGGTGAGGAAGTGTCGCCTTCAAAATGAAAATACTTTTTCCTAACAGTTCTTTTCTTTATTCCCACCAGGGGGACCAGATTATTCAATACCACTTCATGGTATGATGCTAACCAGTTCTCTACATACCATGTAGTCAATCGACTAGCCGCTCCAACATGTGGTAGATCAAATAATTCCCCAGTATTCTCCATAGACATCGACAACTATAGTTGACGAACAACCATCGGATGCTTCTCTAACCTATCATGCACTGGAGGGGATATTGTAATTTTCTACAGAAATTTGAATTGACGTGAGAATCTGTATGGAGCATAGGCCTCACATATAATTTCACCTTCAATCCCCGTGGCCAGTGTGCCATCTCTACTTTCCAGCATGTATGCCCTTAACTCTAGGCTAGCTGTTCCATCATCAACAAAATGCCCAGTTGGTATATTTCTATAAGGAAGGAAATAAAACACTTTGAACATGCCCATCCTTATCTTGATATCATAATCAGTGAGGGATAAGAGAGAAATTATAGAAAAGGCATGAATAGAAGGCCGAAAAGAACTTCCAGGAATATGTACCCCACTTTTTATAGCATATGTCCTGATGTGAGTGGCGATCCATCCCCATAAAACATGGAAAGGTCCCACTATTCTTAGAGGAGAATTACCTAGGTAAACATGAAGTAAGCTCTATGAATATTTTCCAAAACTGGGGTGGCCAACCCAACCATCCTCCTTTACGCCATCTTGTCTATAATGACAACGTTCCCCACCCCCACTCCTCCTTTAAAATCCTGAATTGGTAAAAGATAAACACTAATACACAAGGCCAAAAAGCCTTCTAGATGGGTCTTCACTGGAATTTTCTACTTCACTTCATACCCACACCTATCAAGCTCTCCTACTTCCAGAATTGGCCAAAATGTTCCTGGAGCACCCCTCTTTTTTGCTCTAAGGAAACCAGTAGGATGAGTGCAAGAAGGTCCCTCCTCTTTATTCTTAATAAGAAACATATCCATCCAATCCCCTGGATGAATATCTTTTTTGGAGTGGGTTTTCGTGGTTTTGGTATTCTTAAGCTTGTGGAAAATTTTAATTAACTCTTGAGCCAAAGCTGGAGTCTTCTCCGAATCATTCTAGGTCTCCTTGGGGGGATGAATTCATCATACATATCTCCCAAAATTGGTGCCCCTAAAATCTTGTAGACACCCCAAAAACTAATTCCTACTTTTCTATGAGTCAGATGGAAGGGGTTTGTTTCTAGCATCCAACAGCTGATTAACTCTAGAACAAAATTGTCATTCCTATAAACATATGTCTGCCCAGCCTAATCGACTTCATATATTGCAGCTCCTTTCATATCATCGACAAAATATGCACTGGTTTTTTATACCCAATATTCCCTCATCCACGTCGGCTTCACAGCTCCTCCAGGACGGAAATCCCAACTCCTTTTCCATCCCTTATATTTTTTCATCTGAGAATTTCATAAAATAGTGGGATATCAATGCGGTTGTAGATCAGGCTTGTGTGGGTTCAGATCTGCAGCACATGGTCTATGATGTGTTATGAATTCCATCTCTACTGTTCCATCAGTATAAAATTATCTTTCAACTGAGACATTTTCCAAAGAGAAATTGGTGTAAGTCTGAAACCATGCATGAGGAATCTAATTATTTTCCTTTGGAATGTTAACTCCTTGAAGATTACCATGGCCATATAAAGGAAACTAGATACTCTGTGGGAAATTGGCATGATATTTCTCTAAGTACATAGACAAATCTGGGAGAGTGATGTCTTAGATATCATAATAGTCATGGCCGACGATGTTCATCATATCATCTTTTCTCTTGCTGGAAAACTCATCAGCTGATCCAATTCTTTAGGGAGCCATTGAATCTGCACAAATATCAAAATGATGAACCTTAAGTATGTTTTTTGTGATATATTGATTAAGGAAATCAAAAAAATGGCAAAGGCATTAAGGTGCGCAAGTCTCAAACATGGCGTAAGAGTCAAAAGTCTCACGCAAGTATTTTCACACTATTCATGGAGTGAAAGTCAAATACCTTTTTCAAAATCACGACAAAAATAAAATAATAGAGATTCACCATAATAACAGAAGCTCCTCCACGAATAGATCCCAAGCGCTGGAAGCCGAGTGAGTTTACACAAGAGTGAGCCTATATATATTGGCAATATAGGCCACCTACGCACCATTCTTTCATGCCCCAGTATCTGTGTGCCATTCCTACATGCCCCATCATTTTAATTCTGAACATGTGTGCCACAGACCCTTGATTATCCAGATTTACCTTAGAGCCATATCCCCTTTTCTTTTTCGGATCTAACTCTGAGGGTGGGATTTTGTTGACTATCCTTTTAGTCACAATTTCCAATGAATGGCAAAGGGGAATACCTTAAGCACAAATACGTCTACACAAGTTTCTTGCACTTTGCGCAAGTCACATGCATGCCACCAATGGTTCGCACAAATCACTTGTGCACCCTATTCTTTTTTTCACCCAAGGTTCTCAGTGGCCAATAAATATCCCTTGTGGACCACCCATTTCGAGGAAATTTTATCCAAAACTCAGATTCATGCTCTGGTCACCCAAGTCTTCAACTCAACTCTTTCGAATTCTTCTAGGGTTTCTTTTTACCTAGAATGGAACACTTAAAAGAGTAGGATAAGGCCTAAGTGTTTAGAATTTATCAAAAATTTCACGCCTAAGTGTCCAGACCTTCTTAAAAGTGGATGCACTTGTGCGCCACACTACCCTACCAATGAAAGTTTCATGCCTTTCTTTTGGAAACATATTAGGATAATACTAAAGGATAGAGTTATGTGTATCCCAAGTATTACCCTATAGATTCTTCATCCCCCAGGTGAACCCAGGCCTCTTAAGTATACTTGCGCATCCATGACATGTGCACCAAATGATTTTCACGACCATACTTGCATTCCTATTTCATTTGTGTGCCTCTCTATTGTTCACCTATCCTCTTAAAGATGTTTTCTCTCAAACACCATTTAAAAACCTTTTATGGAATGGTTCCTTTGATTGATTCCTTATCTAAAAGTAATTATTTTAGAACCTCTCCCAAAAACTCATGACTTACAATCTTTATGTCACCACTATTAGAGGTTTCATATATAACCTCATCCTTTAATGATGATAAGATATTTTTTTAGGGAATCCTCTTTAAGAGTAAGCCCCAATTTCCCTTGATTTGGGCCTCCTTCTCAGGAGTTATCCCTAGTCATAATTTATATTAACCTCGGCCACCTTCTTATGAGTAATACCCAATCATAATTTCCTTAAACATTGGGCATCCTCTTCAGGAGTAAGTCCCAATCTTAATTTTTTTTGATTTGGGCCTCCTTGTCAGGAATAAACCCCAATCATAAGTCCATTTTTATTTTGGTTATCCTTCTCATGAGTAATGCTAAAGATAAAACATCAAATCTCCATAAAGTACAAATAACATTATGGTCCCTGCACCTAGGATTATTTCCTGAAGTAAGTCCTGGTCTTCATCTACTTGGGCAATCATACATACGTAAGCCCCACATCATTTCCTATGACAACATCTTTCATGGCACCTTCGTCCAGTTTACTAATACCACTTGTTTATCACATAGAGCATGACTCACATGAGCTTACAGTGTAAAAGTAATCACGACATATATTTTTGAGCCATGCTTAAACCCCATATTTCTTTACCCGAACAATGTGAACATTGATCTCTTCCTTAAAAGTAGAGTATGTAAGAAGAATTTATAAGGCTTAATCCCATCATTAATTAATTATTTCCTATCCCATATTCTGTTAAACTATATCACTCTTACCTAACTATGTGGTTTCTGATTCCTTTTTAATAAAGGATACGTAGGTAGTCTATCTGCGGGTACAATCCCAACATTGAAATAACCTCTGTCTTTATGAATGATAATAAACTTCAAGTGCCCCACTGAGTGGATTTAAAACAATTATTGTTATCATAATGACCAGGAGAATTCTATATAATGTATTGAAGGATACCATTGACTAAGAATCACTAATACATATGAATGATTCTTCATCGATGAAGAACCTAAAATAGAGTTAAATGATTCTCTAAATCTCATACATATCAATCATTGATTTCTAAATCTAAAGGAAAATTCATTTTCATATTTTGTGAACTAATAAGGATTCATGAGCATAACATAAATCTATGAGAGAGTCCTGGAGCAGGTAATAATTCTCCCCAAAATGGTGTGATGATCCTAACCTCCCATCCTCTCGACCAATGAAAATTCTTAAGCCTCATCGGTCTACAACCTATGAGCACCTACCTTTTCAATGTAGGTCCAAATGGATATATAATCATTGGATGTTTTTTGGTTAGATGAATAAACCCTTTTGAAACCGATTGGAAATATTGATCCTTATAAAAACAAGGTCATCCCCAATTCCCGAAGAAACAAATGTCTGTAAGGGTAACCCGATATTTTTAAGGGTTTTGATGGGTAGTTCAGTATTCCTTAAGGGTAGATAAGTTATGTATGGGACGTTTCCATACTATGTAAAGGTTATATGAACATCCTATATTTTCATAATGGTATCCACTTATTCATGTATGTGTAAAATGAAAGATGACAGAGTGTAGCCCATATTTTTTAAATCCTACATAAGGGTAGATCGTGAGTTGTGTAAAGGTATATGTAGAGTTTTGTTAGTTGCATAATGGTAACTAAGGAGTTTTGTAAGGGTACCTTCTACTAAATAAATACAATTCCTTAACAACATAACGGTAACCATGAATTATGTTAGAGTAGTCTTATTCTATGTGAGGGTAGCTTTAGGTTCCTCTTGATCACATAAAGGTATGATAGTTTTATTACTCATTGAGTATGGAAATATCTAGTCTACATAAACAATGTTCAAACCACGTGTAAGGGTAAGTGTAATTTATCATGACCTATAAAAAGGTTAAGGAAAGTTTTTTTCCTAATTAATGGAAACCTGGTGCATAAGGGTGAAACACTTTCACCCTTATGCATTTAGTGGATCGTGTGTACGGGTAATAAAAAACTATTACAAAAATATAGTTCTCTTCATGAAAACTCTAGAAATATGTTCTCAATGATTTAAAATTAAAAAAATAAAGGTTTTTATTTTGTTAATAATTAAATCATTAATTTTAATAGAATTAAATGGATCAAAATTATTATTTATGTAAAATGAAAATTAAATTTTAAATAAAATATAGAACATTGAGGGTGTTCCTAAAATTTCAAATTAGGGATTCCATTATGTAATAAAGATCATTTTATTCTCCTTGAATGAGTCTCTCATTATTCCAGTCATGTTTGGATACTCCAAAACTCAGCTTTGAGTATCTATAAGCTATCATTAAATTCATCGGAGGATTTTCATGTGTTTTTAAATCATGGAAAAATACTTTTCTCTCATTTATCCATCAGGTGTACTGAAATTCCAATACAGCATCCATGTAGAGGATCATTTATCTCTATTATAGTTGTAACATTCTCGAGGGATTATTATTTTGTTTTCATATATGATAGTATAGTATTCATAGGTTTAATGGGGATAATTAATTAGTTATTAGAAAACAGTTGGTGAATGGGAGATATCACATATGACATAATTATCTTGAAGATATTTCCTCTCCCTTGTGTCAAATATTGTTGATTGTGAGTTTTCTTTTCTTATATAAATACGTTTCTACTTTATAATTTATAAAAATGGGATCACCTCATACGAAAATGTGAAATCCCATAAATAAGCTAATTGAACTAGATACGTGATAATAAGTAGTTTATATGTTAATTTATATAATCCAATGATTAGTAATGAATTTGGGTGTGGTTATCATATGAATAAGATTAATATCGTCTACATTTATTTAAAATTAAAATGTAGAAATTCATGTAGTGTTATAATTTTGTGATCTAAAAATTATATAACTGAAGTTTGACTAACGCTTCTTGATAAGCACAAAAAAAATTCATGAAAGAATTTTTTTACAAACCCCTTTCATATTAAATTGATTAATTTGATGGCCAGGGTAATATCTAGAATTATGGGTGTGTTTTTCTCCTTATGTTGATATAATGGTGGTGCTTTTGTGGTTATAATGGGTTATATGGATCATGAAATTGTTATGGAAATATTTGGGGTTTGAAATAATTATTGGTGAATATGATTATGTTGTTTAATTTTAATGTGGAAAGAAGATAATGGTTATTAAAATGGATTGTAAGTGGAATAGTTAACTTAAAACTATGAATTGATGTGTGGTGGTTTTAAGTATGGTGTGATTTTGATGTTAAATGGTTTCCATATGGGGATTTTGGAATGATTATTATGGGTTTTCTTGTGTTGTGTTTTTTGGTTATTTTCCCATTTCATATGGAATAATCTGTTAGTGATAACTGAATAATAGCTAATGAGTTGAATTTATAAAAATATATTTAATTAAAATGCGACGTATTATAAATGTTCTTGATGATTAATATAAAATGAAAGGGTTTGATATAATAATTTGGATGGAAATGGGTAAATATGGAAATTTTCATAACATTAAAATAACGGTAGAATGTGTCATGTGGTTTGTGGCATGCTATTGTGGATTGTTTTTACTAGAAGTGGTTTTGAATGCTGTAGGGGTTATGAGTAATTTGTTGCGGTGTTTTGAATACGTCAATGTTCTTTTTTTTAAAACCCATAGATTGGGATTATGTGTGTGGAAATTATATATTTTAATTAAATATTGACTTTTATAAACACCCCACCTATTTTTGAGAACCATATGTTGGAAGCCAAAATTTTTGGGGTGCGTTTTTTACAATATCCCAATATTGATGATGGATTACAATCTACCCCCAATTCCTCACTCTATGAACCTAGTGAGGTTCTTACACACAATAAATAATGGATTTATTATTATATTACACTCTTGGTGATTTTCCATGATATAATGATGAGGTTCATGGTAGGGATTATGAAATGTATGAGGATGGAACGATGATGATGTCCTTTATGTTTATGATACACTGCCATCATTATTGTGTCTTTGGTTGAGATGTGATTTGATGGCCCAGGTGTGTTTAGTCGTGATGTAATATGATGGCCCAAATTTCATTGAGTGAGTTTTTTTGTGATGGAGTAGGTGTCTTTAGGTGAGAAGTTATGTGACATAAAATGTGTCATCAAGAAATATTAAAAAAAAGCGTTGAGAGTTCCCAGATGTACATTACTGGGATTTGAGTGTGATACACCAATGAGTAGACATTTGAGGAACCCTTTTTTTGAAACGATTTCTTATATAACATAATTTTGGTATATTATCTAGTTATCATGAATTAATGTTGATGATGTGGGTTAGTTGACCTATATGGGCTTTGTTTTTTTCACTCCTTGATCTCTCGTGCATTTTTATTCTCTTTTCACATGTAAATGACAGACATTGGGTATTGTTGGATTTACCATTTTTTATGTAATGAGATTGTTTAGAGTTTGATACCCCATATATTGACCTAGAATTTATTACATTTAGTGTAATAACTTCCTTATATGTTAATATTATACCTTCATTGCTAGTCACCAACTCGGGGCCCACTATTAGTCGGACTAAGGAAATTATCACCTCTCATTATTAATTTTTGACGATGTAGTGGTACCTTTGGTGGGAGGGGTTGTAACACATCATAGGATTCACCTCATTTATAAATACCACAAGGAACATCTTAAGGATATATGTATTTACATGTGAGTTATAAAAAATAAGTAAATAACATTCATCAATTTTAGAATTCATCACATAGATGCATCTCCAATGCATTCCAAAATAATAAATGTTCATATTTCATTATATCCTATTTAAAATTAACTGAACATAAATATTTGAAAACTCTACTACCTATATGAAATATGACATAAATATTGGTATTATTAAACTATATCACCATATTTTTTAAATGATATACCACAAACTAGGTAATACTGAATTTTTTAGTTTTTATATGTCATACCATGACTCATCAAAATTATACATTATGATATAGATTATATAAGTCATATATATATTTCTTTATGTTACAAATCTAATAGTTATATCCCTTGAATTTATGGTACATTCACTCACAACTTTAATGGACCCATAATGCCACCCATCAATGAGTTTTCCACTTCAATCCACACATTTTTAGAAATAAGTATTATTTAATAATAATATATAATAAAAATTATACACTATTATAGACTTACATGATCAGATAATAATTCCAAAAATAATTCAAAACATTATTTTAGAATAACATATTCAAATCAACATACAATAAAATTCAAAATATGTTATAAACTATAAAATAATTTATTATACCATATTAACCTATTTATTAATAATAAATATATTGGAATTTTTTTTATTTATTGTTAATATTTCAGTTAATTTGACCATCCAACTATTCAAAATAGTATTATGACATAAAAGGATAGGAAATCAAAAATCGTGGCATGATATATAACTAGTTCCAACCAATAGACACAAGGTATAATTCATGGGACTGAATGATTAAGTACTGAATCAAAGAAATAAAAAATAATATGATAGAAACCCTTGACTACCCGGAGTAACATAGGATCACACAATAATTATTCCCACTATACATATTTATAGGTTACTTCCCAAGTCATGATTGGAATATCTCCAAACAGCTCTTAATTCCCACAATGGATAACCCTTGATTTGGGATATGATAATTGTAGAGACCCGAAGCTTGACGTACATTGACATTACATTACATTTTCGGAATACTTAGTACATAACAAAAACACACACACAAGGATCGTAATAGTTTAGTGTCTTTGGAAACTCGGAATGTAATCTTCTAATCGTGGTGAAAGATCTTCAATATCTCCCATAATGATCTTCCCCTTTTTTTAACTAAAACGTTTCTTTATATCCTGGGGAAAAGAAAACATAAAAGGGTGAGCTCAAATGCTCATTAAGGGTAAACAAAAGAAAAATCAATCACATCATATTCATAAGAACATAACTTTTGGAAATCTTAACCTTCAAAAGAGAGCATAATTTCATAACATGGGATAAATAATAGTAGTGAAATAAAATCCCAATAAGCATAACATAAAACATGAAACTTTGTGTCATACACACATAATCATAGAGAATCATTTCTTGTTAGTCATGACTCATTTCCAAGACTACCTTAGTGGAAAAAGTCCCTTTCTGAATCGAGTCACCCTCGTTTCAGTCCTGTTTCACTGAACCGGTATAACCTACCATTCCAGCCATGTCTATCACATGAGATATGAAATCTTTACCCAATGCATTGGAGGGAGATATAGGTCCCACCCATCTCATAATGATACCATTCTTATGTGTGCCACAAATTCATAAATCATACATCATTGCATAACCCATGTAATAAAAATGGGATTCTTAAACAACATGACATCATAAAACAATTCATATAAGATAAAGGAATTCATAAAAATATTTCCATCAAAACATAATCGAATCAATGTAATAATAGGGATAAAACAGAACCCTTTATTATCTTAGATGGAAAATAATTTTCGTAAAACACTTGAACTCCATTCTTGAGGAAAATATCCTTTCTGCTTCAAAAACACTTTTCCTTTCTTAAAATGTCATACAACTTTAAACTAAAAGAAGTTGATTAAAAATAAACTTGAAAACATGTAAAGGAATATTCTTGGAAATAATGTTTTAAAAATCCATTCATGCTGTATAAGTTAATAAAAACATTCTTCGTACTTTTGTTGGAAAAGTCAAAACTACCTCGTACGAAAAACGAAAAAAGATTCCTTTAATTTCTTTTACTAAAAACTCACCGAAGGGTAAAAATGTATTTAAAAAATTGTAGGTGGATGTAAATAATATTACATATTTATGAAACATGTATATGGATGATAAAATACACCCCAGTAAATACTTACGAATAAACAATCTCGGATAAAAATGAGATTGTGATATTTCCCTTACCTTAGGTCTGACTTGCTTTGTAAGTGTCCAAACCTCCTGTATAATGATTTAAATAATGTTATTTACTTATTCCAGAATCATATTCATTGTTATTATATCATATATGGTCCACTTATGACTTTATATTACCCGTTCTTTTGTAAATTCATGTTAATGTAGCGTTTTGGGTAAAATCGTCTCATTTGTCGTTCATGTTTTTAACTTGTAATTATTAATATGATTACTTAGATCATGATTACTTAATTCCAGAATATAAAACATGATTTTTATATATATATTCAGAATATACATATATAATAATTCAGTAAATGGAAATAAATACACCGTTCATGGAGACGGTAGTCCGTACGTACGCATGAACACTATTTTCATTTCCTTATTGAATTGAATGGAACTAAGTAGATGATATAAAAATAAATAATTCCAGTATAATTATTAGGTCATATATTTCATTAGTACTTATTATATATACTTTATAATCATTCATGAATGGTTAATCATTGAGAATGAATCTCATCGCGTTGTGGAGACGGTAGTCCGTACGTACGCACGAGCGATGATATCATTCCCATGGTCGTGGAATTGTGTTGAAGTGTATGTATACTATTTCAGTATCAATATCACTTTATAATAATCATATATAGATACTTATTACACAATTATACCCATCCTTGTAAGGTGATGGTGGAAAATAGGTTACACAACGGCATGGAGACGGTATTCCGTACGTACGCACGTGCGGTGATTTCATTTTTCCGTAGGATGGATAGAAGGTGAATTAGGGTTGTTTCATATATATAATAACATATCAGTATGTAATTAATACTGATGTTATTACTTTATAATGAAACAACTAAACAAGAAGATGTTGAAGAAGAAAGAAATTGAAAAGATCGGTAATGGATATTACCTCTTCTTTGGAACGCCTCTTTGAATCCTCCACTTAGGGAACTATGATTGGTCTTTGAATAAGACCAGGACCTCTAGGATTATTCTAGGGAAGGGGAGAGGAGAAAACGTCAGGGTTTGTCCGAGCTTGAGAGCTCAAATTGGTGTGAGGAGGAGGGGGAGGAGGTACCCTTTTATAAGGGAGGAGAGGGGCACCTTAGGAATATCTCGAAATATTATTTTATATTAAAGTCAAAATCGGTTTATAATGGTTCCAAAGGGTCTTATTTTGAAGCTAAAGTGGGGATGGGTCGAAATCCTATCATCCAATAGGATTTAGACAAGTTTAGGGTATTATTTTAACCTTATCAATTAGATTTAACTCTAAGTTAAATAATTTAACTTTTACCGTGTCTTTTTGTTTTCGTTCACTATATGGTTAATACACTTACTATAACATGCCAAACTAACCCCAAATTGTATATTATTAATACATATATCCTTATATAAGTCATTTGGAAGATCCTTAGATTTTTAGGAATAAAATAACAATTAATAATATAATATTTGATTTAAAAACTGTTTTGTGTCAATTTTGAAACTATTTGATATATGATTTTTGTGAAAGTCATAACAGAATTATATGTTCGAACCAAGTTGATTAAACCAACACTAATATATCATGGTAACCTAGAAAATTAGTGGAATTCATAAAAAGTCTTAAATTACATTTATTTTGGTATCAATTATGTCAATATTTCATTAATAAGATAATTACTGCATCATCTTTGTGTCATAAATAAATTAACTTATTTGATGTCTAAAAATTACAAATATAATACCATTATGTAGGAAATATTTTTATATTTCTAATGAATATTTACAATCGAATTTATCTTATGTATAACCCTATATTAAAATTTGTTTAGTAAATAAACTTTGATTTTAACTCTTTTAACTCTTCTTTGAATTAAATAATAATAAATGTCCTAATCTAATCCAAGTGGGCCTAAATGATAATATTTTACACTTAAGGTTGTTTTTGGTCGAGATACACTTGTCCAATAGGATTAGGACATGTGTTAGGGTAATATTGATATCATTTTTACCCTTAATTACCCTATTTACTTTTAACAGTGGTAAATAAAAGTAAAAAGTTACTATTCACCAAAAATTATTTTCATCTCATTGAACCACATTTTACTTACTGACATCAACTGTGTCTCTCGGATTTTTGAAATTCCATTCACAGAAGCGGTAAAATTAAGTTTTATGAAAAATTCAGTTTTTTTAACTACCACTTAGTAGTTTCACTATTCATCAAAAATTGATGTTTTTCAGAACAATTCCAAAATTTCATCCTAAGCTATATTTCATATTCCGAATTCAAAAATGAAGTCTATTTTACCAAATTCATAACATAGAAGTTGCATTAAATAATTTTATAATTAAATCCCGCTATTAAAACAAATATCATGTTTTTAAGAAACAATATCTATCAGAAGATTGACACTTGTTTATGTCTGGTTTAAATGTGAAATTACATCCAATGACCAACATTGTATTAAATTGTAAAAATATATTATAAATATACTTTAAAACCACTCAAATTAATAATTTATCACTATTAATTATTTTGATTAAAAAAAGTTGTTTTTAATTATAATTTAGTAACTTTCACTATTTATCAGAATATGAAAGTTATCCGAAAAGTACCAAAACTACACATTAGGCTAAATTCGATACTCCGAATCCAAAAATGAAGTCCATTTTGAGAGCTAAAATTTCTAGAATTTTAAAATGTGGTTATTACTATTCATAACGGCTAGTTATAATAATATTTTAATAGCATATCGTTGTTTAGTGAAACTCGGTATTGCGTACTACACACGCTATCGAAGAACGTCGTGATTGCGTGTAATGCAAGGCAAGTCAAGGATGTGTGTTGTGAAAGCTCCTTTTGGTGTAGCATACAACACAAGACATTAATAAAATTAAAAAGAATATTTTTCATAAAATCTCGGGCTATTACATTCTACCCCCCTTAAAATGAATTTCTCCCTCGAAATTCTTCGGGGTTATAAATGGTTTACTATTCGAAAGTTTCTTTAATAGAAACCCACATCGTAAAAAGGAATATCAAAACCAATCTTTAAAAAAAAATGAAACGTTACAGTTACTCAAATAAACTAATCACTGGGTTTCCACTTAGGTGAAAATATGGATATGGAAGAGAAATCTAACCATCATGTTCTGATGGAGAGTGGTAGAGAACATGGCTATGGAAAAGCCAACAGTCACAAATCCATAAATTTGTGACGATCTAAGGTACCATCTGATTCATCAGATATAAGATCACTAGGACAACATTTTTGGTTTTCAAGATCGTTTCCCTAAAGTTAAAGAATTTGAATTAGAATAAATACTTACTTTATTTTGGTACAATCTCACTATTGTTCGTGCAATTAACAATTTCCACTTCATCTCTTAAATAAATGAAGTTGAATTTGTTATTCGTGAAGTGTTAGCAGATCATGTGATAGAATGAAGGGTCATTCTATCTGTCCCAAACAAAAGGTTAGCAAACATTATATACATAAGTCGATATATAGTGAGATTAATCATATATGGTTCCTAAAATGGACTTTATACTTCATATATCATACTGCTTAATATAATAAAACTAGTTTCTAATAAACAGGGACTTCCTGTAGGCCAGTGGTAGGCGATAAAGGCCAGTCGCACTTCGGTTGAGGGTTTGATTCCCACATCCTTGTCCGACGCGATGGGATGTCGCCAGTTCTACAGGTTGTCCTTTTTCTAAAACTATAATACTATAATATCCCATAAATAATATCGAAAAAAACTTCTATCCTTAAACAATACTAACTTATTTCCAACATAATCCATTCCAATCTTTAGGCTTATCCATAATACTGCAGTCCACTCTCATAACATAGTGAAAACGATTACCAGAGATTTAACACCATCGTCGATCCCCATATATCAGAAGATATGTTTTTTTGGTCACATTCCAAACATTCAAAGTCCTTAATAATGTATTCTCTTGAATACCCATTGAACCATAGTCAAAACTTGAATGGAGTTAAAAGTTAACACTTTTCACATACCAAAATCCTCAAAATTCTATATACTCAAACCATGATATCACTTAGTCCTTATATCAATCATGAGCTCATGAATACTGTTAAACATTTAGTTTTCTCGTTTTCCCTTCATTATGCGCATATCATCTTATTTCCAAAAATATCTCAATTACTTTGAATACAACATAAATATTCCAATACTCCATGATACAATATTATTTTGGAATCCCATTACATAAACACTTAATCATTCCACCACATCATTGTCATATTCAACATCGCCAATAGTGATCGCATGTGACTTCCCATTGTCCTTTGCCTTAAGCGGTTGCTCATGTCGATCATCACTAACCCTTGGATTAGGGCATTTATTAGAATAATGCCCCATTTCCTTGCACTTGAAGCACTGAAGTGTTGGTTGTGCGTTCTCTACAGTGTTTTCTTTATTCACATCATTAGAATCCCTTTTTCCATTACTTCGACACTCAGCTGCTCGATGACCTTCTTTTCCAAACATAAAACATTTTTTAGTCCCTTTAAGACAATCTCCACCATGCTTCTTTCCACACTTTGTGCATAAGGAAACATTCATCTTCTTTTCACCATTATTCTGAGATTTCTCCTTGAACTCCATCTTTCGTTTCTTGTCAAAACCATGAGATGGATATGTAACACCAACTTCCATTTCTACCTTGATAGCACAACACCCAATTTCTTCATAGCTACTGAAGTCTCTTATAGCTAATGCCCTTCGAAGACTTGGTTTTAAGCCACTGAAATATCGATCAACTTTACTTTCAGGTTGGATGATAATACCAGAAGCGTACCTTGCAAGTCTTGTAAAATTTGCTTCGTATATACCAACAGATTCATCATACTTCTGCTTCAGCTCAAGAAACTCATTTTCCATCTTTGTTCGAGTAATACGAGGGAAGTACTTACTGAAAAACAAGTTCTTGAACTCGTCCCATTCCATGGACTCAATTTCATCTCTTGGCCTCGTATTCTTGATAAGATTCTACCATTGATCAACTTCACCTTCTAAATGATATAGTGCTAAGATGACTTTATCATGTTCAGAACATTGAAGAACTGAAAATATCTTTTCAGTGGTACTGATCCATTGTTCAGCAACAAGTGGATCGGAAGTCCCACTGAAAGAAGGTGGACGTTGCCTCATGAAGGACTCAATAGAATATTGTTCCTTTCTCTGCTCATTTGGAAGTCCAGAATGATTCATAGCTTGTGTAAGGATAGCAATAAGATTTTTCACTCCATCTCCCATAACATTTGTTTGTTCAGGAGGACAATCATTGCATTGTCCATTGCATTGATCAACACGGTTCCTTCGGGTTCCAGCCATCGTCTAAAACCCAAAAAAAATAGTGTGAGAGGCAAAAATCATGCTAGGGAAAACAACATAATAAAGGGGGAGTACCTTCAATATCTAACATCATAGGTTTAATTCTATGATCGTTAGCGTAATTCTAGTACTATAACCTATACGTATACTTAACCTCAGGGACATCCCAAGACATACCTTAGAAATATCTCTAGGGATCTCACTAACGTTTTTGCATCCTAGTTTCCAAAGGTTGACTAAACCTTTCCTCTGATACCAACTGTAGATACCCGAAGCTTGACATACATTGACATTAAATTACATTTGCGGAATACTTAGTACATAACAAAAACACACACACAAGGATCGTAATAGTTTAGTGTCTTTGGAAACTCGGAATGTAATCTTCTAATCGTGGTGAAAGATCTTCAATATCTCCCATAAAGATCTTCCCCTTTTTTTTACCTAAAACCGTTATTTATATCCTGGGGAAAAGAAAACATAAAAGGGTGAGCTCAAATGCTCAGTAAGGGTAAACAAAAGAAAAATCAATCACATCATATTCATAAGAACATAACTTTTGGAAATCTTAACCTGCAAAAGAGAGCATAATTTCATAACATGGGATAAATCATAGTAGTGAAATGAAATCCCAATAAGCATAACTCAAAACATGAAACTTTTTGGCATACACACATAGTCATAGAGAAACATTTCTTGTTAGTCATCACTCATTGCCAAGACTATCTTAGTGGACAAAGTCCCTTTCTGAATCGATTCACCCTCGTTTCAGTCCTGTTTCACTGAACCAGTATAACCTACCATTCCATCCATGTCTATCTCATGAGATATGAAATCTTTACCCAATGCATTGGAGGGAGATATAGGTCCCACCCATCTCATAATGATACCATTCATATGTGTGCCACAAATTCATAAATCATACATCATTGCATAACCCATGTAATAAAAATGGGATTCTTAAACAACATGACATCATAAAACAATTCATATAAGATAAAGGAATTCATAAAAATATTTCTATCACAACATAATCAAATCAATGTAATAATAGGGATAAAACAGAACCCTTTATTATCTTAGATGGAAAATAATTTTCATAAAACACTTGAACTCCATTCTTGAGGAGGAAAGTATCATTTCTGCTTCAAAAACACTTTTCCTTTCTTAAAATGTCATACAACTTTAAACTAAAATAATTTGATTAAAAATAAACTTGAATACTTGTAAAGGAATTTTCTTGGAAATAATGTTTTAAAAATCCATTCATGCCGTATAAGTTAAAAAAACATTCTTCGTACTTTTGTTGGAAAAGTCAAAAAGTAACTCGTACGAAAAACGACAAAAGATTCCTTTCATTTATTTTACCAAAAATGCACCGAAGGGTAAAAATGGATTTAAACAATTGTAGGTGGATGGAAATAATATTACATATTTATGAAACATGGATATGGATGATAAAATACACCCCAGTAAATACTAACGAATAAACAATCTCGGATAAAAATGAGATTGTGATATTTCCCTTACCTTAGGTCCGGCTTGCTTTGTAAGTGTCCGATCCTCATGTATAATGATTTAAATAATGTAATTGACTTATTACAGAATCATATTCATTTTTATTATATCATATATGGTCCACTTATGACATTATATTACCCGTTCTTTTGTAAATTCATGTTAATGTAGCGTTTTGGGTAAAATCGTCTCATTTGTCGTTCGTGTTTTTAACTTGTAATTATTCATATGATTACTTAGATCATGGTTACTTAATTCCAGAATATAAAAGATGATTTATATATATATATATTCAGAATTTACATATATAATAAATCAGTAAATGGAAAGAAATACACCGTTCATGGAGACGGTAGTCCGTACGTACGCATGAACGCTATTTTCGTTTCCTTATTGAATTGATTGGAATTAAGTAGATGATATAAATATAAATAATTCCAGTATCATTATTAGGTCATATATTTCATTAGTACTTATTATATATACTTTATAATCATTCATGAATGGTTAATCATTGAGAATGAATATCATCGCGTCGTGGAGACGGTAGTCCGTACGTACGCACGAGCGATGATATCGTTCCCATTGTTGTGGAATTGTGTTGAAGTGTATGTATACTATTTCAGTATCAATATCACATTATAATAATCATATATAGTTACTTATTACACCATTATACCCATCCTTGTAAGGTGATGGTGGAAAATAGATTACACCACGGCGTGGAGACGGTATTCCGTACGTACGCACACGCGGTGATTTCATTTTTCCATAGGATTGATAGAAGGTGAATTAGGGTTGTTTCATATTTATAATAACATATCAGTATGTAAGTAATACTGATGTTATTACTTTATAATGAAACAACTAAAGAAGAAGAAGTTGTAGAAGAAAGAAATTAAAAAGATCGGTAATGGATATTACCTCTTCTTTGGAACGCCTCTTTGAATCCTCCACTTAGGGTACTAAGATTGGTCTTTGAAGAAGACCATGACCTCTAGGATTATTCTAGGGAAGTGGATAGGAAAAAATGGAAGGGTTTGGATGAGCTTGAGTGCTCAAATTGGTGTGAGGAGGAGGGGGAGGAGGTACCATTTTATAAGGGAGGAGAGGGGCACCTTAGAAATATCTCAAAATATTATTTTATATTAAAGTCAAAATCGGTTTATAATGGTTCCAAAGGTTATTATTTCGAATATAAAGTGAGGATGGGTCGAAAGCCTATCATAAAATAGGATTTAGACAAGTTTACAGTATTATTATAACCTTATCAATTAGATTTAACTCTAAGTTAAATAATTTAACTTTTACCGTGTCTTTTTGTTTTCTTTCACTATATGGTTAATACACTTACTATAACATGCCCAAATAACCCCAAATTTTATATTATTAATACATATATCCTTATATAAGTCATTTGGCCGATCCTTAGATTTTTAGGAATAAAATAACAATTAATAATATAATATTTGATTTAAAAACTATTTTGTGTCAATTTTGACACTGTTTGATATATGATTTTTGTGAAAGTCATAACAGAATTATATGGTCGAACCAAGTTGCTTAAATCAACACTAATATATCATGGTAACCTATAAAATTATTGTAATTAATAAAAATTCTTAAATTACATTTATTTTGGTATCAATTATGTCAATATTTCATTAATAAGATAATTACGGCATCATCATTGTGTCATAAATAAATTAACTTATTTGATGTCTAAAAATTACAAATAAAATACCATTATGTAGGAAATCTTTTTATCTTTCTAATGAATATTTACAATCGAATTTATCTTATGTATAACCCTATATTAAAATTTTTTAGTAAATAAACATTGATTTTAACTCTTTTAACTCTTCTTTGAATTAAATAATAATAAATGTCCTAATCTAATCCAAGTGGGCCTAAATGATAATATTTTACACTTAAGGTTGTTTTTGGTCGAGATAAACTTGTCCAAAAGTATTAGGACATGTGTTTGGGTAATATTAATATCATTTTTACCCTTAATTACCCTATTTACTTTTAACCGTGGTAAATAAAAGTAAAAAGTTACTATTCACCAAAAATTATTTTCATCTCATTGAACCACATTTTACTTACTGACATCAACCGTGTCTCTCGGATTTTTGAAATTCCATTCACAGAAGCAGTAAAATTAAGTTTTATGAGAAATTCAGTTTTTTTAACTACCACTTAGTAGTTTCACTATTCATCAAAAATTGATGTTTTTCAGAACAATGCCAAAATTTCATCCTAAGCTATATTTCATATTCCGAATTCAAAAATGAAGTCTATTTTACCAAATTCATAACATAGAAGTTGCATTAATTAATTTTATAATTAAATCCCGCTGTTAAAACAAATAGAGTGTTTTTAAGAAACAATATCTATCAAAAGATTGACACTTGTTTATGTCTGGTTTAAATGTGAAATTACATCCAATGACCAACATTGTATTAAATTGTAAAAATATATTCTAAATATACTTTAAAACCACTCAAAATAATAATTTATCACTATTAATTATTTTGATTAAAAAAAGTTTTTTTTAATTATAATTTAGTAATTTTCACTATTCATCAGAATATGAAAGTTATCCGAAAAGTACCAAAACTTCACCTTAGGCTAAATTCGATACTCCAAATCCAAAAATGAAGTCCATTTTGAGAGCTAAAATTTCTAAAATTTTAAAAGGTGGTTATTACTATTCATAACGGCTAGTTATAATAATATTTTAATAGCATATCGGACATTAGTGAAACTCGGTATTGTGTACTACACACGCTATCGAGGAAGGTCACGATTGCGTGTAATGCAAGGCAAGTCAAGGATGTGTGTTGTTCAAGATCCTTTTTGTGTAGCATACAACACAAGACATTAATAAAATTAAAAATAATATTTTTCATAAAATCTCGGGCTGTTACAATAATAATTTTAAATTTCCCTGACCTGAACATTCATATGACCATAAATTATCATTTTAACAACACCTTAGGCACGCATCCCAGTCACCAGAGTATGGAATGAACATTAAGGGTCTATAATTACATTTATGGGTTGTATTTTCTCCCTATAAATAAAGAGATAATTGTTCGACGTATGTACCTTTAGGTTGAATTATCCACACATAATTACGTTTCTCATTTGACTAAAATGGAATAGAAATCTATAAAATAGTAAAATATTACATTTACATTAATCCCCATACATAAAAATAAAAAATACAACAAGAATATATAATAAGGAATTAAATTCCAAAAAAAACACATATTCATTTACTGAGTATATCATTTGAGGAAAAAGACCCCAAAATAGTTATCCCAGATTTGAATAATCTCTAATAAGACATCATGGATATTCCATGATCACTATTCTAGTCCATGATGTAAAATCCAAAAAAATACAACCACATTCCATGCTCTAATATACTTTAAACTACTATAGTTGGAGGAATTCATATTACACAGATCATGCCTAAAAGTGTTAAAATTTTACCCAAGAGGGTCCTATGTTGGGAAAGAGTATGGAAAATACATTTTTAGTTAACACAACTATCCCTAAAAACCAATAAAAAATAGAGTTCCAATATTAAATGGAACTAATACAAATTATGAACAAAGTATAAATCATGAAGCCCACTATGAAGATTAGTCATGATCATTACTTATAAAAATTATCTACCTTTTATTGGAGGATATATACCAAAAACCCACTTTTAGACTCACTTTTGGATATATTTCAAAGGAATGATCCATCACATATGTTAGGTAATGAGATTACTAAAAAATATATTACACATCTACTCATATTCACCCACACTTAGGTTTAGATGTGAAAAAAAACTCCATGCTCTATATGATCCATCCATAAATTAATTAGGCTAATTATATTAGGGTGATCTTGTATCCCATATTCTAGGATGTGGAAATGTATATAAAAATTTAGGGTGTTGTGATAATATCTCACTCCACTTATCCATATATTAATTCAGGGCCTAACTTCCATCCTAAGATTCCACTTGTACACTGTTAGGAGGTAAATTTATATAGTTATCTACAATATGATATATATATATATATATATATCTTAAAACTCACTATAGAATAGAAAAAATTAATATATATAACATTATGTATGTAAGGTATGAAATACCATTCTTCCACCCTTAAAATAATTATAAAATAATGCTCATGAAAACCCAAGATTACTCAATTAATGTTTCAACCCATTCAATTTAAGAAGTTGGTATGCCATGAAGATTATATAATGGGAAGAATATATCCAAGCTAATGTATCTAATTATTGTATTATTGGAATTAAATGAAAAGGTACATAAGTATCATTTATTAGTTAATTATTAAGGAAAACAAATTATTACCTTTAACACATGATTCTAGATTTCATTCACTCAGCACTACAACATCACAAGGCTAACATTATATGTGTAGGAGAGGATTAAAGAGTATTCCAACCAAATAAAATGTAAATTATTTCCCATGTTTCCTAAAATAATAGATTACCCACCAAATTGATTATCTTAGACACCTATAAATTGTAAAAATTTTGGTTAACATCATTTTATTTTTTGAAAATAATTTTTAATAGGTTAATATCAATATTTACATAGATTGACATGTGTAGGGTAGATATAGTGGCTATAACTAATGATGGGTGAAGGATAAGGCATCATATTAATGAAAAAACACTATGAAGATAGATTAACACCACTTCTAATAATGAAAAATACAAACATGAGTATTGGATGAGAGTTTATAGAAATAACTTATTTTTGAAGATCCCTTGTGATAGACTGGAGTTCTAATGTTAAGAGGTAATGAATGATTCATCCAATGTAGAATAGAATTCATGAATATGTTAATAGGGGATGTATCGTAGGAAAATTGGAGTGAATTTTTTTATTAAAGATTATGTGAGTTTAATTTTATGTTTTAATATAAAAAATTTTATTTGATACTAACCCTGATTCTAATGGAAATTTGGTGGAGGCCTTCTATTGTTTCACGGATAGGGGTGGTAGCCTCTTCAAAACTCCAATAAAAAATCTAATAGGTTTCCACAAAATTATTTTGGAATTTATACTACAATTCCGGACACCCCTCTCCTCCCTAGTTCCCATAAAAGTGGATTTTGATCCATTTCTAACAACTTTAATGATTTGGAACCCTCATTAATATATTAATAAATGAATCATTAAACTCAAATTAAAGAGAGAAAAAACTATTTCCATGTCATGTTCATTACACAATACTACCCAATCTAAAAATTCATGATAAATTTGGTAAAAAAATATAAAATGACTCTTTCTAAAAGTGTCAGACTTTCTCAACACACTCTTATAAATTATAAAATTTAAATATTCTTATAGGGAAATTATCATCAATTTTACTATATTTATAAATAACCTTAGGGTATTTCATTAAGTAATATTTTACTAATAAGAATCCCTAATATAATACTTCCCAAAACATCAAATAATAACTCACAAAAAAAATCATCAAATCGTACAATTTTACATCTAAAGATATATCATTAATGAAACAAGTGATATAAAATACCTTTGAATGGATTTAATAAATAGATAATGATATGAAGCTATGTATATTAGATCATATTTACTATATTTATAAAAGTAAATATCATTGAATATTTTCATTCAATGTGGAGAAGATTAATAAAACATTCATAGACTAACTTTGGATATTTCATCATTACATCTTTCATTCATTTTAAGGAATTTCTTATTTCATGTTTTCTCACCCAAGTAAGTAACAAACACAAAGTCAACCATCACGAAAATCCTCGAGTTTATTTCAAAACCACTTGGTATAACCCCATACGAATAATGTTTTTATCAACATTATATTTATCATACTTATTAGATAACATCACATGGTAGTTAATTTATACAGATCAAACTAAATAGGATATCTAGCATCTATATATTTATAGTAATTTAACTTCTAATAAAGGTGATCAGATCAATTTCACTGACATTTTTATCAATTAACACTTTTAATACATCATCTTATATGACTTTGATCACATAAATTGATTACTAATGATTTCATCTCAATTCAATAAAATTATCACGTCAAAAATCTAAACATTGTTTATTTAACTCATTCAATATTTTCATATCTTCCTAAAGTTTCCATTATCAATTTATCCTCACCATTAAAATAGAAAAATATAAAATAGATCTTAATTAACACCCATATCTCAATGTATTTCCCCTTTCTTATTACGTATTATCATGTTACTTAAGTTCTTAATTATTATATATGGTTTTTGGATGTTTTGGGATGGTAATAGGAATTGTATGGTTTGATCATGGTTAGGGGAAGCTGTGTAGCTTCCTCTAGGTAATCATTCAAGATCTATTTGGATATATTAAAAAGGCATGTATTCAGTTTATGGTCTATAGAAACCATGAAAAACTATGAAACATAGTATGTTTCGGATATGATGAAATATTCATGGTTGGTGAACTGGTTTCCATAACATGGAACCAAACTATTAAATGTGAATAATTAAATTTTAAAAAAGTTTTTTAGAACTGAGATCCCCCAAAAAAATATTCATTATCCTCTAGCCAAGGATCTAAAATTCTAGCACTACCCTTATTGATTTTGGTGACCTTTCATCCATTAGTAGATTTTAATGGATCATAGAGTGTTTCATTTGGAAATTTATGGTGAGATACTTGTTTATTTTCCTTTTATTGAACCTTCTGTTTTATATAAATAGTATCCATATATCTAACCATCCTTTCAAAAATCTATGCGATAGATCTAGTTATGATTACTCTTTTACGGGGTCTATTAAAGGAAGAAATCAAGTATCACAAATTGTCAACATCATGAGAGTATTGTTTATGTTGAACAGATCAGAGGTAGGTGTCTCCTCTAAATTATCCACTTTCTATAAAAATGGGAAGGAACATTTTTTCATAAATATATTTCTTATGATTTTTTATATCCCATCTGAATTCTCTATCTGGGGTTCCATTTTTTGTTGGTCTTAAAAATTCTAATTTTGTCTGGACCCCATAACTTGATTTATTAAATGAGTAAGGGAAATTGGGTTTAAAAATAAAGGTTTTGAATGTGTAATCATTGGGTGAATTTGGTGGTTATGTGTTCATATGTATATTAATAGGGACATAAAGGTAATAATGAATCATAGTTCCAATCTTGAGGAACTTTTGATTACATCACATAGTGATAAATTTGGATTGGAGAGATAGAGAAATATCATGAGTTGGGCTGCTCAGGAGTGGATTTAAAAAATTGGTTGCATTAGACAGTGTTTTTAATGTGTGTGTGTGTTCATACCATGTTTGGGTTTTTTGGTTTCCATAGCTTCAAAAACATTTTCTTATTTTTTTAATCTATTGATTATTGGTTTTCATTATTCTAGGTATACCTTATTTTTAAATAAATTTTGAGGTTAATTTTATATTATATTAAATGATGGTTGGGAAAGTCTCATGGTTTTCCTAATAGGGTTTTCACCCACCCCATATATATATACATTGGTGTGTATACATATGTTATTTATCATCATATAGTTATGAGTTATAATTTTTATTTTTCTGATTGACCTTTGAGATGTTGTGTTCTTGGATGTCGATAGTTGGAGCTCATGACAACCATCAAGTCTTATAGTTAGTAGTAGTTCCACCATGGTGTACTAATTATTTTTATTGGTTATTTTTTCTAATGTTATTTTGGGATTTTATTTTATTCCTGCTTCCACTATTACTATAATTATTGTTTTTTATATATTGGATTCATCCTGGTTTTGTTTTATAAATCATATAGTGTCTCTGTATTATGTCCTTTATACATATTCTTTGTACAATATAAAATCTCCCACAAATTTTATTGAATACCATAGACATTTATTGATAAATTTTTGTTCCATGGGAAAACTAGCCATGTTTTGTGTCATTTTAGTCCTTCTAAATCGAAGGGTTCAAGTCGGGTTCTTAATAATGGTAATAGTAAATTATGATCCATATAATGGGATTTTAGCAATGAGATAGGATATGTTAGGACATGAAATGTATAGAATGAAAATATTTAGTTACCCTATTTATGATATAAATAATATTATGATGGTTGTTCACATATATCAAATGTTGATAAACCATTTTCAAATGTAGTTAACTCATTGTTATTTGTGTAGATGATAAGCATTTGGTGTCATACATTTATAATGAAATTTCCAACTATGATCGCATTTTTCGTATTTTATTCCAAATAAATTATTTTAAAATTTTATTATTATGCCTTTTGATTTTATAATAAAATCACTAAGTAATAATTAAGGATACATGTGATAGCTATGTAGAGAATGTTAATATGAAATTATAATTATGTCACAACGTAGAAGACCTAGAATCCAAAAAGAGGGAGTAGTGGAGAATGTGGTTTCACCTAAACCATTGGTGAACTAGGAACCCATTCATTGAATTGTGGTGGAAATTTTCATTTTGTAATTGGATTATTGAACTACGCATCCCATCCACACTATTCATACATTTCATTTTTTGAAATAGAATCCACCAATTTTTTAGGGGGGGTTCAGGTTCTGAACAAGTGAAAACACGCCTTAATATGATCAATCACATTTTTTATTTCGTAAGAACTTCAATTTAAGGAAATAAGAATCTGGTGGTATACATGTAGGAGAAAATTTAATGAAAATAGTGAGAAATAGTTTCATATGCTAAACTTGACCAAGGAATTATTTAAGAGGGATTCAAATTATTTTTCATCAAATTTTTTATGAATATACATTCCATGTATGAAAAATCAGAGATATATTTAGTCATAGGAATGGAATAACTATACCAATAAAATACATAAAAATGTTTAATAATGTAGTTTGTTTTACTTTAGATATAGTCTCCTACACATAATAAAAGGTGTGTATCATATAGGTAGGGTTGTGACCACATATTCATTCTGAAGCGATCGTGTTATTTATTGATGATTTAAAAAAATGGTAAAAAAGAAATGTTGTGGATGAAATAGGCATATCTAGGAATATTAATAGATTAAAAAATTATTTATCGGTATAGGTGACATCTCCAAAGATTGAAATAATAGTTTTATTGTCTTGATATTTTAGATCCTTTAAATCAATATTATCTTCCAAAACATGTGTCACATGAAACATTGAACACACAAAAATTTGAACTAAAATGATCCATTAATTATTAGGTGATTATTATTAAGAATAATCTAATAATAATAATACCTATAGTAAATAATTGGATAATAATTGATTTAAAATTATTATACATAGAGGATAAAAAATTAATATTAAAGAGAATTTTTTTCAACTAATTATTTTCAATATATTGTGTAAATTACCCTAATAAAATAAATTTTTATATTTAATAAAATTGATTTTAGGTTGATTTCAAAAATATTTAAAAATTTATTATAATAAATTCAAATGATAATTAATACTAAATGATATCAAGAACACAAAATGGTAAAAACAATTTTCAACACAATATTTTTTTCTATATATTTAATATTTTAATTTTGACGTTTAATTTTAAATTATATATTCATTGAATTAGAATACATAGACCAAAAATATAGGTTTATAAAATCATAATTTTTTAATAAATCATATCTTATATTTTTTAATAAAATATAAACTATTAGGGGAAAAACGTGTTATAGAGGTAGAAAAAATTGTAAAATCTAAAAATGGAGTGTTAAAAGCATTGAAATGTCCTAAAGAAATTTTGAAAAGAAATATTGGAGACTTCAGGGAACATGTATCATCCCACACTCTATTATTTCTCTCTTATCGAACCACTGACCATTGAATAGTGTCATTCCACTATTGAAAATAATGGGCGTTCTTGAATATTAATCTTTTCCACACATATAAAATGAGATCTTTTACACCCTCTCAACAAACCACATTCCCTTATAAATTTCAATTAAACCAAACCAAATTCTCATCAACTATAACTCTCAGTAATTACCTAAATCCATTTTTAGCATAATCTTTTCATATTACCATCATTTCCATGGATAATTTTAGAATAATTGTTATGGTACAAATGTTAACATTACAAAACTTTTATATTTTACTCATTGTCTTTCAGCTCCATACCTACTGTACTCATAGTGGTATAATTACATAATTACATTTTATAAAATGAATTATTATTATTGTAATGAAATAACCATTATTTTTTATTTCCATCCTCTTAAAATAACCAAAGAATATTGATCATGCATATGTGTGGATTACTGCCTCCTCAAGAAGATGTTTTTTATTTTCCTTCAACTCCGAATAGGGATGAAGTAATAAAATATTTATGAAGAAAAATTATTTTTCTGATTCTAAAAATATCATAAATATATAATCATTGATATTTCATATGTGATATTAATAAAAAAATTATAGTAAACTAAACCACTAAAAATGAATATATCTATGTTTATTTACTAAGATGGAATTTAGGGTTGAATCTTAATAATACATCAAGTTTGAAAGTGGAATTTGTCATGGTGGAGGATTCTAATGGTCTTCCAAGGGAGCAGTATAATGTATCTAGTTCGTGCAGGAAGATATTATGCTCTCTATAAGGGAATGTTTCCCTATCGATAGGTCCATATATAGATGAATCGAAGGAGATGGGTGCTTGATCTAATGCCTTAGTTTTATGGATATTCTCCTCTGGCTTAAAGGCAGCTAATCCACCTTCAAAATTGTATGTCAGTGTGATAGTGGAATATACCATTGATCCCAATAAAGAGGTGATTTCATATCCTATTTCACATGTTACTCAACTTCAATTTTCACATGGGGCTTATGTGTAACCATCTTGATCTCATACCATAGAATCCATGAAGTCGACATTTGAAATCACTTTGCATCTTTTCATGTTTATCATTCAGTTTCAGAATCACAAAAGAGGATTTTAGAAATGGTTATTCCGAATTTATTAAAGCTAAGCCTGTGATATTTTAGGAGCGGATAGAGGCATGAAAGAACTCAATTATCACGTAGTTAACTTCACAGTTGAAGGGTGATTCCTGGAAGATCAAGGATTTGAGAAATTGGTTATTTAATGTTTGGGGTTTTGTGATTGGAACATTGTGTTGATTGGCATGGGTTTTTACCATATAATATTTAATTCAAAATATCTGATGTTAAAGGTGTGGAGGTTCAGTTCTGTTAATCTCAAAATAGGGGTCCGTAGATTTCAGGATTAGGATCCTTGATTCGATCTTCATCATGCCATTAATTATATTGTCCAATCATGGATCCAGGTTAGGGGATGAATTTGTTTTTCTGGATCCAAATATTTTATTTGATATTTTTTTGCTGTTTGAACTCCACTGAAATATGGATTGGAAATTGACATGGATAGATATAGATGTTATTCCAAAATTTTGGTTGAGTTTGATGTCAATTAAACATTAGTAAAAAATGTGTACTTAGTTGCAGGTGATTTTAAATTTGAGCTTGAAATTAAATATGAGCATTCCCATGGGTTCTATTTAAATTTATTATTTATTTCTCATGTCATAGAAATATGTATTAATGGTTTGAGATGAAATAAGTTTAAAAACATATGGGAATCATGTCGAAAACTGCATGTGTAAACTACATATCCCTAATGATGAAATGATTTTTAGTGTGAAAATATCAATGATGGATGGATCAGGGGTGGTTCCCCTTCGCCAATTTGAAGATATAAGAATGTGAAGGGGATGGGTAACACTACTTATTCAGATTAGGGGGTTCTCTGGACTGCAACTTCTTATGATGTTGTGGTTTCAAGTGCTATTGTGGGAGGTGATTCCTTAGGTAGAGTTTCCTTAGAGCTAGGGCAGGATTCTAGAGGACCCGGTGTCCTAGATAGAGCTAAAGTTGTTGTAAGGGAGACAATGATTTTTTCTTAACCTATATCTTTAGGAGTAATAGTCAATAAGAAGGAAGAAAGGTATCTAAAAAAATGTAAGAATGTAGTGTTTTATGAGGGCTATCAATTTGTCCTACCTAGGATGACAAAGTCCCCAAATATAGTTGAGCATTCCATCGAGGGGAACTTTTGTCATACATGTGTGGCAGCAGATGTCACTACTGATGGTGCCAGTGGGGATGATAGTAATCTGTCTTCTCATGTGGGGGCACACATGAGGGATGATGGCAGTCGTATGCCCCTTGATCTTATTGTCCCTTGGGATGTTGATTATCATCACGTTTTGATATTATTATTACCTCCAGCAAATGATGAGTGCATATCTTCTATTGTTATGTGTTGTACTATGGATGTTATGAATCAGAAAAGGGAAGAATGACAGATTTCCTTGAATGATAATTTGTATTTGTCCTATACAACTCATTTTTTGCATTCTTATGTAATCTATTTATGATTCTTTTGGATATACATCACTCATGAAATGTTAATCTGCTAGGAAAAATAATTTCAAGGCTCTCCTAGTGGAATATAAGGGTGAGAGGTACCCTCAAGTCCTAACAAATGAAATGTAATTTTTTTGGATGTTCATCTTGAATTTACTATTGAAAAAATGGAACTAGATGTTTTTGGATATGAAGATTATTTGACATCCTAAATAATCTTATAAAATAATATTGAAGATGTATTTAAACATAAACCAAATCTCATGTCTCATGTATTTGCATGTTAATACATGAAGAATATTATTCCATTGGTCTCTTCAAATTCATCATCGAGTGGTGAGTTGATGTCACCTCAGCGGGCTATGTCATGGAGGACATGGCAACACCAAAGGAACATAGGATGATACCCTGGAAACATGGCATCTTGAAGAAGTGGCATGATTTTAACTTTTTTTCTTCCTTTCTATATTGTTTCTAGTGTTATTGTGTCTCACTTTCCTCACTTTTTTGTATTATAACTTTTTATTTAATATTTTTGGAGGGTGTGGGTTGGATTTTCCAAATCTTACTTAGACCTTTTTGTTTATATTTCCTAATATGAGTTCATTTTGAAATGTCATATAAAAATTAAGAAAAATTTATAATAATAGAATAATAAAATAAAAAAACTCTAATTATAGAGATTATGAAGTTATTTTTAATTATATTATACCATATCCAATATAATAAAAAGTTTCATAGAATTTTACCATACCCCCTCAAATAATTAACACAAGAAAAAACAATATTATAAATAAATGGAATATAAGAATTAACAGTCCTTAGCCAATGTAATATAGATCAATAAGATTCATAATAATTAATCTAATTAAATTATTTTTATTATGAGTAATATTAACACTGGTAGATATCATATTAGGTACAAGGTAAGGGTTTATCCGAATTCAATTTTTCTGCTATTGAGTTTCATATTTTCATAATGATATATTTTTTTCAAAGAATATTTTATTATACCTATTGAATAATTTGTTTTGTATTTTATTATTTTTTATTGTGTTTACAATTATTCCTTACAACCTCATTATAAATGGATTAATACATAAAATATTATGTTAGTGTTAATGGATTCATATATCACAATTAATTTTAGGAGTGATATATATTATTTTACAATATGTATTAATTAGAATTTTTTATCTCATTCCAATAAAATATTTTGAATCATGATCCTTGTATTATTCATAAAATTCAAATATTCATTTTAACACATATCTTTCAAGTGGTTTCTATGTTAATGTTACTCAAGAAGTAATAGATTTCCCATCTAAAATTCCTTCTCATTGAGTCATAAATTCACTACATGGTTACGATCACAAAATATCATTTTTATCTTTCAATTTAATTATTTCAATTTTAATATCAATTCCTTATAGGGGATGTTAATTCATTTCATCTGTACCATCACCTTTTCTAAAATAGATTCTAATATTCATTTTTGACATTGGTAAGAATAACTGAAAATATTTACAATGGTTATTTCTCTTATATATCTATATTTTCATTCCCACCAATGTTTTCCTCTCTTTTTGGGAAATCAAATATAGATTAATTCATTTTATACCATTACATTTAATTATAGCATTTGAAAGGAAAATTTTATTTTTATGTTTATTATGTATTTTTAATAAATGTGTTTGAAAATGTTAAATTATTTTACATATCAGATACAAATTTCTTATCCTCCACTACACTTTTTATATATAAAACCATTATGTATTATTTATGATTCCATTATTGGATATTTCTCAAAAAATAATAATTTAATATGTACAAATTATTTATTAATATATTTGATACTGAATTTCCAGAAAAATTCAGTGACTTTATCAATTGGACTTTATTTATAAGAATAAGAATAAAAATATGAATTTTAAAATGTTTTTAAAAGAAAGGATTTCCAATAATTTTGACTTTTTTTCCATGTTTCGTAATTTTTTAATTATTCTACGAGATTTATATAACGGTTTTTTATGGTAATCGTTTTATTTTCATCGTACATTCCAAAGTAAACTTCTACTATTATTATCAAATAATTCATTAATTGACTGTTGATTATTTATATATTCTTTTTAGAAATGAGTTGAATTAAAAATATATAATTAAAATAATATATCCCAACCATTTTCCTTCTAAAACAACTTTGATGTACAACCAAAATTTTTCATCCATTTACATTCCTTTACAAATACTATATTTTTTATTTAATTGATTAAATTGTTTCCACTTAGTTTCTCATACATTGATTGATTATGTTAGTGTTGAATAAACCACATAACTTTTATCTATCTGGTGAAAATACCATGTGTTATATTAATTAAGATAATAACTGAGGGATTTACATAAAATCCATTAGATACCACTTAGTTTTTATGGGCTTACTATTTCGTTGACTATTTCTGAAATTCTAGTATCAATTAATCTAAATTAGAGATTTTTTATCTGATACAGTTTGAGAAATTTTATGAAACCCATTTTATTTATTTGGGTTATTTAATAATAATTAGTAATTTCTTATGTAAGACATATGTATGTATGGTTATAGGTGGGGTACTACATAAAGTTCTAATGAATTCGTTTTTGTTCATATTTCATGATATGTTTTGGCATGGACATATTGAGTTTTTTCACATATGTGTGTGAACAATTAATTTTATCACATTTCTAGGAAATTACATAATGATTCATTTAAAAATAAATTCTAGTTATTCATTTTCACATAATATTTTATAATCCTTATGTTAGTTCCATATTTCCATTTTTTATAATGTTATTCAACTTTTCTAAGTTACATCATTATTCAAAATATTTATCATTATAAGATTATGCCTCTTTTCTATGATATTTTGACCATTTTGTTTTAAGATTAATTATGCCATGATTTAGGATCTATGATTCATTTTTATAATACACCATCTTTAGTAATTAACGGTGGTCCTTTAGTGGCGGTTTATGAATCCTCCACTATGTAGTTTTTCTAAAATATAGTTATGGTTTTTAAAAACCGCCACTAAAACATCTTTTCTTTAATGAACCATAGTTATTCCCCTCCCCCACCCCCACTGAACCCAACACCCCCACCCCCTCTTCCCCCAACCCCATCGAACCCCTCTCTATCTACCACCGACCCCATAAAACCCCTCACCAACGACACCTGACCCCATCGAACCCCTCATCAGAGACCCCCAACCCCATCAAACCCCTCACCACCATCCCCAGACCCCATTGATCCCCTTGTCCCATTGAACCCTAGAACCTCTCTACTATCCCCCAACCCCTTCAAACCCTATCCCCACACAGTATTCCCCAACCTCTTGGAACCCTAGGCTGCCAAACCCAAGCCCCTTTCTAACCCTAGCCCCTCACTACTAACCCCCTTATCCCCATCACCGCTGACCCCCTTCTATACTACTACCTTGAAGAACATTCAACACATATATTGAGGTAATTCACACATTTAATATATATATATATATATATATATATTATAGTTTTTGGGTTCAATAATGGGTTTGTTTTTGTAATGGGACCTTGGAATCAAGTGTATGTGATGACTTGAATAGTAGTATGAGGTTCTAATCCTTAGTTAAGAAATCTCCTAGTTGGATGCATGCAATTTTTTTTGTGAATTTGGTATTTATATACCAAGTAGATAAAATAGATAAATTATTTTTGATGTTTCTATTTAATTGATATAAATTAGTACGTTGTTTTAGATATTCTCCTTATATTTTTTTTATATTTTGAACTGTGACCTAAGATGTTCTCTTCCTAGTGGCGTGTGTGGCAATATATAGGTTGGATTTACTACATGGAAGGATTAATATCCCCATTCATATAAAAATTTGTTCATATTCAAGAATTTTAAATACTCACATCCCAGCTATAATATACTAAGAAAATTTAATTCATGTTAGGGACATGCAATGAGGAAGCATGTGTGTTATGAGTCAGCGAGATTGTGTACATAGTAAGTATGAAATTTGAATTTTGTAAGTCATTTTTATATTTTTCCATTCTTCAATGGTATCACTAGTATACCTAGTTCTATCAAATAATATAGGACCTCGACCTTTGGAATTGGTGGTTTTTATGTATCTCTGATCACCTGATAGATACTCGACACTATAATTTACACATTTTAACTCCTTTATTACATTTGACTAATTTTTATAGGGCATGATTTTTACCAATATATAATCCCGGATAGAATTTATTCTTCATTGGTACATGTTACATACTCAAATCTTAAATATAAATTATTTACATTGGATTATGATACTTTTTTTAATGATTTATTAAAAGAATATTTTTATTAAAAATGTATTTCAATATGTATGTTTTCTGTTCAGTTTCTTAATAGTTTTTAAATGAAAAATTTAACTCTTTTACACACTATTTTTCTCACAACTAGAGTTTTTGGAGGCAAATTATCCTTTTCAAAATGCTTTATTATTTACTATTTGCATTTAGAGGATCACATAGTACTATGTATGGTTTTGTAATAGGATCACATAGTATTATGTATAATTTTGGAATAGTAATACTCATTCATCCTAAAAATATACTATCATTAAATAGACATTAGAAATTATATCCCATTTTTTGTGTATGTTTTGGTGAATCCATTTGACCGCATTGATAAATTATTGGGAATATTTATTTAACATGATTTTCTCTCAAATATTATTGATATTTATTTTCCACTTGTAGAAGTTAATTAAGGATATTAAGAAAACTTATTGGTTACGTAATGAATTTATATACGACATTAATATAGATATTTCAATTTAATCATTGAAATTACATTAATGATCATGGAATTTTTATATTGATAGAGGTAATTTTCAAAGCATGTAATATATTAAAATAATAATTTACTAAGTATTATGTTATGATATTAAGATAACATCAACATTTAACAATAAAAATTTATTAGAGGAACATGTAGTTACATAGATAGAAAATTTAATGATGAGTAACACAAATAATGTTTTTATTCTTGAAAATTTAAGTGATTTATTTATGAGGACCTCCACCACTTGAAATGATAGTGAATAATTATGTGACATCCACTTTAGTACTTATACGACTCTACTTATATGAATATTCTTAAAACAACTCCAGATGTGGGTTTTTCACTTCCATTCATCTCTTTTTCTATTTAGTAATAGTTATCTAATTAAATTTAATTTTAATAATGAGTAGGAACATTGTGTTATATATCTAGATACATGTTGTATTACATTCCCGAGCAACACACCTCAGTATGCAAACCTTTTAGAGGTGCTTTTATATTTTTCAACATCCAATTGATCTGCTGCTGGGAGAATAATATGTCCAAGTCATAAATTTAAATTTATAAGATTACTGAGGAGAGATGATGCTTATTAATAATTTATATTGAAGAAATTCCCTACTAAATATTTTTGGTGGATACTGTATGGAGAATGAAACATTACAAAAACATTTAGCGCTGACGTTAATCTAAAGAATGAGATCCCAACATCATAAACAGTGGAAAATGAAATGAAAAAACTCATTAACGATGCATTAAATATTTCATTATGACAACATCAATAGAAAAATATATCAGAACAACTAGTTCAGGGTGATACAAATAATGATGTGAAAATTGATGTTTTGAGACTATAGGACAACCAGATCATGATCTTAACATATCAATAGATCCTCTGGTTTCTTTGGGGAAACATATATAGGATAAAACATCACTGAGTAGAGAGATGTGTTTCATGGTTAGGTTGATGATGTAAATCAAAAGTTGTATAGTGGATTTTTTAAATCCTCCAATCCTTATTTTACGATGTAGTTATAACATATCAAATTCCTAATTGGAATTAAAAATAATGTGTTGTCTATGATATTGGAATGGTTTCATGATTCATTTTATGAAGAAAGGATTTATGAATAATTTTATGATACAGAAAAAAATTTAACAAGAATGTTCAGTATTTTACAAAAATAAATGTGTGTCCCAATGATTTTATGATTTTTTGGGGTGATTATTAAAGAATATATGATTGAAAAAAATGTTTTTATTCTATATTGAAGTCAATGAGTGATATTAGAAGTCTGAATCAACATGATACTATGAAAAAGAAGAGAAGGAATACACATGAAAAGTTTTTTCATTTCTTTCCTTTAAATCCTCGATTACAAAGATTAATCTTGTCATCAAAAACCTCCAAGCAAATAAAGTGTAATTTTGTAGATAAAAAAATGATTGGTTAATGTGACATATAAGAGATTAAAAATCATGGAATACATTTGATTCATTACATCCATATTTCTCATCTGATCATAAGATTATTTGATTGTTATTGGATACTGATTGATTCAAACCATTTGGGACATTGAGCACCAGTTATAGCATTTTTTCGGTTGTTTTGATCCCTTACAATCTGACTTCATAGATGTGTATGTAAAAAACATCTTATATAATTTGGATAAATATTCCTAGAAAACAAATTATTAGAGATTATATTTATTTATACTTTAATCCTTTAATTGAATAATTGTAGTAGTTATAGAGAAACAGTGTTGAGACATATGATGCATCTTATAGAACAATAGTCAAAATTCATGCTTATATAATGTGGACCATTAGTGGCTTCCCTAGAATTATGAATTTAGCTAGTTGTAACACTTATATGGGTTGGGAATATCTAGGTTGTAACTTTGATTTTGAGCCCAAATGACTTCCTCATTGTATAAAATGGTGCTTCTTGTTTCATCGAAGATTTCTCGATGCATCTTATTGATTTCAGATGAACAAGAAAAAATTCAATGTTTCTATTGATCGTAGACCACATAAAAAGTTTCTGATAGGTTCTAAAATATTTTCATAATACGGAAATGTTGAAACAATCTTTTAAAAGGTTTATCATTTTAATTATTTTGGGAATCATTATTAAAGTGCATCATTAAGTGAAATCGGAACACAACAATGAATGAAAAAAAGTATATTCTTCAAAAATCCATATTAAGAACATAATGTTTTATGGAATAATATTGATGTGATGCATATTGAGAATAATGTTTGTGAAAATTTTATCTTCACATTGCTAAATGATCAGGGAAAATCATAGGATCATCTCAATGGTCGAAAAGAATTACCTGAAATAAACATAGAGTGTGTCTCGCTAGATGAGAATGGAATGTATTCTCCAACAATTTTTGTAAGGAAAATAGTGATAATGATATATTTCATTGAAATTTAAAACATTTCAAGGTATCTTATGGGTATTCATTTAACATCTCATGGTGTGTTGAATTAAAGTATCATAGGTTACATGGATTGAAAAGTCATGATTCACATAATTTTTATAGTAGTTACTAACATAGTTATTGCATACATTATTACCTGAAAAGGTTAATACTATTGTACTCAAATTTTCCACATTCATCAAATAACTATTTGAGAAAACTATACAAACTATTGATCTTAACAACCTTTAGTAATGATTTTTATTGACACATTTTGCAAAGTATATGATATTTCCTCTGCCATTTTTTACTGTCCTAATGGATTTAACAATGCATTTGGTTGAGGAAGATAAATTAGAAAGGCTAGAACATTATTTATTGACGTATCCAATTGTTTGGTACAATATTTATATGTATTTTATTTATGTATGAAATTTTTGGAACTTTATTAAATACATAATTATATTTTTTTTCTTTTATTTCACAGGTATCTTTGACATTTGAAATCATATATGAAAAATAAATCTCAACCAAAAGGTTCCATTTCTAAAGCCTTTTTGAAAGATGAGTTTATTATCTTTTATTATAGATATAATGATTATATTGATAGAAGATTCAATCAAGTTAGACATTTCAATGAAACATCAACTATATATCAACTATATGGAAAATCAAATTTTTTTTTGCTGTTAGTCAATCAATTGGGAGGAGCTCAAATGTTACACAGAAATAAATGGAATTATCATCAACTCATATATATATTCTAATGAATATTGAAATTTAAGATCAATTTATTTATTATTTGAGGATATAAAAAAGTAGACAAATGAGTGGTTTAATATGAAATGAGAATGATATAAGAAAAGCAATTAATAAAGATCTTGTAGAATGGTATACACAATATATAATTTCATAAATATTGTAATCAATAACGATATTAGGTTGACACACATATTTTATAAATTCTAATAATGTATATTACTCTTTAAAGATCATGAATACTGATAATAGAGAAGATTTTTAAAAATATTTAATGTTTCTTCCTCTTGGTCCTCTAAAACATGAAAGAGCATTTGACGCATACAATGTGAATGGCTTTAAATTTCTTCTAGTTGATCGGGAAGAGCTTTTAAAAAAACAGAATATATTAATATTTTTTTCTTTCAAAAGTGGGATACTATGGAAATTAGACTGATATTATGGAATTAAACTACCTTGGCGATTTTTTAGTTTTTTTATTAAAATAAAATTGAGTCAATTTTATCAAGGATTTAAAAATAGATTCCTTGTAATTTATTTTTGTAAAATTATCCCTCTTGATGGATGTGGGTTATCATTAAATACAAGATCTGTATATATTATCATCCAAAGAAAAATTGATATATTATGTGGAATATTTCATAGGATAAGGGTGGAGTGTAGTTTCACATGTAAAACAAGGAGACTGTATGATATGGGTGATGAAGGGGAAGAATTGACCTCTAATAATGAATCCCATTAATAGTAAGAGGATATCATTTTCATCCATCATTATATTAAAAATATTTGACTTTAAGGGGTGTATGAAGTAGATGATGTAATGATGGAGTGGGAAAATGATATGATTTTTGGAAATAATGATTTTATGTGTAGTAATTCATTCATTTATCAGCCACTTATTTAATTCGTTATAGTCATTCATTATCATAGTTATGTACATTTTGTTTGTCAGTACTATGCTTCTGTTATCATTTATAATTTTTTTCTCCATTAATGTTTTTTAAATATATGCTCTGAAGTTACTTTTATTTGATTAAACGACATGGATATCAAGGATAAAGTTTTATATTGATACAAATCGACCTTTACTTGCAAGGAAGCATGCCACTCCTAGTTCCTCATGAGGATATTGGGGGTGATTGTCATAGGTACAAATTTTAATATGAATATATTTAAAGAAGTTTATTATACTACTAAATATTTTTAATAAAATATGGGAAAAATTCTATAATAGAGAAAAATATGAAATGTTCAAATGTCTAAAATTTGAATGGGCTAAAGAGAGTTGTCCCATTTAACTTCTATGGGGTCCCTACAAATGATGTTGCAGTATTATTATGCCAGATTCTTGGATAGCTGGTGGTGGAGCCGGTAACCCTTCTGATTATGTATGTTGATTGGAGACATATTCCTTCATCTTATAGAAAATATGTTTTTGATTCAAAGATGGTAATTGTAATACATTTGGGTGGAATTTAATGTCATAATTTTATTTAATTCTAATATCATCAAAATAAATATATTTATACATATTCATTTATAATTTCTTATTCCTTATGTTATACCATGAAAGTGGTCATTGAAATCATTGGATGATTTATATACAAATGTGATCAGATCATTCCCTTGTGAAATTTCATCGATGACTGGTGGTGATAAGGTAAATCACACAACATTAAACTCATTTAGTTCACAAACATTTGTTGGTTTTTAGTTTAGTTATACATATACAACACTATTTAATTTTTAATATAATTTTCTTACATGTGTAGATATAAGTAATTAGATATGGATATGAAGATGGAGATAAAGATAGATATGGAGACGAGAAGAGTACATCTGGATGTGATTAATTGTCTTTTTGATGTTTTGGACTAATATGGATTACAGGGTTTGTTAAAATATTCATTGTGAAACATACATGAAATATTTTATTATTGGATGTGAAGTAATATAATTGTTTTTTGATGCCATGAATTATATATATTTTTGATTGTTTTTTCTGATAGATATTTTTCTCTATTACTGATAGGTGATACACTTGTTTTTCATTTTTTGCGTACTTTTGGGGCTGTAAAATCTAAAAGTGGATTTTTTTTTGTAAATAAAAATTTATTGGCATTTTAAATCACTACTACATATGGAATATTTTTATTTTTGGTGGTTAAAAAATCCTCTAAATATGAAAAATTATTATTTAGTTGCGGTTGTAATTGGTTTACAATCCTTTTGTGGGGGATTTTCTTGGATTTACTAACGGTTTTAACAGCCACTAAATCCTAATCCCCCCTAGTAAACTGCCATGAAAATGTAAATAACCACCACTAAATATTCGTTTTATAATGATTACTAGAAACCAATTCTATATGGAAGAAACTACCACTTATTGGTTTCCAACAAATGATTCAGCAGTGGTTTATTGAAATTATCGTAGAACGATGTAGCAATAATTTAAACCGCTCCCAAATCGAAAAAACAACATATAATCATCCATTTTCTTGTAGTGGTATAACTTACTTCTATATCATGATTAAAAAAATATTCTCTTATTATACTCAATTATTTTCTTTGATTGTTATACCATATGTTTACCCTTACTAAGAATTTTATCTCACCCAATTCTAATGTTTCTATTGCCCAAGGATATAAGGAATAGTGATATGTATGATATGCTCAGAAGAGTACAGTATGTGACGTTATTTTGTGGGATGTTGAAAAATTGTTCAGATTAAGATATTTATAATATAGTAAAATGAAATTCAATTAGCTAAAAAATACGTGAGTTTTTTAGTTAATTTTTTATCCTAATTCTCTAAAAATATAAACTTAAAAGTTCTTGGGAATGTATTATAATGAAATATTTTCTCAAAAATCACATAATTAAGATGGTCACATATATAGGGAATTATATTTATTTATTTAATTATTTTATATGTGTGATGGATTGTAATAACTATTTTATAAAAGAGGATATTCATATCTTCCCTGAACCATCGTTATATGTTTAATGGTTTTCATGTTAGTGATTGATTCTTTTTATATGTATCCCATATTCATGAGACTCACTCACATACATATATGTATTTATGTATAATGTTTTAGTTCAAAAGATAAACAAATACACTGATAAAAGATAAAATGCTTGAAAATAGTAAGATATATTAGATGGGGTGGTCATTGAAACTCAAGTCGAATATGATTCAAAAGTTACCACTATGCTCTATGTTGATCCATTTCTACTTTATAGATCAACCATTAGAAACATTTTGAAAATATCATTAATTTTATTTATTTATTCACCATCTATTACCTTGTCAATTATTCAAGTTTATATGACTGCATAGTAAAATTAAAAAGAACACATAAAAAAGTGGATATTTTTATAGTGAATTATTTTATTTAACTATTTTTTATGTTGTGAGTGAGAACATAATGAATAAAAATATAAAATATAATAGTATTTCATTCATTGATAATAACTAAAAAAGTCAAAGAAAATATTAAGTCATTAACACCATCCACCACTCATGTTTGAAAAGGACCATAGTATATGTTTCCCATCAACCATAATAGAGGATGCCTCCTCCTATTAGGGATTTCTATCAAGTGTGGTGGGTATACTTATCTAAAATTGGAAATAAATAGATTGTTGTTGCTATCATGGTGAAATATTAAAGGAAAGTGTAAATAAATGGTACATTTTTCTAATCTTGGGACTTCCCTAAATATATCAAGGATCCTTATGTAAATATAATTGTCCAGCCAAACATAGAATATACTATGAGGAGAGGGTTTAAGGATCCTTTCCACCTAAATACTCTGCTGAATATGTATTCTGAATCCATTATATGAGTTATAATAATATTTGATAAAATTATGTAAGAAATTTAATTTTAGTATAATTATAATGTCAAATAATCCATAATCATGATAAAAGTATAAAATTAATAAAATACATTTTTAATAAAATTACAATTAATAAAAAAGAAAAACTATGATCAACACTAGACATATAAAATGTCCCTACCAAAATACATTTACAATATCAGTGTAGGTTCATACAAATAACAATATAATATAAAATTAAATTATGTGATTTGGAACCCCATCTACCTAATCAACAACCTCTAGATGTAAATGATACTTAAAATGAATATTTCAAATGACTCATGTGTGATTCATTTCCTATTTTAATTGTAATTCTATAATCAGTTTCTAGTGCGTCTTGAACAAAAATTAGGACATTCATGGTTTTACCATATTCTCTTTCATGTAATAGTCTTTTTATGAGATATTAAAAAAATGAATGAGGTCATGATTACACTGAACACATGTAAATTGAATGATGAATCATGATCTTCAATATATCCCATTAATTTATCCTTATCAACAAGTTAAATCATTTTATTTTAAGAATATAAAACAAATATTATAAAGATTCCATTTCAATATATTTTTTGTACGGTTGAAAATTTTTATAAGAACTAAAATGAATTTAAAATTTTAGTTTTAGTGGTGTAAAATTTAAGACACATTTTAAAGCCCTATGAATATTTCTATGTAATTATATATTTTAAAAAACATTCTATGAAACCAAAGGTAGAGAGAGTTTCATTGAGTATGTTACTATTTTTTCACATATGGAAGCAAATATAATTGGAAGAGAAACTACTATGAATTGATGTAAGAGAATGAAGAGGCTTCAACATCATGTATATTCTGTTGGATCAAAATGGATATTAGATGGCATGAATAGAAGAGGGGGGAATTGTATATTTAGAAATATTTATTAAAATGTTTAGGAAATGTTATTATTTTATTAAAAAATAAAGAAAAACAATTCACAAATCTGCATATAAAACAAATGATCAGACTGACTCCCAATATGATGAGACTCTCAATACGATGAAATTGTTATGATACCATAGGTTATAAAACAAATGTTTTCACATTGAATAAAAATATCATAGTAATATAGATTGTAAATTATTCTACCATATATCATATAGAATCAACACTAAAAGTATAAGCTGCAATTAAAACAATTACAAAAGAAAACAAATAGAAAGAAGAAATAAACAAATTCTTTTTCTATTACAATAAGTAGTGGAAAAGTAAAAGGAATTACAATTATTTTTTCCCAAAGAGTTAGATGTACGTTCACCTAGGATAATAGGTCTGTCTCACCAACACCTGTAATACATCGATACGATGATCGGAATATCCATCTTGCTATCCCTACAAGCCCTTGATTTTATAGGTTATAGGCACATATGTCATTCAAATACATGAACGCCCTCAACATGATGATTGATTAAACCATCTTCCAATCCCCAACAGCCCTTGATGGTAATCACATGATTAGAAGCACAAAGAAAAAAAAGCACGTATTGAAATACAAAAACTAAGAACAAGTCATTCATGTTTTTTTATTTCAAGTATTTAACATAAATAAGAGAGAAGTCACATAGTCTCACTCTAGAACTTGGAAGAAGATGAATTTCATCAATGTTCTTTATTTATTTCAAATGACCTACTATTTATAGGCCTTAGGTTCAAATGGTTATATTTTCTCCAATGGTTATATTTTTCCAAATAAACTCAGTGGGACATGGAAACTAGGCATTTTAACAGTCATATTGAAATAAAAAACACAACATCATTTGGATTTGTTTATAACTAACTCCATGACCTTGATTTTGGTTAGAAAAATAGGTAAATGAAAATGATAAGATGAGTACGATTGATATAAAAAATGTTTTTTATGGATGAATGAAATAATGCATGTGATAAAATTAATACATGACTATGCAATGTATTAATATGATATGAAGTGAGTACGATGCACATTGTGGGTATGATGAACATAGTCAGTATAATAGACAGTTTCATTATGATAGACAAAGACATCACGATAGATAGAGTAAGTATGATTAAGAGAGTTGGTATAATTTATAAAGTCACTACAATATATACAGAAATCGTATTCAAACAATGTTTGAAATGGGAAAACAGAAGTTTGCGATTTCCAAAACAAAAGATATGAAAGTCAAAAAAAGACATTTTACATAACAGTCTTCCCATTTTTTGAAGGCACAAAACACAAAGTAAATCTAGAAATAAATACTTATCTCCCCCTGAGTTATGAAAATACTTCTGAATATGAAATGGAATACAACTAACTCCCCCTTAGGTATACACTTTTTTATGGATTGTTTTTGAAGATTTTCAATGATTTAGATGTATATCAATAATCAATTCTTCCCCTTTGTGAAATTTTTTATCTTTTAAAAAATAATTCTCCACCATTGTGATTTAAAAAATGAATTGGTTAATCATGTGTTTCTTGAAAAGGTTTGAGAGAATCAATCTGAAAAATAATTGAAATACAAACATATAGTTCATTGAATTTTTAAATATCAATGATTGTTAGAAAAGGAAAGATACAACAAAACATTCCTTTTTTTCTCTTTATTTATTTTTCTTGATTAAATCATGAAGAACATCCTTCGTATTATTTATATATTTCTTATCTTCTAAGATAGAATCACCCTAGGATTTGAGAAGATCGTGTTGGTCTGTAAAATTTTTTTCCTAGTTTTTGATATTATCTTCTTGAAATATGATCACTTATTCAAGATTATTAATTTTATCTTCAAAATTATTATTCTATTTATTAAACCCATTATATTTTTTATTCAAAAAATCTGACTGGAAAGCATTCATCCTTTCATGAAACTCTTTTTCCTGAAGGAATATCGGCTACATGGGTTATTGAAATCTAATTCAACCTGTTAATAGTTTCTTTTTCAAGCTTATTAAAATAAGAGTAATGATAATTTAAAATTATCCTTTAGTATTTAATTGATTCCTAATGTTCATTCCGTGAGATCTCTATTTAATAAGACCATTTAGACATCTTGTTACAAGCTTTATTATGAGAAATATAACTATTACTCAGAACATTTAGATCGGCCTTAAATGTCATTAATATTTTTATGAGCTCTCTTACTGAACCAAATTTATTCCTCTGATTCTCTATATTGAATTCAATATTTACTTCTATATTTGGAAAATAAGGAATAGTCTTCTCAATTCTTATTCAAATATGAACAATGTAGTAACATTTCTTTATAGAAATTATATGTTCTAAATCAGTATAATCATCATATGATACAAGTTAATTAGATCGGCTCTATTCATCAACACGTTATTTTCCTTTTCCTTTATCTATATCCTATTGAAACCTTCCTTATTTTATTCATCTCTTTCTTCTTCAACTTTTTCACTGATAAAAATTACATTCTCGGTATGATAACATTGATCCCCTTGCAAGACAATATATGGAATTTTCTTTAAAGGGGTTTATAAGTATTCAACTGAAGATTGATCAGAATAAGGATTTTGTAGTCGTATTCCTTCATTTTTTTTGTAAGGGAAGAATATTCTTTACTTTAATTAGAACTCTGATGGTAATCTATAATAAATTAATCTTCCTCTTCTTCACCTTCCTCTTGTAAAGATGATTGATTAATTTCTTGCAATATTTGGTTCTTTAATTATTTCTCTAAAAAAGACTATATGATTGGTTATTGATCAAATTCATCTATCAGTTGGGAACTTTCTAACACTACACATTTTAAAAATTTGGAAACAACAAAATCATGAGCTTTTCTTTTCGAAAAAAAAATTTCTTCTTCTTCTCAGCCTATAAAGTATAATCTAATCTTCTTGGTTAGTGCTTCAACCTCATCAAGACCAAATTTAAGATCACCATATTTTCTTTATTCTTTATCCTTTCCACACATTGATACAACCTCTTTACTATATTTGGTTTTCTTATTTAGATTTTCACTAATATGAGGATCTGACTTTTAAGAAACAAAAACTATTGGAGCTGATTCTATTAGAATTGGTTTGAATTGATTTGTTGTCGATTGATTTTGTTCTGAATCTTCTTTCACAATTTTGACAAAGAATTTTGATTATTCATCCAAACAAATATATAATTTCATCAATTTATTCGTACTTATCAACAAGGCATCAGCTCTTTCAATTCCCATTTCAAAGGAATATTACAAAACATCAAACTTTCAAGAATGAACGTTTTGAGAAAAGTTGGGTACCTGATAAAATGAGACATGATTTCTCCAGACTTCACATTATTTATAGTTTCAAAATTATAACCCATGAGATTTACCTTTACCATGTTTACAAGATAATCTAGCATTAATATGTCGAGAAACATAAGAGTTTTCCTATCCCCTTTCCGTGGAATTAGAAAACCTTTCATCCAAATAAGAACAAACCGATTTTCTATAGATAGATGGGCTACTTTAAATTTCACTTCATTTATAAGAAATAATTATTTTCAGCTCTTTCTTTATTAAATGTATCTAAATCCTCTGTTAGTTAATGATATGGAAAAAAAGATTCACCTTTAGAAAGAACATTGAGGAAATGTACTGCTTGTTTTACAGACATTGCAAATTTTATACCATACACATAAAAGTTAATCATTATATTCTAATAAAAAGACACAGTATTGTAAAATTTTCTAACCTCTTCAACAAGAATCAGATCTTTAGATATGGGTTTCTTAACACAAAGATGTTCCCATGATTAGAATAAAATAATCATCTTGATTGTTGAGTCATAACTATCAAAAAAATCATGAGAAACTAACCTTTCTCTTAAGAAATCATTCTCTAAGAATGCCTTTAATGACATATCTATAGGAGTGTTGGAAGAAGACTGAGGCATAAAGATGTTTTTCAAAATAAAATATCATACCAAGCCTTAATATGAGATTTGAGCTTCGCCAATAATCATGAAGAACCGTTGCGGGTTCGAGAAGTGGGGGTCCTCAATATGTAGGTGAATTTGGATGACTTTAATCTTCTATAGTTGAAATTACAAGATAAATAATCAAACGGTGGAGAATAAAAGAGAAATTTTTTAAAAAAAATTAAAATTTTAACAATAAGAAATAATAACATTAACTAAAAGCAATAAAAAAGAGAATGTATATATTGGAGATATCAACTCAGTTGTTGGTTTCATAGTTTTAAAAAAGTAAAAACATTATAAAATATAGAAAATAAGTATTTGTAATAAGCCAAAGATAATACAATAAAACATCATACCGATGAAAAAGAAAGTGAATATGATCGTTTGTTAGACTAATAGAAAACAAATTCATTACCATAGGTTGTTAACCTGATGGAAAACAAGGTCATTACAATAGGTTTTCAGGATGATGGAAAACAACTTTATTAGCATTGGTTTTCAAGATGATAGAAAACAAATTCATTACCATTTTTTGTCAAGATGATTTTAAAAAAACTCATTACCAATGATTTTCAATCCCATGGAAAACGAATTCATTACCATTGGTATTCAAGCTGATGGAAAACGAAGTAATTACCATTGGTTTTCAAGACGATGGAAGAAAAATTCATTACCATTGTTTATCAATCTGATGGGAAACAATGTCATTACCATTGGTTGTTAAGATGATGGAACAATAATTCATTACCATTGTTTCTCAAGCCAGTGGAAGATCCTATGTTAGACTGATTAATAGAATGTCAAAACAATAAACAAAATGTCAAAATAATAAACAATAAATAGGATGTTGAAATGAAAATTTAGCCGAATGAAATAACTAAATAAAAAATATAAAAAATATAAGTAATCTTTAAGAATTATGATAAAATAAAAAATATGAAATATGAAATAAAATACTATAAAATAGGTAAAATAATGAGTACAAGAAAAAATTTCTCCCCATGGAAAAGAAGAGTTTTAATTTAATAAAAAATTCAAGACATAATGTATATGTGGAAGATTATTCTATTTGTAATAAATCATATATTATATTTAATAAAATCAAATCTATAGGAAGGTAATGGTTTTTTAAAAATGTCATCAAGTTGTTATTACATTCTAATTAATTTTAAAATAATATCTCTTTTTTGTGTGTAAACCCTAAGAAAGTGATGCCTAAAATATATGTTTTTTACACGAGAGTGATGTGAAGGATTTTTTACTATATTAAATGGAACTTGTGTTATCAAAAAATATATGAGTTTTAGTAAAACTCATACAATAGTTTGTTAGTGTGTTTTGCATCAATAATCCTTGAGCACAACAACATCCAGCTACTACATATTGAGCTTTAGTAGTGGAGAGTGAAACTGAATGTTGTTTTTTTCATGACCAAGAAACTAAAGAATCTTCTAAAAAATGAAAAGTTCCAGAAGTACTCTTTATATCCATTATATAACCACTAAATTCAGTATCGGAAAAACATTTTAAGTCAAAATCATTTCATGAATTATAAAAATGGACTAAATCCAATTTTCCTTGTAAATACAAGAAAATACATTCCGCATATTCTAAATGGGATTGTTTTATAGTAGCTTAATATCTAGAAGATAAGCACACAAAAAACATTATGTCTGAATGAGTATCTTTTTAGTAAAGAAGACTTCCAATCATACCACTATATTTTTTTGATCAACTGGTTTCCCAGCTTCATCATGATCAAGAGTGTTTGAGGTTCCAATGGGAGTACTAATACTTTTAGTATTTTCATATCCATACTTTTTAGTAAGTATTTCATATACCTATGTTGAGATATATAAGTACCTTGTGGTTTTTGAGAAATATGAAAACCAAGAGAGAATGTTAACTTACCTATAATACAATTACAAACTAAGACTTAATTAGATTCTCAAATGATTCGTTTAATGAATTTTGAGTTGATCTGAAAATGATATCATCAACATAAATTTGATCAATTATAATATTTTTATTTTATGTCATTATAAAAATAGTTTCATCAAATTTTCCTTTAATATAATTATTTTATAATAAAAATCTCATTAATCTATCACACAATGCTCTAGGGGACTCTTTTAGTCCATAAAGGGCCTTAGTATGTTTGTAAATGTATTCAGGGTGTTTACTATCATCAAAACTAGGGAGTTGGTCTATATAGACTTCATACTAAACTTATCTATTAATGAAAAACACTTTACATCCATTTGAAAGAGTTTAAAATTAAATAATGATGAACAGATAATATAATTCTTATAGATATGAGTCTTGAAATAGGAGAATTGGTTTCTTCATAGTCTAAGACTTATTGTTGATTATAACATTTCGCAACAATACCAGCTTTATTTCTGACAATGATACCATTTTCATCGCATTTGATTCTCAAGATCCATTTTACTCCAATAAAAAATGTATCATTATGTTTTTCCACTAATGTACAAACTTTATTCTTTTTGAATTAATTTAGTTTATCTTGCATTTAATTAATCCAATCATCATCACATAAGGCCTGACTTGGAGTTTTATGTTTAAATTGAGATAGAAAAGAAAAATATTCTATTTCATTTCATAATGAGTTTCTAGTCCAAACTAGTTGATTTACATCCATAATAATGTAATCACTAGGATGATTCTGAATTAATAACTTATTTTCATTTTTAAAACCCTTCTCATCAACAAAAGGTAGAAAGTATTCATGTGTAAATTTTTGAGAAATAATTTCATGAGTGTTTAAAATATGTGAAAAATATTCTATAGGTTGATAATCAGATTTGGAAAACACATCAGAATTAATATTTTGACAATTTTTTTAAAACAAACAGCTCTATTTAATAAAACTTAACATGTATTTTTTTTAACAATATAGGTGTTTTTGATAAAAACACTATAATCCATAGAAGTGGGGGAATAACCTAAAAATATTCCTTCATCAAAATTTGTTGCAAACTTATGTAAGTTATCTTTTATATTTAAAATAAATACTGTTTAACAAAATACATTGACGTATGAAACATTTGGTTTTTTTCATTTCTATAACTCATAATGTTTTTTATTAAGAAGTGGTTTAATTAAAACTCAATTTATATTAAAAAAATTAGTACTAACAACTTCTAACTAGAAATGATTTGCAATTTACTATTCACTGAAAATGGTTCTTGTCATTTCTTGAAGAATTATGTTTCTTCTTTCAATAACAACATTTTTCTGGGGGGTTCTTGGTGTAGAAATGTTATGAATAGTAACTATTTTACTACAAAACGTTTCGAAATCAGAATTTACAAATTCTCTACCATGATCACTTTTGACAGTTATCTATGGTTTAATTTTCTTATTTTTTACTTTATAAAAAAGATAATGAAACAAAAGGCTTCAAATTTTTTGGTGAGAAAATATACTGTTATAAATCTGCTATAATCATCTATTCAGAAAAATACATAGTAAATTCCTCCAATACATCTAGTTTGTATTGGACCAAAAAGATAAATATGCACTAATTGTAATGAATCGGTAGATGTGGCTTCACTGATTGATTTAAAAAATGACTTATATTGTTTCCATTTTGTCTTGAGTCATATACTTTGGAGGAATCAAATCTAGGATCGGGTAAATATTTAAAAAGTCATTTCATGGAGACTTTATATAAATATCTACAATTATTGTGTCATATTATTCTATTATATAACCAAGATTGGTCTTCTACTGTACTTAGATAAGGTAATTCCTGTCTCCTAAGGCCTTCTATATTCAATGTGTAAACATTCTCATACCGTTTGGATGATAGATTAAATTCACACTTGGAGTTGGGAACTAAACATTTTTCATTCATAAATCCGAAAAGGTAACTTTCATCACATAAATTAATTATGATTATGAGGTTGGTATTAAGACCATCGACAAACAAGACATTAGAAATCCATATTTTTCCAAGGAAAACTATATTACCTATACTAACAATCTTTCTTTGAGCATTGTCTCTGAGAGTTAACTTTTCCGCCTTTCGTCTTGGTAACTTTTTAGAAGAAGCTTCTATTTCTAGTCATGTGCCTAGAACATAAACTATCCATGTGCCATGTATTTTTATTATATCATGTTGTGTTTTACAAAAACAAAAACAATTAAAATTTTCAAATTCAAGCATGTTTGGGTGTAGAAACATTAGAAACAATAATTTAGGAATCTACATTTGTTTTGAAAAGTGAGATTTGTAAAAACCCAAAGATTGTGTTTTATTTAAAGAATAAATTTTCCCCAATGTCAACCGCATTGACATTTGGTGCAGAATGAAGCACATTAGGGAACTAAATAGTTATTATTAAAAATGAATTTTGAATGAGTATAACAAATTCCAAAACTATTTCTTAATGGATGAATTTGATAATAAATATTATCAAACTCCTTCCTCCAAGCAGTAAATTTTTAGAAAAGTTTATTGAAAGGATAACTCTTATATTTTAGTCTGAGGACCAAATTCATATCCTTGTTTTTATTAGTTTTAGAATTGAGTTTTTCATCAGAAATAGTTTTCTCTGAAATCATATTACTAAAATCGGGAGAATGTTGGTTCTTTTCAAAATTAATTTTCACAAGGTTTTTAGAAAGGTATTCAATATCAAGAGTTTTAGAATAATGATATTTTGAAATATCCGATATTTATCTTGTTATAATATCAATCCTATTATTTTATTTTTCATGTTTTCTAGAAATATTAAAATTTAAATTTTCTAAATGTTTAGAAAATCTGGAAACTAGTTCATAAGAAGGTAATGAATTATCATTCTCTAATGAGGATGTTTCTTCATCATAAAAATACTCTTTATCAGGATAATTATTACTCGAAGAAAAATTTGTATGATATTTAGAACAGTGATTTAAGTCCCTTAATCACTAATAATGTTTTTTGGAAAAAAGACAAATATTCTTGTGATTTGAGGTATCACTAGCAGAAGAATCATCAAGAGAATCACCCCCAATGGAACTCAAAGATTCATTAACATTAAATACATTCTTTCCATTGGACTTTTAGTATTTCATCTTATTCTTATCTGAATATCTTTCCTTTCTATCCTTTCTTTTTAGTATAGTACAATTAGGTCCAATATGTTAAGTTCCTTTACATTTATAGCATGTGACTTCATAATAGTTCTTATCCTTGTTACCTTTTGAGGTATTTTTATATCTATATTGTAAATTCTTAATTACAACTATTTCATTGAATCTTCTATAAAGATTTTCACAATAATTTTCTGACTGCTCAGTATCACTATAAACTAATAAGACTTCATCCTTCTATTTTCATTACTTTGTTTTCACATGATATTGAGAGTAGGTGGGATTTGATGTAGTAGTGAATGATAATCCACAATTCTTCTTTTTCACTTTTTATGTATCTCTCTTAATTATTCATTCATATTGAAATAGAGTTCCAAAGAGATCGTCATCAGTAAGACTAGCAATATTTTTAGTTTCATCAACTGCAGTCCTCTTCGATTCCCATTCATTTGGAATATTATCTATTATCTTTTCAACTAAAAATTATATTCTAAATTTTTCTCTCCCATATATTGAATAAAATTAATTATTTTTGTAAATATTTTTTAAACCTTAACTACTGGTTCACCATAGTGAAATTCAAAATCTTGATAACCAGACCTTAACATAGCTCTTCATGTTTCAATAACTTTGGAAGTACCAAAATGTGTAATCTCCAATATTTTCCATATACTATTTTCACCTTCACATAAAGATATTTGACTATAAATGTCTCTGGTAAAAGAACACAAAAAAGTATTTCATACCTTGTAGTTTATCTGATATTCAACTTTTTCATGGGAAGTAATAGTTATGGATTCTTTATCCGGGATCTTATATTCAGCAGTGAGAATAACAAATTTATTTACACTAGTGTTTATGATAAAACTTTTCATTAAATCACCCAAATATTTGAAATCATTACCATCAAAAGTAGGTGGTCTCGTAGGGTAATGATTTTCAATTGAATTGAAATTCATCATGCCTTCTATCATAAAGAATCAAAATCCTTTTTCCATAAATACAGTTTTTTGTATTTAGAAAACAATATAAATAGATAATTAAAAGAAATGGAAGACATCCTATGATACCAATTGGTGGATCGAAATGGATATGATATGGCACAAATACTAGTGAGGGTGGATTGTATGTTTAAACATTTCTATTAAAACCTTTAAGAAAGTTTCTTAGTTTAATATAATATAAACTAAAAAAATTCAAAAAACCTCTTATAAAACAAATTATCAGACTGACTCTCAATACGATGGAGTTTTAATATGATGACATTGTTATGATACCAAACGTTATGAAATAAATGCTTGTGGATTGAATACAAATATAAGTGTAATATAAATTGTAAATTATTCTACCAAATAGCATATAGAATCATCACTAAAAGTATAAGTTGTAATTAAATAATTTACAAAAGAAAAAAAAATTGAATGAGGAAATAAAAATATTATCTTTCTATTACAAGAAGCAGAGGAAATTTAAAAGGTATTACAATTCATTTATCCTATAGAGTAGGGTATCCATTCACCTTTGATAATAGGTCCATCTCACCAATACTGGTAATCCCTCGATAAGATGAGCAGCATGTCTTCCTTGCTATCCCTACAAGCCCTCAATGATACAGGTAATCAGAACCTCTTTCATCCAAATACATTAAATCCCTCGATACGATGATTGGTTTCACGAACTTGCTATCCTCAACAGCCCTTGGTTGTAATCAATTGATCATACCCACAATGATAAAACCAATCACTTATTGAAATATAAAAACTAAGAACTAGACATTCACATTTCGTAATTTCAAAGATTTCACATGAAAGAGAGAGAATCAAAAATATATTTCTATATAACTCGTAAGAAGATAAAGTTGATCAGAGTCCTTTCTATGTTTCAAATGTCTTCCTATTTATAGGTATTGGGTTCCAACAGTCATATTTTCGCTAACGGTCATATTTCTCCAAAAAAACTCAGAGGGACATGGACACCTGGAATTAACGGTCATATTGAAACAGAAAACACAACATCAATTTTATTATTTTATAACTAACTCTATGAAATCATTTTGGTTATAATAATATGTATATTAAAATGATAACATGAGTACGATTGATATAAATAATCTGTTTTGATGAATTAATGAAATCATGCATGTGATAAAAGTAAGGCATGAGTATGAACTGTATTAATATGATAAAAAGTGAGTATGATGCACAATATGGGTACGATGAACATAGTCAGTATGATAGACACATTCAGTACAATAGATAGAGTCAGTGCGACTTACAGAGTCAGTATGATTGAATGAGTCTCTATGATAGACAGAGAAATTATATTCAAGGAAAGTCTGAAATCAGAATAAAGAGATTTTTTATTTCTAAAGAAAAGAAATAAAAGTAAAAATAATACTTTTGACTTAACATATTTAACATTTCATGGGTTATTTCAATCTTAATTATTGGGTATTAGAAATTATATAAGTGTCATAAATTTTCATCCAAATAATATAACATTGTATGTTTAAAAACATTACAATAAGTAAGGTGAACTATCTATGCGGCTAATGAAGGTTGATTTATATGTCATCAATGATATAAACATATCATATATTTGTTCATGAGGACTGATTCTAGTTGAAATATTATTTTTTATTTTATATAACCCACACATATATCTCATTTGGTCATTGGGCACGTCAATATTTTATTTTATTTTAAAATTTATGTTTTTTGTGGTGTCTCATACTCATCTAACAATTTTGTAATACTTGAATCATATGAAATAAATTCCTATAAAATTAATGTATCAATAATTACCTATTGTAATAAGATAATACTGTATCATGTAACTCAATAATATAATGCGAAGGAAATCCCAAGAAGGGTTTTTGGACACTATATGAACTAAAACTCTGAATTATTAGAAATTTTTTATTATAAGGTACAATGACTAAAATATCTTAGGCATTTAAGGTAATTGTAACACCCCAGGATTTCAGAGTGTGTTATTTCTTAAAAATAATTCAATAACTTGCACTACACGCAACACCGAGTTCAATCACACCATTAAAAGAGGTCATGAATAGTATTAACTACATTTTGAACTTTATATAATCCTTATAATTTTAGAATCCATATTATGAGTTTCTTAGATATAATGCAAAACAAATTCATTTTCAGTATTGCACTTTTATCAACTTTAATAGTGAACCCTTTTTAAATACAATATTTTAAACTTTTTGACTAAATGGAGACATCAAAAAATTTAAAATGAAACATCCCAAGCTTCCACGGTACGCTTTCCTTTGAATAAAACAGTAGCGTGTGTTGTATGCAACAACGAGTTCTAATACACCGTAACCAATCAAACTAGCTGTTATGAATAGTAATACCTACTTTTTGAAATTATATATATTTTATATTTTAAAATGGACTTCATTTTTGGATTCGGAATATCGAATTTAGCCTAAGGTGAAATTTTGGTACTTTTCGGATAACTTTCATATTTTGATGAATAGTGAAAATTACTAAATTTTAATTAAAAACAACTTTTTTAAACAAAATAATTAATAGTGATAAATTATGAATTTTAGTAGTTTTAAAGTATATTTAGAATATATTTTTACCATTTAATATAATGTTGGTCATTGTACATAATTTTACAATTAAACCGAACATAAACAAGTGTCAATCTTTTGATAGTTATTACCTCTTAAAAACACGCTTTTTGTTTTGACAGCGGGAATTAATTTTAAATTAATTTCTGCCACTTCTGTGTTTTGAATTTAGAAAAATGGATTCCATATTTGGAATCAGGATGTTCAAATTGTGTAAATAGGTAACTTTTATTTTTAGACATTTTGAATAATTACTGTGGTAAATATTTTATTTACCATGGTTAAGGGTAAATCCGGTAAATAAGGGTTAAAAAATAATATTATAATAATACAAAATTAACCTAAAACGTGTCCTAACCTTATTGGTGGACACATACCCGACCATGAGCATCCTTGGGTCAATTTGGGGACCCCTTGGATCCACTTGTATGTGGTAGGGACACTTTATATTAATAAAGTTAAAATAAAAATAAAAATGGCATAAGCTTACATCTTTTAGAAGAACAATTTTTACATAGGGTTATACATGTTGGATTTTCGATTATAAATATTCATTAGAAAGCTAAAAAGATTTTCTACATAATGAAATTTTATTTATAATTTTTAGACATCAAATAAGTTAAATTATTAATGACACAATAATGATGCAATGTTTACCTCATTAATAAATCATTGAAATAAATAATATTATAATGATTAAACTATTATCTAAAACCTGTCCAATTCTTATTGGTTGATGTTATTTAGAATATGAGTCATCTTATCTTCGACCTCAATGATTTTTGGACCATTATAAACCGAATATAATTATATTATAAAGTAATACTTTCACTCTTTCCTAAAGAGCCCCTCCTCTCCCTTATAAAAGGAGACCACTTCTACACATTCCTCACACCTCTCAAGCCACTTGGCTCGTCCAAACTCTGCCCAACTAAGCTCAACACATCCCTCTCCTCCTCCTTGAAGCTTCCCCTTAGGCAGAAAGCATTTCAACAAGTCCTTTGGTTCCAACCAAAGTGAGTTACCTAAATTAAAGGTAACGATTTCTCTTAAATTATTTTCATTTATTTTGCTTCTCCAACCCCCAAAATCTTTTTATTTCCTTTCTTTTGTAACAACACCAGTATCCTCAATATACTAGGATGTTGTTATAAGAAGGATTCAAACTACACATACACACAACTCCATCTAATGGATGATGATCATAATGTTTCTGTGGATGGCAAACTAACGCCTCACGAAACGATGATTGTTCAAATACATCTTACCGCCTCTCATGGTGGCAATTATGATGGAAATATAATTAAATATGATATTATTTATATATATTTTATATATAAGCTTCTGTAATTCCATTTTATTTCATACCATTATTCGTTTCATGTTGTATATACATACGATAATTTCATTTGAGGAAGTGCGGACTACCGCCCCCTTAAAATGATATGACTCGTTCATACCACACATGGAACGTATAAAGGATGGTGTTAATGAACTTATGTAACATATATAAAATATTATATTATACTGGAATAGTAATATACCTATGTATCATTTGGATTCGATTCTTTTAAAATAAAAATTAAATGGAAATAGCGTTCGTGCGTACGTACGGACTACCGTCTCCACGAACGCGATGAGATTCATTCTCCATCGTATCCATTCAAGTATAATTATCATTTAATGATTTAAAAATGATTTTTAAGGACTTTATATCATTCTGGATATGAATAAGATACAACAAACATGACTTATGTAACAAAACATATAAAGAAAATGAGTAAGTTAACACCCGAAACGGCGATAATACTAAGATATTATTATCAAATCAATATTAAAAGATCATATATGATATCATATTAATGTATATGATTCTTGTATAATTTAGTAACAATTATTTCACTATTATACAGGAGGTTAACCTACCCCAACCAAGGAAAAGTACAAGGTAAGGGATTTTCTTATCTCACTTTCAATTCCGTGAGATTTCCATTGTTCGCCACTAAATTATTGAAAGTGGTGTATTGTGTACTGCCATTTGATATATATTATCATGATTCTATTTATATTCATGTTATTCTATAAATCATTTAGTGGTTATTAACTTTTGTCCATACGACTCAGTTGATTAACGTGGTAAGGGGTTTTCATCTCACTCCTTATTCTCATGAGATTCATGCCATATTGCCACCATTACCTTTTGAGTGGTGTATGTACTGCCCATAATTATATTCTTTGTGTAATACACTCTAATTTATGTGTACTTACATATTAATTGTATGATACCTCTTTCATGGGTTGTATGTTTCATAAGTTACCAAACTGGTAAGGGTTATTTCACAATCTCTTCATTATCTGAGGTTGTTTATACGTAATAATCTACTGGGATTTCGTTATCATCCACATCCATGTTTCTTCAAAATGTATTTCAAAACATTTTTAATATTTAAAATAATATGGGTTAAAGTCATTTATACCCTTGTTTGACTTTTTATAAGAGGTTTATAAGGGAATCTTTCCGTCGTTTTCCAAACAAGGTGCTTTTTAACCTTTTCGATAGAATTAAGATAAGAATGTTTTTTTTAACTTATACGGCGGGTGCGGTTATTTTCCGCCGTAATAAAATCGTCAAAGCTTCCCTTAAAAGCTTATAAGATTATTTTAAAAGAAAATGTTTGATTTTATATGGATCTTAAATGATTTCCAAATAAAAGGAGATATTTCTTTAAAAAGAATTTTGATTTCATCTATGTCAACATCCTTTGATGGGTTTTAAGATTATTTGAAGTTGATTTATTATGATACAAAACTTCTATATTGTTTTGAAGGTTTTGTGATATGTTTGACTGTGGATGTGCTATTTTTATACCATTCATTGTTTATGGTGAAAGTATTGACATTTCGTATGCTAGATTTAATACGAATGTTTATGTTATATTTCAATCTTTACTTCATATGAATGTGTTGGACAAGTATGTTCCAGGTTGGGGACTGGTTAAAGTAAGCCCTCCAGGTTGGGGACTGGTAAAAGTAAGCCCTCCAGGTTGGGGACTGGTTAAAGTAAGCCCTCCAGGTTAGGGACTGGTAAAAGTAAGCCCTCCGGGTTGGTGTCCGGTTATTAGAGGCACTCCGGGTTGGTGTCCGGTTATTAGAGGCACTCCGGGTTGGTGTCCGGTTATTAGAGGAACTCCGGGTTGGGTTCCGGTTACAGTTAGCCCCAAGGTCTTGGGACGAGGCCTTGAAAAGTAATTAAAGTTTAGCATTATGCATTCCAACATTATGAAAGTGGTTATTGATTTTTGCATGTGATTATTCGATTAGTAGAATATCCATGTGAGTAACTAAATGAAATTATTTCATTTTTACCATTGCCATTTTATGTTGAAGTTCAAGTTTAAAAGGCTTTTGTTTTAGTAATGCATTTCCTTAAATGTTTATTCTTATTTATGAAAGTTTCCGCTATATTGTTATCCTTACTGGGCATTTGAGCTCACCCCTTTTCTATGTTTTATTTTTCCCAGGATGTGATGAAGTAAGTTATGAATGACCTGCAGGGATTTTATGAGGGGTTAATAGTGTGGATTGTGGAAACATTATGTTGTTGTATTAGTTTTTCATTTTATGATGTAATGTAAAACTTATGAATATATCTAGTGTTTCCAAGGCTACTAAACCAATCGGTCTTTCGAGATTTGATCTTTCTTGTGATCATGCCAATGTTACGAAGTAATGCACCGACTCTGGGTAGCTGGGGTCGGGGCGTTACAGTTGGTATCAAAGGAAGTTTAGTACAAACCTTGGAAGCTAGATTTAGATAAACTCTGATTAGAGCACGTAGACCTAAGATGAGCTTTGAGGATTAGTGTAGAAGAACTTCCTAGAATTTTGGTATTGTAGAGATTTTGTGAGTTTTCCGAGCAATACATCCCTGTCTGGATACGAGCAGGTAGAGGCGGCTCTGGCACAGATGTACCTAGGGGTAAAACCCGAAAACACCGCTTTGAGCTAGACTCGAACGGGAACTGGTGCACGACAACGGGCCTTGCTGCACTCTTGGTTACGACACTCCCGGGGGATATGCTTAGGATAATTCTCATTTTCTTTACAAACCATTATGAATGGTTTATGAGTATATACTTCCTCAAAGAAAACATTTTTATGATTATGGATTATATCCATAAATAGTTCAATTTATGTTAAGTGTTTTATAACTATGGGATTATGTATTTTGATTCATAAACTGATCTAGTGTATGCCATTGTTTAGAAATGGCGCCCAATAGAAGGAATGAGACCTCCAGAAATGCACATGATCCAAAGAGAAGGAAGGATCATATCTTTCCTGGTCTTAAGCTAGAATTTATAAGAGAAATAGTCTCCCATGTATTATCATCATATGAAGAAATAATATCATGTGTTGATAAGATAAGTAAAGAGTTTACTGAGTCCTATGGCTTTGAAGGGAAGCAAGAGAAGAAAAGGATAGAAGAGAGAAAGATGGATAAAGGGAAGAGGGAAAAGAAGAATTTTCCCATATGTGGTAACTGTGGAAAGAAACACCCTGGAACTTGCCTGAAAGGAATGGGAGTTTGTTATAAGTGTGGAGGAAAAAGGGCACAAAGTACATGACTGCAAGGGTAAGAAAATGGTTTCAAATGTACAATGCTTCATTTTCAAGGAGTTTGGACACTACGCAAACCTATGTCCCAGTCATCAGACTATGCCGCAAATGATGCTATTGGATAATAATCAAGTTATGATACTACCATAGATGAAGAGGAATTGAGTGTTGTATCAACAATGTACTTGTTATAATAATTATGGAGTATATAAGGATTGTACTGCAGTACTATTTCATTAAGGACTTGAGATTGTGTGGAACAAAGAAAAGTGACTCAATATCAGGATTAATTTTTGGAAAATATATGGTTGAGAGAATGATAAATCATAATATAGTTCTGATACTGAGGTAGTGGTTTTGGAATAATATGTGATTGTTTTGAATAAATTATATTGGATATTCTTGACTACCCTGGAACTGATTAATGATTTGTATATTCCATCATTGTTGGGGTTTAAAACATTTTTGGATTAATTAAGTATATCCAGCATTCTATATGGAATAAGGGAGCATGAATGTAATCAATAAGGAATATGGTAATACATGATGAAGGTATTCATATGCTATTACGGGTTAAAAAGGATCTATATTATTTTTACCTTCCTTATAAATGTTGGACTGTGAGTTTGGACAGAAGTATTTTGGATAGTTCTAGTTTGGATTATTTAGGATTTCCATAAAAGGACAACCCGGAGGTCGGGCGGCAACCCATCGCGTCCAGCAAGGCTGCGAGACTTGAACCTGCAACCGAAGGGCGACAAGGGTGTATCACCTACCACTGGCCCACGAGATGTCCTGGATTAAATAATGTAGTTTTTTTTAAAAGATCTGGTAGATGAATTATAAATTCATTTATTTTGGAACCCTGTACGAATAGTATAAATAGAAAAAAAATTTACGAGTGAAAGATGAGTTTGTGGTAGAAATTTATTAATGGACAAAATTCTAATTATAAAGTAAGTATATCTCCTTATGATCTTATCCAATATCATAAATAAATTCCTCAACATTAAGAAAAGGAACTTATAACAAAAATGTTGTCCTAGATGGTACCTTAAATCATCACTAATTTATGGCTTTGGGATTGTTGGCCTTTTCATAGCCATGTTCTCTACCACTCTCCATCAGATAATTGATGGTTAGATTTCTCTTCCATATCCATATTTTCCTACATGGAACCCTAGTATGTGTTATTTTCGGTAATCTTCATACTTTCCAATCATTATTTTAAATAGAGGCCTCATTAATTCATTTTTTGATGTGGGATTTCAACTAAGATATTTTGAAACGTCAAAAATGTGTTATCCTAATACCCTATGTTTTGTTGAACCGATGGTATTTCAAATCATCATGGATTGATGAGTTTAAGGACCTCAATTTTATACTTGTTTGTGATTGATGACCTCAATCACTACCTATAAATATTTACGTTTTTCCTCCAATTATATGTCTCTAATTTCCACCAATGTTCTCCTAATCGAGATCATAATTTGGTGGTGACCCTTTAATTTCTATTTTCCTCATATTAAGACTAAATTTTAGTAACCCAATTTCCAATGTGGGTTTTCCCACAAATATATTTTCTACTTTCAACCTTTTATTTTCGAAGAACAATTTCAAATTTCGAGGACGCAATTTATTGAAGGAGGGGAGAATGTAACACCCCAGGATTTCAGAGTGTGTTATTTCTTAAAAATAATTCAATAACTTGCACTACACGCAACACCGAGTTCAATCACACCATTAAAATAGGTCATGAATAGTATTAACTACATTTTGAACTTTATATAATCCTTATAATTTTAGAATCCATATTATGAGTTTCTTAGATATAATGCAAGAACAAATTCATTTTCAGTATTGCACTTTTATCAACTTTAATAGTGAACCCTTTTTAAATACAATATTTTAAACTTTTTGACTAAATGGAGACATCAAAAAATTTAAAATGAAACATCCCAAGCTTCCACGATACGCTTTCCTTTGAATAAAACAGTAGCGTGTGTTGTACGCAACTTCGAGTTCTAATACACCGTAACCAATCAAACTAGCTGTTATGAATAGTAATACCTACTTTTTGAAATTATATATATTTTATATTTTAAAATGGACTTCATTTTTGGATTTTGAATATCGAATTTAGCCTAAGGTGAAATTTTGGTACTTTTCGGATAACTTTCATATTTTGATGAATAGTGAAAATTACTAAATTTTAATTAAAAACAGCTTTTTTAATCAAAATAATTAATAGTGATAAATTATGAATTTTAGTAGTTTTAAAGTATATTTAGAATATATTTTTACCATTTAATATAATGTTGGTCATTGTACATAATTTTATAATTAAACCGTACATAAACAAGTGTCGATCTTTTGATAGTTATTACCTCTTAAAAACACGCTTTTTGTTTTGACAGCGGGAATTAATTTTAAATTAATTTCTGCCACTTCTGTGTTTTGAATTTAGAAAAATGGATTCCATATTTGGAATCAGGATGTTCAAATTGTGTAAATAGGTAACTTTTATTTTTAGACATTTTGAATAATTACTGTGGTAAATATTTTATTTACCATGGTTAAGGGTAAATCCGGTAAATAAGGGTTAAAAAATAATATTATAATAATACAAAATTAACCTAAAACGTGTCCTAACCTTATTGGTGGACACATACCCGACCATGAGCATCCTTGGGTCAATTTGGGGACCCCTTGGATCCACTTGTATGTGGTAGGGACACTTTATATTAATAAAGTTAAAATAAAAATAAAAATGGTATAAGCTTACATCTTTTAGAAGAACAATTTTTACATAGGGTTATACATGTTGAATTTTCGATTATAAATATTCATTAGAAAGCTAAAAAGATTTTCTACATGATGATATTTTATTTATAATTTTTAGACATCAAATAAGTTAAATTATTAATGACACAATAATGATGAAATGTTTACCTTATTAATAAATCATTGAAATAAATAATATTATAATGATTAAAATATTATCTAAAACCTGTCCAATTCTTATTGGTTGATGTTATTTAGAATATGAGTCATCTTATCTTCGACTTCAACGATTTTTGGACCATTATAAACAGAATATAATTATATTATAAAGTAATACTTTCACTCTTTCCTAAAGAGCCCCTCCTCTCCCTTATAAAAGGAGACCACTTCTACTCATTCCTCACACCTCTCAAGCCACTTGGCTCGTCCAAACTCTGCCCAACTAAGCTCCCCACATCCCTCTCCTCCTCCTTGAAGCTTCCCCTTAGGCAGAAAGCATTTCAACAAGTCCTTTGGTTCCAACCAAAGTGAGTTACCTAAATTAAAGGTAACGATTTCTCTTAAATTATTTTCATTTATTTTGCTTCTCCAACCCCCAAACTCTTTTTATTTCCTTTATTTTGTAACAACACCAGTATCCTCAATATACTAGGATGTTGTTATAAGAAGGATTCAAACTACACATACACACAACTCCATCTAATGGATGATGATCATAATGTTTCTGTGGATGGCAAACTAACACCTCACGAAACGATGATTGTTCAAATACATCTTACCGCCTCTCATGGTGGCCATTATGATGGCACTATAATTAAATATGATATTAATGATATATATTTTATATATAAGATTCTGTAATTCCATTTTATTTCATACCATTATTCGTTTCATGTTGTATATACATACGATAATTTCATTTGAGGAAGTGCGGACTACCGCCCCCTTAAAATGATATGACTCGTTCATACCACACATGGAACGTATAAAGGATGGTGTTAATGAACTTAAGTAACATATATAAAATATTATACTATACTGGAATAGTAATATACCTATGTATCATTTGGATTCGATTCTTTTAAAATAAAAATTAAATGGAAATAGCGTTCGTGCGTACGTACGGACTACCGTCTCCACGAACGCGATGAGATTCATTCTCCATCGTATCCATTCAAGTATAATTATCATTTAATGATTTAAAAATGATGTTTAAGGACTTTATATCATTATGGATATGAATAAGATACAACAAACATGACTTATGTAACAAAACATATAAAGAAAATGAGTAAGTTAACACCCGAAACGGCGATAATACTAAGATATTATTATCAAATCAATATTAAAAGATCATATATGATATCATATTAATGTATATGATTCTTGTATAATTTAGTAACAATTATTTCACTATTATACAGGAGGTTAACCTACCCCAACCAAGGAAAAGTACAAGGTAAGGGATTTTCTTATCTCACTTTCAATTCCGTGAGATTTCCATTGTTCGCCACTAAATTATTGAAAGTGGTGTATTGTGTACTGCCATTTGATATATATTATCATGATTCTATTTATATTCATGTTATTCTGTAAATCATTTGGTGGTTATTAACTTTTGGCCATACGACTCAGTTGATTAACGTGGTAAGGGGTTTTCATCTCACTCCTTATTCTCATGAGATTCATGCCATATTGCCACCATTACCTTTTGTGTGGTGTATGTACTGCCCATAATTATATTCTTTGTGTAATACACTCTAATTTATGTGTACTTACATATTAATTGTATGATACCTCTTTCATGGGTTGTATGTTTCATAAGTTACCAAACTGGTAAGGGTTATTTCACAATCTCTTCATTATCTGAGGTTGTTTATACGTAATAATCTACTGGGATCTCGTTATCATCCACATCCATGTTTCTTCAAAATGTATTTCAAAACATTTTTAATATTTAAAATAATATGGGTTAAAGTCATTTATACCCTTGTTTGACTTTTTATAAGAGGTTTATAAGGGAATCTTTCCGTCGTTTTCCAAACAAGGTGCTTTTTAACCTTTTGGATAGAATTAATATAAGAATGTTTTTTTTAACTTATACGGCGGGTGCGGTTATTTTCCGCCGTTATAAAATCGTCAAAGCTTCCCTTAAAAGCTTATAAGATTATTTTCAAAGAAAATGTTTGATTTTATATGGATCTTAAATGATTTCCAAATAAAAAGAGATATTTCTTTAAAATGAATTTTGATTTCATCTATGTCAACATCCTTTGATGGGTTTTAAGATTATTTGAAGTTGATTTATTATGATACAAAACTTCTATATTGTTTTGAAGGTTTTGTGATATGTTTGACTGTGGATGTGCTATTTTTATACCATTCATAGTTTATGGTGAAAGTATTGACATTTCGTATGCTAGATTTAATACGAATGTTTATGTTATATTTCAATATTTACTTCATATGAATGTGTTGGACAAGTATGTTCCAGGTTGGGGACTGGTTAAAGTAAGCCCTCCAGGTTGGGGACTGGTAAAAGTAAGCCCTCCAGGTTGGGGACTGGTTAATGTAAGCCCTCCAGGTTAGGGACTGGTAAAAGTAAGCCCTCCGGGTTGGTGTCCGGTTATTAGAGGCACTCCGGGTTGGTGTCCGGTTATTAGAGGCACTCCGGGTTGGTGTCCGGTTATTAGAGGCACTCCGGGTTGGGTTCCGGTTACAGTTAGCCCCAAGGTCTTGGGACGAGGCCTTGAAAAGTAATTAAAGTTTAGCATTATGCATTCCTACATTATGAAAGTGGTTATTGATTTTTTCATGTGATTATTCGATTAGTAGAATATCCATGTGAGTAACTAAATGGAATTATTTCACTTTTACCATTGCCATTTTATGTTGAAGTTCAAGTTTAAAAGGCTTTTGTTTTAGTAATGCATTGCCTTAAATGTTTATTCTTATTTATGAAAGTTTCCGCTATATTGTTATCCTTACTGGGCATTTGAGCTCACCCCTTTTCTATGTTTTATTTTTCCCAGGATGTGATGAAGTAAGTTATGATTGACCTGCAGGGATTTTATGAGGGGTTAATAGTGTGGATTGTGGAAACATTATGTTGTTGTATTAGTTTTTCATTTTATGATGTAATGTAAAACCTATGAATATATCTAGTGTTTCCAAGGCTACTAAACCAATCGGTCTTTCGAGATTTGATCTTTCTTGTGATCATGCCAATGTTACGAAGTAATGCACCGACTCTGGGTAGCTGGGGTCGGGGCGTTACAGTAATAAAACAAAAAATATTACAGTACTAGTCGAACAAGTTACATGCGAACTACTTCATGTAAAAGATTGAATAAATTTACTTTTTTTATGAGATTCCTTAATGAATTTGAAATAACATAAATAATGTATAAATTAATATTCTTGTTAACAATATTAGAGTTTCATTATGATGGGGAGATAAATAAAATAAAAACAATTCATTAATTAATAATTATAATATATGTCGTATTTTTTTATAAAATCACATTTCATTATACACATTAGACCAATTATTTTAGAAAAGGAAGAATGAATGTTGTGTATTACAATCATTCATTTATTATTAAAATATATTGTTGATTTATTCTTAAAATATAAATTCCATATACACTTTCGGCCTTTTATGATAAAAAAGGAAGGATAAATATGGATTTATATATGCATTCATTGATCATTAAAATGTGGAGTGTATTTATTCCTAAACTCACATTCCATTATACACATTATATCCACAATGAAAGTAAAAAAATTGGATCAATTAGGATACTTATAAGTCTTTTAATTTATTACATTTTCTATTTGATACATGTTTTGAAAATAGAGGCATTAATCCATAACTATATACCAACTATAATTAAAATTGGATATCAAATAATATATAATCTCAAAAAATCAATTATGACTCAAAAAATGAGTTTATATTTAAATTGTATGTTATGGATATTTCAATAAAAATAATTCATCAAGAAAAATAAAAAGTTCATATCTATAATTATATTATTTTTTATTGGGGATTTTAAATAAATCCTTATGATCATAAAATACATATTTATTTGTTATAATATATTTGTATAAAATGTTTCACATATTTTTTTGAGATACTGGGAGATGGAGTGGCTTGAATAAATTCAAGGAAATAAATCTATAAGTACTTTTCATAGGAATAAGTTCTACAAATTCCCATTGAAAATTATGGTTCATGAGAAAAATAATTCATTAAAATTATATAACTAATGTAAGATGTTTATATGATAACCATGTATGTTGAAATAGTATATATAGATAATAATGAATTCTTATCCTAAAAGGAAGTAGTAACTGATAATATTGTAAAATACTAAGTGGATATGAATTTAGACAAATGGATTTCATGTACCAAAATCATGTTTTCTTTTTTTAATTTTCTACAATTAATGCAAAGAAGTCGGTGTGAATCATGAGAATCTATACACGGGTGGTAGAAACATGGTACCAATAATGAAAATTTTGATATATCATGTCATCATCACTAAATGAATTATAATGTTTCATATATAGAAACTATGATAATTATATTGGGAATTGAAGTTCATGGCAACCATTCAAAACAATTTCTACACAAAACAATCATTAACGCTTGGTGACACCATATAATGTCAATAAGAACATTAAGTTATAGATATCTATTCATGGATTAATGAAATCTTCATGATCATAGAATATTTATATGGAATGTATTTTTTCAATGTCTCTATGATATGTTAGTGAGTGTTTTATTATTTTACAATTAAAATATGTTTCTAAAAGATGGAAACATTTATTAATATTATAGTTATTTAAGACTATTATTATAGAATGTATCTATATATAGACATAAATTAGTGACATAACATCTTGGAAAAAATATATTACTAGGTATATTTATGGTTTTTGGGACCAATTCAAAAAACATCTATTGAATAGGTAATTAAAAATACAATTTGGAAGACTTTGAGAGATAATGGTTACCAATGTCACGTGGCAAAAATGTGTCTAGGAAATAATGCATAATTCATATGATGTATTCTAATAACGAGTAATAATACATATTATTTTACGTTTGAACAATCATATCTTCCATTCTATATTCTAGATATTATATTGTCAACACATTCATTATAATAGGAAAATATAAAAGAAATACTAGATAAATATATGAGAAGAAATCATAGATATATAATTGTCCTTGAGAATATACATGGGATATATAGAAAGTATATAGATAATAAGTAACACTAACTATAAGGGGAATCAAGATATACTTTCTATGGATCAATAAATCTAATATCATAGTTTGGATAAGGAAATGATAAATAAAATATAATTAAAACTAGGTCTGGTCATATAAATAAATACAGAGTCTGTTATTACCATTAGAATAGCTAAATAAAGAGTATAAATATAAAACCATTTTACCATATCCTTGGAATCATTCCCATATTTTAAATTTCGATCAAAATATAAATTATTATAATCTAATGAAATTAGTAATATTTAAAAAATCCAGGTTATTAAAAATGATTAAAGGGATATTCTTAGGGACATCATATCTTAGTAGTGTCTTTATTCAAGGGGGTCAGGTCATATATAGGAAGGTATAAAAGTAATAAAACCTAGAAATATAGATGATTAAATCCAAAATATATAAAAATCATGGTATTATCTTGTGAGATCTAACAAGTACATAGTTAGAAATATGGTGGTCATGAAAGTGGGTGTGCTGTAAAAGTAGGTTCCCTGGACCAATCTTATGTGGAACATTTTTATTACAATATAATTTATATAGAGTGTTATGTATTATATTATTATACCCGGTATTGTTAAAAAAATATGCATACACTATTTTAATGGTAGTGTCATTGGAATTAATTTTATATCAAAAGTTTATAGTCATTCCCATATAAAATGATAACCTTGAGATACCATGAATGTCAAATGAAACATATAAGTTGGGATCTTGATACATCATACTGATGACACATAGATGATGTATATATTTTTGGTTTTGGGGGCTTAAGGATTTTTTATTCATCTCATTAAGTTCACATTTGGTCATCTTGAGTATAGGATATAACGAGGACTAAATTTCCAATATGAACACCACATGTTTGGGTTGTCATTTGATGTTTCTATATAGGAGCACATGTATTTGTCTATTGACATGATATCATTCACTATATGTGTAATTTATTTACGTACTTTGATGAAAGGTGAAAATTAAATTTATGTTGTAGAATACTATTTAAAATTAAACTCTTTTTTATGTTAAAGTGATTTTATATTTGGTTTATAAGAAGTGTGAGATTTTTTGGATTTTTATTAAGAAATAGACCATTTTACTACCTACAAGACTATTTTATACCATTTTATTCATTTACTATGCATATTATTCTCTAGGAACATTCCTCAAAAATGGTTTAGTGTGAAAAAAAATTCTTCTATAAACTAGTGTTTACATAATAAATATGTATTTCAAGATTCATAACTATAGGTGATTTGTGTTTGGCGTAAGTGAATTATTGGATATTTACACTATAAAATGGGATTATATGGTAAACCCATCATTCAGATTAGTTTTTTGGAAATTATCATTTAAATATTTATTTATTGATTTTGTAACTCACTCTAATGAACCCTAGGTATCCCTCCAGGTGATTTGGTATGTCTCCTCCTCATCAATATTCCTTCATTTAGAATTCAATCTCTAGATTGGTTGCACTTCTTCTCTCTGGGTAAGAATTATATCTTCTTCTATGTTAATATTAGTTTAGCTTGTGGCCTTTGGATAAATTTATTGATATTTTTATAATATAATGATGATTATTTTTTATCCATTATAAATCTATTGTGAAATCGTTTTCCATAGTAAATTTATCATGTTGGTTTTTGTGTGGCGCATGGGTTTATTGAGGTATAATGCCATCAATCCCCTATGCTGAATATTTTTTGGAATCAATTCTAAAATTTGGGAATCATTTTTGGACATCTAATTTAATTGATGCATGTTCCTTTTGTGTGTGTGGATCCCATTAAAGGTAGTGTTCTAACTGAGATTGATGTGGCAAGTATTGTCTGTAGACTAAGTTATATGAATTATGCATTAATCATGTTTTAATAATTTTTTATAATGGAAATGGAATAATTTACAACATAGTTTTTGTATTTTTCATTTTTAATAAATGATGGTTCCCCGTTAATTTGGTAAAATAATGATGACTTCAAATCATTTTGAAATGGATTTACAAAATGGGTTTTCAATTAATGTTTTCATGGGAAAAGGGTGTTTGGAATTTATTTTGAAACGTTAATCCCTTTTTAAAATTATATAGAATATAGAACATGGGATCCTTGGGTACATAGGTATATGCTTCGATATTGGGGGTCAACTTTTTTACTATAAGGGGGTAACTTTGTTGTATTTTTTCTTGTACCTTATACCATGATGTGTCAATTAAAAATACTTTTAATGTACAATAGTCATGATAAATGTAAGATTGATGTAGTTAACCTAACCATAATACTATACATAGTGAATTTAACTATTATTCATTAGATTGATACTTTTTTCTTTGGTATACAATATTTTGGTAAAATATAAATGGTTTTTCAGATTTATTATTTGAGACATTTTTTATCTAGATAGTCCTGAAATTCGGGAAAAGGGGGAAATGTTTTACCATGACTTTTATATATATCGTAATTAATTTATATCATTCCATGTTTTATGATAATTCTTATATATTTATATATTTTATAGAGTCGTAATATGGGTCACCTGGGTGGGATCCCACTGGGCCTATTTAGGTCACACCAATCACATTCCTTTAGTGTTTTATAGAAATGGTATTTTCCATTAAAACATTAATGGAATGGCCCCACAGTGAGGCAGTGAGGTACATGTCAGCTGGGTACAGGTACCTAGTGGTGAGATTGTGAGACATTTCCCACATTATCACATGGAGCATTTGGTTCTTATTTTAATTTTCTATTGCATTGTGGATAGGTTCTTTTTATTTTTGTTCAGTTGCATTTGAGTTATACTACAACCACAATTTTATTTATTTAGGGAATATTCATCATTTTATTCTATTAAATTATTAATTTATAATGTGTTTATAGAAAATGAATCATGTTTTATGATAATGAAATCATTCCCTATGGTTATTTTGGATGCCCGATGTTAGTCAACACCCCATAGTTATGGTAAATTTTCATAAGTTATATAAATGATAGGCTTTGGTATTAGTTTTTGTGGGTAACCCTAGTTAGATTATCATAAATTGGTAACAATTGGAGGTTAGTCCTATGGATTCCTTTTATTATTATTTTTGGAAGATACGAGATAGTATTTTTGGATCCTACGATGTAGGTCATGGTGAGTCCCAGACTTTATCTTACTATGGTGAGGATTAAGATACCATGGGAAGCTGACGTGTGTGTCTCCTTTGCTGAGTTCTTGATCTTAATCTTAGTTTCTACTTAGGATTTTATGTTTTAAACTATGATAATCTTGTTTTTGATCAATTTTTACCTTTCTATCATATATAAATATTCCTATGATATGTATTCAATAGAATCAATGAGATAGTGAAGCAAGAGATACTCCACAAGGTAATCATATTCATGATTAGAATATTATTGTCACCATCATTATGGAAGTTCATACTATGGAACTGAATGTACCAAATGTTTATAACATAGGGGATGGGGAATATCCATGAAGTAGAGGAGATAGAGATCTACCATGAGATATTTATGTGAGAATACCCCATCATTTACGGTTATGAATGATCCCCCAAAAGAAATGGACTTTATTGAAAATATCAATATGCTTTTTCAATTCCTATTTAAATATAAGGATATCATGGTGAAATGTCTATTATTTAGGTCCAAGCATCCCAGTATATGGTGGTGGGATATCATGGTATAGGAAAATCACAATGTGGGGTTATATTGTAAGGGTTTCAAGGCCTTCTACTTTTAGTAATTCATCATGAAGTATATGATGATAGTAAAATATTTGGAGTGCATATATTTTTGGGAGGGTGGGTGAATGATGTCAGAGTAATAAAATAACATTATGGATATTGTTCATTTTTCTATAGGGGTGGTGATGACATTATATAAGAACCTAGCCATAAATATTACATAATATTGAATTAAATGAATAATTCACATTGAGTATCATTTCAAGTTTAGAGTTTTTGAGAATTAGGCCATAACAATTACATTTAAAAAAATTACAAAGTAGACACTTTCACCCAGTATCCATTTTTTTTAAAACATGGACTCTTGAAAAAAAGATTCATGTCTAGTTCCATGTTTCAGACGGCATTAATTTTTCTTAATCCCAGCCTTAACCCTATTCCACATTATGTCCTGTGAAAAAAATTTAAAAAATGTCAGATGAACCTAAAAATCTCACTAAGGGATACACAAAGAAGTAAAACTATTATTTTTTCAAAACAACAAGTAAACCATGAGTACATTAACATAAGTAATAATTTTCACCTTTATGAAGTAGTAAATACTCTACACTGAATAAAAGAACATTACTTACCCTTTTATTGAAAAAATATTACCATAAAACCCATATAAAGAACACATAACATATAAAGGTAACTTTGGACATAAACATACTTAAATGGAATTACCAAACGATCGACTTCCACACATATCACTAAATGGAATAGCTATACGGCCGACTCCCATACCCAATGCATTGGAGGTTATAACGTAACCACCCGTCCTAGTATTCACAAAACTACCAGTTATATGGTTTATTACAGAACCACATGTCAAATGTCTAAGTACCATCATAACATATAAAATATTTAAAATATAAACATTTCACCAATAACATTTCATTTTCATCCACAAGAAGTAATTTTGAGATATTTAAATGATCAATCGATTTTCAAAAACTATTTAAAAAAGTTCTTTTTGAATCAAAGTGTCCCATACCACTTTGAAGCTTTTAATGGAATTATAGTTTTAAAACATTAATGTCTATATAAATAAATACTCAAAACCATTCTTAAAACTTGTACATTAAAGATAATTATTTAGAATGATAAATCATTAAAACATTTTAAAATGATATTTTAGTTATAGCTCCTAACCAAAAGAGAGACACTCGAATACAAATAATTGTGGTAAAAACTTTTTAATATCATGATAATAAAGGGATTCACGATATACTATGTCAAATAATATTATATACACCATTTAAAAGAGATTTGGTGTATATTAATAAAGGATTCTCAATTGAATGTAATTTGAGATGAAACTTCTTATAAAGATTGTATCCTTAGGTTAAGGAGAAATCAATGGCTTAATTATGTGTGACAAATATAAATACACTCAATATGATTGGATATTCTATGTAAATCAATCAGAGTACATTCACACATATTCTATTAAATACAACACCAATGAATTGGATATTTAACATAACAAATGGAGATTGAGTTAAAATTACTCTTACCAAGTTCATATAGATGACTTGAGAAGTTATAAATCATGTGATTATGTGTATCAAAAGTATATCCACAGAAAGGGGAGTGGAAATTATGGCATAATAAAATTAATAGTGATTACACACATAATCATGGAGTAAAATAATCAATGAAGTATGCGTAATACCGAATGAATGGAAATTGAAATTTTAAATTCCCTTATCGATTTGGTAACATATGTAACATACACCAATGAAAGAAAGATAATTAAATGATGATGTAGATATCCAAAAAATAAATTATATTACACAATTAATACACTCATGGGAAGAACACACAACACATGCAATAAATAATTAGTGAACAATGGAAATATCTACGAATTAAAAGTGAGATAAGAAAATACCTTACAAAAATTCGGCAGTCTAATGGCACCACATAAAATTTATTAAAATGAATTGATGAGAGTAAGAGGGAATATCTCATCATATGAAAATAAAAATTATAGTATGGTGAATATAAAATAACATCCTTCAACATAAAAACATGGATCATAAAAGAAATGACATAAAAGAGAGTACCTGAAAAGAATGAGAGAGGTCTGATCCCTTACCTCCTGTCCGACTTGACTTGATCATTCTTTAATCTCCTGGATAATATACTAAAGTTAATTTATACTTGATTGAGAAAATTTTTCAAGTATATTATTCCTATTTTTATCACATATTACCATGTTATAAAACTTATGTAATCATTTAAGTTAATAACGTCCATTTTGTCGATATTTGGTACAGGAGTCAAAAATGGACTTCTTATAATCACATGTTGTTCATATGGTAAATGGTTAATTATATCTATAAAAATATTCATGATTTTAATTTCATATATATCATATATATCCAGTATATACATGTATTTATAATAGTACATAACATTTGGAGGTAAGAAATGAAATGCACTGTTCATGGAAACGGTAAGTCGTACGTACGCATGAACACTACTTTCTGTTCTGTTTCTTATTTTAATGGAATCAAAACATAATGATACATAGGCATATTATAATTATAGTATAATATAATATATAATATAATTAAATAAATCCTTTATACATCCCACATAAGGCATTAACGAATCAAATCCATTTAAGGGGCGGTAGTCTGCACTTCCTCGGATGAGATTATCGTATTTACACATAATGGAAACCATAAAGGCATGATATAAATGGAAAATTCAAAATCTTAAAGAAAACATAAACATAATATATATCATATATAAATACCATGCCATCATAATGGCCACCATGAGAGGCGGTTGGAGATATTTGAACAATCATCATTTTGTGAGGCGTTAGTTTTTCCATCCACATGAACATTATGTTCTTTATCCATTAGATGGAGTTATGTGGAAGTGTAGTTATAATAAATCTCATAAAAATATTATAGTATATTGAGGGTAATGGTTTTGTAACTAAATAAAGGAATAATAAGAGTTTAGGGGTTGGAGAAGTAAAATAAAAAAATAATTTAAGAGAAACAGTTCCCTTTAATTTGTGTAACTTCATTTGGATTGAACCAAAAGGAATTATTGAAGTGCCTGATGTATAAGGCAATGATACTAGGGGGATTATAGGGATGATGGGAGCTTAATGGGGTAGAGTTTGGATGAGAAAAATGGATTGAGAGGTGTGAGGAATTGGATAGAAGTGGTCTTCTTTTATAAGAGAGAGGAGGGGCTCTTTAGGAAAGTGTGAAAATGTTATTTTATAATATAATGATATTCAATTTATTATTGTCCAAAAATCATTAAGGTAAATTATAAGATTACTCATATTCTAAATAAAATAATCCAATCAGAATTGGACATTTTTGGATAATAAATTAATCATTATAATCTTATTTATTTAAATCATTTATTAATGAGGTAAATGCTGCATTATTATTGTGTCATAATTAATTTAATTCATTTGATGTCTAAAAATTATAAAACAAATACCATGATTTAGGATATCGTTTAATCTTTTAATACAAAATTTTTAGTCGAAAATAGGACTTATATAACACCATATAAAAATTAATTACTAATAGATTTTTGTTAATGTCATTTTTCTCTTCACATTAAATTAATTAATCTAGATTGTCATTTCCACACCCAAGTGGCTCAATGGGGTCCCCAAATAGACCCCAATAATCCCATGGTCGTTATTGACTCAAAAAATAAGGTTTTGACAAGTGTTAAGGTAATTTTGAAATATTATAATATTCTTTTTACATTGAAGGACCCTATTTATCTTTAACCGCGGTAAATAAAATTCAAAAGTTACTATTCACCAAATTTTTTTCATCATAATGAACCAAATTCTACTTCTTTGTAACAACCATGTATGTTAGATTTTTAAATTCAATTCATAGAAGTGGAAAATTTTCATTTAAATGAAAAAGATAGTTTTTTTATCTACCACTAAGTGGTTTCACTATTCATCAAAAATTGATGTTTTTTCAGAAAAATACCAAAATTTCAGCATAAGATATATTTGATATTATGAATTCAAAAATGATTTCTATTTTTAAAAATTCCAAAAATATAATTGGAATTAATTATTTTTATAATTAAATCCTGTTATCAAAACAAATAGCGTGTTTTTAAGAAACAATAACTATCAAAAGATTGATACTTGTTTATGTCCAATTTCAAAATGAAATTTAATCCAATGAAAAAAATTGGATTAAATGGTAAAAATATATTTTAAATTTACATTAATTCCAATTAATAATATAATCTAACCATATAAATAAATTAGATTAAAAGGTACTTTTGAATTAAAATACAATGTTTTTCACTATTCATTAAAAATGAACTTTATCCGAAAAATTCCAAAAAATTACACAATGTAAATTTTGATGTCCCCATACTAAATAAGGACTTTATCTGTTCATATAAAAATTATTAAAGTGACCAAAAATAGATTTAAAAAGTGTTCTCCATTAAAATGCTGTCAATCGACCTTTTAATGTAAATTATTCTTAAAATTAGATTCATTCGCATTTTAAGCCACTAAAATTTATTGGATAAAAGTAATTACATTTAACAAACATGTATAATCATATTGTATTTAGTTTTTTTCATTCCCACAAATACAATAACTAGGAGTTAACGACCATATAAAATAATAATATTATATTATTAGTGCGCAATGTAAGATTTCCAAGAAGCAGGTTGTTGTGTATTGGGTACACTATCGAACATAGAATCCCCTTTAATATAAAATTAATATTTAATTCACAAATATTAATAAATATGAAAAGTGTCTTATTCCATATTTATTTGGGATGTTATATCCTCCCCCCCCCCTTTTGGAATTGTGTCCTTGCAATTTTAAAACCGGGCTTGGAAACATCATTAAAATCCTCACATTGGAAAAAAGAGTCAATAAAACTATCACATTAAAATAAAGGAAGAGAAGTAAAAAGGTTAACCAAGAAAACAGATACAATGATTCCATGAAAATATGGATATGCTGGAGAAAAAAACCATCATTTTCTAATGGATAGTGATATAAAATATGTTTAGGAGAAAGTTAAACACTAGAAAATCACAAACTTCTGATGGCTTAAATAGTATTTGATTTCCCATTAGGAAAAGTTAACAGAAAAGGTTTTTTAAGTTACTTTTCATTGAGGAATTTATTTATGATCTTATCTAAAAACATTAGGAAACACAATTACTTTTTAGGTAGACTTTTATGCTTCACTAGATTTCTAACACAAACTCATATTTCCTGCATATGATGAGTATTTAGGATTACTTGTTTACATTAAAAGTGCTATAATTAACTTCGAGAGAAGAAAATAATCCAAAAAGGATGAACTATATATTTACCTTGTCTTTAGATATTAAATAAAACTAAAATGTTTCTTACAAGAACAAATAATCCCCAAAAAGGATAAACTTTTACATTAAGAGAAACTACTCTTAATCTCCAAAAGTTGTCTTAACAAAACCCAATGTTCAGCAAAGATCATTCAATAAACAATTCTCCCTAAAATTATTCAAAAGTAATCTAGACTTTTATTGTAACCCAAATATCATAAGGATTTGATTATATATACTACCAAGATATATCTTATCATTTATCTCCAAGTAACACCACTTAATCATAAACTCTCATATTGAAAAGAAATTAACCTAATCACATATTCTCCATGACAGGATAATCATTTTCATAAATAAATCAAATAATTATGTGTCTATAATAAAAACATAGGTTCTTCCAAACTAAAATTTCAACCATTATTCCAAAATATAAATCCCATAGTATTCTTTCTTCCTTAGGCCTATAGTGTTCCTCAAAAGAGAGAACGTCTTCTACAACAACCTTTTATCACATAATCACTAAATCATTTTTAAATACTATGTATATCCATTTGATAACACATAAGTTCCAAAAATAAAAAAATTCTTGTTCCATACAAACATTTTACTATAATAATAAGTCATACTAACCAGGTACTTCAAGTAGGCTAGTGGTAGGCGATGCGCCCTTGTCACCCATCGGGTGTGGGTTCGATTCCTGCAGCCTTTCCAAATGTTATGGGTTGTCACCAATCCTATGGGTTGTCCTTTTATAAAACTCAAAAATAATCCTAACAGGTTTTAAACTCAATGGTTTCCTTATACCTCTAATTTTCATCCAAATTCATTATGATCACAATATCCTAATTCATGAAGTCTTATTTCACCACCATAGGATAAAATAAATCAATCACCAAAATGATGAACATCATACCTCGATCATGGTGTCTATTTGGTTTCATCATCATCGTGTTCATGTATGTAGAAGGTCCATGAATTTCAAAAATGACTTAGAGATCCTTCAAAATCATTTTATCCCTCAATCCAAAAACACGTTGTACAAAATGGGTCATAAGGGTGTTCACAGAAAAATAGTTTTGGAAAATAATCATGACATATAATTTCAAAACGTCTGATAAACCATGATTTCTATAAAACTGTCGATCCAAATTTGAGTTGAAACATTCAATTAACGGTCCATTTATAATACCATAAGTTTGTTCTGAGGGGATATATTTTAAAATCAAATATAAATAGGTTGCGCAAGGGCCTCCTTCTTCAGAACCTTTTTTAAAATCATAATATGCATCAAAATATTCTTATAAGGTAAAATATTTGAAAATGCCTTGATAATATTTACCTTTCATGAAAATATGGAAATATTTTTAAGTAGGAATTTTCTAAATAGAACCCATGACCCACGATGATAATGAGGTATAGTGGATTTGTTTGATATCCAAAACAACTACTTGCAAGTGAGTTGTATTCTAGGAAAAGTTTCACAATCATCTGAACATGACTTTGCAATAATTATTGCAAGCATGTCATTAGGAAGAGATAGGAATGTCGTTAGAGATCCTCCCCCATCCATTTTTAATGGAAAATCCATATTTAAAAAAGTTATAAAACAAAGATTTAACTGAAATAATAGATAGGGACTAACCATATGTCTAACAAAAATTCCTAATCCCTAAATTTGTCTAAACCGACCAATGATACCAACAATAAGAACCCGATGTAAAATATTACATAATATTGAATTAAATGAATAATTCACGTTGAGGATCTTTTCAGGTTTATAGTTTTAAATAATTAGGACATAACTATTACATTTAAAAAAAATTACAAAGTAGACACTTCCACCTAGTATCAATTTTGTTTTACAAAACATGGACTCTTGAAAAAAAAGAGTCATGTCGAGTTCCATGTTTAAGGCAACATGAATTTTTATTTGATCCCATCCTTGACCCTATTCCACATTATGTCCTGTGAAAAACATTTCAAAAACATGGGATGAGCAAAAAAAACACAGTAAGGGATACAAAAAGAAGTAAAACTGTTAGTTTTTCAAAACAACAAGTAAACCATGAATAATTTAACATAAGTAATACTTTTCACCTTTATGAAGTAATAAATACTCTTCACTGAATAAAATATCATTACTTACCCTTTTGTAACCAAAATTTTACCATAAATCCCATATAAATAACACATATCATATAATGGTAACTTGTTAAATAAACATACTTAAATGGAATAACCATACGGTCGACTTCGACACATATCATTAAATGGAAAATCCATACTGCCGACTTCCATACCCAATGCATTGGATGTTATAACGAAACCACCCATCTTGGTATTCACGGAACCACCCATTATATGGTTCATTATTTAACCACCCTTCAATTGTCCATGTAACATCATAACAGATAAAATATTTCAAATATAAACATTTCACCAATAACATTTTATTTGCAATCATAAGACGTAATTTTGAGATATTTAAATAATCAATCCATTTTCAAAAACCATTTAAAAAATGATATTTGAATCAAAGTGTCTCATAACACATTGAAGATTTTAATGGAATTATAATTTTAAATCATTAATGTCTATAAAAAAAATACGCAAAACCATTTTTAAAACATGGACATTAAAGTTAAATATTTAGAATGATAAATCATTAAAACATTTTAAAATGATATTTTAGTTAGAGTTCCAAACCTAAAGAGAGTCACTTGAATACAAATAATTGAGGTAAAAACGTTATAATATGATGTGAATAAAGGTATAAATGATATACTATGTCAAAGTACATTATATACACCATGTAAAGGAGATTTGGTGTATAACAACAAAGGAGTCTCAATGGAATGTAATTTGAGATGAAACTTCTTATAAAGATTGTATCCTTAGTTTAAAGATATATAAATGGAGTAATTATATGTGACAAATATAAATACCCTAAATATGATTGGATATTCTGTGTACATCAATCAGAGGAAATTCACACATATTCTAGTAAAGACAATAACAACAAATTGGATATTTAACAAAATAAATGGAGATTGAGTTAGAATTACTCTTATCAAGAACATATAGATGACTTGAGAAATTATAAATGGAGTGATTGTGGGTATAAAATGTATATCCACAGAATGGGGAATGAAAATTATGACATAACAAAATTAATAGTGATTCCACACATAATCTTGGAGTAAAATAAGCAATGAAGTATGCATAAAGCCGAATTAATGTAAATTGAAATTCAAAATTCCTTTTTTGATTCGGTTACATATGAAACATACACCCATGAAAGAATGATCATACAATTATGATGTAGATATCCAAAAATTAAATTATATTACACAATGAATACAATAATGGTCATTACACACACCACATGCAATAAATAATTAGTGAACAGTGGACATCTCACAGAATTAAAAGTGATATAAGAAAATCCTTTATAAAAAATCGGCAGCCTAACAACGCCACATAAAAATTCATAAAATGAATTGATGAGAGTAATAGGGTGTCTCTCATCATATGAAAATAAAAATTATAGTATGTAGAATATATATGAACTTCCTTCAACATAAGAACATGTAGCATAAAAGAAATGACACAAAAGAGAGTACTTGAATAGAAAGAGAGAGGTCAGATCCCTTACCTAGTGTTCATCTTGACTTGATCATTCTTTAATCTCCTAAATAATAATAAAAAGTAAATTTATACTTGATTAAGAACCTTTTTAAAGTTTATTATTCCTTTTATATCACTTATTATGATGTTATAAACATTATGTAATCATTTATGTTAATAACGTCCATTTTGTCGATACATGGTACTAGAGTCAAAAATGGACTTCTTATAATCACGTGTTGTTCATGTGGTCAATGGTTCATTATATCCATAATTATATTCATTATTTGGATATCATATATATCATATATATCTAATATGTACATGTATTTATAATAGTACATAACATTTAGAGGTAAGAAATGAAATGCACCATTCACGGAGACGGCAAGCCGTACGTATGCATGAACGCTACATTCAATTATATTTCTTATTTTAATGGAAATAAAACATAATTATACATAGTTATATTATAATTCCATTATTATATAATATATAATATCATTAACTCCATATTTTAAACATCCCACATAAGGTATTAACGAATCAAATCACTATAAGGGGGCGGTAGTCCACACTTACTCAAATAAGATTATCGTATTGACCCACTATGGAAACCATAAAGGGGTGCTATAAATGGAAAATACAGAAGCATAATAAAACATAAACATAATATATATTATATATAAATACATTTCAATCATAATGTCCACCATGAGAGGTGGTTGGTGATATTTGAACAATCATCGTTTTGTGAGGCGTTAGTTTTCCATCCACATAAACATTATGTTCTTCATCCATTAGATGGATTTGTGTGTATGTGTAGTTATAATACATATCATAAAAAAATAATAGTATATTTAGGATACTGGGGTTGTTACAAAATAATGGAATAAAAAAGGTTAGGGGTTTTAGAAGTGAAATAAAAAAACAATTTAAGAGAAACTGTTACCTTTAATTTGGGTAACTTCCTTTGGATTGAACCAAAAGGACTTCATGAAGTGCCTTCTGCCTAAGTTAAGGCTTATAGGGGGAGTATAAGGATGTATGTAGATTAATTGGGCCGATTTTGGTCGAGCCAAATGGCTTTAATGGTGTGAGGAATTGGTTATAAGTGGTCTCCTTTTATAAGGGAGAGGAGGGTCTCTTTAGGAAAGTGTGAAAATATTATTTTATAATATAATGATATTCGATTTATAATGGTTAAAAAAATCATTAAGGTCGAAGATAATATGGCTCATATTCGAAATAAAATCATCCAATCACAATTGTACATGTTTTGGATAATAATTTAATCATTATTATCTTATTTATTTAAATCATTTATTAATGTGGAAAATACTGCATCATTATTGTGTCATTAATAATTTAATTTATTTGATGTCTAAAATTTATAAAAAAAATAACATGATGTAGGATATATTTTTAGATTTCTAAATAATATTTTTAGTCGAAAATAGGGCTTATATAACACCATATAAAAATTAATTACTAAAGGATTTTTTAATGTCAATTTTGCCTTCACAATAAATTAATAAATCTAGATTGACATTTTCACTCCCAAGTGGCACAATGAAGTCCCAAAATAGACCCAAAGTTGTAGATGGTCATTAATAACTCAACCAATAAGGTTTGGACAAGTGTTAAGGTAATTTTTAATAACTATACTATTCTTTTTACCTTGAATTACCCTATTTACCTTTAACTACGGTAAAGAAAACTCAAAAGTTACTATTCAACAAAAATTATTTTCAACATAATGAACAACATTTTTCTTGTTGATAACAACCATGTATGTTGGATTTTTTTAAATTCAATTAACAGAAGTGGTAAAATTCATTTAATTGAGAAAGTCATTTTTTTAACTACCACTAAGAGGTTTCACTATTCATAAAAAATTGATGCTTTTCAGAAAAATACCAAAAATTCTGCCTAAGCTATATTTAATATTCTTAATTCAAAAATGATTTCTAATTTTAAAAATTCAAAAAAAAAATAAGTGGAATTAATTAATTTTAGAATTATTTCCCATTATTAAAACAAAAAGCATGTTTTTATGAAACAGTAACTATCAAAAGATTGATACTTGTTTATGTCCAATTTCATTGTGAAATTTATTCCAGTGACCAACATTGGATTAAAAATTAAAAATATATTTTAATTTACCTTTAAAAACAATTAAAAAATAATCTTACCATATAAATAAATTAGATTAATAGGTACTTTTGAATTAAAATACAATATTGTTCACTATTCATTAAAAAATGAACTTTATCCGAAAAATTCCAAAAATTTACACATGTTAAATTTTGATGTCCGCATTCAAAAGAAGGATTTTATTTGGTCATATAGAATGTATTAATGTGACAAAAACTAGATTTAAATACGGTTCTCCATTAAAAGGTGTTAAATCGACCTCTTGATGTAAATTATGCTTAAAATTAGATTCATTCACATTTTAACCCTCTAACATTTATTGGATAAAAGTAATACATTTAACAAACATGTATAATCATATTGTATTTAGTTTTGTTCATACCCACCAATACAACGGCTAGGAGTTACCGACCATTTAAAATAATAATATTATATTATTAGTGTGCAACTTAAGATTGCCAAGAAACATGTTGTTGTGTATCGGGTATGCTATCAAACATAGCATACCCTTTAATATAAAATTAATATTTAATTCACTAATATTAATAAATATGAAAAGTGTCTTATTCTTATATATATATGAGATGTTACACCATATGAATGCTCAAAAAACATGTTTGTTTTGTAACCAAACATTCAATCACAAGTATATGTGCTGAATATTTAAACCATTATAGAGATAATTAACAATGATATAATAGAAGTGATGAATATGATGGATAATATCAGTCCCTCTGGCTTGTTTCTTCCACCTAGTTGTAGTTTTATTGGAACACAAGTATAAAAGAGGATGTGGAAGGATAATCTTGGGGTTTCTATAGGTGGTTAATATCCATGGGATTCCCCCACACCATGAGGTTTTTCTAGTTATGTACCACTAACTTGATTTTAATGTGCCATGGTATGGAACACTTAATATATGTATCCTTGACATGCCAAAATTTCAATGATTTTGGTCACAAAGGCTATCTGTAGAGGTCCTTCTAGGCTATGTCCATGACTCATTATACATAGTGGTATTTGTATTCTAAGGACACTAGAGCACAATTAGAATCCTTAAAGTCTATAGCAATATAGCCAAATTCTTCAGGAGCAACTCACCATCATGAATAAAAAAATAGAAAATTTTAATGAATCACAGCTACAATGAGAAGTACAAGATTTTTGAATCTTCTACATAAATATATTTAATTGATAATGATTCCTCTCACTAATTTATATATTCTAGTTAAGTTTATATGATGAAAATTCCAATGGATTTCATTGCTTTTGTTTTGGAGATGGTGAAACCTCTTTGAAATATGAAATATAAGGGGTTTATATATCCTACTTGTGCACTATTGAGATATAATGGATAATTATTTTGGGATTACCTTGGTTTATATATGAATTTTTTTGAAACCATCATCAATATAGATTGTCCTATTGATAATCATAATGAGATTGAAAATTATCATTGGTGATTTTCATTCTTTTTTATTGATGGGTTCTCTCAGGTGTTCCTTAGAGAGTGGGATATATTGTAATTTCTCATACCTCTCTGGTCCATTCCATTTTGAAAATGTAGGGCTTGAGGTGTTTCGGTAAATAAAGGTGAATTGGGGGTGTGTTTGGGTGGACCTCTAAGGAAAACTAAAGGGGCAATGGCCTTCGCACGGGAGGCGCATGGTCTGTCAAACCATGTGGCCAAACCTTGTGAGGTTGGTGTTGGAGGTAGTAGCCTTTTCACGAGAGTCACACGGTTAGGACAAACTGTGTGGCCTAACCATGCAAGGATTGTTGTCGAGACATAAGTTAACGCACGGTTAGCACACGGTTTGTTAAACCGTGTGGACGAACCATGCAGGCACTTAAGGTTAGATCCTAAAATTTCGGATCTGAACTCTTTTTCCTATAAATGGTTTGTTTATACCACTAAGCATCCATAACCTAGGATTATTGTTACTTGGAGGTAAGAGAACCTCACCCAAATGTTTTAGAGGCGATACAAAGGCTTCCATTCGCAAATCAAAGCCGATTTCTAAAGGTATGTGATCGTTCTTGTTGGGTTCTTAGATCTTCTTGGATATACTCCTCCTATTCTCTTGGTTTCTTAAATATATGCCCGTTATAGGTATATCTAAGTGTGTGGATGTTTAATATGATGAGTCCTGGTCTTGATCTTGCTACGAGGAGAGATCTAAGGTGGGGTTTCGAGGAATCGACCCAGTTTCCTTGAGCGTTCTTTGACCGTTGTGGTTTCTGTGAAAATCCATTAAGATAGGGATCTTAACTTCATCTCTGTCTCTTTTTTGCATCATGCGAGGTGGGTATCCTATTGTTTTCGAGAGATACGGTGGAACCAATAAATAAATATAGTAACGTTTTAAGGAATGGCTTTGGGGTATTTTTGCAGATATTGTTGTTTTATTTCCATCAATGTTTATCATTTGATTATGTTGTGAATTGAATAGGCTTATGCCTACTAAAAATCACGGTTGTTTGGGGCCTTTGCTTTCTCAATTAAATATTGCCCTATTTTTTTATATTGTTTTGTGAATGGAACATATTTGAATGTGGAAATTTGTTAATCATTTAAATTTGGTTGATTAAATGAATATCTAGAACCCTTGAATGATCACCTCGGTTAAGCTAAATAATAGAATGAATTTTATGTGTGCTAGTTGGTGTTTAATTATGTGAAGGGCTGTTTCATGGGTTGTCGTGTAATGGGTGAGCAGCGGGGTTGCGGTTGGCATGGTTTTGGGTTGGCGTGTATGATTTGGTCGTGATGGGCAGCGAAGCTGCTGTAAAAGGTATCAAAGGGATGATGATGTGGTACTCGTATTGTTTCCATTGTGTTTGTGGTTATAGTGGTTGGCAGCAGGGCTGCAGGGATGGGTTGTGCATATGAATAAAATTGGAAGATTTAACTAATGATTTGTGGGGCATGGTAATTGATTAAATATGGAAAATCAATGGAATAGATTTTCTGATAAAAGATAATGGTATTGTGTTGCTTGTGTTTTCTCTAACTTTATTTGTGGTTCGCAGGGATATGTTTTATGAACGATTGATCTGGTTTGGTTGTTATTAGTTGCTCGGTAGTTAAGGAATAGATAAACTAAAACTTCTTAAACATGAAAAGATTAATAGGGGTTTGGGGCTGTTTATTGTGTTCATACTTTCGAGGTAGCAGTGTTGATCCATGTGCTTAGATCATTTGTGTAAAAGATTTAGGATGGACTGAGTGGTTGATATAATTATATAAATCTGTACTTTTTATGTTTCTTTACGAAACCCATCCATGTTGATCACTACGTGTCGAACACCCATGGGATGGGAGGGTGAGATTCTCAAACATCTAAATGATGGATGGTTACTGCTCTTCCCTGTTCTCCCTCTTCCAGGTTCTATAGCCCAGGATCCTTTGGGTAGGTTACGATAGATGTTTCCCAAGAGTCTTCAGGATGAGGATGTGATATGTTCTCAGGTGTGATGGAATGTGATGTGATGTGGTTCCTATGTTTTTTCGGGATGAGATGTGGTTATGGCCGAGGATTGAGTGCTGGAGGGATACTTTGAGATTTGTATGTCTAGGTTACGGTACTAGCTCAAGCTTCATATGACCAGGTTGTAGTACTCTTTTAGGAAGTGGGGGAAGCATCAGATCGTTAGGCATGAGGGCTTAAGTAGTAATTAGTGGAAAGGTGGTGTGTGGTACCCATACATTGATAATATTACTATACTACTATATTGACCTGCGTTATTTGGTGAGAGTTTCATGTGAGGTTGGGTGGATAGATTCTTTGCTAGGCTTTGGTTCCTTCTGTTTTCTCACGGGGAATTAGGATGTCTCCCCACCTGTGCATGAGAGCTTTAGGTTTTCCTACTGAGTATACATGTACACTCAACCTACGTTTACTTTCAGGTTTTCTGGAGGACATCTGGGACCGTGCGGGACCTTGCTAGTTGGGCATTGGAGTTTTTCTCTTTGCAGTTTTTTCTTTCTTTTTTTGTATCGTACTTGGGAAATTTTCTTGTACTTGTAATTTTATTTCAGTATTGTATAAAACATGCATATGGGTTTCGTTTTGGATTAATTTCATTTACTTGTTCTTTTTGTGTGTGTTTGATTCATCCTATTTCTCGATCATAAATAATAAAAAGGGTAATTCCACCCATATTTGTAAAAACTCATACCCTTGGTGCTAGTCGCCACTCAGGGGCATACTAGAGGCGGGACTCGGGGGTCATTATCCACCTTTCACCATTGCCATATCTAGAGGGGAATATTTGGTGGGAGGGTTCGTGACATACATGGTCTTGTCATTGAGGATATTCCCTCCCAGATATAAATAATTTTTATCTCCATTATTCCATATGATCCTGATGTAATTTCTATTATTGGAGAACATCCATTTTTGTGTATTTATCTAGTGTCTCCCAAGATTCCTCTTTTGGTCTTCTTGCAAATATGAAGGTGGAGTTTTCAATTGATCTAGTTCTAGGTATGTAGGTAATCTATATACCCCCATATCAAATTGAACCAATAGAGCTCAAAAAATCCATATCTAGTTGGATGTTCTGGTAGAGAATGGATTTTTCACTAGTTTTCTCCATGGTAATACCCTTAGCTATTTTCCATGATGAAATATTGTTTAGTTTTTTTGTATTGACTATCAGATGATGAAAAGGGTGATAGGTAATAATTAGTATAATATTCCCCATTTGTATAAATTGTTTTACTAGTTAAATAGATCTAATTAGTTTTTAAAAATTTATCTCTAGCCATGTTATCATTGGCTCAGGGTTCAGGAGACTGATATTATGATGATCTCTATCAATTATTTTTTGTATAAATAACTCAGTTCTTGTTTTTATAGATTTAATGAATCTTATATTCCATTAGTACCTTGATACATTCATCATAGTGTTCTTGGATGATATTATGGTTGATTCAGGAGCCAAGAATACGTATTATCACTAACTATATGGGGTTTCTTAAATAATGTGTAGTCACCATCATTATAGAAGTATTATAAAATGAAATTTATTGATTCAATAAGTAATGTTCTAAGAGAAAGGGGTTTCTTAACATGAAATTTTAGTCAATCCAAAGAATATGGATGTTTTTTTCATGGGAGGATCCATGAAATGCCTTTGAGATAAAGAGTTTTTTATGTTTGGTCGGACACTATTTGAGTGTTATCAAATAATTCAATATGATGGAATCACCCATAACTACTTTCACCAGTAATGTGGTGACATTCTCATTAAATGTAAATTTTATTCTTCTTTTAACGTGTTGAAAACTATTTTGATATTAACACCTGTTTTGATCTTACCTAAGCCCAGTAATGTGTATATTGTGTACTCTAATGCTTTATGTTTTTATTAGGGTTTTGTGAATATGAAGGGCGTTCTCTTTATCTCATATGGATCACTTCATCTTAAACCACATGGGAAAAAAATACCCCACCAGTGATTTAGAGGGTGTCATAGTGATGAATGATCTTAAATGTTGGAGACCCGACCTATTTTGGGAGATTTTCACAGACTTTTGAGATAAAACTAGTTAGAGTTACATAATTTCCCTTAATTACATGAATTATAGATAGATATTATTGGTGGAATACATTAATATTTTTTACATCAAATTTTCATACACCTTGGGGAATGGAAATTTCATCGTTGACACTCTTAGAATAAAATATCAACAAAAGGCTATTTTTAAATCAAAGGAATAGTGGAACATGATGAGTGTCTTTGGTCTGTTTAATATTGTTGAATAAGAGGATGGTTTGGGTATGGTTTTAACCATTTCTAAATTATCATTATCTCTAATTCATTCAATACTTGATTATTGAGTTTTTTGTGTTACATCTCTTTGGGTAAGAATACATTAATATTCTTCATTTCTCATCGTTGTGGAATAAATTTTGGTATATTTTTATCGATATAAATACCATATAATGATAATTATTCTTTTAAAACTTCTAGATACATGTGAGTATTTTTATGGATTCCATAATTCACATGGTTATTGTATTTCCAATTCATTTCATTCCAAATTTTGTGATCCATCCTCTCCTATGGGTGTTTTTTTAATATATTCTATAATGTGTGAATCACTTCTAGGGACTCTTTTTTTCTATATTCCACCTTATATGTTTGGATTCAATTTCATGTATTCATCGACCAGAGATTGAGGTGGGTGGTTTTATGTCTATAATTTTTTATGTGAAAATTTATTTCTCTTTTTTTATTAATATTTTTTTTCTAAATGAAGTGGACATAGTTACTAATTTGTGTGATTGTGTGGTATTTTTATGAATGTTTTTTTCCAATCATCTTGGTTGAAGAGTGATGATTTAAATGCATTTTGAAATAGATTTCTGAAATGGGATTTCAAATAATATTTTCTGGAAACTGGTGTTTGAAATTTTATTTGGAAATGTCCAACCCCTTTAAAAATGATTTAAAATGTGTAATATGGGAGACTGGGGTACATATATAGAAGGTGTGGTATTGGAGATCAAAATTTTTTATTTTTTGAGGATTTGATAAATTAGGTGTCATCCTACTCCTGGATAGAGATATATTTTTTCCTAAGACATGATGTGTCATTGTAAAAGGGGTCACTTTTTAGGGATTAATATATTAATTACACATTAATTTATGGTTTCTGGGGATTTATAGTACACACTAGTCATGAGTTTTAAATAATTTACAAATCTAACATATCTATGAGAAAATCAATGGATCATTTTACCATTATTCATGGGATTCATACTATTTTGGATTTGATATTCTTTTTTGGATGAAATTTAAATGATTTTATGGAATTATTATTTGAAATTATTTTTACCTAGAGAGTTTTGCAATTCTGAAAAAGAAAAAGTTTTAACAATAATTTTGACATACAACTAGTTTAATTCTTATAATTCCATGTATTTTTCCATATTTGAGAATATTTGGATTGATCTACATAGACATGATATGGGATAATTGGGTGGGTTCTAACTGAGTATCACCATATAGAACTTGTATTTTCAATTGATGCAATAAAAGGTTGGGTGTGTTAATGAGGTGGTGAGGTTCATGTCATCTTGGAATCGGTAGCTGGTGGTGAGATGTTTGGATATTTCCTACATTATTACATTCTGTATTTGTGTATTGTTTTTGTAGTATAATAAAATTGGACTTGTTATTTGGATTTTTACTATGTTTCTATTGATTTTTAGTGCTACTACTATTTTCATTGGTTTTGGAAAGTGTCTCTTTTAGTTCTCTTCTGTTATTCCTTTTTGTTTTGTGTTTACGTATTATATCATGATTTATGTTGGGTTAAATCATTCCCTCTAGTCAATTTTTGATGTTTGAGATCCAGACACTGACCCATAGGGATAACTAACGGCCTTTAGGTATTTGGTACATCGGTTCGGGTATGTGTTTTTGGGGGTATCTCAGGTTAGTTTGTTACATATTGTTTGGTTACATACCTTGAGTTTGTTTTGTCACTAGTTGTATAGAATTAATTGAATGATCTAGAAAGGATTTATTTAATTTTGGTAGAAGAATTAATATATCTAGAATAATTGAACATCATATTAGTACCTTCAATAAATCAATGACTATAGTATAAGATATAATTAATATTTATAATGGTTAGTAAAAGAATATATAAAGAATATAAGGGTGATGAAATCTGTTTCTCATATTTAATTATGAGTCATCATGAGATACGAAACTATATTACATGATGTGTATTCATATGATATTGTTTTTAATATGACTAAACTATTTCTCCTCAAAGTCCAGTATGTGTTTCTAAATACCTCTCTTGGTATTTGAGAATGAATCCCTACTTTGAAGAAAATTTCCTTGAGAATCACAGAGAAATAAGATTAAAAGGAATTCAAAATTCTATTGTATTTATTTTTGGAACTTGGTTGGCCCGATTGTGGGGGTAATGTAATGAGTGAGTTTGAATAATCACAAGAAATAAATTAACTAAATATTTTACATTTTTTTAATAATAAGTGTCTAATATATTAAAATAGTGAGTTTATATGCTATTAAGTAAATATTTAAAAATAATAATTTTACAAATGTGTATATTGTTAAATTTTTGATAAATATTTTATGGGAGAAGTGAGCCCTGTTAGTGGCCAATATTTTATCAGATAATAATATTTTCAGGTTTCAAGTAAGTTATAATATTTTTATTTAATTCAGGAAACATTTAGTTGGTTATATTTGTTAAACATGGTTTAATATATGAGGGATAACTTATTAAAAATAAAATCAAAATTTTCATAAGTTATACACAACTATATAAGTAAAAAATTATAACCTAATTAGATTATCTATTACACTAATGATTTTAAGAGAATATATATTGTATATTTAAATTTATAGAGTTAATGTGAGATTTTGAGAAACCAAATCAAATAAAAACTTTCTAGATCGATTAAATAGTGCTCACAAGGGTAAACCAATGACTAAGGGGACTTTTGTTCTCTATGATAGAAACCATTTTAAATGGATGATGACCATGAATGTTTTTGTGGTCTATGTACATGATATAGATAATTAGGAATTTGGTAAATTCATCCATTCATCACCAAATACATGTTGAATTGTGTTTTTATAATAATTAAATGAGGCAGTGAATTGATTTTATTTTTAATAATTATTTGATTTACAAGATATCCTTAGTTTTGAAGTTAGGTATTTTACACCGGATAAAATTTTATAATGATGATATGGTGAGAAAATTTTTAATTTCCATTGCTTTCATGGTTCTACTACATGATCAATACCAAAAATATATATTTTATTTACCTTAAGAATTTTTAATCTTTTGAAGACCATTCCAATATTTTCTATATGTAAATAGATCATGGATATTTTCACTTGGTCTATCACAATAATTATCCAAAAAATCATTCTATCTTTACTAAGATCTCTCATTCAGAACTCCTCTATCATCTACCCCTCCATCTCAATAATACTCTATATTCATGATCTGTAACACCCCAAGATTTCATAGTGTGTTATTTCTTCAAAATAATTCAATAACATGCACTACACGCAACACCGAGTTCAATTGCACCATGACTTACCAAAAAAAAGCCATTAAAAGAGGTCATGAATAGTATTAACTAAATTTTAAACTTTATATAATCCTTATAATTTTAGAATCCATATTATGAGTTTCTTAGTCATAATGCAAGAACAGATTCATTTTCAGTATTGCACTTTTATCAACTTTTGATAGTGAAACCTTTTTAAATACAATATTTTAAACTTTTTGACTAAATGGAGACATCAAAAAATTTAAAATGAAACATCCCAAGCTTCCACGGTACGCTTTCCTTTGAATAAAACAGTAGCGTGTGTTGTACGCAACTTCGAGTTTTAACACACACCACAACCGATCAAACTAGCCATTATGAATATTAATACCTAAATTTTGAAATTATATATATTTTATATTTTGAAATGGACTTCATTTTTGGATTTTTAATATCGAATTTAGCCAAAGGTGAAATTTTGGTACTTTTCGGATAACTTTCATATTTTGATGAATAGTGAAAATTACTAAATTTTAATTAAAAACAAATTTTTTAATCAAAATAATTAATAGTGATAAATTATGAATTTGAGTGGTTTTAAAGTATATTTAGAATATATTTTTACAATTTAATATAATTTTGGTCATTAGACATAATTTTACAATTAAACCGAACATAAACAAGTGTCAATCTTTTGATAGTTATTATCTCTTAAAAACACGCTTTTTGTTTTGACAGCGGGAATTAATTTTAAATTAATTTCTGCAACTTCTGTGTTTTGAATTTAGAAAAATGGATTCCATATTTGGAATCAGGATGTTCAAATTGTGTAAATAGATAACTTTTATTTTTAGACATTTTGAATAATTACTGTGGTAAATATTTTATTTACCATGGTTAAGGGTAAATCCGGTAAATAAGGGTTAAAAAATAATATTATAATAACACACAATTACCCTAAAATGTGTCCTAAACTTATTGGTGGACGCATACCCGACCATGAGCATCCTTGGGTCAATTTGGGGACCCCTTGGAGCCACTTGTATGTGGTAGGGACACTTTATATTAATAAAGTTAAAATAAAAATAAAAAATGGCATAAGCTTACATCTTTTAGAAGAATAACTTTTACATAGGGTTATACATGTTGGATTTTCGATTATAAATATTCATTAGAAAGATAAAACGATTTCCTACATAATGATATTTTATTTATAATTTTTATACATTATATAATATATTTTATTTATCACACAATGATGATGTAGTAATTACTATAATAGTGAAAAATTAAAATAATTGATATTATAAATACCCAAATAAATATAATATGAATCTTTTAATGAATTAAACTAATTTTCTAGGATAATATGATATATTAGGATTGATTTAATTGACTTTGTTCGAAGTAATCAATCTGTTATGAGTTTCACAAAAATCAACTATTGAATAGTGTCAAAATTGACATAAAAGAGTTCTTAAAACAAATATTATATTATTAATTGATATTAAATTCCTAAAAATCTAAGGTTCGGCCAAGAGACTTATATCAGGATAGTTTAATCATTAATGGACCACTTGGGGGTCGCTTGGATGTATATAGTAAGTTTATTAACCATATTATATAAAACTACAAAGAGACATTATAAAAGTGAAACTAATTAACTTAGAGTTAATACTTAACGATAAGGTTAATATAAGTACCCAAACCTGTCTAACTTCTATTGGTTGAGTTGTTTTCGACCTATCCCCACCTTAACATTTAAATAATCAACTTTGTAGCCATTAGAAACCGAATATGAATTTATTATAAATTAATATTTCTAGCTTTTCCAAAGGTGCCCCTCACCCCCCTTATAAAAGGGCACTCCTCCTTCCCATTTCTTCACACCTCTAAAGCCTTTTGGTTCGGCCAAACTCTGCCCAAATACTCTCCCAACATCCCTCAAGACAACCTAGAGGCCTTAGTTTGATCAAGAATCCATCTTAAGGAGCCCTTTTGATCAAATCAAAAGGAAGAACCCGAAGAAGAGGTAATGATTTCACCACCCTTTTCTAAGTTCATTTCTTCTTCCACTTCCTCTTTCTTTGTTCTTACCATTCTAAAATAATAACTCCAGTATCTTACATATACTGTGATGTTATTATAAATATGGTACAACCATATTCATTATTCTATCCACCCTTTGAATAACATGTGACCATACGTGCGTACGTACGGCTTACCGTCTCCACGTCGTGGTGTAATTGTTATTCAATATATTATTATTTGGATGGGTATAATAATGATGTGTAACTCATGTAAATAATAAATATAACATGTTAATGATTCTGTATATATGATATACCATCCATTTATATATTATTTTAATATCAAAAGAATGATATTGTCGCTCGTGCGTACGTACGGACTACCGTCTCCACGAACGCGATGAGATTCATTCTCCATCGTATCCATTCAAGTATAATTATCATTTGATGATTTAAAAATGATGTTTAAGGACTTGATATCATTCTGGATATGAATAATATACAACCTATCCTTTACAAACATGTCTTACGTAACAAAACATATAAAAGAAAACAAGTAAGTTAACACCCGAAACAACGATAATTCTAAGATATTATTAACAAATCAATGTTAAAAGATCATATATGATATCATATTAATATATATGATTCTTGTATAATTTAATAACAATTATTTCACCATTATACAGGAGGTTAACCTACCCCAACCAAGGAAAAGTACAAGGTAAGGGGTTTTCATCTCACTCCTTATTTTCGTGAGATTCATGCCATATTGCCACCATCACCTTTTGTGTGGTGTATGTACTGCCCATAATTATATTCTTTGTGTAATAAACTCTAATTTATGTGTATTTACATATTAATTGTATGATACCTCTTTTATGGGTTGTATGTTTCATAATTTACGAAATTGGTAAGGGTTATTTCACAATATCTTCATTATCCGAGGTTGTTTATACGTAATAATCTACTGGGATATCTTTATCATCCACGTCCATGTTTCTTAAAAATGTATTTCAAAACATTTTTACTATTTACAAGAATATGGGTTAAAGTCATTTATACCCTTGTTTGACTTTTTAAAAGAGGTTTATAAAGGAATCTTTCTGTCGTTTTCAAAACAAGGTCCTTTTTAACCTTTTCGACAGAATTGAGGTAAGAATGTTTTTTTAACATATACGGCGGGTGCGGTTATTTTCCCCCGTTATAAAATCGTCGAAGCATCCCTTACAAGATTATAAGAATATTTTCAAAATAAATTTTTTCTTTTATAAGTATGTGATTTTTAAATTATTTAAAAAAAAAGAGATATTTCTCTCAAAAATATGAAAATCCAGTGCAAATGTATACGTATTTAACGCAAGCTTAAAAATGTTTTCAGAAAACCTGACTCTCGAGTGTGGTAGATAGGAAGGGATTGGGAGTGGACCCATCATGGCCTATAATTAGTCGAGCAGTCTTAGAATTAGTTATTTTGTTTTCAGAAGCTTTCATAATGATTTCATAAAAACACTGGAGTATTTTTTAGCAATTTTAAACGTAAGTATCTTCTAAAAAAATTGCATCGGTAGGTCTCATGAGACAAACTAGTGTCTTGGCACAAGGCCTTGACAAAATCTTATTTGTAGTCTTGGCACGAGGCCTTGGCTATGTGGTTATGATAGTCTGGCATTATGCATTCCAACATTATGAAAGTGGTTATTGATTTTTGCATGTGATTATTCGATTAATAGAATATCCATGTGAATAAGTAAATGGCATTATTTCATTTTACTTTTGCCATACTATGTTGATGTTAAAGTTTAAAAGGCTTTTGTTTTAGTAATGCATTGCCTTAAATGTTTATTCTTATTTATGAAAGTTTCTGCTATATTGTTATCCTTACTGGGCATTTGAGCTCACCCCTTTCCTATGTTTTATTTTCCCCAGGAAGTGAAGAAGTAAGTTATGAATGACCTGCAGGGATATTATGTGGGGATATGAGTGTGGATTATGGAGACAATATGTTGTTGTAGTAGTTTTTCGTTTAATAATGTAATGTAAAACTTATGAATATATCTAGTGTTTCCAAGGCTACTAAACCAATCGGTCTTTCGAGATTTGATCTTTCTTGTGATCATGCCAATATTACGAAGTAATGCACCGACTCTGGGTAGCTGGGGTCGGGGCGTTACAGTTGGTATCAGAGGAAGTTTAGTACAAACCTTGGAAGCTAGATTTAGATAAACTCTGATTAGAGCACGTAGACCTAAGATGAACTTTGAGGATTAGTATAGAAGAACTTCCTAGAATTTTGGTATTGTAGAGATTTTGTTAGTTTTCCGAGCAATACATCCCTGTCTGGATACGAGCAGGTAGAGGCGGCTCTGGCACAGATGTACCTAGGGGTAAAACCCGAAAACACCGCTTTGATCTAGACTCGAACGGGAACTGGTGCACGACAACGGGCCTTGCTGCACTCTTGGTTATGACACTCCCGGGGGATATGCTTAGGATAACTCTCATTTTCTTTACAAATCATTTTGAAGGGTTTATGAGTATATACTTTCTTAAATAAAACATTCTTATGATTATGGATTATATCCATAAATAGTTCAATTTATGTTAAGTGTTTTATAAGTATGGGATTATGTATTTTGATTCATAAACTGATCTAGTTTATGCCATTGTTTAGAAATGGCACCCAGTAGAAGGAATGAGAACTCCGGAAATGCACATGATCCAAAGAGAAGGAAGGATCATATCTTTCATGGTCTTAAGCTAGAATTTATAAGAGAAATAGTCTCCCATGTATTATCATCACATGAAGAAATAATATCATGTATTGATAAGATAAGTAAAGAGATTACTGAGTCCTATGGCTTTGAAGGGAAGTAAGAGAAGAAAAGGATAGAAGAGAGAAAGATGGATAAAGGGAAGAGGGAAAAGAAGAATTTTCCCATATGTGGTAATTGTGGAAAGAAACACCCTGGAACTTTCCTGAATGGAATGGGAGTTTGTTATAAGTGTGGAGGAAAAGGGCACAAAGTACGTAACTGCAAGGGTAAGAAAATGGTTTTAAATGTACAATGCTTCATTTGCAAGGAGTTTGGACACTACGCGAACCTATGTCCGAGTCATCAGACTATGCCGCAAATGATGTTATTGGATAATAACCAAGTTATGATACTACCACAGATGAAGAGAAATGATTAGAGTTCTTATGTTGATTATGTCAATTGAGTGTTGTATCAACAATGTACTTGTTATAATAATTATTGAATATATAAGGATTGTACTGCAGTACTATTTCATTAAGGACTTGAGATTATGTGGAACAAAGAAAAGTGACTCAATAGCAGGATAAATTTTTGGAAAATATATGGTTGAGAGAATGATAAATCATAATATAGTTCTGATACTGAGGTAGTGATTTTGGAATAATATGTGATTGTTTTGGATAAATTATATTGGATATTCTTGACTACCTTGGAACTAATTAATGATTTGTATATTCCATCGTTGTTGGGGTTTAAAACATTTTTGGATTAATGAAGTATATCCAGTATTCTATATGGAATAGGGGAGCATGAATGTAATCAATAAGGAATATGGTAATTCAAGATGTTTCAGTTTATTAAAAGAATACAAGATGAAGGTATTCATATGCTATTGCGGGGTAAAAAGGATCTATATTATGTTTACCGTCCTTATAAATGTTGGACTGTGAGTTTGGATAGAAGTATTTTGGATAGTTCTAGTTTGGATTATTTTGGATTACCATAAAAGGAAAACCCGGAGGTTGGGCGGCAACCCGTCGCGTCCGGCAAGGCTGCGAGACTTGAACCCGCAACTGAAGGGTGACAAGGGTGTATCACCTACCACTGGCCCACGAGATGTCCTGGATTAAATAATGTAGTTTTTATTAAAAGATGTTTTAGATGAATTATAAATTCGTTTATTTTGGAACCCTATACGAATAGTGTAAATAGAATTTTTTTTACATTATATTATCTTTTAGTGTGAAAGATGAGTTGGTGGTAGAAATTTATTAAGGGATAAAACTCTAATTATAAAGAAATATATCTCCATATGATCTTAGCCAATCTCATAAAAAATTCCTCAATATTTAGAAAAGCAAATTAGAACAAAAATGTTTTCCTAGATGGTACCTTAAATCATCACTAATTTATGGATTTGGGATTGTTGGCCTTTTCATAGCCATGTTCTCTACCACTCTCCATCAGATAATTGATGGTTAGATTTTTCTTCCATATCCATATTTTCCTACATGGAACCCTAGTATGTGTTATTTTCGGTAATCTTCATACTTTCGACTCTTTATTTTAAATAGAGGCCTCATTAATTCATTTTTCGATGTGGGATTTCAACTAAGATATTTTGAAACGTCAAAAATGTGTTATCCTAATACCCTATGTTTTGTTGAACCGATGGTATTTCAAATCATCATAGATTGATGAATTTAAGGAACTCAATTTTACACTTGTTTGTGATTGATGACCTCAATCACTACCTATAAATATTTACGTTTTTCCTCTAATTATATGTCTCTAATTTCCACCAATGTTCTCCTAATCGAGATCATAATTTGGTGGTGACCCTTTGATTTCTCTTTTCCACATATTAAGACTAAATTTTAGTAACCCAATTTCCGATGTGGGTTTTCCCACAAATATGTTTTCTATTTTCAACCTTTTATTTTCGAAGAACAATTTCAAATTGCGAGGACGCAATTTATTGAAGGAGGGGAGAATGTAACACCCCAAGATTTCATAGTGTGTTATTTCTTCAAAATAATTCAATAACTTGCACTACACGCAACACCGAGTTCAATTGCACCATGACTTACAAAAAAAAGCCATTAAAAGAGGTCATGAATAGTATTAACTAAATTTTAAACTTTATATAATCCTTATAATTTTAGAATCCATATTATGAGTTTCTTAGTCATAATGCAAGAACAGATTCATTTTCAGTATTGCACTTTTATCAACTTTTGATAGTGAAACCTTTTTAAATACAATATTTTAAACTTTTGGACTAAATGGAGACATCAAAAAAATTAAAATGAAACATCCCAAGCTTCCACGGTACGCTTTCCTTTGAATAAAACAGTAGCGTGTGTTGTACGCAACTTCGAGTTTTAACATACACCACAACCGATCAAACTAGCCGTTATGAATAGTAATACCTAAATTTTGAAATTATATATATTTTATATTTTGAAATGGACTTCATTTTTGGATTTGGAATATCTAATTTAGCCTAAGGTGAAATTTTGGTACTTTTCGGATAACTTTCATATTTTGATGAATAGTGAAAATTACTAAATTTTAATTAAAAACAACTTTTTTAATCAAAATAATTAATAGTGATAAATTATGAATTTGAGTGGTTTTAAAGTATATTTAGAATATATTTTTACAATTTAATATAATGTTGGTCATTAGACATAATTTTACAATTAAACGGAACATAAACAAGTGTCAATCTTTTGATAGTTATTATCTCTTAAAAACACGCTTTTTGTTTTGACAGCGGGAATTAATTTTAAATTAATTTCTGCCACTTCTATGTTTTGAATTTAGAAAAATGGATTCCATATTTGGAATCAGGATTTTCAAATTGTGTAAATAGGTAACTTTTATTTTTAGACATTTTGAATAATTACTGTGGTAAATATTTTATTTACCATGGTTAAGGGTAAATCCGGTAAATAAGGGTTAAAAAATAATATTATAATAATACAAAATTACCCTAAAATGTGTCCTAACCTTATTGGTGGACACATACCCGACCATGAGAATCCTTGGGTCAATTTGGGGACCCCTTGGAGCCACTTGTATGTGGTAGGGACACTTTATATTAATAAAGTTAAAATAAAAATAAAAAATGGCATAAGCTTACATCTTTTAGAAGAATAACTTTTACATAGTGTTATACATGTTGGATTTTCGATTATAAATATTCATTAGAAAGATACAAAAGATTTCCTACATAATGATATTTTATTTATAATTTTTAGACATTATATAATTTATTTTATTTATGACACAATGATGATGCAGTAATTACTATAATAGTGAAAAATTAAAATAATTGATATTATAAATACCCAAATAAATATAATATGAAACTTTTAATGAATTAAACTAATTTTCTAGGATAATATGATATATTAGGATTGATTTAATTGACTTTGTTCGAAGTAATCAATCTGTTATGAGTTTCACAAAAATCAACTATTGAATAGTGTCAAAATTGACATAAAAGAGTTCTTAAAACAAATATTATATTATTAATTGATATTAAATTCCTAAAAATCTAAGGTTCGGCCAAGAGACTTATATCAGGATAGGTTAATCATTAATGGACCACTTGGGGGTCTCTTGGATGTATATAGTAAGTTTATTAACCATATTATATAAAACTACAAAGAGACATTGTAAAAGTGAAACTAATTAACTTAGAGTTAATACTTAAAGATAAGGTTAATATAAGTACCCAAACCTGTCTAACATCTATTGGTTGAGTTGTTTTAGACCTATACCCACTTTAACATTTAAATAATCAACTTTGGAGCCATTAGAAACCGAATATGAATTTATTATAAATTAATATTTCTAGCATTTCCAAAGGTGCCCCTCACCCCTCTTATAAAAGGGCACTCCCCCTTCCCATTTCTTCACACCTCTAAAGCCTTTTGGTTCGGCCAAACTCTGCCCAAATACTCTCCCAACATCCCTCACTACAACCTAGAGGCCTTAGTTTGTCCGAAAGCCAACCTAAGGAGCCCTTTTGATCAAATCAAAAGGAAGAACCCGAAGAAGAGGTAATGATTTCACCACCCTTTTCTAAGTTCATTTCTTCTTCCACTTCCTCTTTCTTTGTTCTTACCATTCTAAAATAATAACTCCATTATCTTACATATACTGTGATGTTATTATAAATATGGTACAACCATATTCAGTATTCTATCCACCCTTTGAATAACATGTCACCATACGTGAGTACGTACGGCTTACCGTCTCCACGTCGTGGTGTAATTGTTATTCAATATATTATTATTTGGATGGGTATAATAATGATGTGTAACTCATGTAAATAATAAATATAACATGTTAATGATTCTGTATATATGATATACCATCCATTTATATATTATTTTAATATCAAAAGAATGATATTGTCGCTCGTGCGTACGTACGGACTACCGTCTCCACGAACGCGATGAGATTCATTCTCCATCGTATCCATTCAAGTATAATTATCATTTGATGATTTAAAAATGATGTTTAAGGACTTGATATCATTCTGGATATGAATAATATACAACCTATCCTTTACAAACATGTCTTACGTAACAAAACATATAATAGAAAACAAGTAAGTTAACACCCAAAACGACGATAATTCTAAGATATTATTAACAAATCATTGTTAAAAGATCATATATGATATCATATTAATATATATGATTCTTGTATAATTTAATAACAATTATTTCACCATTATACATGAGGTTAACCTACCCCAACCAATGAAAAGTATAAGGTAAGGGGTTTTCATCTCACTCCTTATTTCCGTGAGATTCATGCCATATTGCCACCATCACATTTTGTGTGGTGTATGTACTGCCCATAATTATATTCTTTGTGTAATACACTCTAATTTATGTGTATTTACATATTAATTGTATGATACCTCTTTTATGGGTTGTATGTTTCATAATTTACCAAATTGGTAAGGGTTATTTCACAATCTCTTCATTATCCGAGGTTGTTTATACGTAATAATCTACTGGGATATCTTTATCATCCACATCCATGTTTCTTAAAAATGTATTTCAAAACATTTTTACTATTTACAAGAATATGGGTTAAAGTCATTTATACCCTTGTTTGACTTTTTATAATAGGTTTTTAAAGGAATCATTCCATTGTTTTCAAAACAAGGTCCTTTTTAACCTTTTCGACAGAATTGAGGTAAGAATGTTTTTTTTAACTTATACGGCGGGTGCGGTTATTTTCCGCCGTTATAAAATCGTCGAAGCATCCCTTACAAGATTATAAGGATAATTTAAAAATAAAGTTTTTCTTTTATAAGTATGTGATTTTTAAATGATTTCAAAAAAAAGTGATATTTCTCTCAAAAATATGAAAATCCAGTGCAAATGTATACGTATTTAACGCAAGCTTAAAAATGTTTTCAAAAAACCTGACTCTCGAGTGTGGTAGATAGGAAGGGATTGGGAGTGGACCCATCATGGCCTATAATTAGTCGAGCAGTCTCAGAATTAGTTATTTTGTTTTCAGAAGCTTGCATAATGATTTCATAAAAACACTAGAGTATTTTTTAGCAATTTTAAACGTAAGTATATTCTAAAAAAATTACATCGGTAGGTCTCATGAGACAAACTAGTGTCTTGGCACAAGGCCTTGACAAAATCTTATTTGTAGTCTTGGCACAAGGCCTTGGCTATGTGGTTATGATAGTCTGGCATTATGCATTCCAACATTATGAAAGTGGTTATTGATTTTTGCATGTGATTATTCGATTAGTAGAATATCCATGTGAATAAGTAAATGGCATTATTTCATTTTACTTTTTCCATACTATGTTGAAGTTAATGTTTAAAAGGCTTTTGTTTTAGTAATGCATTTCCTTAAATGTTTATTCTTATTTATGAAAGTTTCCGCTATATTGTTATCCTTACTGGGCATTTGAGCTCACCCCTTTTCTATGTTTTATTTTTCCCAGGAAGTGAAGAAGTAAGTTATGAATGACCTGCAGGGATATTATGTGGGGATATGAGTGTGGATTATGGAGACAATATGTTGTTGTAGTAGTTTTTCGTTTAATGATGTATTGTAAAACTTATGAATATATCTAGTGTTTCCAAGGCTACTAAACCAATCGGTCTTTCGAGATTTGATCTTTCTTGTGATCATGCCAATATTACGAAGTAATGCACCGACTCTGGGTAGCTGGGGTCGGGGCGTTACATGATCCTTAAATGACCACAACATCCATATACATAAGAAATATAATATATCCATACTGAAAAGAATTGAAAAGTTAGTATTGATACATTCCACTTTGTTTGTATACATGTTTACACCTGAATAAATAAAAATTATTTTCCCATATCATGGATTATATATTTAACTATTAAAAACAATTCTAGATATTCCACACTTTGTATTCCTTGAATAAATCAATAATCCCATTTACTTTCTATATATAATTTAACTCTATTGTATATCCATGATGTAAAGTAGTCTTTACATCATGATTATCAGTATTTAAATCATCTAATGTAATAATAATAAGAATCACCTGTATGGTAATAATCATCATTACAGATGAAAAACATTCTATTAAAACTAAAATTTCCTTCCATTGAAATACATTACCCTCTAGAGATGAAAGTATCCTTCTATTACCATCATATTCCTCCATGGTCTCTTATACCCATTTGTTATGAAATTATTTTTTATCCTATAAAATTATTTAACACCCACGTATTTTTATCACATAATAATTAAATAACCTCCTTCATAGTCATATCTCAATTTTTTTATTATGTCAATAGTATTTTATCATAAATATATTTAATATCTTTATCATCATTCACAAAAATAGTTTATGGATGATAAATATATCAAAATTTATCTTCAAAGTATTTTTTATATCTATAACTCCACTTTAGGTGGAGGATCTGCTTGTATTGTTGGAATGTGCACAAGAAAACCTTCATTCTATACAAATTTCTGACACCCTAACTTTTTATTCACACTGACATCCTCATAGGAATTATGGTTCCTATAAATGAAACATCTATTAAATATAAAATTCAATATTTAAATGATGTTATTTTTTCCACATATCATGAGTGATATCAAAACTCTTCAACACCATAATCCATAAAGAATGGTTATTGGGATTTATCAATAATCATGTACCTTGGATAATCATTGATGTGTAAATATTCAATTAATGAAATGAATTATAAATTATTGAGTCTTACCATCTTATGAAACAAAATATCCTACAGTATAAATTCACCCAACAGTATAAAAGGACTCTTATTAACTAAGTACACTTAAATATTTATTTTCTTTATCAACAATATCTTAGGTAACCCTGAATTCACCATGATAATACTATAATGTTAATTCGGTGACTTATTAATCATTTTTACCATGCCAATCCGTTTTGGTGTATCTAGAATATTTTTATCTCATAAAATTTCATTTTTTTCACAAAATTCCATTAAATCTTCATTTTAATTCTCTCCTCCATTATCAAACCACAAAAATTTTATCTTTGATCTTAAATAATTCTCTACTAATCACATTCAATTCTAAAAAATGGAAAATATATAATATTATTTTAGAAGGTAACCTCATGTCATCCTTTTTGATTCATCAATATATATAGAATAGTATTATAACCCAACATAGGAATGTACTTGTGTAGGAGCCCAAACTATAAGGTGCACTGGGTCTAGTTTCACATCCTTTAAATAATTTCCACCTTTTGCAAAATATTACTTATTTTTCATTAAAAATATAAAATTTTATATATTCAAACCTTTAAAAACTTTATATCATTTTTCATTCCCTTTTTTTGAAGGAACATCATTCCCTTCTCACTCATATAACATAATCATAAATAACATAGTTTTGAATCCCTGATAGAATTTTATGTATCATGTTTAAATTCCTAGACTTTTAAAATGATATTTGTTTCCTGGATAAATGTGTATTATATATTAAATAACATTATACATGAAAAAATAGATAGAAACTAATAAATCCACTTATCATTAATGAATGTAATTACATTTTTCATCATAGAAACTAATTAATCATCAATATATTAAAAATAAAAAAACATAAAAAAATAAAAGAAATAAAATATGAAAATATAGATAACAACAATCTTCTAGAATTATCACCCCCGTGACCAACACTGTAATGTACTGGGTTTTTAGAGAAGGTCAAGTTCCTTGCCTATTTTAAATTTCCTATTTGGGTGTTGGACAAGCCCCTTTTATTGAACTTCAGAACCTCATTTTAGTATTTTTTTTAAACAAAAAAAATTATTTTATGTGAGGTCTATTTTTTTGTTGAAGTACATGGGGTTTTAGGAAACGCAAATGGAAAAACAGTTGACATATAAAACTAAATGCTATTTCAGGATAATTACACAACCTTTATTATAATACATGAGTTGTAATAATGTTATTTAGTGGGTTTTTAGAGGAATACCATTGAAAATACCATATTTTCAGGATGTATAAATTCCCATGTAAATTTTTATTAAAAATTGGGGAAGGGGGCTTGGTCCTCTTTTTCCAGCTCCCAGTCTGGGCAGTGCCCAGTTCGTGTGCATCTCCCTACATCACCTAGGGATCTTGATTTCTCAATCGTCTGATTTCTTATCTATAATCTGTTGGAGGATAAAAATCTTTCTCGTTAAGGCCTTTGATTATTTAGCTTATTCTCTCCTTTTTATATAGTCATACATAGCGATAGATTTTTGTCAGACATTTTATACTATTTTAGTGTATTTTTTTAAAATAGTGATTTATTTTGATTTGGTTGTCGTTAGAGGCCGATTTCAGAAGAGTGTGTATCTACTAGTCTGTGGTTGCTGGTGATTTTATTACTCCATGTTTCTAAATTTTTTTTTGGTTTAGGATCTTTGAGAATGCCTTTGTGTTTAATGAAAGAGACCTTATTTAACTAATGGAAGAATATAATATTTATGAAATGGTTTTAATAGATTCTTATGGGACTAATCCTCTATGAATGAAATATGATGATGCATGGTGAGAGGCACGAACCTTGGGTAGATTAATTCAGGGTGTTTTTTGTTTATTTAAATTAAATTTTTGATATTAAATGGGATTCATTGTAGAGTTCCATGGGAAAATGATGGGATAAGAATAAGGATTGATATGTCATTGTTCATATTGTATGAGAAAATGTTATCATTATGTTGGGTGATACTGATATGAATTGAGTGATGTTGATCACTGATTTTTCATCCTGGTAATCATTTCTAGGTGGAATGGTTGTCAGGTTATGAGCATGGACTAAGTGATATAGGATGTTAATGACCATCATGTTTTTTGACACGGTTGTAGGCGCATGATGGGTAGGATGTTGAGGGTTCATAATTTATTTGGTGATTATGCTAACCCAATTTATCCAATGCACAATTTGGAGTAATGTACACACATATGGACTTAGAATATATAGTGTTACTGACAACTCATGTGGTTATTTTCCTTAGTTATATGCATCGTAGGGTGATGGTTAGAGGTGATCTACCTATAAATCCACAAGAATTGTCGAGAGTTATGGATTGATGGTGCAGATACATTTTGTTAGGGGATGAGGCTCATTGAACATGAAGCCATTGGTCTAGGACTATTTGTGAAATTGGACATCTCTTTTCCTTGGTACATCATATGTTGATCCGATGTTGTTATCATTTAGATATAAGGTATTGTGTGACTTGGAAATCAATATTTGAGTCGAAAATGTTTATTATGAGATGATGTATTAGTAAATAGGTATATTTTTGGATGTGCCTTTCGGACATTAGTGTCTTTCATTGGACATGAGGTGTCGGTGGAGACATATTGCTGAATACCATTATAGGAGGTTCCTGAGGGCTCTCCATATTTTTTTTTAAATTATAGGATTCTATGAGCTTCGACTAATAATACCACCCACAATAATTATAATGGAGTTACCCAAATTAGGTGATTTCTTCTTTATAGTAGTCGTTCATAATGGAAGAATGTTTTTTTATCTTATGTCCATGTGATGTTTTGATTAATTTTAGCACACACCTTCTTTATCAAAGATGTAAGATAGAACAAATTGGGGTGAACTACATAGATTCTTTCTCAAACACTATATGGGCCATTTGGGATGCAAGTATAAATTTTAGATTTTCATTTAGGTATTGGCTCATGATCAGGAGCTAGAACATAGTGTTTGGTTGTTTAGAATGTGATGAAGTTCAAGGGAATATGATGTTCCAGGCATAGTTAGAGCATTAATTTTAGTTTTTATTTCAGTATTAGCGTGATTATATATCTATACACTAGAGTTTGTCTATAGATGTCCCTTTTTCAATAAATTTATTATATTAGAATTTTTTATACATTCTCTACACATTTTTTCAGGTGATTTTTTAGTCTGAAAATTGTATTGTGTATGTTTGTTGTTATTTCTTCTATAAAATTAGTTTTTCTACCTCTATTAGTGGGTAAATTCAATAGAGACTATTTTTCATCTTATCAATATTAAATATCAATTTTTACCATAATTATATCTTGAACATAGGGTATATTCATCCCACTATAAACTATTTACACCCTCACTACTGGTCAACATCTTTTAGCATATGCGTAGGAATGCCTAAGGCCTAGTGGCACTCAGCCAATATCCCTGGTTGGGTGGCTAAAGAAGTTGGGGATCTAAAAAGGTGTCATAGGCATTTCCTCAAGCCCTTTTGGGTCGTAATATTTTGGATACAACATAATAATGATTTTAATATTGTCAAAAGTAGGTTTAGAACGCGTGTTTTGGTACATGCAACCCCATGCATGAGGGACAAACTATGTTTCCATTGCTAAAAATTGTTGTTCTATTTTTCAAATTTTACATTTAATATTATTTCCACCATGAGATGTAGACCTGGATGATATCATAATCTATCATAAACATTTACCCTTGTCCGGTTATGTAAAGGGAGGTATGGACCCTTGGCATGGTATCACATGGGATATTTATCTTTGATTTTTGATTAAGCACATAGGATGTTTTAAATATATATGTGTTACATCGATATAATTTTTTTTTATAATCATTGGGGAATGTATTTCAATAATAGGTTATGGGTTCATTAATTTTTCAACAAAGAAATCTAAGAGGTGTTCTTATTCCTAGCCTCTCTTGGGTATAATTTTACGCAACAAACCTTGTAATGTTGAGACACTGAAATTAGTATGTGATATGATATGTGTGTCTGTGTGTGTTGTATGGGAGGGGTATTGTATCTTATAGGAGCATGTATAAATGATGATATTGGGTTATGTTGATCACTAGGTTGGGTGATGTGGTCATCAAATTGTGGCAAAATTGTTTTTCAGGATGGGAATGACCAGAGAAATATGGGGGTCAGAATCTTGAAATGTCAATAAAGTATGATAAGTGTCCTTTTCCTAACTAGATTCATTTTTAATGGTAATTTACCTAGATACTTCATATTTATTATTGATTACTTACTCTTTTGTGGGTTATTGAGGGCCATGACTCATAATTTATATGGGAAACTTGGTTCTTATACATGTGGGTAAGAGGATAAGAGGTTGAATGTCATGAGGCATGATTGCGATGCGGTAGAGTAAGGGTAGTGAGTTGAAATTCTAGTTACTACATTTTATATCTATTTTATATATTTTATTATGGATTCTTGGCTGTTGTATTGGTACTCAGGTGGATTCCACCTAGATATGCTCTAATAGAGTGTCAGGAAGGTGGTGATTTGGTGTTGAAAGTGTGTCTACTACTCGAGACCTATGATGGTCGGTATGTGGTGCCATTGGGTTACGATGATATTGATTTTTAGGTACATAATTATGTATAGGCTCCACTGTAGGTGTATTATCCTTTATTTTTGATGGATTTTGGGCTATAGATTTATGATAATCTCAGGTTAATCCTAGTTTGTGTAATATATGGTATCGATAGGGGAGCTCTATGATAGATCCTTCCACAACATGATTGACTCAATACTTCCAGTCACAACACCCACTACTATTTTAGGGTGAGGGTTGGCAAACGGTTGTTGAGAATTGGACTGAGGTGATCAAAATGATTTTCGATCAACTTGAGACACCACCATGCTGGTGGCTGAAGTTGGCTATGTACATGATTCGGGGACTGTGTAAGCACTGGTGGAATGTATCAGTTCAAGTAGTCATATACAATGGAAAATAATCAAAGGACTTTGAGGTTAGGTTCATGGATCTCTTTTCCCAGACACACTGAGGGTGGATATTGATTGAGATTTTTTTATCCTATATTAGGGAGATTTTTTTATCGGGGACTATGCATTGATATTCACAGAGTTTTTTCATTTCTCACCTTGTATGGTGGGAGATAACACCTCATGTGTGAGTCATATTGATGATGGTTTATAGAACATCATTTGGGTGCATGTAAATATCTTAAGGTTGGTTTCATTCTCAGTTATGGTGAATTAAGACTTCATAGTTGAAGGAAATTTGATGGATCGTTCTTACTCACACTGAGTAGTGGATTTAGGCTATGTTAGCGGTGATACATCAAGTTAAAAGAAGTGGGGTCAAGAGGATTCTCAACAAGGATTTCAGGGCAGAGACCTGAGCAGACCACCTCATAATAGGTCATCAATAGCATGATTCTAGTGCAAGTAGTCGAGACATGTGTGGATGTATTTCAATCATGCATTATAAGAGTGTTGATTATACGGTCATGTCAAATATCTTGAGAGGTTATTCCATAATTTTTTTCATATAATCAGCTTTTAGAGACCAGGAAAAACTCAAGCTTCTAATATCAGACTGAGAGTGGTACTAGGATATGGGAATTGAGATTTTGCTGCACATGGAGGACATAGAAAAGATATTGGTACCTATTAGTGGGGTCAATTTGCCTCTTCCTGTGCAGCACTTCAAAGAGGCTGGGCTTCCGGAAGACTAGCTTCAGGCTAGGTGAATGACATTGAGATTATAGGTGCATAGTAGTCTAGGGAGTCGGTTACAGTTATAGGTACTTCATAAGAAAAATTGTGTTTTGTTTTATTTTATTGGAATTTACCATGTATATGATTGTACGTTTTGATTGCACAATGTGTATGAGATGTATCTATGGAATAACTAGATGTTGGTTAGTGGGTTGGAATCGGCTCAAATGTGTTATATCTATATATGATGTAACATCCCCCAATCTGGAACTCTCTCATTTTTCCAAAAAATGGTTGGTTATGAAACCTAATGAGCACCTCTCCATATTCCATAGTATGTCAAATAATAACTCTGGTGTGAAACGTGTTGTGGAGTAACAAAACTCTCTAGTGTAAAGTGTAATAGAAGCAGAAACGAATCATAGTAGAACCAAAATAATAAATGTAAAGACATAGCATGAGACAGAAACAAAATCCAACTAAATTATCAAATAAATAATAAAGGAATAATTTAATTATGTTCAAGAATGTAACTAGATTTTGTACTTGGAAAATACATGAAAAACATTGGAGGAATCAAATAAAAGTCTCAATGTCTTGGATCCTGAACACCATGTTTGTCCCATATCCAAACTTGATCCTAGTAGAAAACAAGAAATCTATAGAAAGTTCTTTTACCCTTGCCCAAACCTTCATTCCCAAAATACTCTTAGGTTTTAAACAGTGTCATGAATAGGGTGTGAGTATAACACATAATGTAGACCCACAATGTCTAAACAAAACTAGCATGATAATATGTGTATGCAATAAAGCAATAAAAATGTGTATTAATTAATTAAATAATTAATAAAATACAATAACAACCTACTTCAGCTCTACGCCAAAATATCTGTGATTATTTCATATAATCATTCCAATCACAACCACATAACCAACGTAAAATAACCTTCATTGGCACCATTCCAGAATATAGATAATCGTGACTTCTAAGAATGGAAAACGCCACCATATAACCATGGTAAAATAATCCAATTTGAAAATATATTTGAATATCTATGAGAATTCCTTAGGACAATACTGACCTCCACCATATATCCATGGTATTGTAATAACAAACAATCTAGTTCAAAGAACTATAAGTATTAAAACATTTTAGGTCAAATACATATAATAATTACAACATTATAGTTCAGAGACCTATAAGAATTTCATCTTGAGACTTGTCATAGTCTTCTATATAAAATAAATATAACATGGGACTTGGCTAAGCATGATCAATATTATAGTTTCATCATATATGTGTGAATTTCCCATGGAAGTGACCTATATGTAATCATTACATCAAGGAATACAATATCGCATCATAATTATCAATGGTTAATTATAAAAATTACCATTATTATTTAATATTCCACCTAAAATTTAATTCAAAATTGATTAGAAATTATATCAATAAGAAATAAGACACAATTTAGGGATTCTATAATAAGAAATCACCTGAGGTCTCAAGTCATTCTAAACATTCATCAAATTATTTTCCCATTCAATTGAAATCATGGTTCTCTCACCTTATGGATAAGCATAAGTCATGTTAGAATTCAATTTCAAACAAAGGACATCAAAGAATAATCCCATTTATTTATTTAATTGATTTTTAGGCACACAATTATGGTACAATCACAATATTTCATAAAATTGGAATTTATCAAACAATATAGTTATGATTCAAACCCCTACATTTAATTAACGATCCAACAATGCCTCCAATGGAAAACAACCACAAGGAAGAAGGTGTAGAATATTTCAAAGAGGTTCCAAGATGAATACTAATCAATAAAAAAACACACAATAAAATTGGTCAATGAATTTCACTACAATGATTAGAGAAGAAGGGAGATAAGAAAGAAAACTCACTAAAAGGACCTTTAAGGGATTTATCAAACAAATGGTACATCCACACAAAAAATGTCGAAAAACCAAAATCACATGGAGAATGCTCCAGGGTCAAGATAAAGAGAGATGAAATAGATTAGAATGAGAATTAGTAGTACAACATGTTTAAAATAGATGGTTGGTAATTTACACGTTGCGTAATGTGATTACACATCATGTAAATGTTCTTAATGGAATTATCTGAAACACCCGTCACCTCAGATTTATTTTATTAAATCCCTCAAACAATTACATAAAATGAAATTCCTTTACATGAAATGTAAATGTTAAACAATTTCTTTGTCATCATAATTTCTTTTTAAAAACCCAAACTCCCTTTAAATCTTCTCAACATAACATAAACCCATGAAACACTTAACCCATTTAACCCAATCTCAATTAATTAAAAATAGAATACGTCCCCAAAATTCAGTTTGTTTTATCAAAAAAAAAGGATATCCATTTTCGAACAAGACACATCCTCCAAGTATGAAACAAAAAATATGAGAGAGACATACATGAAAGAAGATGTGGTTCTTATAAACACCCGGCCTTATAATTGCTCATCCTCATGATGCTCCAAGAATCATTATGAGGTCTTTCTAAAATAAGTCTATCCACTATATTCACATATCATACTCCCTCACATAGGTCTCCTTATGAACTCTCCCATGATGCTACTACACTCATACAAACAATATAGTCCTACCTAAAAAATACTTCTCACTATGATCCACACCCCATCTCAGATACTCATCCAAGGATGCATCAACACAAATCTTGATGTATTCAATTCCAATAATATGGGAAGGTTATAGATGATATGTTCATAGTTTAAAAAAATTTATAACATTTTTTATATCATTGTAACACTATAGAAGGGATAAAAGGTATTCAATAGGAACGATATATGCCACTAGTTCAAATGGATCATCAAACCTAGGTGCTAGCTTCCCCTATTTACTAATATGGTGTTTCCCCACTATAGGCAACACCTGAAGGAAAACATTATGACCAACCTAGAAATCCATATCACATATCTATTGGTTAGAATATGATTTCTTCATACTCTGTGTAGTCACCAACCACATTCTAATCAACTGAACCTAATTATATGTCTCATGCATGAGGCCAGGTCCAACAAGTGTTGACCCACCTACCTCCAGCCACAAAAGAGGTGAACAATGTGAATTTAAATACAAAGCCTCAAAAGGTTCCATTGGGACCGATGCTTGGAAGGTATTATTATATTTAAAATCCACGAGTTCTATATGTCACACCCATGAACTACACAAATAAAAAATAGTAGGTTGTAACATATCTCCAAAACATGAATAGTCATCTCATATTGATCATTAGTTTTTAGATGATAGGTTGTGAATAAAATAAATCATCATCCTAGGGATTTTTAAATACACTACCAGAAATGTGATGTTAAATGAGGATCTCTTTCTAAAATGATACTCCGCATAACACTATGCAACTGAACCACCACACACACATAAATATTTCCCATTTCATAAATAGTGATGGTTTCCCAAATATGTAAAAAGTGGGCTACCTTAGTCAGTTAATCCACAAAAAACCCATACGAAATCATTCTTTTAGGTCTTCCTGGGTATTCCTATCACAAAATCCATTGTGACATCATCTCATTTCAACTCAAGAATGGGTAAAGGCTGAAAAATCTTAGTTGGCCTGTGATGGTCAACTTTCACATGCTGACTGGTGAAGCATCTAGGAATGAATATTTCCACATCATTATCAATTACTAACCACCACTGCTTTCTATATAGATGATGATATATATTTGATGAACCATGATATTTCTCCCGTCTAGAAGCACGAAACTCCCCCATTAGATCATCAGGTAAGCCTGTAATAACCCATACTAATCCATAAAAAATAATAAATTTTCAAATACTAAGAGACCATACTGATGGTGTATCCCTACCATATAATGTCTCTCTGAAATGACCCCTCTATATTAGACAACTACTCAGTGTTGATACTATCTAAATGTATGGGTATAATAGATTTCAATGTTATAGCTAATCAACCGTGATATTCATGAACATCCATATAAAAGCATAAAATGAGGTCCATTATCTATAAATAATCACAAGACTCTCGTATTGCCTTTGGATATTTCTTTAATATCAAATTTTCAGCAATGAAATTTCCCTTTCATGTTGTATAATCCAATTTAATGTCAAAAGATTACATATACTTGACCCACCTCCTCTATTGAAGGCTCTGGTCCCACTAAGAAAAGATGTACTTGAGGATCTTGGGATCTCTATATACCACAAAACTCTCACCCATGAGATAGTGTCTCAAATATATCAGAGAATGCACCACAACTGATAACTCTGGATCATGAGTTGGGGAATTCCTCTCATGTGGTCTTAGATTCCAAGATCCATAAGAAACCACACAATCCTTCTATATTATAATAGCTCCAAGTCCTACTTTAGCGACGTCACAGTACAAAGTATATGCTTTACCTAACATATGTAAATTGAAGATAGCTGTGAGGTAAACCTACAATTATGAAATTGAAAACATCTCTTGAAAGCATTAGACTAAACAAACATCACCCTTTCTTGGTCATCCCAGACATTGGTGCTACAAAATGGGAGAAAGCCTGGATAAAATGCCGGTAAAATCATATTAAAACTACAAACATTCTAATTTCAAAGAAATTTTTAAGATGTTCCAAATATATCATGGTTGAGAATTTATCAGGGTCAACTGACACTCCTACCTTAGATATGTAATGGCATGTGAAGTTCACTTCATTAATCCAGAAATCGCATTTGGTTATCTTGGCATAAAACTGATTCTCTCTCAATATACTCTAGACAATGTCAAGATGATTTCACGATTATCTATTGACATGGATTACACTAAGTTATTTTCAACAAAAACGACCAAAAAATGGTCCATAAATTGATGAAATATCAAATTAATTTTGGTCATGAACACCACTACTTAATTATTTAATCCAAAATATATCACTACAAATTCATACAATCCATACATGCTCCTAAAATCAGCTAGATGTATATCTGATGGTCTCACAATTAATTTATGATATCCTGATATCAAGTCAATCATGTGGAAGATATTATCAACTCTCAACTTATTGAAAAGATCATAAATGTGTAGAATAGGATACCAGTTCCTGATAGTCATATGGTTCAGACTCTGATAATCCACATATAAACGTAAACATCAAACAGACATATTTGTAAAGAGACCTTGAGAACCCCAAGGAGATGTACTATGTCATATGAATCCATTAAATTATTGATCTTATAACTAAATGTTAATATCATAATGTACCACTAGGGAAATTCATTAAGGTGGGATAAAAACTGGCTCTCCTCCCAGCACCTAAATGATTGTCAACTCGATCTCTCACTCAGGTAGAAATCCGTAGATCACTATAGGAAAAACATCCTAAAAATGTCCCACCAGTAGATGAAAATAATCCTACAACATTCCTTTATTATCTATATAATGAACCACTATTTAATCAATGATACAATAAAATCTACATTGAATTACTCCCGCACAACCAGCCTGAAGATCCTACTCACCATGGTTATCATTGCTGCTTTCTTCTAGAGAAAGGAAGATAACAATACTAATATAACAATCGATATAACCCTAGTATAGAAATAACCAATCCTACCAAGAATCAGGTTGAAGCTTTTGATTTCCATCATTAATGGTTTGCAAAAAAAATGGTAACACCCAACATATAGAGAACACACCTTGCAAAATTTTATATTCTCTAACTGCACTCCCAACAATTTGTTAATATATAAAAAATAATATAATATTTCAAAATTCAAGACTAAAATGTTTAAAAATAAGTGAATAAATAATATAATATGATTCTACTATATTGAAAAAACTAATTCTAGGGAAGGGGATACAAAAAGTGTACCTCTGATGGTAAACAGTCATACACCCTCATTAAAGGGAGTATCATGCATATCATGAAACTGAATTATTCCTCTACCCTTGGATGTAGTCTAGTTACGTAGAGATACATCCCTAGAATGGTGTTTATTCTCATATAATAGGGTACCACGTCCCCTCCCTCATCCTGAATGGCTGATTGAACTACTGGTACCAGCCTGGTGAAGGTTACCAACGCCCCTTCTAGATTCAAATGCCAATATTTATACTCTTCCACTGGCATATTCTAGATGGTTCACAAAAAAACTAAGAAGATAAATTAGTATAGAATATATATGATACTCTACTATGGGGTAAGAACACTGCAGATGCTTATGGAAAATATTCCATAAATTTAGAACTGGGAGATTGCATGATCTTGATATGGTTGTCCACCACCCTGACTAATCTACCCCCCATTACCATGGCAAAAACTACCATAATAAAACTTATTAACACATGAAGATGAACTCAGAAATTTCCCTACTGAAACACCTTGTATGATGCTCGAGGAATCTACCAAATTCCTTTCCTTGATGAGTTCCTAATTCATCAGCTATTCAATGATGGTTAAATGAAAATTGTTTACCTATGACCTGGTTTCATAACAAAAACTATCTTGGACAATTCTCACCCTGGAGGTCTCATTAGTTTCCAAATACAACATAAAGTACCATAGGTCAGTAAAACATCCAATATAGTATAACACGAACAAACCCTCATAGGTCAAATTCCTGAACATTAGAGATTTTTCATCCCTCGGGATTTTAAAATAGAAATATTTTAGGAAATTTGTCTTAAATTCCTTCTAATATAGCTCACACTTTTTTCCATCTTCCCCTAGAATATCCCACCAATTCCTGGAAGGTCTATGAAGAATATACACTAAAATATTCACCCTCCTATTCATGGGTGTCTTGAAATGCTTGATGATTTTCTAGAATTCCTCAATCCAAAAATTGGTTTCATAAGGTTCCCCTTCTCTAGTAGAATTAGGTTGATTATGGATCTAAAACATTATTATTCGCTCAGAAATCGATGGAATGGTATAAAGAATCCCCCTTTCCAAGGATCACATTACCCTCATGAATATTTCATGACGCCAAACATCCATTTTCTCCTAAAGAACTACATGAATTTTTGGTTTAGCTGTGTCATGAAAGTGCCAATTTTCTAATCTACAGATGCTCGATTTGAACTTGAAGAGGAGTAATGTTATCTATAAAACTAACACACACCTTATAGAAATGGATTGTAATATATTCAACCCAATAGTTGACATAAATAGATAAATGGTAGATCTTGGTCTATCTAGACATGAAATTATGAGTAGTTTAACATGTCATAATAACTCATATAATTTATCTAATGAAACAGATATCTCATATCATTGTTTAACATTCATGTATATATCACATAAAAAAATATTTATTCCCCTATTATGAAAATTTAATGTCAATATACCCCATTGTTCCTATTATAATTCATGTATTCTCTGCTCACACCATACCAATCCATGATTATAAAACACATGAAATGATAACATCATAAAACAAAAACCTTATATAATATATTAATCTCCCAAGGTGAAATAACATCAACTATAACAAGAACACACCAAAAATAGAAAACCCATCCATAAGAACTCAGATTATCCCCCATAAACGGGTTAAGAACTCCCATGAAAAAACTCATTACCATGTCACAACACATCCTATTATCATTTATATATTTCCACATATATAAAGAAAATTAAAAAAAACCTTCTCCATTAATAGTACTTCATAACATCCCCCAATCTGGAACCCTCTCAAATGGACAGAAAGGGTTCGTTATGAGACCTAAAGCCACATCCCCATATACTAGAGGCTCTTGACTAGCATCAGGGGTGTGAAATGTGGAGACTATACTCCCTGGTATGAAATTTCTTAATAGTAGTAACAAATAATAATAGGGAAGAAAAAATCTATATAAATACATAGTGGAACACGATAACAAAATTCAACTAAATAATCCAATAACTAAGAATAGAAAAATGTAATGATGTTTTGGAATGTAAAAAACCATTATGCAAGAACTATAAAATATGAATACTAGAAGAATCAATCAAAATACTCTATGTCTCAGGTCCCAAAGGCCACACCGGTCCCATCTCCTAACTCCATCGCAACAAAAAAACAAGCAATAAACAACAAGGTTATTTTCCCTTGTCCAAACCTGCATCCATGAAATATTCTTGGGTACCAAATTGTGGTCTTAATAGGATTTTATTATAACTAAGTAGGTCGAATCCACAATGTCTAAACAGAACTAGTATTATAACAAGTGTATAAAATAAAGAGATAAACAGTTAAATTATTTAATTCAACAGTTAATAAAATAAAATAAAAACAACATACTTCGACTTCATTCGATAATATCTATGAGCATGTCTTAAAACCATTCCATCCACAACCATATAACCAAGGTAAAATAACTTTCTTCAACATGATTCTGGAATATCTCTAATCATGTCTTACGACTGTGCTGACTAACACCATAAAAAAAGGTAAAAAAACCTAATTTGGTGTCCTACCATAATATCTCCAAGTATTTCTTATGACCATGAAGAACCCCACCTTATAACCATGGTATAATCATACTAAAAAATCAGGGCCAAATCTACATAAGTATTACAACATTCCAGGTCAAATCCCAATAATCATTAAAACATTACATGTCAAATAACTAGAAGCATAATATCATGGTACTAGGAATATCCTACTCTATATAATCTTTACAACATTGTACTAGGTAGAGCCCACTAAATATGAGAATTGCAACATATAAGTGTGCATGTTCTTTGGACGAGCCCAATATATAAGCATTACAGTATATAACACTATATAACATCACAATTATCACTGGTTAATTATGCGAATTACCATTATTCATTCATATAAAAATTGAAATTTAATTAAAAATTTATAACAATTATATATATATAATAAATAATCCACGATTTAGGGATTCCATCAAAATAAATCACCATTGGTCTCATTTCCTGCTAAAAATATTTTAAATTTTTTTCCAATTTGATTATAATTATGGTTCACTCACACCATGGGTAGCCATAAGCCACGTTATAAGTAAATTTACATCAATGGAATTCAAGGAATAATATGATTCATTTATTTAAATAATTTATACACAGACAACACAATTGAAATCAAAGTATGGAATAAACATTGAAATTATCAAACCCTACTGTTAATATTTAGACCCCCCAACCTTTAACGGACAACAAAACAAATGATTCTAATGGAATATTCCCACAAGGAAGAGGGATCAAGATATTTCTATGAGGATACTAGGTCAAAGATGATCACAATCCAAACCAATAATTCAATTGTTATAAGGATTTCACCACAATGGTTGGAGATAAAGAAAGAGATAGAAGACACCTAATCAAAAGTAATTACCAGTTATTTCTCCCACAAAAATGATTTACATAAGAGTATTTTTAATCCCATCATCTCCTAGAGAATTCCACAGGGTCAAGAGGATAAGTGATGCAGTGGAGTAGAATGAAAACTAGTCGCAAAACATGGTTAAAATAGTAGGTTGGGAATTTACACATTAGTAATTTGATTACATGTCGTGTAAATTATATTAATGGAATTACACAAACTAAATCATACCCTTGGATTTGTTTTATTAAAATAATCGAAAATTTACACATCTTTAAATTCCTTTAGATTATGTATAAATTTTATTCAGTTGAGTTTTTTGCATAATTTCCATTTGAACAACCCGGTCCCCCTTTAATGCTTCTCAACATACCCAGAACCCATGAAACACATAACCCATTATACCCAAACTCCATTAATTTAAACAAGCATACATCATAGAACATTAGTTCTTTTCAACCAATTAAGGATCTCTTTCAATGAACAAGACTCATCCACCAAGGCTAAAATGAAAATCTTGGAGAGATACGTAGCTAGAAAAATATGGGTTCTTAAATATGAGGTGTGTAGAACCATAAATTTGACATGTGAATATATGGATGTGTCCCTTGTATAAGGTGTGTTTGAATCTATGTATAAATGCATTGTGGGATACATAAGGTTCATGGAAACCAGACTTCTTGGGAATCTTTTCAGTTGTTGGACCCCATAGGTTTCATGGGTTTTATGGGTATGAGGTGGGTATCTAAAAAGATGTGGTAATTGATAGGTTTTAGATGTCGAATGAGTATAATGTGAGAACCTTGTGAGGTGAATGAGTGAAGATGCATCGTTGAAGGAATTTTGAGTCTAAGGATAGACATTGGACCATAAGTTTGATTTTCATTTTGGGTCAATAGGTGACCAAGTCAGGTAACTCCCAACATGGGGAGCTCCTTGAGAGAGTTTACCTATGAATTTATTACCTAGTTACTGGGTATATTTTGAGTGATATGGGTATGTTTGGTACCATCTCATAGTTTTATTTTATAACAGGGGGATTATATATGTTAAGGTGGGGAGATTGTAACAAACCAGGTCTTTGAAGGGGCTTGAAATCCTCACCCATTTTGAATTTTTGATTTGTTGTTCAAACTAGTCTTTTTTAATTTAAAAACTCATTACAGGAGTTGTTTTAACCAAAGATCTTATTTTAGGTCTATTATATGTTTTTTTAAAGTATCGAGGTTTTGAGAAAATACGAGACAAAGATAGGATGTCCTAGGATGCTAAAAGATGATTTAGGCCAATAACACGAATTTTATTTAAATATCTGACACGTAAGAATTTTATTTCATGATATTTTGGGGAAGAATAGTGAAAATGAGAATTTACAAATCATGTAATTAAGTACAAGTCATGTAAATTCCAATTGATTATTTCAAAAGATAGGGGATTGGTGCTTGGCCCTCTTATTTTGACACATGGAAAGGGGAATGCCAATATCATGTGCTTCTCCCTACCATACCTAGAGATCTTGATTTCTCCACCATCCGAGTTATGATCTTCGATCTATTTTTGGATACAGATTCTTTTTAGTAAGGAATTAATCCTACAAAACACTTTTCTACATTTCTCTATAAATATGGTGGTCTAAATCCATGAAGTACTTTTTAACTTATTATTATGGTGTTCATTTAAATTTTTTTTATCTAATTCAACTCAATTTAGTTTCTGTTTTTAAATGATTGAGTCTGTACCAGCACAAGGTATGTGGTTATTATCATTCTAAGAGTTTTAACTTTTGAGTTTACGGGTGAGGTCATAAGCATTCCATTTTGTTGATAGAGTGATACTATATTTAAATAAATGTTCAATGTTAATTTAAATACATGATGTTAAGAGATGCTTATGGGAATTCTCCTCTATGTTTAAAAATTATTGATGATCGATGAGAGGCTTGGACCATGAGATGATTTGGTCGGGGTGTGTTTTTTTATTTAAATTAAATTGTTTATATTAAATGTGATTCCCTAATATGTTCTATGGTAATGTGATGATCTTTGACTGAGGATTGTGAGGGAAATTTCCCTCTTGTATGAGGTGATGTAATCATAATATTTTTCCTAGACAAGATGTTATGACTACTGTTGATCATGGGTTGGGTGAAATGGTCTTAGATTTGAGTAAGTGAGGTCATAAGGGTGTATGAATTGCCCGAGTGACATGATATGGTGATCACTATAAGGTTGAGACACATAGGCTCAGGGGAACACGGTTCTAGATGTTGTCTCTTATGAATTTATTTTGTTGATTTTCAGTCACCCGTGGTTGCCAATGTACTATTGGGAGTCATGTGAACCCAGAGGGACTCCGAATATGAGGTGTTATCACCAGATCATATGTGTAGATTCCTATGTTAGATAAGGATTATATAGATGGATGTAGTTTATTTCCATATTAATCCATATGGATGGTGAGGAGCTATCAGTTGACAATTATGAGACAGTCAATTGGGGATGAGACTTGTCGTACATGAGGTTCTTGATTAGGGATTATTGGGGATTATAGGCATCACCATTCCATAGGATGTTGCATGTTGATCCGATGTGTTATCATTTTGAGGGAAGATATCACTACACCTCAGACATAGTGATTTAATACAAAGGGGGTTCTTATGAGTTTAGGTTCAAGTGACTCAGTATCTATTAAGGTGTTCCTTCCGTACATTACTAACATGATTTGGATGAAAGGTATTATTGGGAAAATGGTTCCAGATACAATTACATGAGGCTTCAAAGGGCTCTATCGATTGATGTACATCAGAGAATTCCTTGGTCTTAGACTAAGGATCCTCTCTACTAACGATATATCAAAGTTTGGTGATGTAGGTGATTTCTTCCTTTTGGTTGTTGATCTTAATGGAAGAATGTTTATTTAAAATATGTGTATGTTTTTTATTTAAATTTAGTACATACCTAATTTATCAAAGATGATTGATAGGCACGCATTGGTGGTGGACTACTGATATTCTTTTCAACACCCGACATGGGCCCTTTGGGATGTGTTTAGACTTTATAAACTTTCTTTTAGGTAATGGATTGGGCTAAGGAGTTGGACATTAGTTTTGGTTGTTTAGCATGTGATCGATGGAAATGGACCTTGAGTTTCCTTCATCATATGGAGCTTAATTTTTAGTTTTTGTTTCTATATTAGCATGATTATATATGTATATAATGGTGGTCAACCACGATAGACCATTTTCTGATTACTATCTTATATGACCTATATTTTATGCATGCTCTAAAAATTTATTATTGTGATGTTTTAGTCCAAAAATGGAATTGAACTGGTTTATAATTATTATATATAATATTATTTAATACACTTCCTCTATGGGGGGTTACGGGTCCAGATTCTTTTGGTCATCTTATTCTAGTGAAATATCTATTTAGACTATTATTATATCATCACATGATGTTATATTCTTCAAGCTATCACTACTTTAGACCCTCACTACTAATTTGTAGCCTTTTTCATATGGAGAGGCATGCCAAAGACCTAATGAAACTTAGCCCGTACCACTTTTGGGTGGCTAAATGAGGCAAGGTGATACAAACACTATTGAAATGTGGAAGAATATTAGTAAACCAATCAACATCATAAGAAATAAAAATGTAACCTTATGAGGAATATTAGGGAAAATTGTGTTAAAGAATAATGTGGTATTTATAATTTATAATGGGAAATGTGACTATTAGGATTCGACCATTATACAAAAAATTTTCAAATATGATCATCATTCATTATACCTATTGGTAAATTTTACCATTATACTTAGTTTTATTAGGTAGTAATGAAAAAGGATAATTGATTTTAAATGATAAAAAAATACCCAACTAGAAGAGTCATGCCATTTGAAGCTCATTTTTCAGAACATGGAAGGAAGATAACATTACTTGGGTCCACCATTGACCAAGACCAACCCAAAAATTAACAAGTGAAGCTTAAATGAAATATTCTATGGGATAATTTCATGTTATAAGAGATTACCACTCTGTCGATGTTAGCCATGCCACCACATGAAACCACCACCATTGTACTCATTACCCTTAGGGTGTACGTGTGCATATTAAGTGGTTATGTGTCTAAACATTAGTTACATAAATTGTAGTGTATTTTGTATAAATAAAATTTGAATTCCATGAATTACATATTAATAATCGTTTTCCTAATGAAAGTTTTCCTTATATATGTGGAATTAGAAAACAAAATTAGACACTAATAAAACACAATTGTATTTATTAGAAAATATTTACATTTTCAAAATAAAATAGGGAATTGTGAATAATATATTTTTTAGTAAATAGTCTTTTAAATAACTCTTAAGAAAATATAAATGAAAAAAAATTATATCCTAGTAAATTTTCATAAGTGTTAAAAATTGATTGTTCTTTAAAAACAAATATTTAAAAAATATATTTTTTATTAAAAATTAAAAATTATCTTATTCATAGAATTAATATTATAAAATAAAAATTTTATTTTAAATCATCATACCCAAAATAGGTTAGGGTTAATTATTGAGAATTATCTAAAATACATTAATTTATAGTAAGTTGTAAAAATATAGTTTTGGGTTTCAAATTTATTTTAAGACTTCATATTTATGTCATAATGAGGTAATAAATAATTAAATACTATCCAAATACTGAAATTTTTTATTTTTTTAATATTATTCCTTTTAATTCATTTTATTAAATTTCTCAACATATAAGTGACTTTCTAAGGTCTAAAATGTAAATTTTGATTTTAAAAGCATTATTTTGTAGAAATTTTCACTTTCCATGACCAAAGGAATATTTAAAAAAATTGGTTCTAGTGGATTAAAATATAATAATTTGTGACTCAAATTTACAAAACCATGATAATTAACAATGTTTATAATAATAGATTTCATTTTACACATACTAAATTTCCAAGACATATATTGAGAAACTATTAAAAAATATCACTACATTTCCTATAAATAACAACAAATTTCACCATTACATTACACACTGAATCCATCCATAACTAATTTCTGGTGAATTTATATCCCATTGATTCCAACAAGGTTTCTATATTATCCTATTATTGCATCAGTATGTTTTAAGAATAACTCTTCATGGTAATTTAAATCTACTCTTCTATTTTCCATTCAAGTTCCCTTTTTATTGTGGTTTGTATTCTAATTGAATTAATAAGTTTTTTTACCAATTTATATTGTCTAATTACTATAATAAGAGTCTTTTATCACTGGGGGCCTTTTTTCTCCCTCATTTTACACTTTTCTAAAACAAAAATTGTATACCCTCCATGCTGTCCAATTTACTTATCAAATTTCTCCAGTTTACATGATAAATTCTCATTTATTTCCTTTTGTGAATAGAAAAAAATATTACTTTTAAATATGTACTCACTTAGTTGTAAAAATGATTTATTTATTTGGGGATTTAAATATATTTAACCCACATTTCCTTTTTGTAGGTTTAAAAAACATAGTGGTCTTGTCTTTAATCACTTTTTGGTGACATTTTTTTGATAAGAAACACTTTATTTACCTTAAATAAGCTGTTAATTAAATGATTTATTATGATCTATATGGATGACATTAATTAATACATATGAATGTTTTTCACTGGTAGCAATATAATTAATTTAGTGATGAATTTAATCTATATAGATAACATGTTTTGCAATACCTGGGTAAATGACCGTGGTAATTTAAATTTATAACACCTTAGTGAAAAACCACAATGATATACTTACGAATGCCTCATTTAAATGATGTACTCACATTGATAAGTTATGATTAATTTTCTTACTAACATCTTATTACTTTTTTATTCCTTATTGTTATACCACAAGTTCTTATTATTATGTATTGGGATAAAATGAAATATGTATCCCTTATTTAATCCCTTATATGGATTCATGGTCACCCCATTCTTTTGAATTATGTCCCTTGGATTTGGGATGCAGTAAAATTAACTTAGAGTAAAATCATGAAGATTTATTTCGAGTGGATTACAAGAAAATTATATGTTTTCTTGTATTATGTACCTAATTTACAAGAAACCAAAGAGTAAAAGATCATTTGTTTTGTTCCATGTAATTTTTTTTTAAAAATTTATTTCCGATACTATAGTTGGTATCAAAGAAATGTGTAGTTATTTGTAGAAATTAGGACTAAAAAAATAAAAAAACATATGGACAATTCTAAATATATGAAAACATCTTTGTATCCTGGTAAGTATTAAGTAACTGGTTTCCATGAAAATACATCCCTGTTTGGATACTACTTATGGATTTGGATCTAGAACATATGTACCTAGGGGTAACACCCTATAACACCACATCAAGATATAATTGATTGTGATTTGGTGGTTAACATCGAGCCTTGAAATACACGTGGTTTGATACTCTCAAAGGATATGTTTGGATAATCCCAAGATTTTATAAACCATTATGATGGAAAAATATAATATGTAATTATTCATATAATATATTAATGAATATCATATTTAAGTGTGATGTTTTAAGACTTAAACTCCCATTAGAAACAAAATATACCAAAAAGTGCTATGTTTTTCATTATGGTTTTCCTATAATTTGAAAAAATGTATGAAATTTGAGGAACTATGTGAATGATGAGTGAAATAGATGATTCATGGATCACATTATAATGGAATCTTAAATGGAAAACATCATGAAGATGATGAATTAACTATATCAAGTTGTGAATAATATCTTAAATCTAGTTGAGTAACAAGATTTAACACAAACAGAAAATATTATCATTGATACCTTCATGAATCAATAACCACCCTATTTTAGAAGATCTATCAACCCATTGATTTCAGAATGATGTATTAGATCTATATAAAATATATTTTATATAATCTTAATTATTATGATCTATAAAAATTTACCCTAGAAGTATTAATCTTACATAGAGATTCTAATCAGCGGTGGACACTGATTAAGAACACAAATCCTAGAAAATATATTAATGATATAGAGTGGGAAGCATTATAGGGTATCTTTTTCAATAATTGTTTTTCATGTTTGATGAGAATTAAATTAGAAAAGGAATTACTAGAGTTTTAGTAGATGAAAAAAGAATCAATGAGAATATTTGAAATTAACATTACAAGATATTCTCCACACAATTATATCTTTGTTATAGATCTAAAAGAAAATTTTGATAGCTTCTTCAGTGGACTAAGACCCCATCTATGGCTGAATTTTGTAAATTGTGACTATGAAAGATATGAGGATATAATGTGAAGTGAAAAGAATGGTTGAATTTGATTATCAAGATATTCAATGGCCATACAGATCTAATGAAAATAAATTTTAAATGGGGAAAAAAATTGGGATCAATTTAAATCATAGATAGGATAAAGGAAATTAAAACTTACCAGATGAAAAATGTGGGAATAATCATTCATGTGACTGATTTCGTGTGAGGGGAATGTGCTATAAATGTGGAATATAATACAATATTTCTCAAAACTATCATAGAGAGTTGAAGCCCCAACTTTTCAACACTAATAAAAAAGGTAATATGGTTTATTCCCATTTGTAATTTCAATGCTTCACGTGTGGATATATTCTATACTTTTCTAATAAATTTCCAAATAAGACGATAACTAAAGTAAACCACCATAAACATTAGCACAGTACAAGAGAAAATGTTTGGGAATTTTATATCACAATAGCTCAATTATATGCTCCAAATTATATTATTTAATGTACACTCATTATTTAGTCAAATCTATAATATCATTGATTGGTTATATTTCTATGCATTCTTTTAATTCATCCATGTTTAAAAAGAATATTGAATCAATCATTGAGCTTTTATAAGTAGTGATATCATTCTAGACACTTAGATAGATTATCTGGGCATCAATAATATATAGAATATATAGAATTAACCTTGGTGATGACAATATCATAAAAAATATAGTATTCATTCCCATGGTATAATTCGACACGAAAATTTGAATGAAATGGATATCAAAGTATAATTATAAGATAAACAATAGATGCCATGAACTTATAGTATTCTAGAATGGAAAACTTGTGGTTATTTTCAAAGGAGATATATCCCATCTAGGTCAATTTATAGTAGCACCTCTCAAAGAATTATTTATGGATATGGTCGATGAATAGGGGGAAGAGGATGAAATTATAAGGATAGAAAATGTCCCAATCTTTTAGTAATATATTGATGTATTTCTTGAAGAGTTACAAAAACCTCCCCCAGAATGAGAGGTAAAGTTCTCCTTTGAACTCATACTTAGATCCAAGACAATATCAAAGACACCTTATAGAATAGAATATGTGGAGTTATAGAAATTAAAGAATAAAAATAAAGAACTTCTGGAGAATTTATTTATCTAACCAAATGTTTCTCATTGGGGATAACCTATTCTCTATTTTAAGAATAATGATTTATCGATGTGGACATGAATTGATTATAGGGAACATGGCATGATTATAGTTAATAAGAAATACACTCTCTCAAGGATTAATGATTTATTTTACCATACTAATGGGGCTTAATTATTTTCCATGGTTGACCTCATATACGGGATCATCAATTCATGGCGAAGATATAATATATTTCAATGACTTCCTTTAAAATAAGATATGGGAATTTTTATTTTTATTTTTTTCCCTTTGGGTTAACTAATGACCTCACTATATTAATCAATTTGATAAATAGATTCTATAAGTACTACCTTGAAAAACTCATGGTAATTATTATTTATGATATTCTGATATTTAGAAAAAGTTGTGAGGAGCATAAGGATCATCTAAGGGTTATATTTAAGAATATAAGGATGAATAATCTATTTGTAAAATTCCAAAAATGTAAAATATGGTTATAACAAGTTGAATTCTTGGGGAATATAGTAACCAATGAAGGAACATCTGTTTACCCTACCAAGAAAAATGTAGTATAGTAGTGTAATTTTCCAACAATGTTAACTGAGATGCATAGTTTCATTGGTTTATCAGGATATTATAAGTGTTTTTTTAATCACAACTTTCTTATCCACTAACCAAGTTAAATCTAAAAGGATATGAGATTATCTAGACAAAAGCCTATGACGAAATATTCTAAGAACTAAAAAAGATATTAGTTACTAAACAATTGATTACACTACCCTCTATCGAATAAATAGTTTTTATTTATAGTGATACATCTCTAAAAGGGATTGGGTTTGTGCCCATGAAAAATAACCTGGTGATCGGTTATGAATTTCATTTGTTAAATCCTCATGGGTAGAATTATCCTATATATGAACTAGAGTTAGATGAAGTTATTTTTTCTCTAAAGATGTGGAGGAACTATCATTATGCGGTGAAATGAGATATATACATAGAATAACAATGTTTTAAGTATATATTCATGAAAAGGGAATTGAAAATGAGACAAAGTAGGTTGATGGAAATTCTTAAATAATATGGTTGTTCAATTCATTATCACCCTAGAAGAGAAAAAATTCAATGATTATTGAAGACACTGTTATTCTTGAAATGATGAGAATTCTAGGAGATCCATTTATCATTGAACTAGTATGGTTGGACATGTAAATTATTATGGAATGGGTATCATCAACACTATCCCAATGATTTATCAAACCTCATTAATAGGGAAGTTCAATAGAGCTCAATGAGAAGATCCTTTCATACAGAATAAGATATAGGTGGTGTAGAATGGGTAGTTTCCTGAGCTCAATATTGATCATGAAGGTGAAATAAACATTTGTACAAGGATATGTGTCTCTTATATCCAAGAGATAAAGAATGAGATAATGGATTAATATCATAGATCTTCATTATCTATACATCTTGGGAGCTCTAAAATGTATTGGGACCTTCCTAATCATGATTATTATCAAAATATTAATAGGTATATTTCTCACTACACTACATGGTTCGTACTGGATCCACAAGTGATGGTGGTGTGAAATCTTCCAAAATGGTTGTATTGTTTTTTATGATATTTATGTGTCACATGGACTTGCATCACGCCCTTTTCACATATGGTTTTACCATTTTTATAACATAAAAATATTCTATAAAAACATTTCCCCACACAAAATAGCATGAGCTAATAATGTTACCAAATTCCCCTTGGGCCATCTGTATGACCATAAAATATCTTGACAACATCCTCCTATACATCTCCAAAACTACAGTGAAATCCTCACATTCTCATCAATGAGGATAGAGCCCTATATTTCAATAATGGACTTCCACAATTCTATATTCTATAAATATATATTTATTGATTCGAAATTTCATGGGAAAGATAGTGATGCATATACCTCACATGTTTTGGCCCAACCATATATCCATTACATACCCAATTTGGGATATTGATTACAATACCGCTATACCCAGAGTAACATCACCCTTACAATAATTTATTCCTCTATCAGTGTAGGACTGAATCGCATTATTCCTCTCACTAGTGAAACAAGATTCCCTCGTGACCTGATATTATAAGTAAAATAACACCCATTTAAGGGTTTAATCCCCACATAGGACCTCATAATATGACTTTAAACTTCAGTCTTAACCTATATAAAAACAAGATTAGTCATATGAAAAAATTTGGATGATGAAAACATCAATAACACATTATGTGAATTTTTATCCTTTACTCATATAAAATTGGGATGCCACATGCAAAAAATATGGGATAACCAAGAACCAATGTCCACATCACTCAATGTTAAATTGTAACCTTACCCTATATAATCTCAGGAGGCCTCATATGAAAAATATGGGATGACAAAAAGCCATCAACCTTAGAACAAAATATTAAACCATATCATTACCCCATATAATCATGGGATTCCATATTTGAAAAATATGTGATTTTCAAAAACAAACATACTCAAAAAAGAATGTAAAAATGTATCATGAGCTTATATAAAATAGTATATCATAATATATAAAATATCGGATGACACAAAACCAAAATCTTCATCACATAATGTTAAACAATACACATACTCCATTAGAAACTGAGATTCCCTACATGAAAAATATGGGATGAACGAAAACAAACATCCTTAGAACATGACATTAAATAATATCCTTACACCATATAAAATTGGGATTCCCCGTATGAAAAATATTGGATGACTAGAAACATCTCCAAATCACATTATGTGAAAATGTAGTCTTACCCCATGAAGAAAACAAATGATTCCACATATGAACAATATAATATAATTTGATGTTCTCAGTAGAGAGGAAACCACCCCTCTGGTATTGGACTCCTACCTAACCACATCCCAAGACTATGTTTTGCTCTATTCCTATTATAATGTGACACATAGTGAATCTTGGATATCTTATACTTGGCCAAACCATACCATTGACTCATTTTAAGGACATTGAGCTTCAGTCCGTGCTTGATCTTTCCAATCCTCATCTTCATCTAGTATGTTTTAGAGAATAGTGGGATAGTTACTAGGGAAATCCATACACCCTATGCACCATTCTCCACTTTCATTTCCGCATTTCTTTCTTCATTGATTTGGATAATCATTATCCTCCCAATATGGAAAGGTTCCCTAACGACAATGGTTCCTAGTCATACTGTCTCTCCCACTATCCTAGTATCTTTCCTTGAAGTCTCCTTAGTAATAGATTGTGGTTCTCATTTTATAAACTGGGTAAATGGTTAATCATGTATTTTTTCTCCATGTAATTCACTAGTTTTAGTGTGGAACCAATGTTTTGGCCATGATCATTAGTTTATCCCCACATATCGATCAACCCCTTATAACAATCCATGTCGAAGGAGTCAGGATCTACCTTCCCTACCATGTCCTCTCTCTCCAGAAGGGATTACATTTCACTATGCAACATATCCCTACACACATGAGCATGGTGAACAAATAAGATAATAACTGTTGAGAATTTTCTAGTTCAGTCACTTTTTCAACTTATTCTGTTCTCACTTGAAAACAATGGGACCACGGTACCACACCATTTTTCTCACATCGATCATTTCTCATGTGAGCATAGGAGTTGGGGAGGAGCTTCCCTATGAAAGGATGAGATGTGTGGAAACTCATTAAATAAAAAATTTAATCCATGGTACAAACTATAAAACTATAGAATAGGAGACTATGTCCAAGATTTTGGACATTAAATTATCTGAAAATCACCCTAGGAGTGTTTCAGGTTTCATGGTGCCTCAATAGCCGTCAATTCACATCGGGTTTCCACTCTTCCATTTTACGTATGTTTTTTAGAACATTCGCCCATTTGTCCAAAATATAAATTCATAAAATATGATTTCTATTCCAAGAAACATCACCATAACCTATAATAGAGTTTATATAGAAATTATCCATGTTTCATTGGGTCTTTTTGGAACTCAGGCATTATAACGATTCACATATGTATGGGGGGCCTAACAGAAATGGTTCCTAGCCACACTTTCTTACCAACCTTCATGGTAACAAGCCCTTAATTACTTTTGATCAATTTTTTTAGGTCCCATGTTTCAAACATGGTTAATAGTAAATCATTATTTTATTATCCCCATATTGAGAAAATGATATTAGATTATATTTTTCAAGAATTGTCATTAATTATCCTATATCATAACTTCACCAATCCCCCCATGTGTTCCAAATCATGGGTGTATCAATTCATGTTATTCATCACTAACATCCCTTTGTTTGGTTGGAATTTAACACACCTAGCATTACCCCATTTTTTTACCACCACACATTGGGAATGAAAATCATCTATACATAGATCCATGTTTTCCATCCATAGATTTTCCAATCAAGACACTCATGATGGTGAATAAACATGTTTCGACCCCATGAGTGTATAACCTTTGTTAATCACTTTCATATAAATGATAAAAATCCTATATTACATTGTTTCCCACATTTATGATTCCTCACATTGTATTAGGGATTCATTTTGGTTTATCTCATTAGTATTATTGAGATACATTAGAAAGAACACATTGAATCATATGGGAAGTTAAAGAAACCATTCCAAAAAGTCCAAGAGGGTCATCCACAGGATTGATCATCTCCTTTATGAAAATATCCCTTGGTATCAACCCCAATCCTTAATCATTCTAGCTTAGCTATCCAGTGTTCACTAGCCTCCTAATCCCATAGTGGATCTACCAGGATGGCCACCTCCTCCTCAACAGTAGGGTGAACTTCATCAGCCCTAATATGCACTATATTATATTCATCTTAGTACTAAACAACGAGAGAGGCTTCCTATACTACATTTCCCTCTTCCACCACCATCTAATCCATAAATTAGTCAGTGTTCACTAATTGGGTAGTGATGATGGCTCTGTTCTCTTTAAAATGCTCTTATAGACAAACAATATTCTCCTCAGGTTCCTAGAGTGAAAGGGTTACCACAACCTTCTTCTTTTGTCTGGTGACATCAAAACCATTCCACTCATCATGTTCCCATTCAATGAGAATTTTCCGAGATAATTAATGAAGACTACTAGAATCCACATCACTATTACCTTGGAAGACTAAAAAATGGTAGATAGATCCCCAGCATTTGGATGATCAGCAAGTGGTGTGTGAGTGATGAAATTATGAACACTCAGATATGACCTATATCGGATGACTCAATTGTCGTCGATGAAATCCAAGCCCTGATCATTAATGTACATAGGTGGAATAAACTATTACTAAGGTAAGATCTCAAAAAAAATAATTCAAGGGGTTGTATGTGGGCATATCCTTGGGAAGAATAAGTATAAGGTCTTGAAAAAATTCCTCCCCATCATATCATTTATTTACATATGCAGCCCCAGCCACCTCCTATTGATCTTTTGAGTTATGATCAGCCACCATAGAGAGCTCAAGCACCTCCATTTGTCACATAACCTTGATAATGTTTCTTGAGGACATAGATCTAGTGTCCTCCTCCTATAGAACATTTATAGTATATTCAGCAACCATAGGTTCCTTGACTACCTCCACTAAAGGAAAATGCTTATTTTCAATCTCTTTCGGAAAAGTAGTTTCCACTGTCACTGCCTCAGTTGTAGGATTCATGGTATTGAGTGTCAATATAGCTATATGATCTCCTAACACTGGTTTAACTGTAATTTAATTATGTTCCAATCAATAATCACATATAGAGTAAATAAAAGAATGCAAATGTTAAAAAGGATAAAGGACAATAACAATGGTACAGTTTGACCAGAAACATGGGGAGGTTCATAGGAAATCCCCCAGTTTTCAAAATCTAATCCATAACTCTAGTTTTTTCCCCTCCAATATATAGAGGGACACTAATGACTAATGTTCCGTGTGTAGACCCCTCTCTCTCCCCTTATAGGGTTGGTCATCACTACACCTGAACCTGAGGTTCATCATGATCCTTCCCTTCCTTGCTACTCTCTGATTCATGAAAAAATTGAAATAGTTAGACAATGGCCTCAAGGTGTGGAATGTTCTCAAAATATGAAAATGACAAGGAATTTATCTAATTAGAATTGGGAATTTCTCCCCCTAGGTAATATAAGGTGGAGTCACTCCCCTAGGATTCCTCTTCTTTTTAATGGTCACCCCATTCACAACTACATCCACGTAGCACACAAGAAACTCTAGAGGAGAAGGTAGAAACTATACTAATTTTACCCATCTAGTAAGGGGAATATCAATACCACAAAAATGAATCAGTTCCTCCAGTACTGGATGATATTTTACCTCATCAGATGGTGAGTGAACTTTGTTTGATCCAATGTTTCCCAAACCTGGAAAGATTCTTCCCTCAAAGTTTAAATACATCCCCAACTCCTAAAATAATTAGAGCTATCTATTGATCCACTTACTCTAATATGTATTAGGAAAACCATATAATTGTGGATAAATAGGTGATGAACATTCATCCATGTGTCTTGTAATTTTTCCCTTATAATTTCTCCAAAGACTCTTCCTTCCTCTAGCTGCCACATTTCCAGGAGTTTTGGGATTCTCACTACTCTCCTCCCTATGGATTCAGCCTATCTAGGACTTGGAAAGTCCAGACCCATGACTATTAATACATCCACTCAACCTCCATAATTATCCCTATCTATTACTCTCCATCAACCCTACGATTGAGGGATACCTCCTAATGCTTTTTCCAAAAATGTGGTTTATCACCTCATGTTTTCCACCTCGGTATGAACTCTCCCAACTCAATGCATACTAATCGATGATCCCATAAGAAGTAGAGTGTAGTTTCATCTCATTTTAGCCCCTACCAGCTTCTCAGGATAACATTATACATATCTACATGAGGAAAAGGTGATGGTATTCACTATGTAATTACTTGTATACCATTGGGGTGATCTTTTTTTCGCATTATAACTTCCTTGAGAATAGATTTGGGGATTACTACTAGAACATAACCATACATATGACTCCTAACCCAAATAACCCACCAAGAAAAGACAATAAGTATTAAAATATCTTGATGATCCTTATTCCATCATTAGTCACCCATCCTATGATAATAAATAAGGGGGAAAATGAAGTGCTCCATTAGCCAAACCAGCACCATCACACTTGTCGATCTGAGGTCAAGAGGCTGAATCCTCGCAATGTTAAGGAATTATGGAAAGAAGTTTGTACCAGGAGGGGAGATAGGGTTTTCATACTTTTATCCCCTCATTTTTGTAGCAATAAAACCATATAATAAATGTAAGTTACCGCATACATGAAGGCGGTATTTCCCCTAGTTGACGTAGTGCAACACCATATACAACATCCCAACCATCAGAGAAAAAAATTTGACACACTAGCCAAATTACAATATTTCCACCATTATGAATGTTTTTGGACACACCCTCAGGTGAACATATAGATTCAAGAACATCCACCCATAGATCAGTTTGTTAATGAATCCTACCATCTTTTCCACAGGATCCTTGGGCTTCAACCTATAGCCTAAAATTATCCACTTGATCTCTACTAAGATCCTCCTATATGAGTCATCATTACTTCACTAGAATTCATTATGGAATTTGAGTTGCCTCCCTAGTAGCTTTATTATGTACTTTTCCAAGAAGTAGTTGAGCCTATTCATGAAGGGGATATCCTTCATCCTTATCTTCTCTTCACTCTCCCTATAAACCAATGGAAACATAAAGCTTGATATGGATAAAATATTCTCATGTTCCTTCCAAACTTCCTATATGGGGTGGAATTAATCATACATGGACCCTTGCATCAGGATACCTTCAATCTGAAAGAGATACCACAACCATTCATCAACCTCTCTATGGTGTAGATGGAATGTGTTGGTCCTCAATGACCACCTTATCAACAGCTCCATCATGATGTCTAGGTGATGGTAGATGTATAAATATGAGGAAAATGTTTCCTAATAAATCCCAACCCACTTGATCTTCTCGTTGAACTCATTAAATTAATGGAAGAACATGATTTCCAAGGCTCATTCATCCATATATTTTCTACCCAAGCATAGGACTTGGCCTTTTTTCAACCCTTGAAAGGGTCCCCCAATACATCCATAAGATTCATATCATAATGAGGAGGGTATTCTACTTCCTACAATACTTCCCCTTTGATGTTGGTCAAATGATTCCTTATGGTGTGAATTGAAAGAGATGTGTGGTGTTTCATGATGTGACTTATGACATCCCTATGCCATTGGTACATATGATGAATGCCCTTGAACTAGTATGAGGGGTCATCCCAATGGGAACCTGGGATAAAACATCACCCCTTAGTCCAATATCATATAATTATATCCTCTTTCACAATGGTCACTATTAATGAGCCTCATCTAGTAATTCAGTGAGAGAGTCATTTTGTTATTGAGTCCAAAAGATCTCTATAATCATCATATTCATATCCATCTCCATTCATCGATCATTAGAATATATATATAAATCAGAATCCATTTTATTCAAGAGATGTAAAATTATTTAGACTGGTTTTTGATGGTATGTTCATGATGGTCGTGTTCATGAATGTCTTCATGCTCACGGAAGACTCATCATAGAGATACGGTTCACAAAAGAGGCTTGTTTCATATGTAGTGCGGATCAAGACCAAGAAAATATTATTCAGGTCAAGAGTTTCAAAAAAAATATCATTGTCCTTTCATTCTCAAAATGATTGTGGTCCCGAAATGACCCCAATCATTATATAAAAGTACATGGTTACGTTACCTTTCATGAAAAATCATTCCAATCATGAATTTTTTAATAGTTTTCTATGAGAATATGACCCTCCAATCCCTCATCTGATCTAATTATATGGGGGGTTTTGATGATGAAATATGAATTCTATATGTATGGTTGATGATGGCACATCTACATTGAAAAAAATATTATCCAAAATGACTCAAAATACACATAAGGTTATTGGTTCACATAGGTAAAAAGAATCATGAATTCCTATGATTCATGGATGTCACGAGTCATGAAGATAATAAGTTATTACCTATGCGCAATGTAAGTCTAGTTTGCAGACCTCTATTTCATAGAACTACCATGTTAAATGAGGTTTGAAGATGTAAAATTTCTGCAAGGTCACTCTAGTTCATAGAACACCCATACCATCGTTAAAAACACAATCATTCAAAAATATTTTCGACTTTCATGAAATCAAAACCCAGGATTTCATTTGACCTATAAATACCTTCCCATGTTTTAAATTTTGCGAGATGCTATATTTTAACTTTTGAGAAACGATCTAAATTAATTAAACTGATAATATTTGAAAGAAAGAGAGGTTATAGATTTAAAAATCTATATATAATTAATGAAATCACCTCCCATTGGTTCATGAGAACATGAACCCATGATAGAGTTACCTTTTGTGAAGGTCTATGACTTTCACATTAGATGAAATAATTATTGGGATCTTGGTATTTCACAAGGTAATTATAAATTATGAAACCAACCCCATGAGAACCAATACAACTTTCAAAGTAAGGTTCTCACTTTTTTTCTAATCATGCTCTTTTACATGACCCATGTCCCTCATGATGCCCCAAATTTCATGAACCCCATTCTCCTTCAAAACCCCATATCATCCTCAAAGACCCTATCTTTTTTGAATTACAAAATTTTAAGAAACCCATATTCTTGACCTCATAATGGTTCCTCCTTACATACAATACCCTTTCATGAAATTCATGTTTCCAAGGCCTTTATACCTTTCCAAAGCTGGTTCAACCACAACGCAATCTTTGTGCACCTGGTACCAAAAACCCTCATGTCTGCACATTGTGTTCCAAGAACATTATGGACCATTACAATAACTATTTATCTTAAAAATATGTACTCTAATTCTACTTTATTATGAGAATAAGAACCCTAAAATCATGATCTATGATTTTCATTCCTCTACCATAGTGGTCATGTTATGCCCCACCAAGAGGTTACTGAGCAGTTGACACATAATCCCTAAATGTGGCATCATCATGAGAATCTCCTAACCATTACTTATAGAGAGGATTTTTTCTGGATCTTCTTATCCCACATGGAAATGTCCCCCATAGTCATGATCCTTGACCGCATCTGATATATATAATGTAAAAAATCATAACTCCAAGTTCAAGATTCATTAGGTAAAATGATATTGCTATATGTATGAGTAAAATGATAAAAAACAACTAATATTCACATCTGAGATACATAACGTAAAACTACATAGCTCTATATCTGAGATATATGATGTAAAACTGAATATATCCACATTCAATGTACATGAAATAAAACATCCTATATATGTATCCAAGTAGTATGACATTGAATTGTATGAAAACAACCTCATCAGATGATGCTAAATTATAGCATTACCCTATGTGATGAGCATGTGATTCATGATGGATAACCATCATTAGATGAAACAACCATGGAAACATATGTTGGTCTTGATCCCCTCACCCCAATAGACTTCTAATTTGGGTATCCCATATGCGTAATCCATGCACCATCCCTCATTAGCACTACTTTTGTGACATGAGTATCCTTATCTCATGAAGCCAAACTATATGGAATGGTCCTGTCACACTAACATAATCTATGGTATCAAACTATATTGATTTTCATCATTTTTTCTTAATTGGGTATGTAGGACTCCTTCATGAGGTTCAATACCTACATACCATCACATATGGTGTACCAATCTAAGGATTAATACAGACACCCCAATATCACCATCAAACCAAAAAGTGTGATCATATCCCACACATTGAGTCTATCATTCTATCATCACTTCCAAATACCATGTCTGAAATATTCCCCCTAAGGATACACTCCACCAAATACCATGTGTGAAATATTCCCCCCTGGGGACACAATCCACAAAATCTCAAGTGTGAAATCATTTACATAGGAGAAAACAATACCAAATCCAAAGAGTGAAATATTCCCCCTAGGGACACACTCTATGAAATCCCATATTATAAATATTCTCCCTTAGTGACACACTTAACCAAATATAAATATTTAAATCTTTCCCTCTGGTACCACAATTCCATAAAACTTAATTGTGATTCCATCCACCCTAGGGACACAATCCACGAAATAAAAAGTCTGAAATCTTCCCCCTTGGGTACTTACATAACCAAAACCGTCATGGTTTATCATTACCCCACCTGGGGACACAATTAGCCACCCATCCATACCCATAAGAGGTTAACAGTGTGAGCTATCTGTTTCCACATGATATTAAACCTGTGAATGACCAATCCCAGTGGGAAATTAAAACCATAACATGTTCTAAATCCCAAACCTATATAATAAACATGGCATTCCAAAGATAAAAAATCATTTATGCATTACTCCCATAGAATCAACTACCCCATGAAAAACATGGGATTCCTTGGGTTCCATAACTAATATTCCTCACCCATGAGATGTCCGCCAAGTGGAAGGATACACAAGAAACCAAATTTTTTTTACAGAAATTTGTATACATTCCCAACCGTACTCCTTCTTCAAGAGAGTAATGATACCAATTTGAGGTAGACGAAACAGACTTTTATGGTGTCAACCTCAAGATAAAACTATGAATTAGTTTTACAAACATGACTTAAATCTCTAAGGGAGACCCAAAAATGGAGAAAAACTCTAAGTAAGAATCCATGTAAGGATGAATAGAAATCCCATCATCAGTTTTTGAAAAATTATTTTTCATATCTGATTATTGTGATTCATTTTTCTGGCCTTTGGAATGCAATAATATAGGGAAACAAGCATGTGCCCCACCGTGAGGCAAAGATACGGTGTGCATCCACAATATGAAAGTGTCAGAAACTATGATATGAAGGCATATATAACTCCATTAAAAAAATTTAAAATAATATTAGTATATATTTGAGAGACATATATAGAAATTTAGAATAATATAATAACATTAAAGATAGGGATGATGTGAGTTTGAGATAGAATTGTGATATCCCAAAGTAATTGGCAATTTATAGAGATCCCTTACCTCTGGCTCAATTTCCCACGTATGTTATTTATCTTCCAAAACAATAAATGAATTTTAATTATTTACATGCTTAAGATAATTTTTATTGTTTATTATTCCATTAAATATATTTAATATCAAATTTTATTAAATTACATAATTATTTTGGTTGAACTCATACATTTTGATCATGTTTGACTCATATGTCCAAAATCACATTGTAAAGTTGATTAAGGTACAATAGATTGTTTTAATAGATACTAAATAATAATCATGAAATAATTATAATTTTTAAAAAAAATATAATTCTAAAGTAAATCATGAAGTATAGTTATGAAAAAATTATGTACTTTACAATTGTAGAGATGTTAGGTCATACTTATGCCTGAGTAACATTTCCATTTTCTCAATATTCATGATAGAAAGAAGGTGGTTGTTATTTTCTATTTCCTTAATGAGAGTTAATAAAAAATATAAAATTATTTATTTTTATACACTTACATATACCTTCAAAGTGACATGGTCATAAAAATGAATCACATCTCTTCATGAGGTGGTATCCCTCCCTTCCCATAAAAGATTTTATAATTTATCAATGGATGGTAAGGAAAAGAGATATATGATGTATTGATTTTAAATAATGATTAAAATATAATAAATGTCATATATCAGCATTAAATAGAACATAATTAACTTCTATGATAGAATATTATAGAAAAAAAATTACATCAGTTTTTGAGGTGGTAAACTAACGTATACATGAAAATAGTGTCATTTCTAGTTTCATGGAAGAATAGATGGATTTATGTTATTAAATTAATATAAAAACATGTTAGTGTAATTGAAATAATTATGTTATCTTTTCATCATTATTTTTATATATTTTAAGGATTTTTAATAAGAAATAAAACATGGATGCTTGGTTAAGGATGATACATTTTCTTTGGACAACCTCTTTAGGATTATACATAAAAACCTCCCAAAATTGCATTTATGACCCAAAACATGCATATCAAATGTTGAAAAAAGTATGAATGTTTTTTTGGATATTTTTCAACCAAGTATATTTTTTTAGAGAGCAGTGGAGAGGAGGTTCCCTTTTATAAGTGAGAGGGAGTGACATTTTTATAAATACCCAAAACTTTTAAATAATTTGAATTCACTAGCAATAAAAGTTCCTCTAAAATTGATACATAATGGAGTTTAGGAATTATAAGTTAGATACAATCATTAAAAATTTTAAAATTTTATCTTTTAAACAATTTTACTCTCTTTAACAATTTAGTTTAATCCCATGGTAAACCTATTTTAACATTAACAATGGTATGAAATTTTTATTATTTTTAAAATTCATTATAGAAAACATTACCATATTATATAATATATATTATTATAAAACCAAATAATTAATAAAGATTATAAAAATGAATTACTATAATTTTAAATATTTAATTTTATATTAAATTAGCAAAATATGTCAAAAAACTGTTCTTCAAGAAATGTTTATCCCAAGTATAAGATGATCTTACATTATCTTTATGACAATAATAATAAATATATTATTTGAAGTTCATATAAATAGACATAAAATCTATAATTTTCATTTAAATATTTTCTTAAACGTGGTTATTTAAATTAATTAAAATTGAATTATTGTATTCACATAAAACTTGTTTGTAAAAAACTCTGTTTTAAGTATAAAAATATCATTAAAAAAACAATAAAATTGGCAATTAAAATGAAATTAATTAGATTATTATAATTATAATGGTTAATATATAATTTTAAGAACAAATACTATTTATAATGGTACATTGGAATTACATTCTTTAATGAAAAGAATGAATGATTTAAACAATTGGTAATTTTCATTATTCAATGAAAAAACAATCATTTTAGAAAAGTCACAAAAATTTAACCTAAGATAATTTTAATATTATGATATATTTTAATTTCATAAAATAATATTTATAAAATTTATTTATGTTAATTACAATATATTCTCACAAAAAACAATAAATATCATTTTTTAAGAAAAACGTATTTGTTGAATAATAAAATGTATGTATTATTATTTGAATATCTATTTCCATGGACTTTATAAATAAATTTATATATATTATGAACATTATATATATTTTATAATGAAGGTAAGAATATTAATACATTATAATGTACTATTTGTGTAATAAGGGTCATAAATAATCATACTTCATTTAGGCTATGTGTTGCATGTCACATATGGTATCGACAATCATTTTACTTTTTTATAACATGAGTTATTTCATGTAATGAAATTTAGAGTCCTATTTTGATGACCAATTCCATGTATTTCAGATTAATGTGATCTGGAAACATGTGTCATTCAGTTTATGTTTATATGATGAGGATTCATTCCATGTAGTCTGAAGTCATTAAAACTAGACTTAGGTGTTGTACAGTTTTAGATTGTATGACAAGGACCTATTAGTAGTAGTTTTTAGCCTCTATGAGTTGACCTATGTTTTAAATAGATTTAAATTTAATTACGATGAAACAATAAATTTATTTTGGTGTAATGTGATTTTGATTTAGGCATCATGTGGTTTAAGGTCATATGATGAAGAGTTATTCAAAGTAGCATTGAGTCATGCAAAGTGGACTTTGGTGTCATATTGAAAAAGTTTATATGATGAGAAATTATTATAAGAAGTTTATATTCATTAAAAATTGTTGTAGGTTTATTTAAATTTGTTGTTATTGATTGAGGAGATATTCCATGTAGTACGGATTCATGTGGAGTTCACTTCGGGTTTTTTTAGTTTATATGGAGAGGACCGTTATGTATGTGGTTTTATTCAAATTTTGATCACATGTTGAAAATGAAATGGGTTTTCCTAGGGATGAACCAAAGTAGGGAAACCCAAAATTTTTAAGAGGGTCCAAACTTATATTGGAATCAAGTATTTGATTTGGATAAGTGTCTAGATATATCATATGTGATCCAGGCATGAATATGTATCCTTTGAAATTTTGAATCAAGAAACAAAAAGTTATTGAATAACCACTACATTGATGTGGATCTTGTATATGAGAGGGGTTAAAATAAATGGGTTCCATGGTGATAAAAATTAAGATTTAAATCTAATGTCAATTGGTAAAGTTCTCAATATCTGGGAAATATTGTGCCTGGAAATGTTATTGATGGTAGGGCCTACGATTAAATACTAAGGCACCACTATGTATCCTAATGTTAAAAGAATCAATTAAAACCTAGAATTTATAATATATTTTTTCCTAGTGTAGATTATATTTTGAAATGACATTATTTTTATGGGATACCATATACTATATTGGGAGGGATATATGTGGGATTTACAGCTGGGCCGCATATTAATGAAATGGATGTTACAATATACCTTTATATTAAAGGAATGAAGACACTTGTGATTCTTATAAGGGAAAATCTTACTCATATGTTAGATGAACCATGACATTAGAATTATATAGCATAAAAAACATAATAATCCCCTAGGAAATAAAAAACCCCTATTTAGATTGAATTCTCACATAAGTGGGGTATTTTTTATTAGGGTGATATATAATTTAACTCCAAAAATATATTAAGGTCATATAGGATAGACCCGACATTGTGATGTTTAACATATTATTTCATGGACTAATATACTATGTAGTTTATAGTCATGTGACTAGAACTTTATTCAATATATTTTTACATAATTCCATAAGGAATCATGTTGAGAAATTTAAATACATATAGAATAAACATGGAAGCCAACATTAAATATACCTTATATATGGCCTAAGATCCATCCCATTTTGGTTTTATATGTAGAGATTTTTCATAGGTATCACATGGTTCCTCAAGTCTAAAACAAATTATACTTATCAATATTAGTAGATGAATACCTTATTATTTAATTCTCAATTGACTCGATTTTGATGGGTTTCATTGTTATGTAGTGTGAGTAAATATTTCTCATTGATAACACCATCTTGTCAAAGTAGATATGGGAATGATCATATTTAGAATGTTTATTTCATATTGAAATGCGATGTGAGTATTGTAGTACCACAATATGCAAGACATACTATTTCCAATATACAAGTTAAATGGGGGGTCACCTATGTGGTAGTATGAGTCACGGTGTGATAAGGCAATGGAATAAACTAAATCTTCTCATACTGGGATTTCATATTCTTATCTACTATATTTCAAAGAATATTATATATAGTTATATTTAAGGAACTAATATATATATTAATTACTTAATAATAGTGATATGAGTGGTTCCACTAAATATTATACTCTAAATCAGACCCTTTTAACTCAAAATAGTTAATATTGATGTCACTATTTGTTAATACTATTTAAGAAACAAAAAATCTATTGATGTTATTATACTTCATGGTATTGATAATAATATTAATTATAAATTGATTAATATAATTATACTCTTCCTATATAAATAAAAATTCAATGAAACTAAAGATATACCTGAACTACATAGTTCTAGTATGGGGATAAGGCTTAATGAAATCTATCCCCTACATTGAAAATGTATAATTGTATTAATCTAGGTTCATAAATTGTAGATATTGATGAGTAATGGTATAATATATCTATCAATAACAACACTTAATTGTGAAATTACGACAAGCAATCATCATTGATGATGAGATGTATCCATGTATCCTGATTTGAAAAAATAATCGGGATCCTGACTAGTGAGAATATTTTTCACCCACACTGACATCCTGTATAAAAATTATGTTCTCCCCTCTTTAGAAAAACATAAGGTTTATTCCTTCAATTTATCACATCTATAGAACCTTTTGAGATTTTAGGTTATCCTAAAGGATGAAATTTTATTCCCTCCAAGAAATCCATTCGTTCATGGCATGATCCCATAGAATAATTCTGCATTAAAGGTAGTCTATTATAGGGGTCATCAATAAAATGTATTATAGATTTGTGAGGTTGATGATTAACCTTGTTCAGGGTTAGTATTAACTTCATTCGTCTATTCCAATTCATAATTGATGAATGAATATACCACCCTATGTTGTGTGATGAAAATTACCATATCATCGAAATTTAGACAAGCTATGGTTGTGGTTTTGTTTACCAATACATCATCTCGATCATTATGTGAATGTTAGATATGAGATAGTGTTAGCTATAAGGATGATTATATCATCAACCATCATAAATAATCAACCAACTATATTATATATTCCTTCTTCATATCATTTTCAATATTTATATTATTTATTACCAACTTAGAATCATCTTTGATGTTTTATCTGGTTAGTCATATTATCAAGGTCAACTCTAAGACTACATTGAGAGCCTGTTATTGTACATCATTTTTGGTACATCTATCCAATAATATAAAGAAGTAAGTCATAATAACTTTTTCTGGAGGAACAAATATAATTGGAATAATCTATAATGGTTATCCATATTTATAAATTTATAAAACTATACTAATGTAGTAGTGGAAATAGTATTGATTCTAAAATGTTTAAAGTAATATCATAAATATTCATTCCTATTTCCAATAATGGTTTAAATTTACTTCATTCGACTATTCGTCATAATTAAATGAATTAATAACCCTAAAATCCATTATATATGAAATTCACATATAATTTATAATTATTTTTAGTTAACATACAAAATTACCATTCATTAGAATTCAATATTCATTTATGATTTTGTTAAAACCTCATTCTGTATCATAATTGAATCATGGGAATCAATGGTACAATCCCTCTAATGGTGGTCTATACATGCTCCACGAACATGGAAATATCTTTGTAAAAATACATTTGTTTTATCCTAGAGGATTAAAATCCTTATTTCATTTTCCATTGATTCCACCATGAATTTCTTCATGGAAAAAATATTATATTTTCCTTTTGAGACATGTGAGGGTGGAAGTAGAGGATCACTCTCAATTATTTAGGGTATCATGATGAAAATATCTCAAGGTATTGGGAGGATTATCTCTACACTGAATAGTTATCAATTATTGTAATGGTTCATAAATTGTCAGAGAATTACATTACTAGGTATTTAAAGGCCTCTGGGTTGAGAAGAAATAATTCCAAAAGGGCCTTTATTATTCTATTTATACTCAATGAACCTCATGTATGAATAATAATATTATTAATATAATTAACTTGATATGGTTTGAACTTGTGGATATATGAATATTAATTCTTGAATAAATAAAATAAAATTTATTCCAATAATCGTTAATATATAATTTATCTCTAGAATATTTGCTTAATGAACAATTACTTAGTGTTTATGGACCCAAAAATATTGACTAATTATTTAAATAATTTAATATAACAGCACGATTTTTACCCAAATTAAAAATAATAATATTTCTAATAGTATAGAGAATAAATATTTATTATATATTCCACTCATAAATTTTTTTATAAAAAACTTTTGATTGAATATTTGTGATCAACTGAAAAAAAATAATTATAAAACCATGGAGGAGATTAATATTTATTCAACATTTTATGTTCATAAAGAATATAATTGGGGTTTTGTATTAACTAGTGTGTAACCCTTTAGTCCCATTTCGGAGTATATTTAGGGAGATATAATGACCTATGATTCTCATAAATGGATATTACTTCTTTTTACATGAATATTATTTAAACTAAAAAACATATTCCTGATGACAATAATAGTTTATTCCTTTGGAAACATGTAATTAATTCCTGTAATTAGATAAATGATATTCAACCTCTCCCTTAATGATCTTCCACTTTAGTACTCTTTATAAAATTACCCTAATTAGATCCTTTATTAATAACCTAGAGAAAATAATCTTAGTAAAAGGTGGTCTTATGTTCCCAATATGGGTAAACGTGGGATATAAATAATCATAACATAAACCTTATGTTATGGGAACATGATAATTACATTTAAAAACCACACCCTTCATTTCAAAAATCATAGTCATGAGTGATTGAATAGATATTGGTAGTTAATAAGTCAAGAATTGAAACGTAATCCAATAAAATGAGTCACAAGAGAATAAAATATTCATAATACATAGACTTGGGTCATACAAAACATCTTATAACATTTTGAACATATGTAATCAGAAATAAGTTCACCAATAATTTCAATGAAAAGAAATTAGGACCTCATATAACCTTATAAAAATGAAACCATGTCCATGAATAAAATTTTGAACATGTAATCATGTTTACTCATAACATTCTTAACATGTAATCACGTTCATTCATAACATTGTGAATTCTTAATCAGTTGTGCGCATAGGCGGATACACCTCCTTGGTAGGACACACCACCATCCTCAGTGGTAGCCCTATTTTACTATATTTGGTTCACTCCCTATTCTAGCAAGGTCGATCTCATGAGATAAATTTTTTTACCCATTTCATTTGAGAGATATATAGGTCCCACCCATCAAATAATGAATTATATATTTATGTGGTTCATAAGATCATACAAATTCATCATATCATAACCCATTAAATGAAAAGGCTATCACAAATATTTCATCATATTATAACCTATGAAAATTAGATAGGTTTTATAATCATTTCATCATAACATAACCAATGAAAAGAATAGGAATTTATAATAAATTTATAATGGTATAACCTATGGAATAGAAAGAAGTTTCATAAAAAATATTTCATCTTAAACATAAACAGTTCATATAAAGAATTTGAATGGTGTCTTTAGATCATATCCTTAGTAAAACATAACATATATAAAAGGATATCATCTTAGATGGAGAATAATTTTGTGATGAATTGAAATATTTATTAAGGAAAATATAATTTATTTGAAAGGTAATTTATAAAAAACATAAAATAGTTTCAAAATCATTTTCATTGAAAATAACTTCAAAAATGTTTAAATTATGGTTCAAAAATTATTTAAAAAATTTATTGATAAAAATATACTTTCCACATTGAGAAACAATTTTTATATCCTATTTTTTAAAAATACATTAATTTAAAAATATCCTTTCAATATTAGAAAATATTATTTGAAAATCATTTAAAATAATTTTTAATGATACATTTTCTTTGGAAATCCTTTTTTGTGAAAATAATTATTGATACTTATAAAGGATTATTTTAAGTGGAATTTAAAATTATTTTATAACATTAAGAAATTTTAAAATCCATTTCATTGAAAATTATATTAAAATTTCATTTAAAACATTTTTTTAATACATCTGAAATCATTGTTTTGGTGGAAAACCATTTTCTAAATGAAGTGTGAAATAAAGTCATATTTTCTTAAAAATCAACTTAATTATATTTTTTAATACGGACTGAAAAAATGGCCTCATTATTTTAATATAAAATTAACAACCATCGGAGATGAAATTTCATGAGAAATATTGAGAGGTAGATCATATGATTTCAACATTTGAGACTTAATCATAAAAAATACCGATAAATAAATAGATTTTAGCGTAAAATATTTTGGACTTTATTAACATTAAATTATAAGAAAAATAAAGTAATAACATAAAATATAACCTAAACTGAAATGAGTTTGATAAAATTAATTATATTACATTTCAAAGGGTTTTTATATACACTACGTGAAAGAATATAGATGCATGACATAACATACGTCTCAAAGAAAGAAAATAGAGACAAAATTCCCTTACCGTTATGGTATCTTTGATACCATAAACCCCATTAAATTTATATCTTGAAGTGGATTGTTAAATAAAAATGAATTTAAATATAACCATCATCAAATAATTTCATGGGAATTATATACACCATATCATATAAATACATAGTGAACAAGGCATGTGTGTCTCAAAGAATAAATTTGAGGCATACCTCTACCACAACATGAGTAACTTTTCAATTGTAATCCTTATGAAATAATAAGATCAATAGAAACATTAATAATAATTAAATGAGTTAGATAAATTATATATCATATAATAGGTTATTATATATTCCACACAAAATAAAAGAGTTGTGAATATGGAATAAGTCTCTCAAAAATAGAATTGTGACTATAAATCCCCTACACATAAGTCTTGAATTTTGTCGTACTTGATCAAAACCCTTATATAATAAATATAAATTCATTATATATATATATATTAATGAATTATATTCATATATATTATATCATATCTTATTTTATTACGGCATTATATAACATGTTTATTAACAATTCTATGTTAATGTTATGTTTTAGGTGATAACCATTTTGTTTTTTGTATATATTTTGGGTTCTTAAGTTGGTCGTATTATTTGAATAATGATTTAAAAATCAAAAGAATATATATCATGATATAAATATCATATACTTTCATTATATATGTATTTATTTTAGTTCATAAATTTTTTTTATAGTTGATGAAATACATCATTCATGGAGATGATATGTCATATGTATGCATGGACATTGATTCTATTTTCATTTCATATTGAAGGGAAAAAACGTAAATGTTATATATATATATAAATATTATCATTAAAGAATAATTTTTAGGTCATATATATCACACATTTTTATTAAACCCATCCTTAAAACAGTCCATGTAAAATGTGAAAAAATCACATCACATCACGAGGTAGTAGTACCAACGAATTATATTATCTAATTCCATCAAAATGGAAGAAATGAATTAATGTGTAATACAGTAGTTATAGAATAATAATAAAATAAATAAAATAAATAAAATAATATATATAATATATAAATTTTATTCTCATCATTATTCCCAAACTTGAAGGATCGTAGTGGAAACATTAATGACATCGATTCGAGATGTGGAAGTCTGTCGTACACACAAAAAATGATTTCATAACCAATTTGATGGAAGAGTATTTGTATGTAGGATGTAACATTTTAATTAAAAAAATTAATTATATTTAAGATACTAATGTAATTATATAATAATTAAATAAAAAATAAAAGGGATTTGTAGAATAAATAAAACGAAAACATTTGTTGATGAACATTACCGCTTCTTCAGGCATTGCCTTTTGTTTTTCATTGAAGACCTTAATTTGAGGTATTTATACTGAATTTCAAGCTTATATTATTAGATAATATAATTTGAGAGGTTATTTAGGGAGTTATTTGACAAACTAATTTGTTTTTAAAGTGTGAATATGGTACTATATGTGGTGGCCTTTTATAAGTGAGATGAGTGTCACTCTTGTAATTTTCTTAAAAGATAGAATTACACTAACATTTATCCCATATATTGTGGCTCCCATAAAAGACCCATAATGATAATATAATTAATAAGTTCATAAAATTTCCAACTAATAGACGTTTTACAGGACGTTTGGTTATTTTCCCCTTAAGATTAAATTTTAGTCCCTTAGTAAATTAATTTTTCTTTTAATCATCGTGATTTATTTTAAATATTTCAATTATAATTAAGGTAAAATTTTAAGTTTTAATTGATAAAAGTTATAAAATATTCTTATTAAAAATTTTATGTCCATTTTTTATAAATTATGTTCCCATCGGTGAAAAAAAGTAAATAAATATTAATCCCACAAATGTGTGGAGAAAGTGGGTTTTTAAAGTAAAAATGCTCAAGGGTTTACAATGATTTTAATCAAATTTCAATATGAAATTTACTAAAATAAAATAATTTATACTATTAGATGTATAATTTAAAAAATTAAACTTTTAAACAAATTTAAATATATAAATAATTATAACTAATTTTAACTGTTCATCACAAAAATGAATCTTTTCTGAAAAATATTTGAAATTTACCCATACATAATTTTGACATTAATATTTCAAAAAATTATTCTTATTTTGACATATAATATTTATTAAATTAAAAAAATTATTACTTTTAAGATAATTTCATTTTTAAACTATGGAAAAATATCATTTAAGAAAATATTGCTTTTCTAGGCATATAACTGGATTTATTTTTATCTCTTACCTTGAAAACACATAAGATGAATGTTAAAAACGTGATGGTATTTATATTATATATATTTAATTTAAATAATTTTCCAAAATTGTATTGTTTAATTAATAGGGATAAAATGTGTTTGTTTATTGAAAAATATATTTTATTTTTTCAGAAAATGAGTTTTTTTATTCTCAAATAGTTCACACTTTTATTTCTATTTAATTGGTTTCCAAAGAATTCATTAATTAAACATGTGTAAACCATATTTTCATTATTTTATTAATGGTATTGAAACCTTTCAATTAAATAGATTTTTGATAAATATAATAATATTTTAATAATATGTCATTTTTCTTTTAATCTCAGTGTTGCGTGCAATGAATGCTAAACTCAATGTTGCATATAAAACAATATAAAAATGGTATTTCATGTAAGACAATCCAAAAATAATGTTTTGTGTAATGAAATATATACTATGTGTAATGTGTTAATATTGAAAATTATAAATTCAATTGAAAAAAATTCAATATAATCTCATGTAGTTACATTAAAGCCCCATTAAAATGAATTTCACAATTGAAATTTTTTTTCCTCTGAAAATTTTTTAACATTTAAAAATTATACCATATAAAACCACATCAAAAAATGGTTAATAATTCATTCTTTTGAAGGAGTTAAATGGATGTTAAAAATTCATCTAGATTAAAATGAATACTAGGTTTCCAAATTAGAGAACATAGGTGGGAAGTGAAAACAGGGACATAAAAGATAAAAAAAACATCAAAGTAAAAATAGAGAGTGATAGAGAACATGAACATGGTAATGTTATAGATTACAAATCAATAAATGAAAGAATCTTGAAAAAGGTCACTAATATCATTAAAAAATGTGGATTAGATTACATCTTTTTATTTCCATACCATTTTCTTAATGGTGTATAATTTTCATGGGAAGATATACTTACTTGATTTCATTCCATTTAATAATCATAATGTCACAATGTGGTTTTGCCTTTATAAATTTACACTTCATCTCTTAGTACATGAAATAAAGTAAATTTTTATTTTGATACCACTAACAGGACATATTATCCATAGATAGGATGATAATTCATTATATTTATTTTTAATTGTCAATAAAATAAAATGGTTATCATAGGTTATGAAAAATTCATAAATCTTCTTGTGGAAGAATAATAATTTAATCTAGAAAACCTTATTCAATGTTCAACATAGAACATTTCAATAATATTTAGCCTTATAACCATTCAAAAATAAATTTTTTTAAGGAAGTCCACTACATCTCTCAAAATCAAAATCACAGTGATCCCCCATATATCATAAAGTAATAATTTTTTTCACATACCAAACATGTGAAAATATTCATCATATATTATGTATAATCCTTTTAATAACCTGAATTACAATAAAACATTATTTAAAACAAACATGCATAATAAATAATTACAAAATAAATTATTGGATATATTCCAAAAATCCAAAAATATTGTAAAATCCATCAATGATATGATAAAACACTTTTTCAATTATTCATTAATCAGTTACAAGGGATTTGTACCATGCAATTTACATTATTCATATACAAAATATATTTATTATCTCAACATTAGAAACCTAATAAGGGTTTTATGTTCCTTAAACTTGTTCTTTTCATGAAACATCACCTCTACATTAAATAATTTATGTAGGACATCATCCCCATTAAACATATTCTTTTAAATCCTTAACAAAAAAATATAATGAAAAATAATTATGTATTTAATGAATATGTAATTCCAATACATAAACATACCAATAAATTCACTTTATTCATAATACATTTAAGAGGATTTGTTTTCTTATTACTTAACTCTTGTTTACATTAATATATCATTTGAATAATCTTAATAAACATAAATATTACAATTGTTCATACAACCATGATTATTCTCTTCATGAGATTTCCCCTTAAGACATTGTTTCATTTAATTCACAAACACTCCACATTTAAAAAATTAAACATCAAAATATAAATTAGGTGGAAAATATTCAAATCCATTACATTAACTAAAATTTTAGTTTTTTCATAGTAGTTACCTTCTTTGTGCCCTTATAATCCACATTCAAAACATATTTATATTCCTTTAAGACATCCACATCGGTTTCTCTTACCATATTCTAAAGAAATAATAAACTGGATATTATTTCCAAAATGGATTCCACTAACTTAAATCCTAGTGAACTATTTCCTTATCTTATTTCCTGGGTCTGGGAGTTGGATAAGGTATACATTGCCCATCATGTTCGGTGAAAAATTAATAGGAATAATCATAACATCCTTTACTCCAATTATCATCTCTTTTGGATACTCATTAGAAAATATTCCATTACATTCAATTCTAATCCATGTTCATTATGGTTCCCACCATTAATTAAGACCATAAATAATTATATGAACAACACGAATCATAATGTAAAATCACAAAGTGTAACACCCCTATATTTTATAGTATGTTATCTCATTAAAGTAATACAATAGCTTGCGCTACGTGCAACACCGAGTTCGAGCGCACAAAAACATACCAAACTAACCATTCAAAGAAAGCGGTTTTGAATAGTATTAACTGAATTTTGAATCTTATATATTGTTATATAATTTTTACAACAATATTATGTGTTTATTAGACATAATATAAGAAACAATTCATGTTTTTCAGATAACAGATGTATTTTTCAAGAAATGCAATTCTACCACCTTTTAATGGAGAACCATTTTTGAAAACAGTAATTGATCCTTTTATATATTCACTTTAATGAAATTAACTTCTTATTTATAAGAGGGGTATAACAATTTAGTTTGGACAAAATTTTGGTACTTTTCTGATAACTTTCATATTTTGACGAATATTGAAAATTACTTTGTTTTAATTGAAAAAATAATTAATCAAATTAATTTGTAGTGTTAAATTAAGTATTTGAATGTTTTTTATGTATAATTAGATAATATTATTATAATTTAATACAATTTAGGTCATTATATATAATTTCACATTTAAATTTGACATAAACACTTGTCAATCTTTTGATAGTTTTTACTTTTTAAACCCATTTTTTGGTTTTGAGAATGGGAATTTATTTTAAATTAATAAATGAAAGTTATATGGTTTTTATTTGTTAAAATATGCTTTATTTTTGAATTTTTAATATCAATACTATCTTAAGGTAAATTTTTGTTATTTTTATTAAATATTTCAATTTTTTAGTAATAGTTAAAAACACTACGTTATTATTTAAAAATGAATTTTAATTTAAATAATTAGTAATTTTATTTTAGTTTATTTTTTTTTCAAAATAGATACATAATATATATATATTTTCAACGTAATTTATTGGAGTCATTTTATAATAGGTTTAGATATATTAAAATTTATCGAACATTTTACCGTCTATTACCCACCTTTTATGAGCATTTACTAATTTGCATAAAACATAATTTTACCGCTTCTATGAGTTGAATTTCAAAAATCTAAGAGAAATGGTTGACATCTATAAGAAAAATTTGGTTCAATAAGATGATTGTAATTTTTGGTGAATCGTAACTTTTGACTTTTATTTACCACGGTTAAACATAAATAGGGTAATTAAGGGTAAAAATGATATTATAATTATACTAACACATGTCCTAATTCTATTAGATAAGTAGAATTCAACCATAAACTACATTAATAATAAAATATGACCCCATTTGGGTCACTTGGATAAGATTAAAACATGTATTATTATTTTATTTAAAGAAGAGTTAAAAGAGTTAAATTTAATGATTAATAACTAAACCATTTTTAATATAGGGTTATACATAAGATAAATTAGATTATTAGTATTAATTAGAATGATAAAAAAATTTCCTACCTAATGGTTTTTTATTTATAAATTTTAGACATTAAAAATTAAATTTATTTATGACACAATGTTGATGCGTTAATTACCTTAATAATGAAAAATTAAAATAATTGATATTATAAATATCAAAATATATGTTAATTGAGGCTTCTGATAAAATCCACTAATTTTCTAGGTTAAAATGACATATTAGGATTGGGAAAATAAATTTTATTTGAAGTGATAAAATTTTTATGGCTTTTAAAAAGATCAAATATTAAATAGTGTCAAAACTGATATAATTGATTATTTAAAAAAATATTATATTATTAATTGATATAATATTCATAAAAAACTACGGTTCGGCCAAAAAACATAGATAAGGTCATATATATTAATTATTAAGCACATGGGTTTCTCGTGGCTAGTTATAGTATTTTTATTAAAAATATAATAAAAATATACAAAGAGACATGGTAAATGTCAAACTATTTAACTAAGAGTCAAATCTAAAAGATAAGGTTAATATGATGACCTAAACCTGTCTAAAACCTATTGTTTGAGAGGATTTTGACACATACCCACATTATCCTTTAAATAATTTATTTTTGATCCATTAGATACCGAAAATTATTTTTTTATAAAAGAATATTTCAACCTTTCCCAAAAGTGACCCTCACCTCTCTTATAAAAGAGAACACCACCTTATCTTAATTTCACACCTCCAATGCAATTTTTCTCCTTCAAAACCTGCCCAAATATCCTTTAAACCTTCCTACCTACATCCTATAGTCCTTACATTGGTCATAATGCCAACCTAATGATCCATTTTGATCAAATCAAAAGGAAGAACCCGAAGAAGAGGTAAATATTTCATCACCTCTTTCAAGTAATATTCTTCTTCCACTTCCTCTTTCATTATTGTTTTCATTATAAAATAATAACTCCAGTATATTCTATATGCATTGATGTTATTATAAAAATTTTACAACCATGTTAGTTATTCTATCAATACTATAAATGACCATGTCACCATACGTGCGTACCTACGGATTACTGTCTCCACGTTGTAGTGTAGTTTATTATTCAAATACTTAATTATCTGGATGGGTATTTTAATAAGTGTAACTGATGTAAATAATAAATATAAAATTTTAATTATTATGTATATATGAAATACCATGAAATTACATATTATTTCCCCCATCAATATATTTATATTTTTTCTCATGCATACGTACAAATTACCATCTCCACGAAGCGATGAGATTCATTCCCACGTTCACCATTCAAATATGATTATAAAAATATATAGTATTAATAAGTAAATAATATATGAAATAATAATGATATTGGATATATATATATATATATTTATTTATTTAGGTACTTAAAAATATCATATTCATTTACTTCTGTTGAACACGATTTGAAAACGGAAACAACGTTTAAGCGTACGTACAACGTACCATCTCCATAAATGGTGTCTTCAATGTAATATATATATCTATTATAAATATTTACATTATAAATCTATATGATATATAAATAAAGTTTTATATTCAAGAATTATTTAAATCATTATTTATATGATACGTTCAATAATAACAAGTTTAAAAACATTCGATAAAAAAAAGAAATTATTACCCAAAATGTTAATTCAACATGGAAATAATTTTTAAATGGGTAGTATAAAGTCATAAATGAATCATGTATGATATAATAAATATGAATATGTTTATTCTATAATTTAATAACATACTATGGTCATTATACATGAGGATAAATGTACCCTCGACCAAAGGAAGGTGCAAGGTATGGGTTAATTTCACAATATCATTATTATACAAAGTTGTTTTTACATAAGTACCTACTAGGAAATATTTATTATCCATGACCATGTTTAATAAAAGAGTTTTCAAAGGGATTATTTTTAAGGAAATTTTTTACTAAAACATCATTTTAAATGTTTTAATGATTTATTCTTCTAAACCATTCTCATTAATGCTTGTGTTTTTAAAATGGTTCTATAGATTTATTTTTATGGACATGAATGTTTTAAAATGCTTTTTAGATTAATAAGATTCAAAGTGGTATGTGAAAATTTGATTCAAAACTATATTTTAAATGAATTCATTTAAAACGTATGTGAATTTTAAATGATTTCATGAAAAATGGGTATTTCTCTAAAAAAATTATTGATCATTTTCACCTTTATCAGCATCCATTACAGAATATTATTCGTAATCAAGTTTGATTTATTATAATACAAATTATTAATATTGTATTGAAGTTTATGTGATATGTTTGACAGTGGATGTGTTATTTTTACACCATTCATGGTTTATGGATAATGTATTGACATTTTGTAAGCTAGTTTTAATACAAATGTTTATCTTATGTTTAAACCTGCTCATATGAGGAATGCATTGGACTTAGTATGTGATGGGTGGAGCCCATTATAGGTCCTCGATGCATCAGTAGGTCTAATGAGACAAACTAGTGTCTTGGCATAAGGCCTTGAAAAAATATTATTTGTAGTCTTGGCACGAGGCCTTGACTATGTGGTTATGATGTCCGACATTATGCATTCCATCATTATGAAATTGGATATTGATATTTCCTATGATTATTATACTATAAGAATATCCATGTGAAAATGTAAATGGAATTATTTTATTGTATCTTTTCCATATTATTCTGAAGTTTAATTTTAAATGTTTTTTGTTTTAGTCTTATACATTTCTTTAAATTTTTATGCTTATTGAGAAATGTTTCCTTTATATTGTTATCCTTACTGAGCATCTGAGCTCACCCCTTTCCATGTTTTAATTTTCCCAGGATTCCATGAAGTGTATTATGATTGATAATCAGGGTTAATCTAGGGGATTAATGGCATTCTCAATGGATCATTTATGTTGTATTTTATTTTCTAATGTGTAATGTAACGTTCATGTATGAAATCTATTTTCCAAGAATTATAAATTGATCAGTATTTTAGGAATTGATTCCTTATAATCATGTCAATGTATTGAAACAACGCACCGGCTATGGGATTTTTGTGTTGGGGTGTTATAGTTGGTATCAGAAGAAGTTTACTATCAACCTTGGAAATATATTTATATAAAATCTGATTATAGAGCATTTCCCAAAGATATACATTGAGGATAAGAATATAAGTGCATCCTATAATTTTAGTATTTTATTGATTTTCTATGTTTTCCATGAAGTACATCCTTGTGTGGATATGAGCAGGTAGAGGTGGATTTGGAATAGATGTACATAGGTGTAAAACACGAAAACACCGCTTTGTGTTAGACACAAACGAGAACTGGTGCATGACAATGGACTTTGTTGCACTCTTGGTTACGACACTCCCAGGGTATATTCTTTGGATAATTCACATTTTCATTACAATCAATTGTGAATGATTTAGTAGTAAATGCATCTTATAGAAAACATTTTATTATTATAGATTATATTAATAATCTTTTCAATTTACGTTAGGTATTTTACAATTTTTTAAATATGCATTACAATTTATAATCTAACCTAGTGTATTCCATTTATTAGAAATGGATCCCAGTTGATGGAATAAGAACCCCAAGAATGCACATGATCCATAGTGTAAGAAGGATCATTTGTTACACGGTATTAAGCTAAAAATTTGAAAGGAAATAGTCTCCCACATATTATCATCATATAATGAAATATTATCAGGTGTTAATATGAAAAGTAAAAAATTATCTAAGTCTTTATTGCTTTGAAGGGAATCCAGAGAAGAAAGGGATGATTGAATGAAAGATGGATAATGGGAAAAAGGGAAAGAATGATTTTCCCATATGTGATAACAGTGGAAATAATCACCTTGGTAAATGATTGGAGGGAATGGGAGTATGTTATAAGTGTAGAGAAAAAGGACACCAAGTATGTGATTTAAAGGGTAAGGAAAATGTTTCAAATGTAAAATGCTTCATCTTTAAGGATTTGGGACACTACATGAATCAATGTCCAAATCACCAGAGTATACCCCAAATGCTGCTATTGAATAATAATCAAGATCTGATACTTCTGAATATGAATTGAGATGTTTAAGAGTTATTATGTTGTTATTATAGTATTTTTTTATTTGAGTATTGTATTAACGAAGAACATGTTATAAGAATCATAGAGTATATAAGGATTGTATTGTAGTACTATTTCATTAAGGACATGAGATTATGTGGAATCAAGAAATGCGACTCAATGGAAAATTAAACTTTTTGAAAAATACATGGTTGAGGGAAAGAAAAAAACATAATTGGGTCATGATACTGAGGTATTGATTTTGGAATAAGAGATGATTGATTTATTATATTTGATATTATTGACATCATTGGAAGTGGTAAATGGATTGTTTATTTGGTCACTGTTGGAGTTTACAACATTTTTGTTTTGAAGGAGTATATCCAATATTATATAAGTAATAAAGGATCATGAATGTAATAAATAAGGTTTTATTGTAATTCAGGAAGATACAATGTTTTAAAAGAATGCATGATGAAAGTATTCACATGTTACTATGTGGAACAAATGATCTTCATTGTTTTTACCTTCCTTAAAAATTTTGGGCTGTGAGTTTTGGCTGAAGTATTGTGGATAAGTCTAAAGGTTAGAATCGATTATGTTTGACATTAGATACTATTTTTATGTTTCAGTCATTTCTTGAAATTATTTTTGGATGGTCATAAAATGGAAAACCTGAAGGTTGAGAGACAACCTGTCACATCCAGCACGACCGTGGGACTTGAATCCACAACTGAAAGGTGACAAGGGTGTATCACCTACTACTAGACTACATGATATACTGGTTTTCATAATGTAATATTTTTTAAATAGTCTCACAAATGAATATAAATACATTTTTTAACCCAATACGATTAGGATAAATAGAATATTTTTGAATTCTATTATCTTTTGATGTGAAAGATGTGTTTGTGGTAGGAATTAGTTGAAGGATGAAACTCTACTTGTCAATAATATTTTTCTCCTCTTATTCTATGATTAAATTACATCAGAAACATTAATGACGGGATCTTAAAACAAAAAATGTGTTAACCTATTACCTTATGTTTTTTTAACTAATGATAATTTAATTCATCATAGATTGATGGATTTGAGGCCCTCAATTTTACACTTCTTTGTGATTGATTACCTCAATAACTCTCTATAAATATTAACTTTTTTCATCAAATTATGTGTCTCTAATTTCCACCAAATTATATCCTACTATAGATCATAATTTGGTGGTTACTTTTTCATTCCCTTTCCCTCTTATTAAGATTTACTTTTATTAATATAATTTCCAATGTGGGTTTTCCACAAAGGTATTTTTCTATTTTGAACCATTTATTTTCTAAGAAAAATTTCAACTTGTGAGTACATAATTTATTGATTGAGGGTAGAATGGAACACCCCATTATTTCATAGTATGTTATCTAATTAATGTATTTCAATAGCTTGCGCTACATGCAACACCAAATTCGAGCACACCACAGCTTACTAAACTAGTCGTTCAAAAATAGCGGTTATGAATAGTATTAAGTGAATTTTGAATCTTATATATTATATATAATTTTAACATCCATATTATGTGTTTCTTAGACATAATATAATAACAAATTCATTTTTTAGATAAAAGAAGTATTTTTTTAAAAATGTAATTTTACCGCCTTTTAATGGTGAACCCGTTTTGAAAACATCAATTGACACTTTTATATATTCAATTTAATGAAATTAAATTCTTATTTAGAAGTGTGACATAGAAATTTATTTTGGATAAACTTTTGGTACTTTTCTGATATATTTATTATTTTGATGAATAATGAAAATTACTATGTTTTAATTGAAACAACTTTTTAAATCCAAATAGTGTATAATGTTAAATTATGTATTTGAATGGATTTGAAGTATAATTAGACCGTATTTTTATTATTTAATACAATTTTGGTCATTATAAGTAATTTCATATTGAAATCTGGCATAAACACATGTCAATCTTTTGATAGTTTTTACTTTTTAAAAACATGCTTTATGGTTTTCACAATGGGAATAATTTTAAATTAATAAATGATACTATTATGTTTTGAATTTGGTAAAATTGAATTAGTTTTTTAATTCTGAATATCAAAATTATTTTAGGGTAATTTTTTAAATTTTCTGAAAACATTCAATTTTTCATGAATAGTGGAAAACACAGTGTTGTTACTTAAAACTGACTTTTTATTTAAATAATTAGTTATTTTATTTTAATTTATTTCAGGAAAAAATAAATTTATAATACCTTTATTTTTCAATGTAAATCAGTGTATTCATTTTGTAATAATTTTAGATATATAATATTTTATCGAACATTTTACCGTCTTTTACCTACCGTCTAGAAGCATTTACAAATTAGCATAAAACATAATATTGGCGCTTCTGTGAGTGGAATTTTAAAAATCTGAAAGACATGGTGTTCATTAGTAAGTAAAATGAGGTTTAATAAGATGAAATTAATTATTTGTGAATAGTAACTTTTGATTTTTATTTACCACAATTAAAAGAAAAAAAGGGTAATAAAGGGTAAAAATGATATTATAATTACCCTAACACGTGTCTTAATTGTATTGGATAAATATAAATCGACCAAAAACAACCTTAGGAATAATATATGACCCCCTTTTGTTCACTTGGGTATGATTATGACAATTATTAATATTTTATTTAAAGAAGAGTAAAAAGAGTTAAATTCACCATTGAATAACTAAACCATTTTTAATATAGGGTTATACATAAGATAAATTAGACTATAAATATTAATGAGAAATATTAAAAAATTTCTTAAATAATGGATTTTTATTTATAATTTTTAGAAATTAAATAATTTAATTTATTGATGACACAGTAATTATGCACTAATTACCTTATTATTGAAAGATTAAAATAATTAATATTATAAATATCCAAATATATGTAAATTGAGACTTCTGATGAATTCCAATAATTTTCAAGGATAATATTCCATGTTAGTATTCGTTAAATAAATTTTATTCTAAGTGATAATTTTTTTATGGATTTCAAAAAAATCAAATACTAAATAGTGTCTAAATTAACATAATTGAGTTTTTAAAACAAATATTATATTATTAATTGATATAATATTCCTAAAAATATAAGGTTTGGCCAAAGTACATAGATAGGTTAATATATATTAATAAATAACCACATGGTGTTCTCTTGGCTTATTATAGTATGTTTATTAACTATATAATATAAAATACGAAGAGACATGGAAAATGTCAAACTATTTAACTAAGATCTAAATATAAAAGATAAGGTTTATATGATGACTTAAACCTATCCAAAACCTATTGGTTGAATTTATTTAGACCCATACCCACCTTTTAATTTAAAAAATACATAATTGAGGCATTAGAAACCGAAAATTTGTATATTATAAAATAATATTTCAAGATATTTCTAAAGTGACCCTCACCTCTCATATAAAAGGGAACTTCCCCTTCTCGTAATTTCACACCTCTAAATCCATTTGGCTCGGCCAACCCCTGTAGAAACATCCTCCCAAATTTACTCCCAAAATTAATGAGGCCGTAAGTTGGTTAGAAAGACAACCTATGGATCCCTTTTGATCAAATCAATAGGAAGAACACGAAGAAGAGGTAAATATTTCATCACCTCATTCAAGTTCTTTTCTTCTTCCACTTCCACATTCATTGTTGTTTCCATTCAAAACCAATAACTAGATTATCTTTAATATTTTATTATGTTATTATAAAAATTCTATAACCATGTTCATTATTCTATCCTTCCTATAAAGTACAAAGTGTCCATAGGTGCGTACGTACAGATTACTGTCTCTACGTCGTGGTGTAGTTTGTTATTCAAACACATCATTATTTTAATGGGTATAATTATGAGTATAACTGATGTAAATAATAAATATAACATGTGAATGGTTCTTTATATTGATATACCATCCAAATACATGCGATTTAAACTTCAATATAATGATATTGTTGCTCGTGTGTACGTACGGATTACCGTCTCCACGAAGCCTTGAGATTCATTCCCATATTCAACATTCTATGATAATTATAAAAATATGATTATTAATAAATATGTAATATATGAAATAATAATTCTACTGGTGATATATGTATTTATTTATGTATATACTAATATATATCTTATTCCCTTACTTCCGGTCAATAAGATATGAAAATGGAAATAGTGTTTATGCGTAAGTATAACCTACCGTCTCCATAAACGGTTCCTTCCATTTCGTATATCTATCTATAATAAATATTTATATTCTGAATATATATTATATATAAATAAAGTTTTATATTATTTAATTATTTAAGTCATGTTCTAAATTATATGATCAAAAATAACAAGTTAAAACAAGTAAGATTAAGAAAGCGATTATTACCCAAAATGTTAATTTAACATGGAAATCATTATTAAATGGGTAGTATAAAGTCATAAATGAATCATGTATGATACAATAAATATTAATATGGTTCTAGTATAATTTGATAATATACTATTGTCATTATACATGAGGATAAACATACCCTTGACCAAAGTAAAGTGCAGGGTAAAGGTTAATTTCACAGTCTCTTTATTATCCGAGGTTGTTTTTACATAAGTATCTACTGGGGTATATTTATTATCCATATCCATGTTTCATAAAACAGTTTTCAAAGGGATTATTTTTATGGGACATTTTTACTAAAACATCATTTAAATTTTTTTAATATTTATTTTTCTAACCCTTTCTCATTAATGCTTGTGTTTTCAAAATGGTTTTAAGGGTTTATTTAAATGGACATGAATGTTTGAAAAATTTAATTAATTTCAAAAGATTCAAAGTGGAATGTAAAACATTTATTCAAAACAATCTTTTAAATTAATTCCTTTATAAATTATGTGAATTTTAAATGATTTCATGAAAAAGGGTCATTTCTCTCAAATATTTTTACTCATCATTTTCAACTATCTCAACATCCTTTACAGGTTATTATTATTGATCAAGGTTGATTTATTATGATACAAATATTCCATACCGTATTGAAGGTTTAGTTATATGTTTGACTGTGGATGTGTTATTTTTATACCATTCATTGTTTATGGATAAAGTATTGACATTTCGTATGCTAGTTTTAATACGAATGTTTATGTTATGATTAAACCATTTCATATGAAGAATGAATTATACATAGTAAGTGATGGGTGGAGCCTGCTATATCTCCTTAATGCATCGTTAGGTCTAATGAGACAAACTAGTGTCCTGGCACAAGGCCTTGAAAAAATCTTATTTGTAGTCATGGCACAAGGCCTTGACTATGTGGTTATGAATTCTGGCATTATGTATTCCATCATTATGAATGTGGCTATTGATATTTCATGTGATTATTAAACTATTAGTGTATCCATTTGAATTTGTAAATGGTATTATTTTTTTGTATCTTTTACATATTATGATGAATTTTAAGTTTAGAAGGCTTTTTTAGACTTATACATTGCCTTAAATGTTTATACTTATTTATGAATGTTTCTGCTATATTGTTATCCTTATTAAGCTTCTGAGCTCACCCCTTTTTATGTTTTAATTTTCCCAAGATTACCAGAAGTGTATTATGATTGATAAACAGGGTTAATATATAGTATTAATGGATTTCTAAAAGGATCATTTATACTGAGTTTTATTTTATAATTTCTAATGTAATGTACATTTTTTAAATCTATTTTCCAAGACGGCTAGATTGATCAGTCGTTCGGGTCTTGATTCCTTGTAATCAGTCCAATGAATTCAAATAATGCACTGAATCTAGGCTACTGGGGTCGGGGTGTTACACATAGTATAAAAAAGAATTTGGTTGTTCTAAATCAATATACATTCTAGTTATTCTATGAAAACATTGGTTAATCGAATGTCCACCATAGTCAAAATATATTTAAATCCTTAATTATTTTTTATAAATAGTTCGTGAATTTCCAATGAGTATCCCCTGTGAGTTTCAAATCAAGTGTGAAGAATGGATCATAGTCATGCTCTAGTTCCCAATAAATTCTATCTCAATATAGTGTTGTGGGGGTTGTTACACCTTGGTGCATCTTTTCTAGTTCCAAATCAAGTTATAGTATCAAAAAAGTAAAATATTTCAAAGAAAAAATGCATTTTATCCTTTACCATAATTTGAGGAGATTTTCCTATACATAAACACATCCTTAGACTTATCCTTTGAGTAATCCTAATATATATTCTTAAAAACATCCAAAGATATTTCACTAAAAGTTTCTCATCTTATTTTCCAATGGTTAACTAAACAATCCATTTGATACTAACTATAATGATCCAAGATTCTAATACATGGATATTAAATCTTTTCAGAATAATATTTATTTTATTACAAAAACACATTCCTGAGAACCATAATAGTTTACTGTTATTGGAAACATGGAACAAAATTATCTAATCTGATTAAAGATATTCTTTATCGCCAATAAATATTTCCCCCTTTAGTACTATTAGAATAACCCTATATAAAATATTTCAACATAACTTAGGTAAAATAAACATAAGAAAATATCATCTAATAATCCCAGTAAGGGTAAACAAGGGAGACATATTAGCATAAAATTACCATAGGGAAATTTGAACATGAGAATAACATTTCAAAACAATATCCTGAAAATTGAAGATCATAATCCTGATTCCTAGCATATAGATTGGAAGCTAAAAAGTCCTGAATCATAAGGTAATCAAATAACAAGTGTTTTGAGATTATAACATTGTCACAATTCATAGACATGGGGCATAAACATCATCTTATAACATTTAGAACCCGTGTAATTAGAATAAATTTCACCCATTGACATAATGAATTCAAATCAGGCCCTCGCATAATCATAAGAGCATGAAAATATGTCTATACATAACATTGTGAAAAATTAATCAGGTACATGTATAACATTGTGGACATGTAATCAGGTTATTAATAATATTGTGATCATGTAATGAAGTTCACACATAGGGGGTTACACCTCCTGAGTGGGATACCCCGCCATCCCCAGTGTCAGCCATGTATTAATATACAACTTTCACTCCCCTTTCCATCCATGTCTACCTCATGATTTAAATATATATAAATACTTACCCAATTCATTATACGGAGATATATGTCCCACCCATCACAAAATAAAAACCATATTTATGAGTTCCACAAGATTATAAACACTAATCATATCTTAATCGATGAAATGAAAAGGTTACCATAAACATTTCATCAAATCATAACCCATGAAAAGTTGAAAGGTTTAATAATCGTTTCATCATAGAATATACCATGAAAATAAGTAAGTTCAATAATAATTTTATAATTTAATAACTTTTGGAAGACAAATGGATTTTATAAACAACTTTTCATCGGAAATATAAACCATTAAAAGAATGAATTTAAATATTTTCCTTGGATTATTTAATAAGTAATGAATATAATAAATAAAAAGATGTAATATTATATGCTGATGGGTTTTGAAAAATCAAGTGCAAATTTTATTAATTAAAAAATCGTTCTTCAAAAATAATTAAAAAAAATCATAAAACATCTTCAAAATTTGTTTCTCTAAAAACTACATTTAAAACATATAAGATAATCATTATAATTCATTTAAAACATTTATTTTGGAAAATATCCCTTCATATTTGAAAATAAAATTAATAACTAAAACATTTTTTAAACCTCTACATTGAAAATATCCTTCGAAACATATAAATGAATATTTTAATATCATTTATAACACTATTTTAATAAAAAAATCTAAATCATTTTCTTTGGAAATATGATTGAAAACATATAAAGGAATAATTGAGAATAATTTAGAACAATTTTTTAACATAAAAAAATTTAAATATCATTTTCCTTAAAATTACCTTTAAATATTAATTAATAAAATTTAAATAATTTATAAAAAAAATTGGGCGAAAGTAGATTTCTGACTAAATACATAAATAATGTCATATTTTTCGTAAAAACATTTTCAAAATAATCATATGTAAAAAAGAGTGGGAAAATAGTACCATTACATGAATATAAAATTAATAACAAGATAATAATAAAATTCATGAGAAATATTGATTGTTAGATCATGATATTTCAACATTTGAGATGTAATGATAAATAATCCTGATAAAGGAAGAGATTGTAACATAAACTCATAACCATATTGATGACATTAAATCATAATACCCATGAATAAATAGCATAAAATTCGAACTAAAATATCATTAAAATGATTAAATTTATGATATTACAAGTCAAATTAGTTTTATATACACCTTATGAAAGAATATACGTGCATAACATAATATACATCTCAAAGAAGGAAAATTTAAACGAAAAGACCTTACCGCATTGTTATCATTGAAAAAATAAACCACGTGAAAGATATATACCCAAATGGTTATGTAAATAACCATAATTTTGAGGGAAATAATTATAAAATACATTGATGGTATTTATATGCACCACATCAAACAAATATATTCTGAACATGGCATATGTATTATAGAAAAAATAATAGATACAGAAATCCCTTATAGGTTGAACAAATCATTAATTGTAATAGCTATAAAATAATTACATAACTATAAATTTTAATTTTAATTAAATTAGTTATATTCATATTATATCATAAAATAGGGTATAATATATCCTTCATGAAATATAATATTGATGAATATGGAATAAGTCTCTCAGAAATAAATGAGAGACTAAGAATCCACTTACATGAATTTTTATCTTATATCGTAATAGTTCAAACCTCTTTTACACTACATATAAGTTTATTATATAAATATTAAATAACCATAATTATATATATAATATCATATATGATTTTATTATGAGTTAACATTAACCATTTTTTCACAATTCCTTGTTAATGTTATGTTTTGGGTAATAACCGATTTGTTTTTCATATATGTTTTGCCTTGTAATTATTATTCCTATTAAATACATAATGATTTAATTATATCCATTAATTATATAATTATATAAATATTATATTTATTCATTCTGTACACACATATAGTTTTTCATAAAATTTGGTGATAGAAACTGAAATACAATGTTCACGGAGAAGGTAGATTTTACATACGCGTTAACATTTTTTCTATTTTCTTATCATAATGAAATAAATAAAAATAAATCATGTATGTTATCATTAAATAATAATTTTTATTCCATGTATTTCATATATTTTTATTAATGACATTCATAATAAAATCCATATCATGTTTTAATGAATCACATCACATCGTGAGGTCGTAGTCCACCGTACATATGAACGATGTTATCGTATTACCATTGAAATGGAAACCATGATGTTGTGTGTTATATAAAACATACATAATCATAGTAAAATCATATATATCATATGTGTATATATATCATATATCCATATTTATTTCTATTCTTGAATGAAGGTAATGTAAAAATAAATGACATCGGTTCATGAGGCGGTAGTCTGGCGTACACACGAACGATGATCTCATAACAAATTTAATGGAAGTGTGTGAATTTTTAGGTAAAAAACATAAAATTAAAACACCTAATTATATTTTAGATACTAATTGTATTATATAATCATGATATATAAATAATTTAATGGGTTTCATGAATAAATAAAACAAAAACATTCGTTGATTAAGGTTACCTCTTCTCTGGGTATCTTCTTTTGGTATGCACCAAAGGCTTTACTTGGAAATATTGATATACAAATTAGGGATTCTAATATGATATAATGTAAGTTAAAAAGTTATTTGTGAAGTTATTTTCAAAACTAATTGGTTTTAAAAGTGTGAGTAGGGGAGGAGAGTGGGTGACCTTTTATAAGTAATGTGAGTGGCACTCCTGTTATTTTATGAAAATTGAAAATTCCACCAACATTTTCCCAATGTATAGTGTCTCAGATAATGAAACATATCATTACAATAAGGTATATGGTAGATATATTTATATCCAATGGATTATGGACTAGTTTCTATGTCATTTTTCTATTAAATTTAAATTTTAGACTCATAGTTAACTTGTTTTCCTCTTAATCATTATGATTAATTTTAACTATTTTCTGTAATCATTATGGTAAAAAATAAGTTGGTCATATTATACACTAAAAATTTTTATTATTAAAACTATAGAATGGGTTTCAAAAAATTCAATTAGAATAATAATAAAAATTTAATTAAAAGTAATCACAGAGACATGTCAACAATGTAGGGTTTAAAAGCAAAAATGTTCAAATGTTTAAAAAATATTTATATCCAATTTTAATATCAAATTGATTCCAGTGGCCTATATTTTATTAATATAATAAAAATTTAACTAATTATAATTTATTAAAAAAGAAAATATTATTTTTCTATAAAAATAAATCAAACAAAATGGCAGTTTTCAATGAAAATTAAATATTTTTAACTATTCATAAAAAAATAAAATTTTTATAAAAATATAATATATTCACCATAAGATAATATTTACATTTCAAATTTAAAAATAATGTTTAATTTTTCAAAATAAATTTTTAAATGTTTCAAAATTCGTTTTAAAATAATTAGACAATTAATATTTTTTGAATATATATTTTTTAATGTAAATTAAAAATCATTCATAAAAATTGGTTTGTTTAATTTATTGAGATAAAATGTTTTTGTCTATAGAAAAATATGTTTTTTAGAAAAAAATATTTTTTTTGAAATATATATTTTTTCATTTACAATTAAATTTTTACCAAATAATTAATTTAATAAACTTGTGTACCCCATATTTTAATAATATAGTTAATCTTATTTATTCCAATCCAATAAACAAATAGGTGATTACTATAAAAATATTTTAATAATATGTCACATTTAGTTTAAACTCAGTGTATCATATAATGAAAGCTAAACTCGGTGTTTATTTTGATGAAACAATAAACGAGGAATTTCATGTAACACAGGCCAAACACAAAATTTCATGAATCGTAATATATATAAATCGTAATGTAAAATATTGATATTATTAAATTCATTGACAAAAAAATAAAAAAAAGTCAAGGTATTACTGGAGAACTACCTAAATTCAAAGGTTAGAATATAGTAACATGCTATGGAACCCATATTTAATGGTGTTAAATGTATATATGAAAATTTAAAAAATAATAATTAACATTGTGAAATATAATGACATTTTCTATATATTTCTAATAAAATGGTTTTCATACTTGTGACAGACCAATTGTTTTATGTCTTTTTCCTTCAATTTTAAGAAATGAATTTTCTAATAAAATTTCTTGGCCATGGACTTAATCAGGTGGATCCATTTCTATCAATTGGAATCAAATACATAAATTTATAAAAGAACATAAGGGAAAATTCTTTCATTCATTATTAAAAAATGTAATATAAATCATTGCACACCCAACATATCCTACCTCATAGAGAGTGTATATTGTCAAAATTTTCATCAATACATCAATGTACATAACTCGTGACATGAATTAAAGATAACCATAAATTATACGAACAATTACACATGTCTATAAATAAAAACATCCAATGACATGTATAAATGTAGATTTACAACCAGTAGTTCAATTTATTATAACCATTTTATCTTATAGATTACCAATGATGAGAATAAATAAAATAAATATCAATGTCTTATGAGCCCCATACCCATGATTTCCATTATCATCAATATATATTATGATAATATGAAATTTTTTAGAAGGTATATTTTATTATAATTTCACATTACTTCAAGGTTCACATCACACTAGAGAACCAATATGATCTTTTAGTGTGATATGTCTTCCCTGGACATTATTACATTTATTTTTATGCATAATAATGATCAAAATGTTCCAATATATTAATTAATATTCAACACTATTAATAATATAGTAATCTAATTATCAATATAGTTGGGTATATAAAACCCACTTAATTAAAAATTACATAGAGAATGTAATAAGACCCTAGTATTATCCTATTTAATGAATGTTTAGGTGAATAAATATTTAATGTGATTCAAAAAGAAAAATCGAAAAAGTAAAAAATTATTTTAATATACTAAAAAATATAATAGAGGGAATAAATATGATATTAAATTATTAGAGTTATGACCCATATTAAATTTTATATGAGGAAAATTCTATTATTTCTGTGTATAAATATTTATTTGATTAATTAGAACTAATTATAAATTTAAATAAAATAACATAATGTATCATTCTATAATGTTAGGAAGTAATCCATTTTTTATTATAAATTATTCAATGTTTTTTATATAGTATAATATAATTGAAGTTCCAATGGATCGAATAACAACTGAAAAGGGGGTTAAATCAATTGTATTACTATTTACAAGTTTTAATAGTTTTTAAAACATAACCCCTTATAATTGTTAAAATTTATTTACATATCAGTTGTTGGTATCCATGGAAAAGTAGGAATTCATGTAAAGAAGAGATGATTTATAAGGTTTAACCTCAATGTAGGAACCTATGTCCTAGACATAACCACTACTTTGGGTCTATTGAAATTCATTATTATGAAGAAGTGAATAAAAATTGTGCCAACTTCAAGTATACACCTTATATTTCATGATATTAATGATTAAAACAACTTCTGTCAGTTTACAATAATTTATTATATGAAAATTAAGATTATGAAAATTATAATGGTTTCTTTGAAACTGCTCCACAATTGCCCAGTCGGAATCCATAGTCTGATTTGACTAGATCTGATTCTATCAATCCGATGAGGCAGGATGATTACTTCAATACAATGAGGTTGGATCAAATGAACTGATTCTGGTCAATTCATTATCAATATAAATTTCATAAATTATCCATACAATATTTCTCATTATGATCGAATGAATATTATGTTACTCAATTAAATCATTCTTATTTTGGTAAAAACATTTATGATGTCTGATCCTCCTCATTATATCACTATATAGTAATAACATTCACTTGATTTATTCAGCACTCTGCCTTTTTTATTAGGTAAAAGTTCCAAAGAAATAAATATCTAAGCATGCATTCATAGGAAACTCAAAAAAACAACCGTAGGAAAGTTAAAAAATTATCATAATTCCTTATATAAAAAAAATTATGATCAATCACATTTAAACATAAAAATTGTCTTCTTTAATCCTCCGAAAATTTCTTTGAGATTTATGAAAAAATTGAATATCTTGTTTTTACCTCTTCAAATCTTCATAAATTTTATGGAACCATTATTTTATGTCCTCTTCATAATTCGCTCATTATGAATCTATTTTCTTCTAAACTCATTAATAATTTGGTTCCTTCCCATCACATTATGATCAGTTTCCTTATTGACTCATTATTAATCTATTTCCTTCTTGGTTCCTTATAATTTGTTTCCTTCTCATCTCATTATGAGTCAATTTTCTTCTCTGATCATTGTGAACCTATATCCTTCTCATCTCATTATGAATTTGTTTCCTTATTGTCTCATTGTAAATATTCATTCCATTATCATCTCATTATGATTAACTAACATTTCTTCTTAGAGTTAGTCTTATGGAATTCACATAAAAATGGAATTACAAATATGATAGATTTCTCATTATGATGGAATATTTTAATGATAGAAATTCCACACTGCAACATTGATATTCTTCAAACATTAACAGCTTTACAAATTACGACCCATTAAAAAATAGAGTTTTTTACTTCTATATTATATGTGAATATTATTATTCCTATATTTCTTCAAAAGACTTTATCATGATAGTTTTCATGATTTTTGAGAACTCCACAATCCACAATGCATCGTCTGATTTGTTTTAGAAAGTATGAAAACATTTTTACTCTTAACTTCAAAATGATCATTAAAAACTATTCTATAGAAAAAGAAAAATATTTAAATAGAAATATATGACTTTATAGAAAATCAAATTCTTTATTTATTTGATTATGAAAAAGAGAATCTTCCCATAAATAACATTTATACCTCTAATTCTTTTGGATCTGATGCAGTGAATTTGATGCATACGGAATTGATACTCTGTGTATGTTTCTTCTTAGTTCAATACTCTTAGTCTATAAAACTAATTTCTTAAAATTAAAACATTTCTCCCCCTTTATGCTTGGTATAAAAAATTAAAAAAATTATAAATTTTTCAAAAAACTCATTATGATGGAATGGTTTTGATTCTGGAATAAAAAAACATTTTTTTATAAAAAAGGTCAATTTTAAATAAATACATAAACTATGTTAAATATTTATAGCATTTTTTCTTCAATATCCACTTTTGGATTTTTTTACAACCCTTCTAAATATATTTTAAACTGTATAAATATTTTACACAACAATTTTATATAAACATATGATGATTTTTTAATTTTATCAAAAAAATATCATTTCACTAATGAGAGTGTCCTAACACCACACTACAAGATAATATAATGTTTTTAATGTCATTACATCCCTTGATGACAATAAAATATTACAACCATATGAAGATAAATTCTCCCTTTCTTTTATCATTTTATCTCACTTTTATTTTTATCTCCCCAATTTTATTATAACCACAATTGTATATTTCTAATATAATGATAAGTATAAACTTCTTACAAACTAGAAATTTGTAACATTATCTCTCTCTTTGTCCCCATAATCATATGGACGGTTGGGGTTAATACCTTATGAGGTTTAGGAATTCATGGGAGGATGATGAACCTGAATTTGTATCCTCAATTCAATAAATATTTCTTTTTGCATGGATTTTATAAAAATATCTTCAGTTGGAGAATTTGATTTAATGAATTTCAAAATAAAATCTCCAGTAACAACTTAATATTTTATAAAGTGAAACATTAAATTTTTGTGATTTGATCATTAATGTTTAACAAGATTTTTACAAAGTTCAATTTTACTCTGATAGACACAAATTATCTTCAATGTCTTAGAATCTTTTAATATTAAATCTTCTAGTTTAATATTCATCTATAACATTTGAGTACCAGTATAAGTAACTACATCATATTTGGATTCATCAATGCTCAATGTTAATGAATAATGTTTCTTACTATTCCAACTCACACAACATTCACCCAAGAAAAATTTTACTCCTAATGTTGATTCTCTATCATTACAATATTCATCACAATCGGTATTAGTATAACCATGAAACTTAATCTGACTATTTCCTTTGTATATCTACCAATGTGAATTTATTCCTTTGAAATATATCTGAATCCTATTTAATACCAATATATTTCATTATATCAGATTACTTTGCTACCTAGAACACAAATCCGTAATATAAACAATATTAGGCCTTGAGGGTATATGGAAATGTAGACATCCAATTAGCTTTTGAAAGTATTTCAGATTCACTCTTTTTCTGGATCAATCAATAATCAACATTTTTCTCATTGATATATGAGTAGAAACTTATTTTTTTTCAAAATCCTAAAATTACTTAACAATCCTCTGGAATATGTTTATTAAGATAAGAAAATGTATTTTTAGTTTTTTTAACATGTAAGCCAAGGAAGAAAGTTAATTCTACCAACTTTGACATTTCATGATTATTAGTCATTTATTAAAAAAAATTATAGAAATCATCTCTATACCCATAAAAAATTATATCATGCACATAAATAATGACAGTTAGAGTTTAAAAGTCAACATATTTCACAAATAAATTTGTATAAACTTTTCTTTTAGAAAAGTATAACATTTAGAAACAATTGTAATATTTTTAATTCCTAGAACATGGGGCTTATTTCAATGCATAAAAGGATTTATTCAATCTACAATCCTGGTTTTCATCATTATCATGTTGAAATGCATAATTTTTTTTCATTTATAATTATTCATAAATAAAAACAAATAATAATGATAAATTTAAATCTATCTAGTAAATTTTTATTTATGATGTAAGGAACTGAATGAAACACTCTAATTGTTTCTAATCTTGCAACTAGGGAATAGTTTCATCAAAACCCACACTTTCCACCTATGAATAGCCTTTACAAACAAGCATGTCTTTGTTTTATGACACATTTCCAAGTCCATTCAACTTGTTTCTATAAACCCACTTAGTTCCAATAATGTTTTTATTTTTTGGCTATGGAACAAGTTACCATTTTTCTTTTTTCTCAATCTGATTCAACTCTTAATTAATAGAATAAATCAATTCATTGTGTTGAATCACATCTGAAACAGATTTTTGTATAACTTTTGAGATATGTGGTGTCTGATTTTATAATCTCAACATTCACTAATCGAAATACAGCCTTTTACAGTGGTTCTAAACCATTGGGAATGGCTGCAGAACCGTTGGTATATGTTATACCAACGGTTCTGCAAACCGTAGATAAGTAAGCTGTTTGGAAAGATTTTCCCAATGGTTTATAGTAAACCATTTGGATAGGGTGGGGAAAAATTAACCTATCCCAATGGTTCTGCCAAACTGTTGGGAAAGCCAAAGCAGTCTTCCTCTTCCCCAACGGTTCATAGAACCTTTGGTAACAAAACCCAGATATTCTATTCCAACAGTTTGAAACTGTTGGCATAGCCTATGCTGTGAAAATTACATAGAAGCTTGAAATTTGAACAGATGGTCTACAATTTTCCCACTGGGACTCATATTGTGCATTCCCTCTCATTTTCAATCCAATTATTTTACCTGTAATAAACTAACACATACATATACAATTATTATACCTACAATAACCAACTAACGCATAAATATAGAGAACAAATTCATACGTAGTTAACATATAATGCATCCTGGAACTATACACATCCATAATTAAATTATAATTCATAACGTAATTATAAACATACATAATTCATTTAAAATTCAATTTAAAATTTAGATTACAATTATATGTGGAATCTAGAATTTAATTCATAATTTGTTCAGTTTTTCATATTCCATATATTTTTACCTGAAATGATGTCCATTTTAAACAAAATATATATACTTGAAGGGATACCAGCAACACCGTGCCTCAGATTAAGGCTCAGTTAACTCGTACACGTCACAAATGACCCTTGTATCGTTGTCCTAAAGTATCAACATATTCTGAAAATGTTTGATCGGTTTTCCATATTCCAGTTGATGTTTTTCTTTTAAAATGACGTCCTTTTGAAACAAAGACAGACACTCTGAGTGGTGCTGGCCACACCGCATCTCAGATTGAGGCGGGGTTGATTCTCACACATCACACATGACCCATGAATTGTTCTCCTAAAGTTTCAACTGGAACCTAATGCGTTTGGTCCGTTTTTTGTATGTACTTAAAATTTTCTCCATTTTAAACAAAAGGGAGACAGGTAGAGTGATAACGGCCACACTGTGACTCTTATTGAGCTCATTTTGACTCATACACGTCACATATGATTCACGGATCGTTTTCCTAAGTCATCAACACATTTCGAATGAATTTGGTCAGTTTTCTGTATGTTTGTTGTTCTTTTCACTTATAATCCCGTTCATTTTAAACAAAAGAGAGACACTGTGAATGGTGTCGGCCACACCGCACCTCAGATTGAGGTGGGGTTTACTCGTACATGTCACATATGACCCGTGGATTGTTTTTCTAAAGTATCAACACAATCTGAATGTGTTTGGTTGGTTTTTCGTAGGCCAGTTGATGTTTTTCAATTAAAATGACATGCTTTTGAAATAAAAGGCAGACACTTTGAGTGGTGCTGGCCACACCGTGTCTCATATTGAAGAAGGGTTGATTTGTATACGTCACATATGACCCATGGATCATTCTCCTAAAGATTCAACGGAAACCAAATGCATTTTGTAGGTTTTCCATATGTACTTAAAATGTTGTCCATTTTAAACAAATGGGAGCCACTTAGTGTGATCCCAGCCACACTATGCCTATGATTGAGCCTGGGATGACTCATACACGTCACATATGACCCATGGATCATTTTTCTAAATCATCAACACATTTCTAATATGTTTGGTCGGATTTCAGTATGTTAGTTGTTCTTTTCACTTATAATCTCGTCCATTTTAAACAAAAGAGAGACACTCTGAATGTTGTCTGCCACACCGTACCTCAGATTGAGGTGAGGCTTACTCGTACAGGTCACATATGACCAGAGGATCACTGTGCTAATGTATCGACACAATACGAATGCATTTGGTCAGTTTTCGGAATTCCAGTTGATGTTTTTCAATTAAAATGACGTCCTTTTAAAACAAATGACAGACACATTGAGTGGTGTCGGCCACACCGTGTCTCAGATTGAGGCGAGATTGATTCTAACATGTCACATATGACCTATGGATAGTTCTCCTAATACTTCATCAGAAACCGAATGTGTCTGGTCAGTTTTCATTATATACTTAAAATATTGTCCATTTGAAACAAAAGGGAGCCACTTAGAGTGATCCTGTCCCCACTGTGCCTCGGATTCAGCTCGGGTAGACTCGTACACATCATATATGACCCATAGATCGTTTTCCTAAAGAATCAACACATTTAGAATGAATTTGGTCGGTTTTCCTTATGTCAGTTGTTCTTTTCACTTATAATCTCGTCCATTTTAAACAAAAGAGTGACACTCTAAATTGTGTCGGCCACACCGCACCTTGTATTGAGGTGGAGTTGACTCAAACATGTCACATATGACCCATGGATAGTTCTCCTAATGCTTCAATGGAAACCGAATGCGCTTGGTCATTTTTCTGTATTCCAGTTGATGTTTTTCAATTAAAATGACGCCCTTTTGAAACAAAATATAGACACTTTGAGTGGTTCCAGCCACACTGCATCTCAGATTGAGGTGGGGTTGATTCGTACTCGTCACATATTACTCATGGATCATTCTCCTAAGGTTTCATTGGAATCCAAAGGCGTTTGGTCAGTTTTCTGGATGTACTTAAAATGTTGTCCATTTTAATGAAAAGGGAGCCACTTAGAGTGATCCCGTCTACACTGTGCCTCAGATTGAGCCCGAGTTGAATAATATACATCACATATGACCCATGGATCATTTTCCTAAAGCATTAACACATTTCTAATTCATTTGGTATGTTTTCTGTATGTCAGTTGTTCTTTTCACTTATAATCTCGTCCATTTTAAACAAAAGAGAGACACATTGAATGTTGTGGGCCACACCGCCCCTCGGATTGAGATGGGTTTGACTCATACATGTCAAATGTGACATGTGTATCATTGTGCTAAAGTATCAACACAATCCGAATGCGTTTGGTTGGTTTTCTGTATGCCAGTTGATGTGTTTCAATTAAAATGACGTCCTTTTGAAACAAAAGACAGACACTTTGAGTGGTGTCAGCCACACTATGTCTCCGATTGAGGTGGGCTTGATTCGTACATGTCACATATGACCCATTGATTGTTCTCTTAATTATTCAATGTAAAACGAATGTGTTTGGTTAGTTTTCCATATGTACTTAAAATGTTGTCCATTTTAAACAAAAGAGAGCCACGTAGAGTGATCTCGGCTACACAGTTCATCAGAATGAGCTCCGGATGACTCATACATGTCACATATGACCCATGGATCGTTGTCCTAAAGAATCAACACATTTCGAATACGTTTAGTAAGTTTTCCATATGTCAGTTGTTCTTTTCACATATAATCCCGTCCATTTTAAACAAAAGAGAGACACTCTGAATGGTTTCACCCACACCGCACCTCAGATTGAGGCGAGGCTAACTCTTGCACATCACATATGACCCATGGATCATTTTACTAAAGTATCGACACAATCCAAATGTGTTTGTTCGGTTTTCCATTTGCCAGATGATGTTTTACAATTAAAATGATGTCCTTTTGAAATAATATAAAGACACTTTGAGTGGTGCCGGAGACACCGTGTCTCAGATTTATGCGGGGTTGATTCGTACACGTCACATCCGACCCATGAATTGTTCTATTAATGTTTCAATGGAAACTGAATGTGTTTGGTCAGTTTTTCGTTTGTACATAAAATGTTGTCCATTTTAAACAAAATAGAGCCACTTAGAGTGATCCCGGCCACACCGTGCCTCAGATTGATCCCATGTTTACTCGTTCACATCACATATTACCCATAGATCGTTTTCCTCAAGCATCAACACATTTCGAATGCGTTTGGTCGGTTTTCTGTATGTCAGTTGTTCTTTTCACTTATAATCCCGTCCATTTTAAACAAAAGAGAGACACTCTGAGTGGTGTCGGCCACCCCACACCTTGGATTGAGGCAGGGTTGACTAATACACGTCACATATGACCCATGGATCGTTGTTCTAAAGTAGCAACACAATCCGAATGTGTTTGGTCGGTAATCTGTATGCCTGTTGACATTTTTCAATTAAAATGACGTCCTTTTGAAACAAAAGATAGACACATAGAGTGGTGTCAACCACTCCACATCTCAGAATGAGGAGGGCTTTATTCTTACACGTCACATATGACTCATGGATAGTTCTCCTAAAGTTTCAATGGAAACTGAATGCATTTGGTTGTGATTCCGTATGTAGTTAAAATGTTGTCCATTTTAAACAAAAGTGATCCACATAGAGTGATCCCAGCCACACCATGCCTCGGATTGAGCCTGGGTTGACTCATACATGTCACATATGACCCATGGATTGTTTTCCTAAATCATAAACACATTTCGAATGCGTTTGGTTGGTTTTCTGTATGTTAGTTGTTTTTTTCACTTATAATCTCTTCCATTTTAAACAAAAGAGAGACACTCTGAATGGTGTCGGCCACACCGCACCTTGGATTGAGGTAGGGTTTACTCGTACACATCACATATGACCCATCGATCGTTGTGATAATGTATCGACACAATTCGAATGCACTTGGTCGGTTTTCCCTATGCCAATTGATGTTTTTCAATTAAAATGATGTCCTTTTGAAATAAATGACAGACACATTGGGTGGTGCTAGCCACACCACGTCTCAGATTGAGGCATGGTTGATTCGTACACGTCACATATGACCCATGGATCATTTTCCAAAATTTTCAATGGAAACCGAATGTGTTTGGTCTGTTTTTTGTATGTACTTATAATAATGTCCATTTTAAACAAAAGGGAGCCACTTGTAGTGATCCCGACCACACTGTGCCTCAGATTGAGCCCGGGTTGACTCGTACACATCACAAATAACCCATGGATCGTTTTCCAAATGCATTAGCACATTTAGATTGCATTTGGTCATTTTTCCATATGTCAGTTGTTCCTTTCACTTATAATACCGTCCATTTTAAACAAAAGAGAGACACTCTGAATGGTGTCAGCCACACCATGCCACGGATAGAGGCAGGGTTGACTCGTATACATCACATATGACATGTGGATTGTTGTGATAAAGTATCAACACAATAATAATGCATTTGGTAGGTTTTATGTTAGCTAATTGAGGTTTTTCAATTAAAATGATGTTCTTTTGAAACAAAATACAGACACTTGGAGTGGTGTCGGCCACACCGCGTCTCAGATTGAGGAGGGGTTGATTATTAAATGTCACATATGACCCATGGATCGTTTTCCTAATTTTTCAATGTAAACTGAATGCGCTTTGTCGATTTTCTATATGTACTTAAAATGTTGTCCATTTTAAACAAAAGGGAGCCACTTAGAGTGATTCTGGCCACACCGTGCCTCGTATTGAGCCAGGGTTGACTCGTACATGTCACATACAGCCCATGGATCGTTGTCCTAAAACATCAACACATTTTGAATGTGTTTGGTCAGTTTTACATATGTTAGTTGTTCTTTTCACTTATAATCCCATACATTTTAAACAAAAGAGAGACACTATGAATGGTGTCGGCTACACCACGCCTCAGATTGGGGCGGGGTTGACTCTTACAAGTCACATATGACCCATGGATCATTCTCCCAATGTTTCAATGGAAACCGAATGTGTTTGGTAGGTTTTCCGTATGTAGTTGAAATTTTTTCCATTTTATGATAATTCTCATTTATCTATAAGTTGAATTGTATTTACTTAAAATCTTGTGGACATTCATATAGAATATTTTTATATCATTCCCAGTATAGATTAAATTTTAGTTTATCAAGCTATGAAACATTTTGGAACTAACAATGTCATACCCAATGAATACATCTCTTTTATAACATACCAAGAATCTTTAATATTGATTAGATGTGTAAATGTGATTGACATTTATTATCATGATGAAAATAAATAAAATATAGATCATAGATTTTCTAGTAGTAAATTAAATCAAGGAGGCTGGGGGCTGTCTAGCGGGGCTGTCTGGGGGGCTGTCTGGTGGGTGTCTCTGGGGTTGTCTGGGGACCAAGGAGGATGCTGGGGGGCTGAGCGGGGGGCTGTCCGGGGGGTGTTCGGGGGGGTTGTATGGGGTCCAAGGAGGATGGTGGGGAGGGGCTGTCCGAGGGGCTATCTGTGGGGATATCTGGGGGGCTGTCCGGGGTCCAGGGAGGAGGGTGGGGGGGGGGGGGGGGCTGTCCGGGGGCTGTCCGGGGTGCTGTCAGGGGGTTATCTGGGGGGGTGTCCGGGGACCAAGGGAGAGAGTGGGGGGGGGGGGGCTGTCCAAGGGGCTGTCTGGGGGGCTATCCGGGGGGCTGTCTGGGGTCCAGGGAAGAGGGTGGGCGGTTGTCCGGGGCTATTTGGGGTGCTATAAGAGGGTTGTCCAGGGGGTGTCCGGGTCCAAGGAGGATGGTGGGGGTTTTCTAGGGTCCAGGAAGGAGGGGGTTCTCAAACACACAACCACTAAAAGAAAAAATCATCCATAAAAAAAGATAATATATAAAAATAATTAAACTCCAATACTATACTATGAGTCTAGATAAAACCAACAACTAGAATAGATTAAATATCAAATCTAAGTAATATTAGTCATAAATGTAATGGATCAATTTTTTCCAAATCACCATCACCATCATCATCACCCTCTTCCTCATCCCCATCATCGTCCTCGCCCTCCCTAGAGCCCTCCTCCCCGCCCTCGCCCTCGCCACCCGCCTTGCCCTCCTCCTCTCCCACCTCTTCCGTCTTAGACTCCTCACCATCATCATCGTCAAGCTGGACATCATCCTGACCACCACTAGAAATGGCACCTGGTGCACCATATATAGAACGTATCGATGACTTATACTCATTAAAAGCTGGGCTTACCTCTATGGGAAGTGTTGGATGTAGAACTTCAATAAATTTCATAAACACACTGTTTTCCATAGAAGACTATTCTGCCCTCTCTATGGCCCTTTTCTCAGCCTGTTCTGCCTGTGCCCTAACTTTCTACAGCTTGGTGTGTAACACCCGAGATTTTTATGAGTAATATTTTGTTTTTATATATCATCAAAGGAATCTTTCACTACACACTTTCTTGGCTTACTTTACACGCAATCACGACCTTCCTCGATAGCTTGTGTCGTACGCAATACCGAGTTTCACTAAACAGCGATATGCTATTAAAATATTATTAAAACTAGCCGTTATGAATAGTAATAACAACTTTTTGAAATTTTATAAATTTTATTTTTTAAAATGGACTTCATTTTTTGATTCAGAATACCGAAATTATCCTAGGGTGAAATTTTGGTATTTTTCTGAAAACTTTCAATTTTTGATGAATAGTGAAACCATTAAGTGGTAGGTTAAAAACTGAATTTTTCCATAAAACTTAATTTTACCGATTCTGTGAATGGAATTTCGAAAATCCGATAGACACGGTTGATATCTGTAAGTAAAATGTGGTTCAATGAGATAAAAATAATTTTTGGTGAATAATAACTTTTTTTTTCCGCGGTTAATAGTAAATAGCGGTAAATATGATATTACTATTACCCTAACACATGTCTTAATTATATTGGATAAGTGTAATTAGACTAAAAACAACCTTATGAATAAAATATTACCATTTAGGCCCATTTGGGTTAGATTAGGACATTTATTATTAATTTATTTAAAGAAGGGTTAAAATAGATAAAATCAATGTTTAATAAGTGAATCATTTTTAATATGGGGTTATACGTAAGATAAATTCGACTATGAATATTCATTAGAAAGATAAAACGATTTCCTACATAATGGTATTTTATTTATAATTTTTATACATTAAATAATTAAATTTATTTATGACACAATTATGATGCAGTAATTATCTTATTTATGAAATATTGACATAATTGATGTTATAAACACCAAAATAAATGTAATTTGAGACTTTTATGAATTAAACTAATTTTATAGGTTACTATGATATTTTAGGGTTGATTTAATCAACTTGGTTCGAACATATAATTCTTTTATGACTTTCAAAAAAATCATATATCAAATAGTGTCAAAATTGACACAAAATAGTTTTTAAATCAAATATTATCTTATTAATTGTTATTTTATTACTAAAAATCTAAGGTTCGGCCCAATGACTTAGATAAGGATATATATATTAATAATAAACAATTTGGGGTTCGTTTGGCATGTTATAGTAAGTTTATTAACCATATAGTGAATGAAAACAAAAAGACATGGTAAAAGTTAAATTATTTAACTTAGAGTTAAATCTAATTGATAAGGTTAACATAATACACTAAACTTTTCTAAATCCTATTGGTTGATAGGATTTTGACGCATCCCCACTTTAGCTTCGAAATAAGACCCTTTGGAACCATTATAAACCGATTTTGACTTTAATATAAAATAATATTTTGAGATATTCCTAAGGTGCCCCTCTCCTCCCTTATAAAAGGGCACCTCCTCCCCCTCCTCCTCACACCAATTTGAGCACTCAAGTTCGTCCAAACCCTGCCCTTTTCTCCTCTCCACTTCCCTAGAATAATCCTAGTGGTCCTGGTCTTCTTCAAAGACCAATCTTAGTTCCCTAAGTGGAGGATTCAAAGAGGCGTTCCAATGAAGAGGTAATATCCATTACCGATCTTTTCAATTTCTTTCTTCTTCAACTTCTTCTTCATTAGTTGTTTCATGATAAAGTAATAACATCAGTATTACTTACATACTGATATGTTATTATAAATATGAAACAACCCTAATTCACCTTCTATCCATCCTACGGAAAAATGAAATCACCACGCGTGCGTACTTACGGAATACCGTCTCCACGCCGTGGTGTAATCTATTTTCCACCATCACCTTACAAGGATGGGTATAATGGTGTAATGAGTAACTATTTATGATTATTATAAAGTAATATTGATACTGAAATAATATATATATACTCCAATACAATTCCATGATCATAGGAACGATATCATCACTCGTGCGTACATACGGAATACCATCTCCACAATGTGAAGCGACTCGTTCTACATGATCATTATTACATAGTAATTATATAAATGAATTGAATGAATAAATATGATATATGTTACACTAATACCATTCTGGATATAAGGTATCTATAACCTTAAAATAAGAATAAGAGTTTATTCAGCAAAACACGCATAAGAACAAAAGGCAATAAAGACCCGAGTAACAAGTAACAATGAAATATTACTAACAAGAAGCTAAGAATATGACCATATATGATATAATATCAATATGTATGATTCTGGAATAAGTCAATAACATTATTTAAACCGTTATACAGGAGTTTCGGACACATACAAAGCAAATTGGACCTAAGGTAAGGGAAATATCACAATCTCATTTTTATCCGAGATTATTTATACTTTGGCATTTACTGGGGTGTATTTTATCATCCACATCCATGTTTCCTAAATATTTAATATTTATATCCTTCAACAATAGTTTATATTCAATTTTACCCTTCGGTGAGGTTTTAGTAAAAGATATGAAAGGAATCTTTTGTCGTTTTTCGTATGAGGTATTTTTTTTTGACTTTTCTGACAAAAGTACAAAGAATGTTTTTTTAACTTATACGACATGAATGGATTCTTAAAACATTTTTTCCAAGAATATTCCTTTACAAGTATTCAATTTTATTTTTAATCAACTTCTTTTAGTTTAAAATTGTTTGACATGTTAAGAAAGGAAAAGTGTTTTTGAAGTAGAAAGGATATTTTCCTCAAGAATGGAGTTCAAGTATTTTATCAAAATTATTTTCCATCTAAGATAATAAAAGGGTTCTGTTTTTATCCCTATTATTAAATGGATTTTATTATGTTGTGATGGAAATATTTTTATGAATTCCTTTATCTTATTGTTTTATGATGTCATGTTGTTTAAGAATCCCATTTTTATTACATGGGTTATGAAATGATGTATGATTTATGATTTTGTGGCACAAATAAGTATGGTATAATTATGAGATGGGTGGGACCTATATCTACCTCCAATGCATTGGGTAAAGATTTGTATCTCATGAGATAGATATGGTTGAAACGGAAGGTTATTTCGGTTCAGTGATACAGGACTGAAACGAGGAGTGAACTCGGTTCAGAAAGGGACTTTGTCCACTAAGATAGTCTTGGAAATGAGTCATGACTAACAAGAAATGATTTTCCATGATTATGTGTGCATGACACAATGTTTCAAGATTCCTGTTATGATTATGGGGATCTCATTTTCACTTATATGATTTATTCCATGTTAAGATATTATGATCTCTTTTGAAGGTTATGATTTTCAAAAAGATATGATATGATTTTTATTTCCTTTATTTGCCCTTGCTGAAAATTTGAGCTCACCCTTTTATGTTTTCTTTTCCCCAGGTCAGGAAGATGGATATTAAGTAGAATATTCTAAAAGGGACCCTAGATATGATGAAATAAATGGGAGACACTGTAGAAGAGAAATGAACCAGTTGTTTATGTTTCCCAGTTTCTAAAGACACTATACCTATACGGTCCTTTGTGGTTTTGTCATATGTTGTAATAAGTGTGCTTCAATTTTGAAGTATTAACAATGTATGTAAAGTATGGGTCGTTATAGTTGGTATCAGAGGAAAGGTATAGTCAACCTTTGGAAACGAGGATGTGAAAGCCTTAGTAAGAACCCTAAGGATAAGTCTAAGCATAGAACAAAATCTTAGTGTTTTAGAAATGGCCATGAATACCCTAGGATAAGACCTTAAGTGTGAAATTTTATCCTTGATTATGTGGTCTTCCTATTATAATTAGTGTTGCTCACACTATTCTTCTTGGTTTTAGTCAATGGCTGGAACCTGAAGGAACCGTGTTAATCCGGAATGCGATGGGCAATGTAATGATTTTCCCCCTGAGCAACCAAACGATATGGGAGCTGGAATGAAAAATATTGTAGCCATGCTCACACAACTTTCTCAAGCTATGAATCATGCAGGACTTCCAAATGAGCAAATGAAGGAGTAACATTCTGTTGAATCCTTCATGAGGCAGCTTCCACCATCTTTCAGCGGGTCTACTGATCCATTAGTTGATGAACAATGGATTAGTACTACTGAAAAGATATTTTCAGTTCTTCAATGTTCTGAACATGATAAAGTCATCCTAGCAGTGTATCGTTTGGAAGGAGATGCTGATCAATGGTGTAATCTTATTAAGAATATGAGGCAAAGGGATGAAATTGAGTCTATGGAATGGGACGAGTTCAAGAACTTATTTTTCAATAAGTACTTCCCTCGTATTCTCCGAACCAAGATGGAGAAAGAGTTTCTTGAACTGAAGCGAAGGGGTGATGAATCTGTTGGTACCTATGAAGCAAATTTTACAAGACTTGCAAGGTACGCTTCTGGTATTATTATCGAACCTGAGAGTAAGATCGATCGATTATTTAGTGGCTTAAAACCAAGTCTTCAAAGGGAGTTAGCCATAGGGGACTTCAATATCTACGAGGAAATCGTTCGATGTGCTCTCAAAGTCGAGATGGAGATTGGAGTAACCCATCAATCAAATGAGTTTGATAAGAAGAGGAAGATGGAATTCAAAGGAAAATCTAAAGATCACACTGAAAAGAAGATGAGATTTCCCTTATGATCAAAGTGTGGAAGGAAAAATGGAGGGAGTTGTCCTAAAGGGACAAGTAATTGTTTCAAATGTGGAAAGGAAGGTCATCGGGAATTTGAATGTCGCGATAATGGGAAGAAGATGTCTAATGATGCAAACAAAGGAAGGGATACACAGAATGAACCTACTACACTTCAATGTTTCATGTGCAAGGAGATGGGGAATTATGCCAATCAATGCCCAAATCCAAGGGTTGATGATGATGGTCGACGTCAACAAAATCTTAAGGCTAAAGACAAAGGAAAGTCACATTAAATTTCTATCAGCGATGTGGAGTACGATAACGAAGTGGTGAAAGGTACACTTACCATCCACTCTAAAGTAGAAAATGTTTTATTTAATTCTCGATCCACCCACTCTTTTATTTCTAAAGAATTTTCTAAGGGTATCACCGTATTACCTCAACAATTAGATGTTGAGTTAGCTGTGAAAACACCTAATGGCACAACAGTCGCATCAAAAGTTTATAATTCTTCTCCGATCGAAGTTTGTAGGAAAGTGCTTCCTGCAAATCTTATGATCCTTCCTTTAGTGGAATTTGATGTGATTCTTGGCATGGATTGGCTTTCTCTACATGGAGCTCATATCAATTGCCAAAGAAGGTAAGTTACATTTCATATTCCAGATCAATATACGATCGTCTATCAATGCAAGGATGAACATAACCTTCCAGTGGAAATTTCTTCCATCTTATGGGTATTGATTCTACTAAATGAAGGTTATTTATCTCAATTGGTTGGTGAGAAACTCAAGATTAAGAATATGCCCCTTGTACGGGAGTTTGATGATGTCTTTCCGGAGGAATTACCGGGTCTTCCACCAAATCGTGAAGTTGAGTTTTCAATAGAACTCGTACCGTGCGCTTTGCCAATTTCAAAGACACCTTATAGAATGACCCCAATTGAGTTGCAGGAATTGAAGAAGCAACTCCAGGAGAATCTTGATAAGGGATTCATACACCCTAGTGCGTCACCTTGGGGAGCACCTGTTCTATTTGTTAAGAAGAAAGATGGATCAATGAGACTCTGCATTGATTATCGAGAACTTAACAAGATCACTATCAAGAACAAATATCCTATCCCATTCATTGATGACTTATTTGACCAACTACGCGGAGCTCAATACTTTTCCAAGATTGATCTTCGTTCAGGGTATCATCAATTAAGGTTCAAAAGGGAGGATATACCAAAGACAGCTTTCCGTACAAGGTATGGACACTATGAATTTATAGTGATGCCATTTGGTCTTACTAATGCCCCTGCTATCTTCATGGATCTAATGAATAGAGTCTTTAGATACTATCTTGATCAATTTGTGGTAGTCTTTATAGAAGATATTCTTGTCTATTAAAAGAGAAAGGAAGAGCATGAAGATCACTTGAGAATTATATTAAAGACCCTGAGAAAGGAGAAGATTTATGCCAAATTTACCAAGTGTGAATGTTGGCTTCAAAAAGTTTCATTTTTGGGTCACATAATCTCAAAAGAAGGGATATCTGTGGATCCAGCAAAAACAGAGGTTATCGAAAGATGGTCGATACCAACAACAGTAACTGAGATCCGAAGTTTTCTTGGTTTGGCTGGATATTATCGACGTTTTGTAAAAGATTTTTCACGATTATCTAATCCACTCACCAAGTTGACTCGGAAAGGAGTTAAGTTTGTTTGGACAGAGGAATGTGAAGAGAATTTCAAGGATTTGAAATGAAGGTTATCCAGTGCACCTGTGCTCACACTGCCTTATAGTGGAGAAAGGTTTGTGATCTACAGTGATGCATCCAAGAAGGGATTGGGGTGTGTTCTTATGCAAAATGATATGGTGATATCTTATGCCTCACGACAGTTAAAAATCCATGAGCAAAATTACCCAACACATGATTTGGAGTTGGCTGCGGTAATATTTGCATTAAAGATTTGGAGGAATTACCTTTATGGTGAAAGGTGTGATATTTATACTGATCATAAAAGTTTAAAGTATATTTTCACACAAAAGGAGCTGAATATGCGTCAAATAAGATGGTTGGAGCTGATTAAGGATTATGACTGCTCAATCCATTACCACCCTAGGAAAGCAAACAAGGTGGAAGATGCATTAAGTCGACCAGACCATGCTAGTTTATCCATGATGAGGATCACAAAAGATCCTATATTTATGGGTTTACAAAGGATGGATCTTGGAATTATAATGGAAGGGTAAAATCTTATCTTTCTCAAATGAATGTTCAACCATCTATACATGTGAATATTAAAGAGACACAGAAAGAAGATGTCGAGTTACAAAAGAAGGTGAGAAATGTTCCTGAATTCAACCTTGATTATGATGGGATAATAAAGTTCAGGAATCGAGTTTGTGTTCCTCCCATCCCCGAATTAAAGAAGGAGCTGCTGGATGAGGCTCATAGTTCTTCATTCTCTATTCATCCTGGAAGCACGAAGATGTATAGCGACCTGAAGGAGTACTTTTGGTGGGATGGCATGAAAAGAGATGTTGCTGAATATGTCTCTCGATGCTTGGTTTGTCAACAAGTTAAAGCTGAGAGACAAAAGTCTAAGGGGATGTTACAATCATTACCCCATACCCGAATGGAAATGGGAAAACATCACTATGGACTTTGTCACAGGACTTCCTAAAACATCCAAAGGCAATAATGCTATTTGGGTCATAGTTGATCGTCTTACAAAGTCTGCGCACTTCATTGCTATTAGAGAGGATTTATCTCTAGATCATCTTTCCAGGATATATGTAAAGGAAGTGGTAAGATTGCATGGAGTAGAAATTTCTATTATATCTGATCGGGATCCGAGATTTACCTCGAAGTTCTGGCGAATTCTTCAGCATACTCTGGATACAGAGTTGAGTTTCAGCACTGCTTATCATCCCCAGACAGACGGTTAGTATAAGAGAACAATTCAAACCCTAGAAGATATGTTGAGAGCTTGCTCTATGGATTTCAAAGGAGGTTGGGATCAACACCTACCATTGGTGGAATTTTCATATAATAATAGATTTCACTCCAGTATTCAGATGGCTCCTTATGAAGCTCTCTATGGAAAGAAATGCAGGACTCCAACTTGCTGGGATGAAGTTGGGGAAAGAAAGATATTAGGACCTGATCTCGTTGATGAAATGGAAGAAAAGGTCAGATCTATTCAACAACACATAAGAGCATCTTAGAGTCGACAGAAAAGTTATGCCGACAACCGAAGAAAAGACCTAGAGTTTGAAGTGGGTGATAAAGTGTTCTTACGAATATCTCCCTGGAAGAGGGTTATTAGATTTGGAAAGAAGGGGAAGTTGAGCCCTAGATATATGTGTCCTTTCGAAATACTGGATCGTGTTGGGAAGGTAGCTTACTGGTTGGAGCTTCCAGCGAATCTCTCTCAAGTTCACGATGTGTTCCATGTATCTCTCCTGAGAAAGTACATACCAGATCCTTCAAATGTACTCAGCTCAGAAGTTGTACCGCTGGAGCAAGATCTTTCTTATGAAGAACAGCCTATAGAGATTCTAGATCGTAGTGAAAAAGTCCTACGAAACAAGACCACTCGCTTGGTGAAAGTATTATGGAGGAACCACCAACTTGAAGAAGCTACATGAGAGCTTGAGGATATGATGAGGGAGAAGTATCCTCATCTGTTTGTTACAAAGTGACGAATTTCGAGGGAGAAATTCTTTTTAAGGGGGGTAGAATGTAACACCCGAGATTTTTATGAGTAATATTTTGTTTTTATATATCATCAAAAGAATCGTTCACTACACACTTGCTTGGCTTACTTTACACGCAATCACGACCTTCCTCGATAGCTTGCATCGTACGCAATACCGAGTTTCACTAAACAACGATATGCTATTAAAATATTATTAAAACTAGCCGTTATGAATAGTAATAAACACTTTTTGAAATTTTATAAATTTTATTTTTTAAAATCGACTTCATTTTTTGATTCGGAATACCGAAATTAGCCTAGGGTGAAATTTTGTTATTTTTCTGAAAACTTTCAATTTTTGATGAATAGTGAAACCACTAAGTGGTAGGTTAAAAACTGAATTTTTGCATAAAACTTAATTTTATCGCTTCTGTGAATGGAATTTCGAAAATCTGATAGACACGGTTGATATCAGTAAGTAACATGTGGTTCAATGAGATAAAAATAATTTTTGGTGAATAGTAACTTTTTATTTTTTTTTACCGCAGTTAATAGTAAATAGGGGTAAATATGATATTACTATTACCCTAAAACATGTCCTAATTCTATTGGATAAGTGTAATTCGACCACAAACAACCTTAGGAATAAAATATGACCATTTAGGCCCACTTGGGTTAGATTAGGACATTTATTATTAATTTATTTAAAGAAGTGTTAAAATAGTTAAAATCAATGTTTAATAAGTGAATCATTTTTAATATGGGGTTATATATAAGATAAATTCGACTATAAATATTAATTAGAAAGCTAAGAAGATTTCCTACATAATAGTATTTTATTTATAATTTTTAGACATTAAATAATTAAATTTATTTATGACACAATTATGATGCAGTAATTATCTTATTTATGAAATATTGACAAAATTGATGTTATAAACACCAAACTAAATGTAATTTGAGACTTTCTATGAATTAAACTAATTTTCTAGGTTACTATGATATATTAGTGTTGATTTAATCAACTTGGTTCGAACATATAATTCTGTTATGACTTTCAAAAAAATCATATATCAAATAGTGTCAAAATTGGCACAAAATAGTTTTTAAATCAAATATAAAATTATAAATTGTTATTTATTCCTAAAAATCTAAGGATCGGTTAAATGACTTAGATATGGATATATATATTAATAATAAACAATTTGGGGTTCGTTTGGCATGTTATAGTAAGTGTATTAACCATATAGTGAAAGAAAACAAAAAGACATGGTAAAAGTTAAATTATTTAACTTAGAGTTAAATCTAATTGATAAGGTTAAAATAATACCCTAAACTTGTCTAAATACTATTGGTTGATAGGGGTTCGACCCATCCCCACTTTAGCTTCGAAATAATACCCTTTGGAACCATTATAAACCGATTTTGACTTTAATATAAAATAATATTTTGAGATATTCCTAAGGTGCCCCTCTCCTCCCTTATAAAAGGGCACCTCCTCTCCCTCCTCCTCACACCAATTTGAGCAATCAATCTCGGCCAACCCCTGAACTTTTATCCTCTCCACTTCCCTAGAATAATCCTATAGGTCCTGGTCTTCTTCAAAGACCAATCTTAGTTCCATTAGTGGAGGATTTAAAGAGGCGTTCCAAAGAAGAGGTAATATCCATTACTGGTCTTTTCAATTTCTTTCTTCTTCAACTTCTTATTATTTAGTTGTTTCATGATAAAGTAATAAGATCAGTATTACTTACATACTGATATGTTATTATAAATATGAAACAACCCTAATTCTCCTTCTATCCATCCTACGGAAAAATGAAATCACCGCGCGTGCGTACGTACGGAATACCGTCTCCACGCCGTGGTGTAATCTATTTTCCACCATCACCTTACAAGGATGGGTATAATAGTGTAATGAGTAACTATTTATGATTATTATAAAGTAATATTGATACTTAAATAATATATATATACTCCAATACAATTCCACGATCATAGGAACGATATCATCACTCGTGCGTACGTACGGAATACCGTCTCCACGATGTGAAGCGACTCGTTCTACATGATCATCATTACATAGAAATTATATAAATGAATTGAATGAATAAATATGATATATTTTACACTAATACCATTCTTGATATAAGGTATCTATAACCTTAAAAGAAGAAGAAGAATTTATTCGGCAACACACGCATAAGAACAAAAGGCAATAAAGACCCGAGTAACAAGTAACAATGAAATATTACTAACAAGCAGCTAAGAATATGACCATATATGATATCATATCAATATGTATGATTATGGAATAAGTAAATAACATTATTTAAACCATTATACAGGAGTTTCGGACACATACAAAGCAAATCGGACGTAATGTAAGGGAAATATCACAATCTCATTTTTATCCGAGATTGTTTATACTTTGGCATTTACTGGGGTGTATTTTATCATCCACATCCATGTTTCCTCAATATGTAATATTTATATCCTTCTACAATAGTTTATATTCAATTTTACCCTTCGGTGAGGTTTTCGTAAAAGATATGAAAGGAATCTTTTGTCGTTTTTCGTATGAGGTATTTTTTTGACTTTTCCGACAAAAGTACGAAGAATGTTTTTTTAACTTATACGGCATGAATGGATTCTTAAAACATTATTTCCAAGAAGCTTCCTTTACAAGTATTCAAGTTTATTTTTAATCAAATACTTTTAGTTTAAAATTTTATGACATGTTAAGAAAGGAAAAGTGTTTTTGAAGTAGAAAGGATATTTTCCTCAAGAATGGAGTTCAAGTATTTTATCAAAATTATTTTCCATCTAAGATAATAAATCGGTTCTGTTTTTATCCCTATTATTACATGGATTTTATTATGTTGTGATGGAAATATTTTTATGAATTCCTTTATCTTATTGTTTTATGATGTCATGTTGTTTAAGAATCCCATTTTTATTACATGGGTTATGAAATGTTGTATGATTTATGATTTTGTGGCACACATAAGTATGGTATCATTATGAGATGGATGTGACCTATATCTCCCTCCAATGCATTGGATAAAGATTTATATCTCATGAGATAGACATGTCTGGAACGGAAGGTTATTTCGGTTCAGTGATACAGGACTGAAACGAGGAGTGAACTCGGTTCAGAAAGGGACATTGTCCACTAAGATAGTCTTGGCAATGGGTCATGACTAACAAGAAATGATTTTCCATGATTATGTGTGCATGCCACAAAGTTTCAAGTTTCATGTTATTATTATGGGGATCTCATTTTCACTTCTATGATTTATTCCATGTTAAGATATTATGTTCTCTTTTGCAGGTTATGATTTTCAAAAAGATATGATATGATTTTTATTTCCTTTATTTTCCCTTGCTGAGCATTTGAGCTCACCCTTTTATGTTTTCTTTTCCCCAGGTCAGGAAGATGGATATTAAGTAGAATATGATAAAAGGGACCCTAGATATGATGAAATAAATGGGAGACACTGTAGAAGATTTATGAACCAGTTGTTTATGTTTCCCAGTTTCTAAAGACACAATACCTATACGGTCCTTTGTGGTTTTGTCATATGTTGTAATAAGTGTGCTTCAATTTTGAAGTATTAAAAATGAATGTAAAGTATGGGTTGTTATATGGTGGCACTAGAGATCATACCTGAGGAGGGAAAAATCCACATTGGGACTATCCTAGGTCGGCAGCGTTATCTGCCAGGATGCTCATCTCCCAACACCTTTTGTAAGTGATCTGTTGGCCCAAAATTGTCTCGTTCCTAGCCATCGAGGGCCTCTAAAGAAACCTATTACAAATATAAATATATTATTAAGTTACAATATAGATATTAAAATATAAAATCAACAGATAAAAACATAAAATATGCTGCTGAGTTGCTTCGTTGACAGAACTTCCATCCTTTTTCCGTCTACTTGAGCAAAACAGTTTTTCTCTAGGCACACGTCTTTCAATATTATTTATTTGCCTCTACAATGACATTGAAAACTAAATATATATGAAAACATTAGAAAATTATTAAATAATTGACAAAACAAAAGAAATTTTAGGTCGTAATGAAAACTTATAAAAAATTGTCATACATGTTTCCTCTCATGATCTGGCATCGTTGTACGTCCTAGTCTGTGGAGGTATTTTTTTCCATCATTGTTTTTTTTATTTTTTCCAAATGATTCCTAAATAAAATTCGATAATTCAAAGGATAATATTAATGAATAACATGAAAGTTATTAATTAAATACCTAAAATGTAATTCATTCCTTAAACTGGGTACTCGTCCAATGAGTAATCATCTGACGATACTTCTCTATTTGACAATCATCCACGACTGGTACCACCTATGACTAAGTGACAAGTCTAGCATGCTAGCCAATATACAACTAATACTTGTAGGCTCTCCAAAGCTCACCTAAATCCTTTTTACATTCCGCTCGAGCACCCTCACCATTGGGAAAATTAAATCTAAGATGACATCAAAATATTAATACATATAAATAAAAAAATAATTCATGCCATTAAATATAATAGATTGTTTTACCCATATCTTTTCCCAAGCTCTATCCTTGACCTCATGTGTAAAATGTCTCCATGAAAGCGGGATGACATGAATGATGTCAGAGTATTTGGCAAGCGTCGCCAGAAAACTCCGACATTGCTACCCTGTTTACTCAACCATTTGGTTGTCTTCATTGTAATCCACCATAACTTGTGTGAGGTGGTTCCACACTGAATGTATGTCGGTACTCCCATGACCCGCCTCATGTCAGTAGATGTATCTGTTATTAAATAAAAACAAATATTTTATCAAAACATTTTATAATGAAAATAAATATTGCTATAAAATTTTGTTAGGGTTTTATAAATATACATGTGCCAGTCTGACCGATGAGCGCCGCCGGATCCACATAAACAGATGGATCACCCTGTGGTTGAACAAGAGCCGAAGAAGATGGAATATAGAAGCTCAGAGAGACAGAAGTAAATGGAAAAGAAGATGGGAAATTAATATGACCGGATTCTTACTGGGGAGTGGGAATCGTCATGGGATGTGAAAATGATGGGGTAGAAGATGCAGAAGGTAGTGAAAACATGGGAGGTCTAAATATCCCGTGTGTCCCTAATGGCACAACAGAATCAGAATATGGGAAGGATGACATGTTTGTGGGAGGGGCAGGGTCTAGTCGGGCATGCGCAGCTGATCATCCACCTAGGACTAGTACTAGGCTTCTCGTGGAATAATTGTCGACATATAGGTGTATCCTACAAAAATGTTTACAAAACAATTAATCACATGACATTATATATTCTATAAATATATATTTGAAATAATGTACTCACTGTAGAAACTAATGGTGGAATTCCCATCTCCGTCATCTGACGATTGTTCTCCATCATTTTTTACCTTCATCTCTCTTCAATTGGATGAATTTCTTGTTTTGAAAAAAATATGTAATTAATTAGAAAAAGGAAACTAATTTGTAAACCAAAAAACTAAATAGATGAGGAAATAGGGGGAATCATTGTTAATTTATCTATCAATTATTTTATAAGAGAATGAATGGATTTAATAAATCATAAAAGTTGTAATGTTAACCAAGTTAGAAATATTGTTTGACTTGGTTTGAATAAAGTTCAATTCCAAATTAGAAAATGCAATTCAAATAAAACAACAACCAATAAACATTGAAAATTCACATAACGGTCAATTCAGCTAAAACATATTTGTGATCAATACTAAATCAATTTTAATATTACTAACAATAAAAACTCAACTTGAGGTAAACCAAATAATTGAGAACATAGATGAATGATTCTACATATTTTCAACCACAACTTCAGGTTCACAATAAACTCTGAAAATTGAGCTATTGGAGTCATCAAAGGAAATAAATGGATTGCCTCCAATGGCAATAAGGACAGTGTCAATTCCGTCATCACCATCATCAAAAATATGTCTTGGAATTACTTCAACTATGACACCAAATTCAGGACAAAGTTGGTCTTTGACATAAAAAACATGTTTAGCCATTGATGCCAACACATATGGTTCTTCAGTAGCAAGAGTGTGAGTCATATTAATTACTCAAAATCCACAATCATCAATACATGTCCCATGTCTCATCATCGAATCAATCCAATGACTTTTCATCATTGTGACTCGTCTGTGAGAGTAATAATCCAATATTATTATTTTCTCAACGACTCCAAAATAACCCACATGTTCAAATCGCGGTCTACTATCTGATGCACTGGCATAACAATCTGTTGTAGTAGTAACCATAACACCATCATGTTGTGTTATCATGTTCTTTTCTAGTTCAGTGACAATAAATTTTTACCCATTGATATCAATTTATTTACAGTCACAAACCACGGTATTAGGACCAAAAGCCAAAGCTCTTATTTCCTCAGAGACAGAGTCAGCAGACAAACTCAATAATGCAATATTAATTAATGTTAAACTTAATTAAATATTGAAATAATTTATTTAAACATTAATATTTTTACCTTCAATTTTAACCAAGCAGAAAACTCTTTTCTATGCAAAGTCTCTCTCCTTCTCAAAGATAAAGAACAATTCTTCCTATTTATCATTGTTTTACGTTCCCTATAGATAAAAAATATGAATATTTTTACTGTTATATATGTAAGATATACATAATTAATTTAGTTCCCTAATATATTCATCGAACAAATCACAGTTGAACAAAACCGTGCGATGTGCCATCTCACGCTCTTCATAGCTTAATTTCTTCAATGTATATGATCCATGAATTCCTCCTATTTGAGGAAGTGATGGAGAACTGAGTTCAATTTTCTCATACTGTTCTTCTTCATTTCTCATTGTTCTATTAAATATTTTAGTATGATCAGACAAATACATCGATTAGAAATCCAAACATTCTTGGGCTAGGTAACCGTTCACGATAGAACCTTCAGGATGATTTCTATTTCGGACATAAGAATTTAATGTGAACATATTTCTTTCAGTTGGATACATCCAACGAAAATAAACAGGTCCTCCGAGAAGTATTTCAGTGGGAATATGGATAGTCAGATGCATCATGCATGTGAAAAATGATGGAGGAAATATTTTCTCCAACTCACACAAAATTAATGGGGCATCTGTCAACATTTTTGGAAAGAAATACTTTGACAACTTCTTAGAAAAAAGATCTCTAAAAAAATGGGACAACCGAATAACAGCCACCCTAACATTATTGGACAAAAGATGATGGATTGCTATTGGAAGGAACTCATGCAGTAGAACGTGATAATCACGAGTCTTCAATGATATTAGCTTCAACTCTCTTCTGTTGACCCATTTAGATATGTTGCTTGAATAACCATCAGAAACTCTAATAGTCCTTAATACTTCCAGAAATTGTTTTTTTCTTAGTTTTCATCACATAAAAAGCACATGGAAGTTTCCATTTATTTTCACTGATACACACAAGATGAAATTCTGGTCTGATACCCCAATCCACCAAGTAACGCCAATATCGTAAATCATCTTTTGTCTTCCCCTTGAAATTTAGAAGAACCGAAAGAAACATTTCACATATATTCATTCAATATTGATTATGCATAAGCAATGATGTAACAAATTGGTTGACCAAGAAGTAAAATCAAAAAAGATACTACTCTTCCTCCAATTGTAACAGGTTTCAGTGGAAACATTCTTTCTCTTACCATATTTCATTTGACCCTTCCCAAATGAAAAACTATTATCTTTCAATTCATTAAGCACATCAGTTCTAGACATACGCTGAGGTGGATCATCGGTCTCTATGGTATTATTAAATTTTCGAAGATTCATTCTATATGGATGATCCTTTGGAAGGAATCATCTATGTCTCATAAAACTGAAACTACAGCGATGTTTTAGTCTTCTGGATCGTGTATTCTTCATACAAACTGGACATGACAGTTTTCCCTTCGTGCTCTATCCAGACATCATTTTATAAGCCATAAAATCATTTATCATCCACATAAGTGCAGCAAGTATCTAAAATTTGTCTATTGAACATGCATCATATGTGCGCACACCCACATCCCAAAGAAGTTTCAACTCTTTTATTAAAGGTTGCATTATACATAAATATCAATGCAAGGATCCGAAGGACCAGATATGAGTATACTCATGAAAGTGAAAGGTTTTTTAATACACAACCATGGGGGAAGATTATAAATGTGTTTAAAAACTGGCCATGTGCTCTGCAAAGTAAGCATCTTCCCAAACGGATTAAAACTGTCCCATAAAATACCCAGCCTCACATTACACACATCAGTTACAAAATCAGGATGTTGAGCATCAAATCTCTTCCATGAAAATCCATCTGCAGGATGAACCAAATCATCATTAGTCTTCTTTCTCTCGGTATCATGCCATCTCATATTTATTGATATGTCATTAGACATAAAAAGATTTTGGAGTCTGGGGATCAATGGAAAGTTCCACATTACTTTCTGGGAAACATGGGATGGTGTTCCATCATATTTTTACTTCTATAGGGATGTGCCACATTTTATACAATCATTTCGTTCAGCGGTTTCCTCGATGAATAAACTACAATCTTTCGGGAAAGCAAGAATTTTGTTTCTTAGAAATCCATGTTCCTCAACTAACTTCCATTCCATATACTGGTTTGAGGGAATATCTACATCATCTGGAAGTAAATCCTTCAAGAGGGTAAGAATGTAATCAATTGCTGTATTAGAAATCCCATACATAGTTTTCCCATGAAACAATCAGATTAAAAATTCAAGTGTTTTCATGTTATCGCATTGTCGATATACTGGAGTCATGGCAGCATCATTCAATTTTTTCACCCTATCAATATCATCATTTTCACTAGATTCATCAGTTGTCCTCGTATCAATGTCTTCTTGAGTCGAAATCCTTTTCTTTTTAATGATGTCGAATAAATGGAAACCGATTATCTAACAAATTCTCAATTCCAGTCCTTTCATTTCAATCATCACCAATTTGATATTTAATTTTCTCCCCATTGGGATACCACACAAAGTAGATTTCCTGAAAAACATTTTTGGTTATGTGGTAGCTGACTTCTTCACGGCTCAACCAAAGTCTACCAACACAATTGGAACTTGGGCAGTGTATGCAACCACTATCTGAAGCATTGTAAAATGCAAAATATATAAAGCTCTCCAAATTGTTTTGGAAATCGTTTGAGATTCGATCGGTTTCATATATACAACTTCTTTCCATTTTGTAAAAAGAATTTATATAAGTCATTTTGTCATAAACAATTCAATAGGATTGAGATTTAATAGAAAATATCTTTTGAAATATATTTTAAATAATAAAATCCCTCTGATCATTTTTAAAAAATATTTGGAGTATTCTCAAGGCACCCCCATTTGGAAAAGTCACATTAAATGCCCAATTTCCACGCCAAACCATTGAAAACAATTAACATGAGAAAATCATCAACCACAAATAACTTAACTGGAAATTAAAAAAACAAAATCCAAATGTGATAGAGAATTTAATGTTATGTTAGGGGAAATGAGATTAAATAGAGACAACAACATCACAAATGGTTCCAACATCAAAATTTTTGTTTAAAACCACCCATAATAGGAATGGGAATGCCTTATACACCTAATCCCTAATAAAAATAACCAAATATCCAATTAAAAAATTGAATTTACGGTTTCCACCCCATGTGGACAGCCCTACCCCCACCCCACTTGGAAAACCCACCCCCACCATACCTGGACACCCCTACCCCCCACAACCCAATTGGAAACCCCCCCCCCCCCCCACCTAGACAGCCCAACTGTCACCCCACTTGGACAACCCATCCCCCCCCCCTACCTAGATATCCCCTCCCCCACCCCAACTGCACACCCTCCCCACCCCACTTGGACAACCCTTCCTGGACACCCTCCCCCACCCAACCTGCACACCCTCCCCCACCCTAAACAGCCCTACCCCCACCCCATTTGGATAACCTAGCTCCCTCCCCCACCCTACCTAGACAGCCCCCTTCCGCACCCTACCTAGACAACCCCTCCCCCACCCCAAACAGCCCTACCCCCAACCCATTTGGACAACCAGCCCCCTCCCCCACCCTACCTAGACATCCCCCTCCCCCACCCTACCTAGACAGCCCCTCCCCCACCCCAAATAGCCCTACCCCCACCCCATTTGGACAACCCATCCCTCTCCCCCACCATACATAGACTTTTCCCTCCCCCACCCTACCTAGACAGCCCCTACCCCACCCAAAATATCCATACCCCCATCCCATTTGGACAACCCAGTCCCCTCCCCACCCTACCTAGATTGCCCCTCCACCACCCCACTTGGATAGCCCTAGACATCTTACCCCACCGTATCTGCACACCCTCCCCCACCTCAAATTGAAACACAAATTCATCAAAATCATAATCCAATTTTCAACAAAAATATATTCCACAAAAATATCCATATAACCCCACTAAACAAACACTTTACCAAGTTTGAAGTGAAGAACAATAACATAAAACAAATCCAAGAGTTCCGTAGACAAAAACCCTAATTTAGCCTAAATCAAAACATCAGACACCAAAAAAATAAAGAAATAACACTAAAACTAAGGTAACACTTTCTAATTATAAGTGTGAAATAAGATTTTGTTTGATTGAGGATGGAACATGGGTGGAAAGAGTGTCACAGCCAAGAAAATTTAGGAGCTCGATTAGGTTCTATCTGCAATCGGTCTACAATCGGGCTGGGTGGGGGTTCAGATGCTCTGTATTTGGGGGAAATCATTCCCAACGGGGTTTAAAACCCATTGGAAAAGATAGAGTTTTCCCAACGGTTTCCATAAACAGTTTGGAAAACTGATTTTGTCCCTATATCTCCCAATGGTTTGATGAAACTGTTGGGAAAACTAATTTTCTTCCAATCATTCCCAACGATTTTATCAAATCGTTGGGAAAAATCAATTTTTATAGATCAATACCAACGGTTAATGCAAACAATTGGAAAAGATCCCCTATACCAACGGTTCAAAAGAACTGTTGGTATAGAACTGTTGGGAAAACCATGATTTGCAGTAGTGATTATTATTATCTTAATTAGATCCTTTTTATTTCCCATAATTTTTTCTGACTCAACCTATTTTTGTAATGTATGAAATTTCATTGTTTGTTTCCCAACTGATCTTTATTCATCACAAGAATTTTCTGAATATTGATAAGAATATTTTTGTCTTACTTTCACTATTATTTAAAATAACTAGTTTCTCTTCCTCATAATTCAAAACAAATTTTGTTAAAGAATTTTGATTTTCAATTACTTTCTCATAATATGAGTCCACCAACTTATATAAACATTTGTTCCTACATTTTTAACTTCTTAAATTTGGTGTGTAAACCATAAAAGTTTCTTCCTCATCTTTATCATCAAACATTCCACTACCAAGATTTTTTATTTTATGAAAACATGGACATACAATGATTGAAGTATTTTAATGGATGTTTTTTTAGACCACATATCATAAAGAGTCATGATGGTTTCAAGAATAAAAAAACTATTTTTAACAGGTGTGATAGTATTAATAGCTTATTTATATTTAAAGAATAAATTTTTTTGTTCTTCTAAAATAATTCTACCCATTTATAGAAAACTTATATTATTTCTCTCTGACACTCAATTATTTTTATAGAGTATAAATAGTACTATACTAATTTCGGATACCATGTTTTATCATGTATTATTTAAAATAGTTGCTGGTGAATTTAGTACCATTATATATTCTAAAATGATTTATATAAAAACTCATATACTTCTCAACTAATTTTAAGAAAAACATAAACATTCTATAATCCTCTAACTTATGTTTCATGAACATGATTTTTCTATATGAGTGAAATACCCAATAAAAGTGTTTAAATATAAATATAAATTTTTGATTCATGTCCAATCGACCGACCTATATTAGAATAATCATGTTCAAGAGGTCTGGTATCCTGAATCTCAACTCTATTATGATTTTTATTAGTCATTTTTACTTTTTGAAAAGTAATATAATTATATTATTCTCATATTTTAAATTATATAGAATTTATAATTGGATCAAATTTAGAATGTTTGACCATTTTTTTCTATCCATTATGGCCCAGTCTTCAGTTCTATAATTTATTTTCATCTTCATCACATAAGTAATAGGAGTTGTTAAATTCTAATATTTGGAAATGATTCCCACTAGTTCTTTCTACGATTGTAATTACTTTTCCAAATTTCACAATTTTATAACATGAGAATCCTTGGTGAATATTACTTATTTTCCATCATCCCAAATTTTACATACACTATGTATGGTATGTTTTATCCCATCAACTAATATAAATTAATTATATTTCAACTTTTCTACATCAATTTCATCAATTTTGATTCAATTTGTTTATAAGGAACTATTATTACCAAAGATAATGCTCCTCCTTCACGAATTTCAACATGTTTCATGATTTTTATATCACTCATCGTCTATGTAGAATAACCACTAGTATATATCCATGGTTTTTTCCTTCTACATTATTTTAAAAATATACCAATAACAAAATATCTTTCATCAACATTCTTCCTTACATATTTCTTTTCTTTACTATTTTAAGATACTTTTTCTATAAGAACTATCATATATTTTTCAACATTAAGAAATTCATTATCACATCATAACCAAAATTCTTTGACACATTAAAATTTATTTCTTATTGAAATGTTTCTAACATCTTAAGAATTCTCTTTTTCCACTTTTGATATGTTAGGAAAGTTACTCATTCTACTTACACTATTTATTCCACTTTGTTAAAATCTCCATCCATGTTGAAATAGGTTGTGCCAAAAATTATAAGATTCATTCCCATAGATTTCAAAACACTATAAATATCATTCAAGTATTTATTTTCTATTTAATAAATATCTTTCTCTGATTAAAAAATGTTGAGGTTAATAACTTATTTCAAAACTAACATAATTAGGATGTGGACCCTATATTCTTTTTTTTGATTAATATACTTTTGTAAATTTGATTGGTTCCCCACATCCTTTACCTACCCAGGATTTCCCAATAAATTTTATTGAACTTAAATGTTAGAATAATTAGATAAAAAATTTATTTGGTGAGTAAATATTTCAAAAGATTCTTGTATTGTGCCATCATTTCAAATTTAGATGATTCAAATTTCACATATGAAGATTTGTTGAAGTTTTTATAGAAAAATATTTACTTATTCTTCTTTAACATCCATATTATTAATAAAATATTCTACCATCTTTACTTGTTAATCAATTTAATTCTTTTAACATAAAATATTATGAACGTATTTATCCTCCTTCTTGATTACACATTTTCTTCTTTTAGTAAAATCTTCACAATCCTTCATTCTGATTATGATTTATTTCTTTAGAGAGTTTATTTCTTCAAGAAATACAAGAATTTCTATTTTGATCTGATACTCTCTATAATATTCTTCACAAGCTTCTTCTTCAATATTTTAGGAGTCTTAAACTTTCTCAAAATTTCCAATGAAGTTTTTGAATTTTTATAAATTTTCATCTTCTAATGAATTGATTTCAGTTGTGTCTGATTCATCATTCTTACTCATCATACTTCTTATATTCCCAGTAAACTTCATTTGGGTTTTTTGGATGACTTTTCTACATATAAATTTTGTTCTTATTTTTTAATAGACGTTTCTTATCATAATCATATTATTATTCCCCAACATTCTTCTTAGCAAAATTCCTAGAAAAGTGTCCAATTTAACCAAACTCAAAACAGTTGAGAGGAACTTTAATTTGAAAATTTCGACATCCTATTCTATAGTTCATGGATATATGAGTCATGATTTTATAATTCAACTCATCATACTCTTTAACTTCAGAGTCACCAGGATCAAAATCTCCAACATTTTGAATTTTAAACTTTTTCATAGCATCAAAATCTTTTTCATATTTCATATTCTTTTTAAACATTAGATATTTTTTCATTTCATAATCAAAAATAATTTTATTAAATACATCAAGAGATAAATCATCCTAGTATTATAAAGAGGAAATTTTAGAATCAAACATGTCTGGAAAGTTTATCATAAGTTTTATCACAATTGTAAAATCTTCTACGACATCTCTAAATCCAATGATGTTACAAAAAAATTAATTTACACTATTTATGTATTCAATCAATTGTTTCTTCATATATCATTATGATATATTCTTAATTACTATTTTAGATTTATATATTTTCTTCCTTCTCTTTAGTATTCCCTTCGACGATACTTCCCAACTTGTCCCACATTCTGTTTAATGTATTGAGACACATATCCTTCTGATAAAAATTTTCTAATAATAATAAAAGGATGGAATTTCTATCCTTTGGATAAAAATTTTCCTTTTAATTTTCAGAAAACATTATAGGAAACTATTTCTCAATATATAGAAAACTAATAGTAGCATTATCATCAGCTTCCAGGAAAATAGATATAAGATATGGAATAATTATATTTTTTTATCCATAATATTGTATTCAATTAAATTTATGAATTCCTATAATTTTAATATAAGAGATATTGTCCATGATAAAGATTCAAAAAAGAAAACTGTCAGATACAAATTGAAGTTTCAATGAATCGAAAAAAATGAGAATGAGGTTAAATTAGTTATTCTATATTTTATAAGTTTAAAAACATCTCAAAAACATAACCATTGATACATGTTAAGATTTATTTCAGTATCATCATTACGTAAATACTCAATCATTAAAAAGATTGAAATAAATTACCCACACATGATTTATTTGGGTTGGTCTCATTGTGATAACCTACATACATTTCATTTCTACCCTTTTAGGTCTATGGAAATTCACTGTTATAAAGAAGGGAATATAACTTGTACAAATTCCTGTTAGACACATTCTATCTCTCAAAATGAAAACTAACACCCATTATTTTACAATTTTTTTTTATAAAAACATCTTCCAAACAAAATAATAAATAATTTTTTGAAACTTCTCCACAATAGCTCAGTCTGTATCCCCAGTCTGATTTGGTTGTATCTGATTCTCTTAACCTGATGAGGTTGGAACCGATTCATCAATACAATGATATGGGATCTTATGAACCCATTTTGATGAATTCATTTTCAATATTCATTATTCAAACTATACTCAAATGATCAATAGGATATTTTTCAGCCCGATCAACTCAATATTATTTTCCTCAATATGATCTAGCTCAATCTGGTAAAAAAATTTAGTTGTCTAATCCTCCTCACAAGATATATATCTAGAAAACAAATTCACTTCATTTATTCAGTTTTATACCTTTTCCGATGGTTGTAAATTTGAAATGAACGAAATATATGGGCATGTATTTATAGGACACTCAGAAAAACAATAGTGGGAAACCTGAAGACCTTACCCACATCGTAAGATTTCAAAAACTCCAATGTTCACTCACATTTAAACTTCATCTTTTACTTCTTCAATACTCATCATATATCACTAATGTTTTTGAATATTTAAATTTCACATTTTGATCACTTAAACATTTCATAAATCTTATAGAATCTTCTTTTTGACAGTTATTTTTAATAATCTCATTACAAATAAATTTTCATATTAGATCATTATGAATTTTTTTCCTCCTCATATCATTATGATCTATTTTCTTATAATATAATTATGAATTTATTTCCTTCTCAACTCATTACAAATATATTTCCTTCTCATCTCATTATGAATCAGTTTCCCTATCATCTCATTATGATTCTATTTCATTCTCATCTCATTATGAATTTGTCTCCTTCTTTTCTCATTATAAATTTGCATTTCGTTCTCATAAAATTATGATCTACTAAATTTCATTCTTAGATTTAGTTCGATAGATTCATCATAATGTTTAAATTCCCATTACGATGGATTTTCCATTATAAAATAATTTTCATTATGGGGCAATTTCTACTCTTTAACATTTAAATTCTTCAAGAACCATCGACATTGCACATTATGACTTATAAGAAATTCTGATTTTGGTACGTCTACATCCAATGAAATCATTACATTTACTCCATTTCTTCAAATGATTATATTATGATTGCTTTCATATTTTTTGGGAACTCTATGATCAGAAAACCATTGTCTGATTTAGTTTATAATTAATGAAAACTTTCTATCTCTTGACATCTCAATATTATTTCAAAACATATCAGTAACAATAAAAATTATTTAAAAAACAACTGTTATCTTAAAATATCAACAACATATTATATTCTTTAATTACATACAATGAAAAGTTCACTAAAAACATTCCTCTCATTCTTTGGGATCTGATAATCTAAATCCAATTCATATGAATCCCATAATCTGAGCCTAGTTCTTCTCTAAACAATCTTCTAGGTCCAAAAAATATAATTCTTAAAAATAAATTTTCATAGCACCATTATGCTTGGGTGTAAACATTAATCAACTTCCAAAATTGATACAAATATCATTATAATGGACTAAATATAATTCCTAAATATAAAAGAGAATCTTATATAAAAAGGGATGTTTTAAACAAATATATTAACTTTTTTAAAACAATTTATCACAATTGTTATTCAAAAACAATTATGAAAAAAATTTGTTGAAAAACTTCACGAAAAAATAAGACCATATTGTCATAAATTCAATATATCTATCTATTTTTGTATCCCTCTCACCTGATTAATTATTAGTAATCACTTATGTATTCAAAATATCACTTTTCATAATAGTATATATTTTTTTTTGAATTATCTCGTAAGTGACACAAAATTCTCTTACACACATGATTAAATTATGAATAAATAAATTATACAATATTATAAAACTCGGTAATACTTATTTGGATTCACATGAATTGGGATCAGTGACTATTAAAAATTTCTATATTATCTAAAATACTAAAATATAATTGAAAAAATAGAAATTAAACTAAAAATAATTCAATTAGAAATAAAAAATGGTTCAAAATTTATGGAACACAAACACCATCACATTAATCAATATTTTAAAACAATAAAATTTTTACATCCATCAAGGAACCATAATATTAAAAATTATGAAGATAAATCAATGTATTCATGTATGCATGTATAGACCCCCACCAATTTTGATTCCACCTAGATATTTTTTTTATATTAATTTTTTAAATAAAAAGTAAAATGAAATAATAATATATTAAAAAAATTATAATTCTAATTCAGAAATGAGGTATCGACCTTGCAGCCATTGGTTTTTAGTCCAATGGTGGTGCGACCGATGTGGCATTTCCTAAAAAAAGTAAAATATTAAAAATTTAAAAATAAATTTCTTTTTATATTTTGATATATCTAGAAATATAGGGTTTTCTTTATTATGTCTATAATTATTTCCATTAATATTTTATAGCGAAAATTTTATGTTTTTAAGGAATGAATATTTTTACATGTAAATTAATATTTTCTTATTATATTTATGAGTTTATTTATTTTCAATTATGTTTTATATATTTATTATGTTATTTAAAAATAATATACATTGTCTTTTAATTTTTTAATATATAGGCTTTAAAATTCACCTACATGAAACCTAAAAGGGTTTTATGATGGTGGCTTTAAATGTCTATAAATAATAAAGTAGAAATAGAAACTAAATTATATTTGGCAGACGTAATAAACATATAAAAAATAATTAACAAATAAATAATTACATATAAATAATTAATGATTTATGATTTTAGTAGAATAATATATATTTATTTTTAACCTTTACATTTGAATTTATAATTTTTTTCAATCCTCTAATTTTCGATTTTTTATTATATTTTTTTTAATGGTCTAAATTTCATTTCAATTATAATTATAGTAAATTTTATATGCATTTGTTTTTTACTGTGTAAATTTTATTCTTTTAATCAATAATATGTTTGTCATCTAATATACCTTTTTGGATTATATTTATGAAATTATTTCAATTTTCAAGAAAAATTTAGTTATTTAGAGTATTTTTAAATTTTTTAAATTCTTTTTATAGTTTATATTTTATATGATTATAAATTTTCCGACTTGAAATTTAATAAATTTTCAAGTGTTTCAAGTATTCATCTTTCAATGTATATAAAATATATACTGTAAGTAAATTATAAATGAAAATTGAATCAATTTTATAACATTTTAAAATGATTTATAGTGAAAAAAATTCATCATTTTAATATAAATACAATCATATAGCGGAAATAAAACATTATTAATTCAAATCCTTTACGTTAATCGATAACATATAAATAAATGAGTACAATCATTGTATATGAAGATTTTTAGTCCCACGATATGTTGTGTAAATAGGATTTCTGTATCGATATTGCCGACCTTTGTACAAGGGTGGAGTATGATGAGATAGAGAGAGCTCATCCCAGAGTGGTGTAGCCTCATATGTCTAATTCTCTATCTGTGACTCATTGGGATAATGTATCATCTGGATGTAATCATCTAATCCTACTCATTCGCCCACTATATATGTTGAAGTACATGCCATCATTTTTGGGGGATCCATAAGGTCTATGAATGATTTGTCACGAAATGTGGAGCCATGGTAAATGACCCATGATAGAAGATTGAATTTGATAAATCTATAGTAAATATAGATATCATAAAAATATAAATGGATCCCATGCCTATATATGCACATCCACAATCAGATGAGGTAGGAATACTAGAGGCGAACCCTTTCCAACTGGTATAGGTGAGGTTTCATGTGAAACACGACGCAGTATAAATTAACTTCATCATGGATCCTCAATATCGGTAGATACTGGAGGGAATTTAGGAGACGTAAATTACTCTCCTTGCGAAGGTGCAGTATCTACATAAGGTGTAAGGTCAAATATTCTTTCACTTAGACCACTATATTCTTACATCTTCCCCTACTTTGTAGCATGGTACACTACCTGGATAGAAACATCCTCCAACTATGGATCAGAGATATAGAAAATATGTTTCCGTCAAGTATTATTTTAAGATATTAAAATTGAATTTAATAAATTAAAAAAACTAATGTAAATTTATTAATGTACCATATCCTAAATACCTCTTCCCTATGATGTATAATAAAATATATACTTTTTTCAATACAATAGATCACACTGGAGATTCTCTTCTAGAGGGAATCACATAGAATGAATACCCTTGATATGAAATAATTATTTTATCTACCAGTGGTCTAGATACTCTATATTTCTTCAGATCCAGTGGAGATCCTGCCTTCCTATCAAATTCATCGAATGAAGTTCTTCTGACTGTCAAGGTTGAAAGGGATTATGATGAAAAAGTCCAAACTATAACATAAATATATCAAGATGGTGCTATTGAAAAATATGAAAGTGAATGAGAGGCACTACATACAAGGTATCAGGAATCTCATTATTGTAGTATGTGTGTGATAGGTCTAACAAAGCCCAATATAGAAACCATGCAACGATAAATGAAATGTGACATTTATTAAAAAAATTGTTACTAAAAACCAAAAAATATAAATTTATGTAATTGGTTAATCAATAAAATATTATATATATATATATATATATATCATTGAGTAATAGACTACACAATAAGAGATTATATGAATGCACGTCATGCCTCGGTATCCAGAAAAATTGGTGTTCCTGACTCCCCCTGTAATGCACAACATTGAAAGTGATAGATAATAAGAAATTAAATTTAGTAAATAATAGTATCATCATAAAACAATTGTGATTAGTAATCATACCGGCATTCATGTGGAGAATCTTGAAACATGTCTATAAGAAGATATATACTAGTAACAATATGGGAGAGTGGAGGGATGCACTCCCATGACCACATCTTAATAAGGATGACACATCCCTTGAGATTAGGTTGACTTTCACAGAATGTCATGGATAATGTTATGTAAGTGTATTCAAATAACAGAGATCCCCACGTGTATCTCCTAGCCTAGTAAAAATCCTCCAGTAGACCGAGATACATCATGGGTACATGCATACCAAAGGGATTGGTGACCAATGTCCCTTCAATGAGACACAAGATATATTAATGGGTGTGATGCATTTATGTATTCTTAATAATGTTAGTGGGTAACTATTAAAAGTTTATCTCAATCCACCTCATAGGTATCAACCGACCATCTATAGCAGTATCAAAACCAACAATTTTAATGCCACCAAATTACTATACAATCTAAGGATATTCAACATTGGTGGGATTTATAATGGCATCCCCTAGATAGAAAGACCAAGCATAAGTACAGTGTCCTAAATAGTGATGGTGATATCTCTAATGGTCGACTATAATGTCTGTGTATTAGGTATACATATCTTGATGAGAGTAGTAAAGAGGTGAAAAAAATGTAAAATTAGATACAATAATTCAATAGAATACCGCAGAGTGTAGCCCATGTATAATGGAAGTTAGATGTAAAATGTGATGTTAATGATGACTTATACACACCATAATATGTTGAACCTCATGACCCAGTATCGCATCATGTGAAAAAATCATATATTAATTTGTGAGTATCATAGAATACTCTATCTCTATGTATAAAATGAATATGTCTTTAATATAAAATGTAAATAAAACTTTATGTTCATAAGAATGTTTTAAATGGAAGAATATGTGACATAACATGTTTATTCCAAATTTTATAGCATTTTCCTTTATAAAATATATGGGTGTGTCTCCATTTTTCTCAATGAATATTTCCATATTAGTTTAAGATATGGTTTTTTTAGAAAGGGTATTTTATTTAATTTAAATGATTTATTTATGAAATTGTTTATGCCTTCTGGAATCGGGTTTTTACTTAATATTTGATTGGTAGTTTTGTTGGAAAACAATGTCTATTTTATAAAATAATACCAATGGGAATTTAAAGGATCACTTGAATTTGGGTTATTTTCATGTTTTTTATTTTTAAAATTTAATTGAAACTAATTTATCAATTTTTATGGGTAAAATTATTATATATATTCATGGTTTTATCATAATCTGATTCATTCCTCACACCCTACTTAGTCCCTTCATTGGAATTTTAAATTTTCATTTATCTAATCTATGTTTTCAATGTTGACCAGTTTTTCCTCTTTTCCTGTTGCAATAGATTCTTATCTTTAAAATGTTTTTACTTCACAAACCAATTGGTGGAGATGTATGCTATATTTTTTAGACCCGCTTTATAAATTGAGTAACTCGTTGATGTATATCACAAATAATAATAAGTTTGATCACAAATTTTTAGATTTGTAATACTGGCATTATTTCTCACATGATGGAATATTTCATGATTATTTTCTCAGTTTATTTGTGTATCGTGTAGTCATAGATAGTTTTATTCATCTTTAATGTAATCTAACATGTAATTTTTATTTTCCTTGTAATTTGAAAATTAAAGGCTTATAATTATTTGATAGAAAAAGTATTTGGATGTTATTAAAAATTCTAAAATGAAGGATTTTAAATAAATACCATGTAATTGATAATATTAAATGTTCACATTGGAGACAATACATCATTGCAGATAAGAGTGTGAACTCGATCCAGTGATGTTAAAGAATCATTTATTATTATGACCATCCTAATGATATGTGTCACATCTCAAAATTTTACCTTTTTCATGATGCCCATCCCTCAAATTCCACATCCAGATGGACTTGGGTCTCCTTCAATTTCATAAACTTTTGATGTCAAGTATCTATATTGGATTATCTTTGGGCATTGGGAAGTGTCAGAAATCCCCAATAGTCATCCATGGGGTTGCATAGTAGTTAGATATAGTGTTAATATATTACAATGGATCACTATATGCTTCCCGTGATATGTTCACAGAGGCACATGTTGCATTGGAATGTTCACATGTAAATTATAATTCCTAGATTTTTCCACATTTACATTTCATAGTTTCAATTATTATTAGTTAATTCATAGTATTTTATAAAGTAAATATCAGTTAATAATATTTTATTCATTAGTATTTCATTAGTTATGCAGTATTTAATCCTATGTTAATTATACCTTAGTCATTCAATAATCACTATTTAATCATTACTTAATAAAATAGTTTTTTTATAACTAATAATTAGTTAATTAATAGTTAGTCATTATGTAATTATTATTTAATAATAATTTACTCATTAGTTAATCATATTATATTCATTATATAATTGTTATCTAATAATTAGTTAAGAATTAGTTAATCTTATATTAACTATACCATAATTATTCATTAATCTCTATATAATCATTACTAAATCAATAAATTTTAAACAAATACTTTACATATAATTGGTAGTTAGTTGATAGTATATCATTAAGTAATTATTACTTAGTTAATAATTAGATAATAATATATTCTTTATGCATTAATCATTAATTAATCACAAGTTAATCATTAAATAATAAAATAGTTACTTTATTTATAATTGTTAGTTAATTAATAGTTAATCAATATGTAATTATTTGTTAATCATTATTTATTCATTATTTAATCATACGCTATTCATTAGTTAGTCATTATATAATCAATGGTTAAGAATTATTTAATCATATATTAATTATGCCTTAATAATTAATTAATAACTAATTAATCATTACATAATTAAAATATTTCATGTACTTGCATTATAGAAAATGAGTAGTTAATTAATAGTTTATCATTAATTAATTATTATTTAAATTATTATTTTCCAATGATTATGTAATAATATAAGTATTAAAAATACTTTGAGATAATTTATTTTAAGGGTGTTACATACACTCACACATACATCCATCAAATTGGTTACTGAATCATCATTCGTGTGTACGATGTAATAAAGACTCGCGAACTGGCATTGGTCGTTCTTCCATTAACACATTTCAATGATGGTAATAATGATGGAAATACTATTTTATTATATATATATATATGTATATATTATTTATGATTTATTTAAATGTATTTAATTATTATATAATTCATACCTTCAATCATTCTATTTTTTGGGAATACGATAACTTCGTTTGTGGCCTTGTGGACTACAACAGCCTCAAAGAAATGTGATTTGTTTTCACTTTTCAGGGAATTTATTAAGGTTGGGATTAGTAAAATAAATATTATATATATTACATAATAATTATAATAGAATTATAATATATATATATAATTTACTCACATTCTTTCAATACATCAAGAAAACAGAAACAGGGTTAATACGTACGTATGGTCTACCATATGCATGAATGGTGTATTCCATTTCATATTTATAAATTTTATTGATATTTATAAATACATATATAACAAATATATATGATATTTAAATAAATTTTTAAATTATATAAATATTTAAATCATCATCTAGGAAAGAGGATCAAGAATAACATCTCAAAACATATATAGAAAAAACAATCGTTTATTACCGAAAACATAACTTCAACAAGAAATTGTTAATAAAAAGGTAATATAAATTTGTAATAAGATAATATATAATATTATATATATAATATTATGGTTCAATGATATATTTCTAATAAAATTATATTTATTATATAGGAGGTTTTATTGTATATGAAAAACATTAACGCTTAATGTATGGAAATTTCATCTCGCCTTTTATATCTATGAGATACATGCCATATTCGTCATTCGATTATTTTGTGTTTTGTATACACATACCTATGAAATGTAATATAATTAATTTTATTTTATTGATGATATTATAATAATTAATTTATATTATTATTCCATGGGGATCATGATTCAAAATTTACTCATAATGTAAGGGTTTTCTGGTCTCACATTTATTTCTATGAAATATATTATATATTGACATGTTATTCTTACTGTGGGATGAATATACTTAAATATTGAATTTTATACAATCAAATTTATTTATTTAATTATATTAAAATTTTAAATTTTTGGTATTCATTCATGGGGTTCATGATTGAAAATTTACTCATGTAGTAACTAGATTTCTATTCTCACTTTTATTTCTGTGAGACATATTCCATAATAACCACATATTTATTTTGAATAGTTTATATAATTAAAATGAATGTATTATATTATTATTATCCTTATATTTTTTTTAATTACATATCCATTTGAGAATCTCTCTTTAAGGGGGTTTACAATTCAAAAGTTACCTAATCGTTAAAGTAATGTTTTTCTCTATTTTCCTTCTTTGAGACACATGTCATATTATTAACCATTATTCTTTTATAAGGTATATATAAATCCATTTAAAACTTTATATCATACTTATCCTTTTTTTAATGATATTATTTTCTTCATTAATTTTTATTATTTCATGAGGAAAATGATTCAAATATACCAAAGTGGTATGAGTTTTTTTGTTATAATCTCATTATTTATTTGGATTGGTTAAGATTATTCTTCTATTGATGAAATATTATAATCAATATTTTAATAACACTCATAAAATTTCATCTCCTATGGTTATTAATGATATTATCATGTAATGGTTTCATTTTTATGATCATTCATACTTATAAAAATCAAGCAAATATTTTAATAAAATTTGATCCAATTTACCATTGTAGTTAGAATGCTATTTTATTCAAAAAAAATGTTTCATAAATATGTTGTCACTTTTTTCATATAATATTTTTATTTAATTTAAATAAAATGAATTTTTAAAATATTTTAAGTTTTATAAAATGTTTTCAATGATTTTCCAAGCATATTTTATATATTTTCAATGTTATTTTCATTGGAAAAGGATATAGAAATGTTTTATAATTTAAAGATTCTTTCAAAGAGTAAAGGATAGTTTCCTCAAGAAATGCTTTAAATGATATTTAATTATTAATTCTTGTGTTTCATGTTGTATTTTAAAGAAATTGATTTATAAAAAAATATGTCATAAAAGAGGATGAATTTCAATAATAGGTTATTTTCCTTAAAAATGATCCAAGTGAAATTTTCAGTCTCACTATTAGATTAAATACTCGATATAGTTTATTATTTACTTGGGAAATGACCAAGGACAACATTATTCTTATTTCTTTCCATGGTTTACATTTAAGATGAAAATTTTCTTATGAAACCCCCTTCATTTCAACGGTGTTTTATTATAAAATTGATTTTGAAACCTGTCACTTTTCCATAGGTAATAATATGATTAAATTTTTATGATACCCATTTCATTTCACGGGTTATGATATGATATTTATGAATCCCAATTATTTTTATTGGTCATGATATTATGATTTTTTATTATCCTATGGCACATACATGTATAATTTCATTATGTGATGGGTGTGACCTATACCTCCTTCAAATTAATTAGGTAATGATAAATGTGCAATGTCATCAAATGGTACACAAGAGGGAATCCAAATCATGTAACTAAAGGGTGCATAGGAAGGAATCACAAGAATATAAGAGGAGAGTACACGGGAGTGAATCCCAAGCCTATAAAAAGATGGTACATGGGAGGGAATCCTAAGCCTGTAACAAGATGGTACATGGGAGGGAATCCCAACCCAACAGCAAGATTGTACATAGGATTTTATCCCATTACTGTAACAAAAATGTAAAATGGATGGAATCCCATGACTGTAACAATAGGGTACATGGGAGAGAATCTTGATCCCACAACATGATTTTATAAGGGAGGACATCCCAATCCCAAAAGAAGGGGGAAAATGGGAGGACACCCGAATCCCATAGTAGGTACATGGGTGATAATACCATTACTAACATGTTATGAAGGCCTTTATAGCTTAAAATGAAGTAATATTTTCACTTTTTATGTGTTTTCCATATTTATATGTATTATTCCTATGTTATTATCTCAGGGCTCATGTAATCTTATTCCCATAGGATTCTTGTCTTATAAACATCCAATATTCATACCAAGACTCATTATTCTGATCTTTCATATGTAGGGTATGATCAAAAAAACATTATCCTCATGTTTCCATACCATTACTCTCAGGTTATGCATATGTATATCATTTATTTACCCTCAATAAGAATTTGAGATCACCCTTTATTATTTTTCTTTTCCCTGGGTTATGAACAACGAATTTAAGTAAGAGTGATAAAGGGGAATATCATTATGGGATACATTTAAGATCTTCCACCAAGTTATAATATTATGTATCCATGACTCTAAAGACACTAAACAATTATATTCCTTCGGAATGTACTTTTTTAAAGTGATAAATATTCATCTAACCTAATGTAATATCCAATTATGTTAAGACTAGTTCTCTTTGGTTAGTACTAATGTAAAGGTTTAGTTAACCATTGGAAACTATGATGAGAAACCATTAGTTAGATCCAAAGGGAAATTTCTAAAGATATTCCAAGGGTTATTTTAAAGTTAATTACAAAGGTTTCATATATTAAAAAAACTCATGATTTAGACATCATATAAGTCATTGTTTCATGATAATATAGTTTTATTCTATGATAATTGTTTCTCACACTATAATTTCTTATCTTAGTTAACAGTGAAAACTATCAGGAATTGGGGTAGCATTGAATGTTTTATATGTGGAATGTATATAAACTATGAAAATTGATATCCTAAGAGGAAATATAATAAATAAAATTAGAATAGCTTCATGATTATTTATTATAATATTTAATATAAAGAGACTGTTAATGACATGTAAACGTATGGTATGTTCTAATAGATTGTATAAATTAAACGTAAGAAGCATGATTAAATTTAGGTTGATGAACCTTAAGACATGATTCATATTTCATATTCTACGAAAGCAGTATTACCAAATAATATGATGAATCTTAATTAATGGTTTACGAATAATGTTGGATAAATGAAGTGTATATGTATTATAATTCAAAAATTAGGTTAGGTGAATCTCTTATTATATGTTTTCCCTTGTGGATTTTAAAAAATATACTGAATGGTACTTATGTCATAGAAAAGTGATATATTTGAAATGTGATATTTTGTTTAATTAGTGGAAACCTTTAATGTGTTCTTGATGTTGATAAAATTGTGTTTATCTTTGATAAAGAGAAGTTCAGTATGGATAATATAAATTGGATAGTATTGAGTACCATGGAACATATTATTTCATTATTTTAAAATAGGACTATATTTTCACGGATGTAGTTTACAACATTTTTTGGATTTAAGGAATATATCTAGTAATATTTTTAATAACAAAGAATGCATGATTTCAATAATTTTTTACGGTAATTCAGGTTATTAACATGTTTCTAGAGAAAACATGATAAAGTTATTCTCATGTTGGGTATGTGAAAAGCAAAACATTTTATGAAATATGGGCATTCATTTTTAAGCTAAAATTGATAATTTTTTTAAAATTCATTATAATGTTTTGGATTTTTGTCTTTTGGTAGGGTAAAAAGGTTAACCATTTGTGGAAAGTGTAAGTGATTATTTGGATTAGGTTTTTGATATTAAATAATTATATTTTCATTTGAGGATTTATTCAAATTGGATAAAATTTGATAACCATTTTTCTATGATGTCCACTATAGAAATATGGATGGACTTATCATTATATTTTTGGATATCATGATCTTTTAGTGCTTCAAGGGTGAAAACATTAACCTTCATTTCATAGAGTAAGATATGAATTTGAAATCTATAATGGAACAACCAAATAGTTATATTAAGAATATTAAGAGGAATGAAATCTTGTATGTATATTTAATTATTTTTTTAGATAGTAAAATAATTCATCAACTCTAATAAAATGACATTTGAAATGATTTATCGTAATCTTATGTTTTTATTGATCCACAGAACTTATAAATCGTCATATATAGATATTTTTTTAACCCCTACCTTTCCATTCATCATTGACTTACTTGTGACCAGTGACCTCAATTTTTATCTTTAATAATTTATTTTTCTCTTCCATGTCCAATATTCCATTACCTCTAATATTCAGTAATGTGGAAACCTAGTAACAAGTTACTTTTGGTAACCATTATATTTTAAAAATTCGTTTTAATGGAATATTTACTGTTTATATTTATTATGTGGGTTTATATGAAAATAACTTTTTCAAATTAAACATTTTATGTATGAGATTAATTTTGTGGGATTAATTCATTTTAAGGGGGGTTGATTGCAACTTCTCACGATATGGTGAAAAATAAATTTCCAAATTAATTTAAACTTTTGATATTTTTTTAATTTAATGAAACATTGAATATACAACACATAGATAATATATCAGTACACGAAACTCTATGTTTGTCTTTTTTTACACATAATTATGATTTCCTTTGATAACTTGTGTTAAATGCAAGACTGAGTTTTAAAAAACTACAATACAATATTATTTTTAAAATAGTTTTATAGTTATCAACAATATATTGGAATGTAATTTACATATAATTTTCACTAAATTGTAACAATATGGTTTATATGTGAATATAAAATGTATCCATTGATTATAAATTCATTAGAAATGAAATTAATAAATGCTTCAAAACAAACAAATTCCTTTTCTAAGAAAACTATTTTTTATGTAGAAACAACTTTTGTCTCAATAAATTAAAAAAACCACTTTTGATGAATGTTTTTAATAAATTTATATAATATATATTCAATATTTTTTTTGATAATCATAAAATATATTTTAAAGGAAAAAGATATTAACAAATCCAATTATATGAATACAAATATGTATTTTTCTGAAAAGTAATCTTACCTCCTTTTAATGGTTCACCTATTTTAAATTATGTTTTTGACAATTTTAAAATTTTTATTTGAAAAAATAATGTTAATTTATTAATAATAATATCAAAATTTACTTTGGGTTAATTTGTTGTATTTTTTCAGGATGTTTCCTTTTTTCGAATAATATCGAAAAACACTAAATTTTAATTCAAAACCGCATTTTAATGTAGTTTATTTATATAGTTAAATAATATTTTATTTTTGGTTTAATGTTTATTTCGTTAAAATATACATAAATAAATCCAATTTACATTATCTAAATAAAATTCACATTGAAATTGGATATAGAAAATAGTAAACTTTTGAACATTTTTCTTTAAAATCTTATTGTTTCATCCCATCTGTGAGATTAATGTTTTATAAATTTATTCCACTTATGTGACTGTAATTTGGAATAATGGATTTAATATTTTTAATAAGAATAATTTATAATTTTAAATTTGGTCAAATATCTATTTTACCAAAAAAAATAGTGAATGAAATTTAAAATTTTCATTTCGATTAACCTAAAAACGACTTTACTTAGTGGTTAAACATTATCTTAGGAGGAGAAATAAACTAGAAACATGAACCAAATAAATTTTCATTCTCTATTTAGACAATAAACTCAATTTTATCTTAAATGGACCATTATTTTAGGAAAATTATTTAAGTTAGACCTCTTCTTAGTGTTTACCTTTTTATATATATAAGACGGTCACTCCTCCTCCAGTATAAAAGGGCACTCATCCCCCCCCCCCCCCCCCCGCCAAACATATTCACACCTCTAAATCCCTTTGTCAAAAAAACCTTCCCAAATAAGATATTGTGTTACCTCCTATCAACATATAATCATCACTCTATGAATAAATCCAATCATTTAAGCCCTTTGGTGCTAACCGAAATGAGTTACCCAAATAAGGTGACATCCCTCAACAAACTATTTTTTTCTTTCATTCTCCACCCCATTGATTCTTATTATTCCCTAATCATATAAAAAAATATATCTCCATAACATAATTATATTTTTTTAAATTTAATTTTATTACCTAAACTCTAATAAACTTCTATCAAATGGGATATATAATCATCGTTCTTGTGTCCAGCGGACTACTTCCTCACAAACCAATTTCATTCGTTCTTCCATAACTATCTTTCAAGGATGGGAATTAATATGGAAATTATATTATTATATGATATTTATTATATTTTTGATATCTGTATGCATACATAATTATTATATAATTCATTCCATCATGCTTCAAATTTTTTTCGAATAAGATAACATTGTTTATGGATGTGTGGAGTACCACCTCGTCAAAGCGATCTGATTCATTCAAAAATTTCATATAATTTATTATGGTTTGGTTTAGGAAAATAATAAGATATATATGAAATAATAATTAAACTATAATTATAATATTTATCCAAAATTCCTATTTACTTACTTTCTTTTAATACGATAAGAAAATGGAGTTAACATTCATTCGTACATACGACCTACCATCGTCATGAATAGTGTATTTAATTTCATATTTATATATGTTATATATTATTATAAATATATATATATACTAAATATATATGATATTTAAATCATTTTTTAGATTATTTAAAAAATTAAATCATGTTATCAGTAATATGATCAACAATAACAACTCAAAACATGTATAAAAAAGAAGTTATTAGACAAAATGTAACTTTAACATGAAATTGTTAATAAATGAAAAATATGAAGTCATAAAAAGTAATATATGTTATTATATATAATAATATGGTTCCTTAGTAGATTTATAATATTATTATAGTGATTATTCAGGATTTTTAAATGTGTTCACTGAAATTCAATACTTAAGGTAAGGGAATTTCATCTCACTTTTTATTTCCATGAGATACTTTCCATATTCACCACTATATTCATTTGTGTAGTTTATAAACTTCTAAATGAAATGTTAAATAATTAATTTTAAATACATAATGATATTAAATTTTTTTAATTTATGTTATTATTTCATGGGGACCATTATTCTAAATTTACTCATGTAGTAAGGGTTTTCTCATCTCACTTTTATTTCTATGGGATATATGACATATTCACAACTTATTCTTCTTGTGCGGTGTATAAATTCCTATGACATGTTATATAATGGATTTAATTTTTTTAATAATGTTAAAATTTTTATTTGTAGTTATTATTTCATGGTTTTCATTATGGAAAATTTACTCATATAGTAAGGGGATTTCTAGTCTCACTTTTATTTCTATGATACTTATGCCATATTCTCCATTCATTTATTTTATGTTGTGTATATACTTCACATGAATGTATTATATGATTATTATTCATAAATTAATGTGTATTTACATATCCATTTTATGAACTCTATTTCATGGGGATTACGGTTAAAAAGTTACTATGTCAGCCACGTTATTTTGTCTCAATTTACCATCTTTGAGACACATCCATACATACAATGTAAATATTTTATTAATAATGGGAAATGGGATCAATACAACCAAAATAATGAAGGCCGTGAAGATATAAGGGGGCCTGAATAAATGAAGGCTCAGGATATATCCCCTAATCATATTTACCCCCATTGGAGTTAAGTTACTCAAATTGTGAAGTAAAATAAAAGAATGCATGAGAACTATAATAGAAAAAAATTGGATTCCCACCTGGTTTCCCTCGCTCCAAGAGTGCAGAACATCAATGTTGACTCCATGTAGAGTTCAGCACTTTCTGATGATATAGAGGATCGACCACAATGTAGAGCCAATGCCATGTAGGGAATTATAGAGAAGACCAGAATCTGTTTCAACCTCTGACAGCTCAAACCTCCATTTAATGTTATTAGTTCATGGGGATTATGATTCCCTATTATTTATGTTTTATGGGTTATTGTATGTAATCTCATAATTTATCATGATTGGTTAATATTAAACTTCCATTGATGAAATATTATGATATATCTCTCAAAAAATATCATGACTTATCCTTTATTTATTAATTATTTCATCATATAATGGTACATAATTTCTCAAATTGGTACTTAATATAATAATTTATTTTGTAAAAAAAATAAACTATCTTTCATGTTTCATTTGAAATATAATTTATTTCAAAAACATGTTTTTAAAAAATGTTCTATGAAATGTTTTTAAATAGTAATTCAATATTATTATCACAAAAAGTTATTTCGAAATTTTTTTATGTTTTAAAATGTGTTTTAAAATATTTTAAATGATTTATTTATAAGTTTTCATTTTTATTTTAAATGAAAAAGGTTATTAAAATGTTTTAAGATATAAAAGGTGGTTTTAAATAAGAAATATTTTTTAAAACAAATAAATTTTTTAAATTATTTTTAAAAATAAATTCATATGTTTTTAATTTGGTTTCAAAATAATAAGATTGAAAATAGGGTTCATGTCTATAAAGAATATGATCTTCAAGGAATTGTTATTTTCCTTATGAAATGATCCATTTGATATTTTACATCTATATATAGGATGGAATCATTGATATAATTTATTATTTAATCAATATGTGATCCATGTGAACCAACACAGTTATTTATTTTAGTGTATCATATTTAGGATGAAAAGTTTCTTATAAAAACCAATTTTCATTAGTATTATATGATAAAATTATTATGAAAATTTTCTCTTTTACATAGGATATAATACGATAATATTTTTATGATACCCATTTAATTTCATGGTTTATGGTATGATGTTTTTGAAACCCATATATGTTTATTGGTTTTAAATTGATGAATTATTCTTTATCTAGTGGCAGATTCATGTATGATTTAATTATATAACAAGTTAGAAATATATCTCACTCTAATGAATTGGGTAGTGATGAATGTTCAACAAGGTCAAATGGTACATTGCAGGGCATCTGAAGCATAATAAAAGAGTGTACATGGGATAGAATCCTATGCCTATAATATGAGTGTAAAAATAAGGTATTCTCAATACAATAACCTTATGTTTCATGAGAGGGCATCCCAATACTATAACAAGAGTTTACATGGGATGAAATCTTGAGCTCGCAATAAGAGGGTACATGGGTGGGCTACCCAATCCTGTAATATTAGAGGGCATGGGAGTGAATCCCAATCTTATAACAAGTCGGTACACCATATGGAATCCTAATCCCATAAGAAAAAAATTATATGGGAGGTCATCCAAATCTCAAAATAAGGGCCTATATGGGAGGATACTCCAATCTCAAATGAAGGAATATTGGGGATTTTTCCATGCCTAACATGTTAAGATGTTATTAGTGGGTTGAATTGATATAATATTTTATATGGTTATGTGTATTCCACAATTTCATGTCTTATTACTATTTTATTTTCTAATGGTCATGTTATTTGATTCCTTTATGATTCATGTCTTATGAAATACCAATCATTATTTTGTGACTCATGATTATGATGTTTGATATAAATGACATGATCTTTAAATGTTATCCACATGTTATCATACTCTGATTCTCATGTTAATATTATATATATCTTTATTTACTCTTATGGAGAATATGAGGTCACCCTTTCTTATGTTTTTTTTCCCATGGTTATGAAGAAATTTTTTAAGTTGGATTAATAAAGGGGAATATCTTTGTGGGAGACATTTAAGATCCTAAACCAAGATAGAAGATTATTTTTTTCTGAATCCAATGACATTAAACTATTATGGTCCTCATTTAGGTACATTTCTAATTTGATGATTATTTATCTAAAATGATTTAATATCAATGTATGTTAAGGTTGACTCTCTATATGTCTTGTGGATACATAATGTATGTAGGATAGGTTGTGGATCACTGATTACGAGAAGGATGTAGAGGATTTTGTTTTTCTCATGTGTAGTCCTGGGGGAAGGTCTCACCCTAACTTTTCTTCCTAGCCTAGTGGCGTGAGGGAAGTGGGGATATTTTTATGAGAAGGGAATGTAGAGGAATAGTGTAGTTCATGCTTGTTCACTTGTTTATGATTAGATCTTCAATGATGGTCTATATAGAAGATGATATATCCCAATAAAGGTGTTAGTGGAAACTGAACATTATGAAAGCGAAGATTTTAATGAGATCAGAGGAGAAGATTGTCAACTCCGGAGGGCTAAATAGGTTCTATTAATCTTGTAAAAAACAGAAACAAAATTTAAAATTTGAAAAAATTAATTGTTGAAAAAATATTGTTAAAAATATATAAAAAATTAATAATAATAATAACTAATATATTTATGTGGGTAGAATTAAATAGATATAAATATATTTATTATTTATAATAAAGTTATAAATAAAATAATATAATATAAATTAGAGAATTATAAACATAATAATAGTAAATAATTATATTAAAAATGATATTTTAGTTTAATTAAAAAAATATGAATATCAATAAAAATAATATTAAGAATAATATATATTGTTAAATAATACACGATAATTATATATAGAAACTGATATTTTTTTAAAATAATAATAAATATCTAATAATAATATTTTATAAATTAAAATCATAAAAATAATTTAATTAATGATAACCCATTAGAAATACTATCAACAATAAATGAGGTTAAACAAATTAAAAATATCTAGGTTAAAAACTAATGAAAATAATTTCCTTTTCCATTAATAATAACTATACGATCTAGGTTGTGCTTTGATTTTTTCATTTTTCACTTTATTAAGATCCAAAAAGGACCATTCTTGGGAATTTTCATGGATGGAAAATACTTTTTTCCTTCAGAATTTCTGTGTTAAACAATGATTTCACAAGTTTAGGGTGTGCTATGAGTAAATCTAACAATTCCTACCACTTAACTTCCTTATGTGGTAGGAACTATATGGAAAACTACTATAGAGTGACTTATCAAAATGCTCTAATTGTTTCCATCATTGGAATACTAAATTCATACTTGAGCAAGAAATAATTAGAGACAAGGTGGACCTTTTGATGCTACATGTAGTTCCTTAGCTTATGTACTAAAAAAATCAAAAAAGGGATGTTATTTTTTATATTAGAGTATCAGATCATATAATGTAATATTTTTTGGTAGTTAATTGTTTCTTTTATCCATTCCTATGTCATTCCTCTATGAAATGGTATCACTAAGTGATCACTCTAGGGATGATACATAGGTGGTGAGTTGTTTCTCTTCCACTAGATCCATTATGACTTGTGAATGCATATAATGTTTAATATTATTGAATACCTTCTAACAATGTCTATCCTATTGATAATAAACACAATTATTCATCAAAATTGTGAAGGGAAATCATTTTCCAATAATATTAACAATATTGTGTTTGATTATTATGAGATTCCATAGAATCACACATAACTCCATTAGGTTACGAGGTGGAGGGATATCAATTATTTTTCACATCTTATATGGGTTCACATTGATTCCAAAATGTAATACCATGAACTAGAGTATATTACTATATTTTTCCTGAAAATCACATTTCATGTGGTTCTTCCTATAATTTTGTTGTTTCACTTTTATTGAGAAGCCTCTGGATATTAGTGATATGATCAAAACATTTTTGACACATCACCATAAGATCTTCCACATATAGTTCTATAGCCTTCTCCAAAACATGTTTACAGATATGGTGCATGGTATTTTGGAATATAGCATTGGCATTCTTTAAATCAAAGGAAATTACATGAAAAAAATATACCTCTTGGGGCTCAGAAAAGTTAATGGCCTCGACACACTCAAGAGATATCTAGACCCCGTTATAGAAAGATGATCCACCAATAAATAAGAGAGTTTTGATATCATCATTCACATGAATTAGAAGTTTTACAAACCTGAATAAAAAACCAATCTTTGGGAAATTCTAGTTGAGATCATTAAAATGAAAATAGAATCATATTTTTCAATTATATTTATTCATTAGGATGATTTTGTAAATCCATTTTGGTTATTTAAATTCCAAAATGAATTTTAATTTAATGAGTTTATTTACTTCATATTTCAAATTAGTATAATGGGTCAGAAAAAAACCCCTTATAGTCTTTTTATAACCATGGTAATTTTCTATCTATCCAAAATGATGGGAAGAAAAATGGTATCCAAATATAGAATTATAATGTAATTATTTTCAAATAAATTTATATTTTACAAAATAATGGAAATTTATTTTCTTAATCATCATGGGTCACAGATATGTTAGTCAAAAAATTTATTGGTATACCTTTATTCCTATATGAATTCCACTAAAATCATTGAAGATGGTAGAAACACTTCCTCGAATACAGAAGGGGGACCTTTGGATCTTCCTCTAACTTCCCCCCTTCTACATTTATATGATTAAAATTGAATGATATATGTAATTTTTTATTTTATAGAAAATATGGTCATGTAATTAAACACTAAAGATCATATAGGGTCATTGTTATTATACCCATCAGAATGAAATATTTCTTCCAAAATAGAATACTCATTAGACCCAACATAAAGTATGATAATATCAGAGAAGGTACCAAAACCCCATGATACACTTCTATTTTGTGATTTATGATTGACCAAATTGTATTGTTTGGGTTATCAAAATTTTATTCAGGCCAACATTAGTGTAAATGAACTCTGGGAAAGGTTTATATGCATGGACTACACAAGGATTTTCATCCCTGATAGTGATAGATTATCAATTTAAATTTATACCTACCCAAAAAATAAATTTAAATTTATTGGGTTATTTGATTTATTTTTCAATAGACTCACATATCTCAATGACTTGTCAGGTTTGGAGTTGTCTCCTCCATTGGGTTGGTTTGAATCATGTTGTCTTCATTGAGTTCGGTGAATGGAATAATATGAATGATTTTTAAATTATCATGTCACCAATTTAAATAATTTTCATTACCATGAGTTGTTTTCCTAACCTTTTATAGAATAAGACATCAATATTTTTAGATTTATAGGACTCAAATGGGTTATTATCACTATATAGTACTTAGAATGTGATATTAACTAGGAATTTATGGAACTAATGATATGATAAAGGCACTACAACATTCTTGTTGTGTTAAAAAATTCCCATCATGCAATTGAAGGTCATATCATTGTGAACCATCATTAGATTACATTCATTAATTAATAATTCAAATCATTTTTTGAGCCTTATTTTGATTAAGGTTTTGGATCACTATTTTAAAACCATTAAATTCTCATGGTGGTGAGAGATAAGTCTTCATCATTATTGAATAATTCCATTAGGGTTCTGATTGAGATTCATTGATCCTAGAACCATTAAAAAAAATTTATAATTGGATATGTATATAACTTTGTTAGATGGATATTTACAAGTTTCTAATGTTCTGAAATATAGTAATTTCTCAATAATGGTCCACAAATGAAATGATTTCATTTCATTCAATCGACACAGTCTTGGTGTGTTTTGTGTCATCTAAATTTGTTACATTCTGAAACATTTGAAGAAATAAAAGGGATATTATGAGTTCTTACTGATGTTATATTGATAAGTAAAAGAATCCTATGAGTTAAAACATGGCTACTATGATGGTGAATGGATTTATTATGTCATGATTTTGGACTAAGGATCGATACTAGTTTCCATGTTATTGTTATTATTCATGAGGTTTTGGGGATGAATCTGAAGTCATAAGAATATACATTACCTGAGAGATATTATGTGATATTTAGGTGGTTTCTTAGAGGAATGAGTCAACATTCAATCATCCTATAATACACCTTCCATAATTATGGATAAGTAACTTTGGATCATAATAATATTTAGGATTAGGGAGGTGTTCTATAAAGAGAATTAAATTCTAAGAACAGTATTGTGACTCTTTATAAGATGTGAATTCCATTTTTTGGATCATTTTTATTCTATAATTTGGTGGTATATTTCTCTTCCTAACATTTACGATATGAGGAATTATGAGAGGTTCTGAACAATCTTCAGTACCATTAAGATAACTTCCTCCTATTCTTTCACTACTTCAATTTATTTTGTTGACTCATAGAATATTGTGATGTTTAATATTTCAACTATGACATAATATAGTGAATTAGTTTTAGAATTGGTTCATTCAGTTATTCCCTATATACGGTGTGTTCCCAACTAAATGATATCTTGTTCACACATCAATTAAATTTCTTCACACATATACATGAGACATTTTTCCACAGTCATTCTTTCTATAGTATATAAGTACAAATATTTGTCACTTATGATAATAGTTTTCCCAATGTTCCATATCTATATTCAGTCATATTTTTTAGTGTACTATAAAAGATAAATAGTAATTGGATATTGTGTCACAACACTTAACATACGGGGTTGTAAACATGTTGAATAATTTGGATAAATTAATTGGGTATTCAGAACATCGATATCTTGTGCGGGTTTTTCTCTATGTTAGTGATGAAATACCCCAAAATTTTTTCTCCTATAAATTTAAATACTTTATTACAATAGTCCTAAAATTTTCATTAACACTTCTCTTTAACATCTTGATGTGGGTAATGTTATTGTTATTTTTTCTATTATAAAGTAAAAACTACATGATATCATGTAGGCCTAAGAGATGCATTTGGCATTAATTCTTGTTTGGGTGTGATCGTTTTAATCACTGCTCTACTAGGATTCTTCTATTATGTTAATTGTTCAATAATATATTTGGATTTGATGACTAGATATCATATTCTAAATAATTATAATTTAATGGAGACTTATAAAACCCAATGGAATATTCAAATTAGTTTAGCATTGTTAAAAACCGATCATAGAAGTTTTCCATAAAATTCCCCAATAACTATTCTTATATTAGTTTCGTATTCATGGTATAAATTTGTCATGTTCATATGGTGGAAATGTATGAGACACTCTCAATATTAGATAAAAAATATTTCAAGAGATTAATGATTTTTGTTTTCAATATATAGATTATTTAGTAGAGAAACTGTCATTAATATTCTTCTCAATATGTCATATACCTAGATGAAAGGTTATTTTACCAAAAATATACTTGTCCTTTCCGTGTTATTATATTGAACATGAGGTTTTTTGTCTTCTACTATTCTGACATTCCCATCATAGGGCTACATTGTTGCATGATGTGTGTGAGATATATCTCTTGGTCCCTCATACTATTTAATATTTGGAGTGTGGGATTCCCAAGTAGATGAAGAGTCACATCTACCCACTCATTATATTTCATTATCCCCAACTACATTGGTGTAGGAAAACTATACATGGCCTTCATCAGTATGGAATGAAACTCGATCAGGGTAAGGTGTTTTTGTAGGACTTATTATGTTTCTGAAACACAAGAAGAGTTTTTATAAAGAATCTGATATGATTATCTCACATATTTCTAATGATGATATACATATTGAGTTATTATATGGTTGATTTCTTAAAATTTTGATGGTTTCTTCCCATCCAAGGTAAATTATTGATTCAATTTCTTTACTAGATTAAGATAAACTAGTTTTATTGATCCAAATCTTGATGGATAAAGGGAATATACTTTTATTGGCGGGGTAGAATAATATTATTGAATATGTATTAGAGAGTGACATTAGACACTATAAATTCGTTTTACATAGTAGGAATATTATCCTTCTGTAATTCAGTATCCAGTCATCTCAATATATCCTGAATAGATACAGATTTAGAAATTCTCTACTTAGTAGAAAGGGGATCAATTTCATCAAATGGTGGTGCAAAGACCCAAACATTTATGAATGAAAATTAATATTTATCTAATTAAATGTATTATTTTGTAAAAAGGTTATATAAAACATATTCACTTCTTTGGTTTTATTTTTTTGGATTTTAATATACCGTTAAGAATATTAACTATTGATAATATAGTTTGTGAATATTAATCACATGATTGTTATAAATATACGGCTTTAACAAATCCAATTTACTGACTGAAAGGATGTTATTTCCTAATCTAGTATAATTTCCCTACATGATGCCCATTTTTTTGGAGGTTGGAAATAAGGTAGCATCACTGGGCTTTTCTCTTGACCAATCCCAAGCAGAGATTCAACGCATTATACTTGAATGGAACCCTATATATAAGAAGTGGAAGTTAATAAATATTACCCCCGAGTAATGTTATCTGATACACCCCAAGAGTCTGCCACCATATCACACCTTACCCTTGGGACTTATTAGGGTGTTAGAAGGGGTTTTGTAATAGGACCCTAGTTCTATGATTATGTGACTTATTTTTTTATGATGAATATTCAATCATTTTATTATTGTTACTTTGTAATTGGCTTTAAATCAAAAATAGTATTTCTAGTATATATTTAAAATCAATTAAGAAATATATTTTGATGAATTAATGGATTTTTGAATTAAATAATATTTAAATAAATTATTATAGCTAAATCAATTTTTATTAAATTTAAATGATCGTTAACTTGAATGAAAATAATTGTAGCTTTTATTATTGTTTGACAGCTGTTTTTTTAACCCATGAATTTCTGATAAATGACAGCTTTTATTTTAAAAATAAAAATTCAGATAATTATAAAATTATTTATATAAAATGAATATAATATTTGGATTCAGGATATTTAAATTATCTAACATTAAATCTTTCATAATTTTCTATGAAATTCGAATTTCTATGTTAAAATCAAATACCGTTTAAATATATAATGTGTTTAATGACATCATAATGACCCAATTGTGAGGTAATAAAATACTATAAAAATTATTTTTGGACATTATATGTGTTAACATTAAAATAATTTGATTTTATATTTCTTTATTAATTTTATGGTCCTTAGTGGACCCTCCAAGACTCATAAAACATTTTATCATTTTAATATGATTTCTTTGAGAGTGTGACTCACCTTTACATAAGCAAGCATAATATTTTGATAAGTTCAGCCATTCTCCTTATAAATTTTTTTTAACAACGTATTAGAAAAACCCCTGGGAAAAAACCATGGGATGGTTTGGGGTTTTGATTTGTTTAATGTGTACTATCCAAAACCAAAATAATAAAGAATTCCTTCTCCTTTCGTATATAAACCCACTCAATCAACCATTCCTCTTGACTAAAACCATTCAAATCTCAACCAACATCTCACCTCATCTCTCTAGAATCCTTACATGGCACCCCAATCTCCATATAAGCCTTTCTCAAACCTCTCCCAAGGCTTTGGGTTCACACTTCCAATTAAGGGATTTTTTCCTTTCTCATTATTGTCCAAATTTCATTATATTGTTATGCCCTTTTATTTTCAATTAAAAATATTTTTATAAGGCCCCGACCATAAAAATCTCTTAATATTTAATTAAATGAATAATTCACATTGAGGATCTTTTCAGGTTTAGAGTTTCATAGAATTATAACATAACTACTACATCTCAAAAGATTACAAAGTAGACACTTCTACTAAGTTTCCATAGAATAAAAAACTCTTAAAAAGAAACATGTCAAGTTCCATGTTTTATTTATCATGATTTTCCCTTGATCCCATCCTTGACCCTATTCCGCATTAGGTCCTGTGAAAAACATTTCAAAAAAACATGGGGTGAGCATAAAGATCTCAGTAAGGGATACACAAGGAATGAAAACTATTAGTTTATCAAAACAACAAGTAAACCATGTATACTTTATCAAAGTAATACTTTTCACCTTTATGAAGGAGTAAAAACTCTTCACTGAATAAAATATCATTAATTACACTTTTCTAACCAAACGATTACCATAAAACCCATAAAAAGATTACATAACATATAAAGGTAACTTGGAACATAAACATACTTAAATGGAATAACCATACGGTCGACTTCCACACATATCACTTAATGGAATATCCATACGACCAAATTACATACATAATTAATGGAATACCCATACAACCGACTTCCATACCCAATGCATTGGAGATTATAACGTAACCACCCGTCCTGGTATTCACGGCACCACCCGTCATATGGTTTATCACGTAACCACCTGTTAAATGTCCAAGTACCAATATAAAATCATAAAACATTAAACCAATATAAAGGAATGATAACATTTCCACATTTCAATCACAATATGTCATTTAAATATATTTACATAATAGAATCCTTTATCAAAACCATTTTCAATACCAAAATACATAATAGAGTATATGGTATTTATTTTATTTTAAAAACATTATGTCTTGTTGAGGAAGCGAAAGACCAAATAATACCCGTGGCGGCGGAAAAGGTCGTTGTCACCGCGTACGTTAAAAGAAACATTCCTTTCTTTCATTAAGTAAAACGCTTCATAGAAAAAGATTCCTTTTGTATAAAAGTAAAGGTGAAAGGGGTTTATAAACCGTATAAAAGATAGTTGTGTATAAAACGAAATATGCCTCAATGAAAGGAGATTGAGAGGAAGTCCATTACCTCGGGTCCGACTTGACTCGATCGTTCTTTAACATCCTGAATAATAAACTTGAGTTAATTTCTACTTGCTTAAGAACCTTTTTCAATCTTATTATTACTTTTATATCACTTATTTCCATGTTATAAACATTATGCAATCATTAAGTTAATAATGTTTGTTTTGTCGATATTTGGTTCTTAAGTCGAAAATGGACATCTTACAATTACATGTGTGGTCAAAGGTGCCTCATATCCAAAATGACATCCCTGACTTGGATATCATATATATCATATATATCCAGCATATACATGTATTTATAATATTACATAATCATTTAGAGGTAAGAAATGAAATTCACCATTCATGGAGACAGTAAGCTGTACGTACGCATGAACGCTACTTTCATTTATATTTCATATTTCATAGAATGGAATCATAATGATATAAAGGTATATGATAATCCCAGTGTAATATCATATATAATATCATAACTTCATCCTTTATACATCCCACATATGTTATTAAAGAATCAAATCACTTTGAGGGGGCGGTAGTCCGCACTTCCTTAAATGAAGATATCGCGTTTACCCATAATGGAAACCATAAACTTATGCCCAAAATGAAAAATACAGAAGCATAAGGAAAACATAAACATATTATATATCATATATAAATATAGTGTCATATTAATGGCCACCTTTTAAGGTGTTAAAATAATGATGAACAATCATCGTTTCGGGAGGCAGAAATTCGCCATCCACGGAATGAGTATGTTCTTTAACCATTAGATATAGGTGTGTGTAAGTGTAGCTCGAATCCTTCTTATAAAAACATCCTGGTATATTGATGATACTGGAGTTGTTACAGAAGAAATGAATAAAAAGAGTTTAGGGGGTTGGAGAAGCAAAATAAAACAAAAGGACTCAAGTGACGACATTTCCTTAAAATCGGGTAACTCCCTTTAGTTTGAGCTAAAAGGATTCCTTGGGAAGACTTCTTCCCAAAGTGAGGCTTCAAGGAGTAATATAGGGAAGTGTAGAGACAAAATGGGCAGGGGATGGCCGAGCCAAAGGCTTTGGGAGTGTGGGTAAGGTGGTAGAGGTGGGGGCCTTTTATAAGAGGAGAGGAGGGGCACTCTTGGAAGGTAAAGAAAAGTCACATTATTTTAAAAGGGTATTCGGATTCAAGAGGTCCCACAATGATATAATTCAAGGTTAATGTGATAAGGGTTCGAAATCCACCCATCCAATAGGTTTTGGACATGTGTAGGTCATAGAATTTACATTATCATTTCATTTTATTTAAATCCTTTATTAATGAAGTAATCGCTGCATCATCATGATGTCATACATAATTTAATTTATTTAAAGTCTAAAAATTATAAAAAAACTATCAAGATGTAGGAAATATTCTCAGCTTTCCAATGACTATTTATAATCATAAACCTGACTTGTATTACCCCATGTAAAAATTGTTTTATTAAAACATATCATGTTTGTGTTATTTCTAGTTTAACATTAAATAAAAGGTTATTTATGTCATTTGCCAACCAAAGTGGCTCCATGGGGTCCCCAAGTTGACCCATGTCTTTTCGTGGTCGGCCATGACACATCCAATAAGGGTAGGACATGTTTCTAGGTATTTTCATTTTATTATAATATCATTTTTTCGTTAAATTGCACTAATTAACTCTAATCGCGATTAAAAACTTAATAAGTTACTATTAACCAAAAAATTATTTTAATCTCATTGAAAAAAATTTTACTTCTTAATGACAACCATGTATGTAGGATTTTTGAAATTCAAAACATAGAGGTGGTAAATTTTCATTTAAACGAAAAATCAGTTTTTTAAGTACCACTTAGTGGTTTCACTATTCATCAAAAATTGATGTTTTTCAGAAAAATACCAAAACATCACCCTAAGATATATTTGATATTATGAATTAAAAAATGAAGTCAATTTTACAAAATTAAAAACATATAAGTTGAATTAATTAATTTAATAATTAATTCCCGCTGTCAGAGCAAATAGCATGTTTTTATGAAACAATAAGTATCAAAAGATTGACACTAGTTTAAGTCCAATTTCAAAGTGAAATTGATTCCAATGACCACCATTGGATTAAATGGGTAAAATATATTCTAATTTCACTTTAAACCCAATTCAAAATATAATCTAATCATATAAATAAATTAGATTAAAAATAGGTTTTGAATTAAAAATACAGCATTTTACACTATTCATTAAAAAATGCACTTTATCGGAAAAATACCAAAAATTTACACAAAGTAAATTTTGATGTCCCGGTTCTATAGAAGAGTTATATTTGGACCAATAGAATGCATAAGAGTGATCAAAACTATATTTAATTACGGTTCTCCATCAAAAGGTGATAAGTGAACCTTTACAGAAAATTAGGGTATAAATGCCTAAAATTGAATTCTTTCCATATTTTAAGCCTTTATCTTTTATTGGATAAATGTAAAAACATTTAAAAAACATATATAATAATATTTTAGTTATTTCTATCCATTCCCACGAATACAACGACTACATGTTAACTACCATTTAAAATAATATTATTATATTACTAGGGTACAATGTAAGTTTTCAAGGAAAATCATCATTGCATATCGAGTACGTTATCGAACGTAGAAACCCCTTATAATTAAAATTAATATTTAATTTGTAAATATTAATAAATATGAAAATGTTTTATTCATTATTTACCTGGGATGTTACATCCTTCCCCCCTTTTGGAAATTGCGTCCTCACAATTTTATTCACTTATCAAAATAAGTGGGGGTATTTATCCCTCATAGCATTTTCAGATTCCCACATTGCCTTTTCAACAATATGGTTTTTCCACAAAACCTTTACATGGTGAATTACCTAATTTCGCAATACTTGCTCTCTTCGGTCATGAATATGGACTGGTTGTTCCTCATAAGATATGTTTTCTTCCAGATGAACTACCTCTGGACTCAAAACATGAGATGGATCTGGCATATACTTCCTCAACATCGAAATATGAAAAACATTGTGTACCTGAGATAAACTCGGAGGTAAAGCCACTCGGTAAGCAACTGATACAACTCTCTCAAGAATTTCATATGGTCCAATGAACCTTTGACTCATATTTCCTTTCTTACCAAATCTCATCACACTTTTCCATGGAGAAACCTTGAGAAAAACATGATCACCTACCTCGAAAGATAGATCCTTCCTCCGGTTATCCGCATAACTCTTCTGCCTACTTTGAGCTGTTCTCATGTGTTTCTGAATCAACTGAACTTTTTCTGCCATCTCTTCCACCAATTCTGGTCCCATCAGCTTCCTTTCACCCACTTTATCCCAAAATAATGGAGTTCGACACTGCTACCCATATAATTCCTCAAATGGTGCCATCTGTATACTGGAATGAAAACTGTTATTATAAGAAAACTCAACCAAAGAAAGATGTTGGTCCCAACTTCCCTGATAATCCATCGAACAAGCTCGTATCATATCCTCCAAGGTCTTAATTGTTCATTCCGACTGCCCATCTGATTGTGGATGAAAAGCTGTACTAAAATTTAATTTAGTACCCAACGACTTCTGAAGGACTTTACAAAAGTTAAGTGAACCTGGGATCACAATCGGACACAATGGAGAGAGGAACTCCATGTAACCTGACTATCTCTTTAAGATACAAACAGGAAAGTTGATCTAGGGAAAAACTATCTCGTATATCAAGGAAATGAGAAGATTTAGTCAAGCGATTAACAATAACCCAGATTGCATTATTACCTCTAGATGTCTTCGGTAATCCCACGACAAAATCCATGGATATGTTTTCCCATTTCCACTCTGGCACTAGTAAAGGCTGAAGCATCCCTTTCGGTAACTTCCTCTCTACGTTAACCTGCCGACAAGTCAAACACTTCACAGTAAAATCAGCAATATCTCTTTTCATTTCATCCCACCAGTAATACTCCCGCAGATCTCTGTACATCTTAGTACTGCCAGGATGAACTGAAAACGGGGAACTATGAGCTTCACATAACAACTCTTTATTCAACTGTGAATCAAAAGGCACACACAATCTCTTCCCAAATCTCAAAACACAATCATTATCAATGTTGAATTCAGGCAACTTACCCTTCTATACCAACTTTTCCTTTTTCCGCAACTCACTGTCTTGCTTCTGTGCTTGCTTGATTCTGTCTGATAGTGAAGATTTCACTAATACCTGAAACAAAACAGAAGAACTTCCTGCACCAACAACTTCTATTCCTAATTTCATCAAATCAAAAACCAAAGGATCTCGTTCCAAACGTTTCATGGTTAATGAAGAATTACTTTTTCAACTCAAAGCATCAGCCACTTTATTTGCGTTCCCGGATGGTAGTGAATTGTACAATAATAATCCTTGATTAATTCCTGCCATCTCCTCTGTCTCATGTTCAATTCATTCTGAGTGAATATATACTTTAAACTTTTGTGATTAGTATATATTTCACACTTTACTCCATACAAATGATGCCTCCAAATTTTTAAAGCAAAAAAATAGCAGCTAATTCCAAATCATGTGTAGGGTAATTTACCTCATGAGTTTTCAATTGACGTGAAGCATAAGAAATTTCCTGATCATTCTGCATAAGGAAACAGCCAAGTCCCTTCAATGAAGCATCACTGTATATAAGAAACTCACCATTCCTGGAAGGAAGTGCCAAAACTGGAGCATTCACCAATCTTCTTTTCAAATCCTAAAAACAATGATCACATTCTATTGTACAGATAAACATAACACCCTAACGAGTTAGCTTAATCATTGGAATAGATAACCGGGAAAATTTTCAACAAACCTTCGGTAGTAACCTGCCAAACCAAGAAAACTACGGATCTCGGTTACATTTGTGGGTCTTGGACATTCTTCAACATCTTTTGTTTTAGCAGGATCAATAGTTTTTCCATCTTTTGAAACAATGTGACCCAAGAATGAAATTTGTTGTATCCAAAACTCACACTTGCTGGATTTTCCATATAGTTTCTTTTCTTTTAAGGTTTGCAAGATAACCCTTAAATGACTTTCATGCTCCTATTTACTTTTATAAACACCAAAATATTATCAATTGAAAAAAACCAAAAACTTATCCAAGAACTCATGGAAAATTCTATTCATAAGGTCAATGAATACAGAAGGTGCATCAGTTAACCCAAAAGGCATAACTACAAATTCATAATGGCCATATCTAGTATGGAACACAGTCTTCGGAACGTCTTCTTCTTTTACTTTCAACTGATGGTACCCCGACCTCAAGTCATTCTTCAAAAAATACTGAGCTCCCTAGAGCTGATCAAACAAATCATCGATATGAGGAAAAGGATACTTGTTCTTAACAGTAATATTATTCAAGGCACTATAATCAATGCAAAGTCTCATTGAGCCATCATTCTTTTTAACAAACAAGACAGGAGCACCCCATGGTGATGTGCTAGGTCGAATGAAACGTTTATCTAATAACTCTTGCAATTCCTTTTTTAACTCTAAAAGTTTAACTTGAGCCATTCGATAAGGGGGTTTTGAAATTTTCATAGAATCAGGAACTATGTCAACAGTAAATTCAACTTCCCGATCATGAATAATACCAGGCAACTCATCAGGAAAAACATCAAGATACTCATTTAACACTGGAACATCATTAATCTGAATAGTTCCTTTATTTTCTACAATATGTGAAAGGTAACATTCATATCCATATTTTAATAGTTTCTCAACTTCCTGATATGTTATCAAAAGCAAGGGTTCATTCTTGTACACAAACTGAAAATCATTATGAAAAGAAACCATTTTAGCTCTACAGTAAATCTTAGCATGATAAACAGAAAGCCAATCCATGCCCAAAATAACATCAAACTCTATTAGAGGCAAAACAATAAGGTTTTCTGGTAGATTATTTCTACACACAAGGATAAGAAGGTTCTTATAATTCCTTTCTGTCTCAACGTTCCCTTCGGATGATTTTACCATATGTTCAGGATTCATATCTTGAGATGGAATTTCAAATTTACTAGAAAAATTCTCAGAAAGGAAAGAGTGTGTAGACCCTGAATCAAACAAAACACTAGCATAATATGAACAAAAAACAGTGTACCTGATACTACTTCATTCGATGGCCCAACATCTGCTGAAGTTGTTGCAATGGATTTCACCACCCCTTTCTACTTGCAGTCTTGCTGCTTTCCCCCAGTTGAGTTCTTCGTTAGACACTCGTTTTCATAATGACCCATTTCATTACACTTAAAACATCTTACCGTTGGCTTTTCATTGCCTACTTGATCATCTTCCTTACAGTTAGGAGCAATATGACCAGACTTACCACACCGAAAGCACTTACCAGACTTTGATAAACATTCTCCAGGATGCATTTTACCACACTTCTCATAGGATGGATATTTGGTTTTCTTACCTCCTTGCTTCTTTGGTGAATTCTTCCCCTTTTCTTGCCAACTAGACCTCTTATTCTGTTGTTTTTCATAGAACACATGATCATCCGAAAACTCCATTTTCACCTGCTCCGCACATCGAACATGTTTTTCATAACTTTTGAACTCACGAGAAGCTAAATTCCTTCGATACTTTGGCATTATCCCAGAGTAAAAACAGTTTATTTTACTATCAAGATCTCGTATGAATTTTGGAGCATACCTTTCCAATCAAGTGAACTTTTCTTCATAGGAAGCCACTGAGTCTTCCTCTTGCCTCAATTCCAAGAATTGCTTTTCCATCCTAAGTCGATCAGCCTTAGGAAAATACTTCTCAAGAAACATACCTTTGAATTCGTCCCAGTGAAGATCATCAATCTCATCACTATCCCTGATATTTTTTACCATCGACCACCACTGATCAGCTTCACCTTCAAAACGGTAAACAGCAAGACTAACCTTTTAATGTTCTGAACACCCCATGACATCAAAAATCTTCTCCAGTGCTTTAATCCACCCTTCAGCTTGCACGTGGTCAGATGATCCTCTAAATGATGGGGGATGTTGCCTCATGAAATGTTCCACCACTGACATGTTCCTCTGTGGTTGATCTAGCTGATCTCGTGCATGGATACCACCACCATTTATAGCCTGAGTCAATTGTGCCATCACTGCAACAAACTATTCCGTTCCAATTCCGACCATCTTAGGTTGCTGATTTGGAAGGTTGTCTTCCTGCTAATGTCATCCCAACATAGCTTCTTTGTTTCCTCTACGGAAAACCATTCTGAACACAGAAATATCTTAGGCGAAGCAACATGGTAATCTTTAAATGCTGTATCATTTCAATCATACCATAAATAAACATATAATTTAACAATTTTCTAACTCCTAAAGTTGTCTAAACCGACCTCTGATACCAACTATAAGGCCCCGACCTTAAACGCCTCTTAATATTGAATTAAATGAATAATTCACGTTGAGGATCTTTCCAGGTTTATAGTTTTATAGTAAAAGAACATAACTACTACATCTCAAAAGATTACAAAGTAGAAACTTCTACTAAGTTTCCATAGAATAAAAAAACACTTAAAAAGAAACATGTCTAGTTCCATGTTTTATATAGCATGACTTTCCCTTGATCCCATCCTTGACCCTATTCCACATTAGGTCCTGTGAAAAACATTTCAAAAAACTTGGGGTGAGCATAAAGAGCTCAGTGAGGGATACACAAGGAATGAAAACTGTAAGTTTATCAAAACAACAAGTAAACCATGTATACTTTATTAAAGTAATACTTTTCACCTTTATGAAGTAGTAAAAACTCTTCACTGAATAAAAGATCATTACTTACCATTTTGTAACCAAACGATTACCATAAAACCCATAAAAAGATCACATAACATATAAAGGTAACATGGGACATAAACATACTTAAGTGGAATAACCATACGGTCGACTTCCACACATATCACTTAATGGAATAGCCATACGGCCAACTTCCATACATACTTAATGGAATAGCCATATGGATGACTTCTATACCCAATGCATTGGAGGTTATAACGTAACCACCCGTCCTGGTATTCACGGCACCACCCGTCATATGGTTTATCACGTAACCACCCGTCAAATTTCTAAGTACCAATACAAAATCATAAAACATAAAACCAATATAAAGGAATTATAACATTTCCACATTTCAATCACAATATATCATTTAAATATATTTACATAATATAATCCTTTATCAAAACCAGTTTCAATACCAAAATACATAAAAGAGTCTATGGTATTTATTTTATTTTAAAAACATTACAGCTTGTTGAGGAAGCCAAAGACCAAATAATACTCGCGGTGGCGGAAAAGGTTGTTGTCACCGCGTACGTTAAAAGAAACATTCCTTTTTGTAGTTTAGTAAAACGATTCGTAGAAAAAGATTCCTTTTGTATAAAAGTAAAAGTGAAAGGGGTTTATACACCGTATAAAAGATAGTTGTGTATAAAATGAAATATGTCTCAATGAAAGGTGATTGAGACGAAGTCCCTTACCTCGGGTCCGACTTGACTCGATCATTCTTTAACATCCTGAATAATAAACATGAGTTAATTTATACTTGCTTAAGAACCTTTTTCAATCTTATTATTCCTTTTATATCACTTATTTCCATGTTATAAATATTATTTAATCATTAAGTTAATAATATTTGTTTGGTCGATATTTGGTTCTTAAGTCGAAAATGGACATCTTACAATTACATGTGTGGTCAAAGGTTATTCATATCCAAAATGATATCCCTGATTTGGATATCATATATATCATATATATCTAGAATATACATGTATTTATAATATTACAGAATCATTTAGAGGAAAGAAATGAAGTGCACCGTTCATGGAGACGGTAAGCTGTACGTACGCATGAACGCTACTTTCATTTCTATTTCGTATTTTATAGAATGGAATCATAATGATATAAAGGTATATTATAATCCCAGTGTAATATCATATATAATATCATAACTTCATCCTTTATACATCCCACATATGGTATTAACGAATCAAATCACTTTGAGAGGGCGGTAGTCCGCATTTTCATAAATGAAGATATCACGTTTACCCATAATGGAAACCATAAAGGTATGCACAAAATGAAAAATACAGAAGCTTAAGGAAAACATAAACATATCATATATCATATATAAATATAGTTTCATCTTAATGGAAACCTTTGAAGGTGTTAAAATAATGTTGAACAATCATCGTTTCAGGAGGCAGAAATTCACCATCCACAGAAACAGTATGTTCTTTAACCATTAGATGTAAGTGTGTGTAAGTGTAGCTCGAATCCTTCTTATAAAAACATCATAGTATATTGATGATACTAGATTTGTTACAGAAGAAATGAATAAAAAGAGTTTAGGTGGCTGGAGAAGCAAAATAAAACAAAAGGACTCAAGTGAAGACATTACCTTAAAATCGGGTAACTACCTTTGGTTTGAGCTCAAAGGCTTTCTTGGGAAGACTTCTGACCAAAGTGAGGCTTCAAGGATTAAGATAGGGAAGTGGAGAGACTAAATGGGTAGGGGTTGGCTGAGCCAAATTCTTTGGTAGTGTGGGTAAGGTGGTAGAGGTGGGGGCCTTTTATAAGAGGAGAGGAGGGGCACTCTTGGAAGGTAAAGAAAAGACACTTTATTATAAAAGGGTATTAGGATTTAAGAGGTCCCACATTGATATAATTCGAGGATAAAATGATAAGGGTTCGAAATCCACCCATCCAACTGGTTTTGGTCTTGTGTAGGTCATAGATTTTACATTATCATTTCATTTTATTTAAATCCTTTATTAATGAGGTAATCACTGCATCATCATGATGTCATAAATAATTTAATTTATTTAAAGTCTAAAAATTATAAAAAAAACTATCCTGATGTAGGAAATATTTTTAGCTTTCCAATTACTATTTATAATTGAAAATCTGACTTGTATTACCCCATGTAAAAATTAATTTAGTAAAACATCACATGTTTGTGTTATTTTTACTTTAACATTAAATAAAGGTTATTTATTTTATTTCCCAAACAAAGTGGCTCCATGGGGTCCCCAAGTTGACCCATGGATTGTCTTGGTTGGCCATGACACATCCAATAAGGGTAGTACATGTGTCTATGTATTTTCAATTTATTATAATATCATTTTTTCTTTAAATTGCACTAATTACCTCTAATCGCGATTAAAAACTTAATAACTTACTATTCACCATAAAATTATTTTAATCTCATTGAACCACATTTTACTTTCTAATGACAACCATGTATGTCAGATTTTTGAAATTCAAAACACAGAGGTGGTAAAATTCCATTGAAATGAAAAATCAGTTTTTTAAGTACCACTTAGTGGTTTCACTATTCATCAAAAATTGAAGTTTTCAGAAAAATACCAAAACTTCACCCGAATCTATATTTGATATTACGAATTCAAAATTAAAGTCCATTTTACAAAATTAAAAACATATAAGTTTCATTAATTAATATAAAAATTAATTCCTGCTGTCAGAACAAATAGCGTGTTTTTATGAAACAATAAGTATCAAAAGATTGACACTAGTTTAAGTCCAATTTCAAAGTGAAATTGATTCCAATGACCAACATTAGATTAAATGGTAAAAATATATTCTAATATCACTTTAAACCCAATTCAAAATATAATCTATTCATATAAATAAATTAGATTAAAACGTGGTTTTCAATTAAAAATACAACATTTTACACTATTCATTAAAAAATGAACTTTATCGGAAAAATACCAAAAATTTACACAAAGTAAATTTTGATGTCCCAATATAAAGAAGAGTTATATTTGGTCCAATAAAATGTATAAGAGTGATCAAAACTATATTTAATGACGGTTCTCCATCAAAAGGTGATAAGTGAACCTTTAGTGAAAATTAGGGTATAAATGCCAAAAATTGAATTCTTTCCGTATTTTAAGCATTTCTCTTTTATTGGATAAATGTAAAAACATTTAAAAAACATATATAATCATATTTTAGTTATTTATCTCCATTATCTCCAATTCAATGGCTACATGTTAACTACCATTTAAAATAATATTATTATATTACTAGTGTACAACGTAAGTTTTCAAAGAAACTCATCGGTGCGTATCGAGTACACTATCGAACGCAGAAACCCCTTCTAATTAAAATTAATATTTGATATGTAAATATTAATAAATATGAAAATTTTTTATTCATTATTTACCTGGGATGTTACAATTTTGGTGTAATTTCTCACTACCACCATACTTACCTACTTATTTTTTAATGATTACAGGTCTCTTTATCTCTCATTATTTCCTCCCATGTACACTTGTTACCATGCTGAAATTCGGTTAGGAATTTCTATCTTCTCATGTACATTCAAGAACTTATTTTATATTAAGCATCTAAATTCCATTACATATATTGGGATATTATGTTCCATGACCATATTACTTTCCATTTCTTTTATAAATTATGAGATCCCCCTTTCTCTCTAATCAAAACATTTTACAATTTCTATTAGATGTCATTATACAACCGAAGTTACCCCAAAATTTCCCAAGCCAAAATCATCGAGTAAGTGAATACCATATCCATTTCTATATCTAGGGTATTCACCATTACGAAAATGTAATTATTGATTAAGGGACTACATTTAGGTATTCCATATATCGTATTCATGTTATAAATTGTGATGTTTAACAAATCCATGTTGTATGATCCATGTGGCACATTTATGCATGAAATGAAATGTCTGTAAAGGGTGTGACCTAATAGTACTCCAATTCATTGGGAAATGATTAGTATCATGATAAATCAAGTAAAATGAGGTTTTAATCTTGATAATTCATGTAAAATGATGGTTTACTCATTATAATTCAAGGGCAATGAGGGTTTACTCCTGCTCCATGTGTAATGAGTCTTAGATCATGCTAATATGATGTTAAATGTTGCTTCTACATTTCCATGTTATGATAATCATGATATATCATGCCTTTATGTTCATAATTATATTTCTCTCTATTTATATGGATATTTCCTAAAAGATTTTGTATTCCTGATGTTATTTATTTTATACTCCCTTACAGGGCTTTATACATCACCCTTTTCTTATGCATGTCCTCAAATTCTCTCATGCAATGCTAAGTGAAAATAAATGTTGTGGTCATGTAAAATAATTTTTCAATAAAGACTTTGTATTTTATGTTCTAATTTGTTATGTAATGTTCCTATTTTTCCATGAAACTAGACCTCCCTATCCTCAGTGTTTTCTTAAGTGCATATTTATCTAATAAATCATGATAAATTGTGTAATAAAGGGAATGGTTGTTATTGGTGGCTACCTTATAGACATAATCAAACCCTTGCCTTTATATTTATCTGAAGGAAATTAGTTAGGTAGTAGATAATTATTTCTAGGATAATTTAGATCATGAGTCAACCTATGATGTTGAGTATGCACAACTTCTTCATGAATCATTTCCTAGAACACTTTTTAAGTGGACACCTCATCATGATGTTCTTTTATGTCAAGATCATGATTTTTATTATCTATTTTACTAATGTAAATGAAATTTAATGATTTGAAAGGTGGGATAATAATCATATCATTATCCACATAAGAGTTGTAGGGGGTTAATGATCCTCTGAATATTCCTTGATACATAGATCATAATCCTTACAGATATTTTCATTGATATTGGTTTTTTTTCTTATTAACCTTGAGATTATTCTCCATATCTTTATGATTTTCCTTATGAAGTGGTGTGATGATATTGATACTAATAGATTATATTGCATCACATATAGAGAAAACTTCCAAAGGGGGAGATGGATAATTATGTGGAAGGAACATAAAAGAAATGTCATGAAATATTCCCCATAGTCTGGATAATATTGACTTCCCTTTAATGAGAGGGAGTTAATAATTCACCAAGATCGGTGTTTTGGATAAATTTTCTTCTACCACTATCACTTTTTGAACATATTTTCAATTTAATTATCTCAAGGGTGGGGTGGTGGTAAAAATTCCCCTGGGCCTATCGGTTGAGGATTCTCACAAAATTATACTGAGGTAGCTACCATAATGGCATTATTTAACTTTATAACATCTATTTAGACATTACTTGGGTGTATTTACATTTCATAGAAAAACTATTGACTTTATAGGGATTCTCTAAAACTATATGTTTCATCTAAAAACATGTCTAACCTTCTTGGAATCTGGAAACAATATTATGTTAGTATATATTTCCAATAGAGTGTTACTAATTTGGGTCTAAAAATGATTTGATTTCAATTTATATTCCAAATATATAATATAAAATCAGGTTCAATGATTTGGTTTATGGAAAAAAATTGAATGTTTCATTTCCTTATACACCTCGTTGGTTGATGATAAGGGTAAGGTTTAATATTCCATGTTCACTCCACCTTTTAATACACAGTTCAAGTGGGAATCCATGATTCTCTACTAGAGAGATATTCATTACAGGTAACAAAACCTTATTGGTACTATTTAAATTATATCAAGGGAAATCACACTACTTATCCACCTTATGGTCTTAGGGAACTATAAAAGTGGGGAAATCCACAAGGAATAAAAGTTTACTCAATATATCAATGTGGCAAGATTACATTCTATATGAAAAAAAGGAATATCCTTGACATTTCGTATAATTTAATATAAAATAAATTTAAAGCATAGTTGTTGTCATATTTCAATATCACTTGAATGGAATACCTTGGTGTGTCCATGGGATAGAACATAACTAGAATTATACTATCAACTAATTCCTTCCACGTGAACATGACATTATTTTTATACATTTAAGGGTTTATTAAACTTGATCAAAAAATAATGGTTAATTCATTTCTAATTTTTTTTATTGGGGTTATTTAAAATATCTTTATTCACCTTATAGGTAATGTGATCTAATATAGGTGAAGATTGTTTTTATCATCATTGACAATATTTTAATTATAATAAGATGTTTTAAATTAGTTAATAGGTACTTGTTTTAGCTGGATTAAATATCATAAGCTCCTCCTGATATGGAAGAATTTGGGAAGACCATTGTGCTAATAAGATATTTCCTTCCATGGAATACCTGTATGGGTACTAATTTTTGATTTCTCGGTAGGGAAATGACCAAAATGTTGGATGTTATTTATACTACGGGCTAGAGTTCAGAGTTGAAATCATAGGGAGGAACACTAATTCAAATATTCATCACACTAGTGGGATGACCATTATGGATGGTGCTTTGGGGAGGGCCTCAAGAGTTTCAAACATTGGAATTGTGGGAAAAAACATTGAATCCATAACTACCTTCTCACATTGATGAATTGATTAGACAAATCAAGGCACTATCAAATATCAAGAAGGGATTAATGTATATCAACATTCATTGATCCCAAAATATAATATTTCTAGTGGGTTTCAAATTAATTTTGGAGATACTTCCTTCTAGATTCTCTCTATTAGGAAACTGTGGTTTGAACCATAATCATGATCTGGGTCGCACAGTGTGGGTAGTAACCTTCATCAATGGAATCCTTCTTAGGTGAGTCTTTATTTTTAATTATGATATGTATTTTTTATTTGATAATGTGATCTAGGATATGACACCCCTCCTAGATCATTTTACAATTTACAAATGTGCCTTATAAATATTGAGGGAAGTAGAGATACACATCTACTTCTATGCATCCATAGAAATATTATAGTGAATATTCTAGATCAATATTGGGATATGAGCATATCAATATAATTCTAACATAATATGTTTATAGGTCTCCTAGAATAGAGTAGGGATATGGGTATACTCTATGGGTTCCACTATGATATGTCAATAAGATTCATGTATGCGGGATGGAATACCACCATACCCCTTTGGTTACTGTTACTAATATACTAGAATGATTTATGAGAAAAAGAATGACAGAAATTTTCCATTTTATATAGAATATATCGATATGTTTATATGATGGGAGTTTGAATATGGGTCTTTATTGTGTTCAGTATTGAAAAATGATAAATTTCATCATTTTCATGGGAATGAATATGATACGTATTAGTATTTTATGGTAGAATATGTGATAGAATTGAAATGAGGGAAAGGTAATATTCATATATTCATGTGAATCATTAATTTTTCAGTCACTCCTCTCAGTTTCTCAATCTTGGAAATTCTATGATGGAACCTCAAATGGGGTATCCAAAGGATATTATTTGGAGGCCATGTTTATATGACCTTGTTGATGACAACAACTATATGGAGTTATCTTGGGTAGCTCTTCAGAATCATTGTGTTTGATAAAAAAATATTCATCTTCCTTATTATGATTAGGGGAATTTGTTTTCATACATTAGGGACTAGATGCTAATGTGATGGGGGCATGGACATCAGGGCCATGTGCTTATAAGTAAATCTTAATTCATATGAATGTTTGTGGGGATTCATATAATAAAGGATTTCATGAGCTACCTCTAGGGTCAAGATGGTGTCATTGAAGTGATATATCCATAATAGGATATTCAACAGCTATTTTGGGCATTAGTACAATGTTATCATAAGCTATGGAGAAATGATATTTATTTTGGAATGATATATATTGAGGAATGGAATGAAAATTAGCCTATGAATGATGTGATTCTTATATTTACATATATTTATTTATAATTGGTTTCTTGAAATAGTTTTCTTGAAGGATGCATCATCCAAAAAATGAACTCATTAATTAAAAATCTATAGTAACAACATGGTTTCCAGAACACTATCATTAGTAATGTATTCATATCATGATTATTATCCTATTTTTTAAACATTAAGCCACAAATTTGAGGAATAATTCCCAATATCTACTGTTATTATACTATTTTTGGTTGATGGATTTTATATCTAGGTCATTATTCTATTTTTTTGCACAGTCATTCATTAACAACATTAGTCGATTCAGAATGGCTTTCCAAATCCAGTTTGTAACACCCTTAGATTTTTTGTTATATTTCGCTATAAATAAATCAAATTTCATTAATATAATTATTTACACATAACACAATGTTTAAAAAAATTGAAAGGATATTGTAATGTTATTATATGATAATGATATCATTTTTTCATCATTTCATTATGATCTTAGGTTAAATTTTAGGGATTTTTATTAAAAGAAATTATTTTTTAGTGAATAGATAAAAATAATTATTTTTACAAAAAATTCATTTATTTTCATTAAATCAAGTAATTTAAGTATCATTTTATTTTTTATTTGGTATTAAATTGAAATGAAATCCATTTTATTAACATTATGATTATCATTTTTCTTTATTTTTATAGATGTCGATTTTCATGATAAAAAACATGATTTTATGGAAACTAGTTCTTTGTGACATTTTTTGGGTTTAAATTTATTTATGAAACATAGAAAAATCGAAATTTATAAAATTTATTACATATTCATAATTATTATGTTAAAAAATTTAATAGCTCTATTTTTTTATTTATTATAATTAGTAAAAGAGGTAAACAATTCTCCTTAGTAAATATTAAATATGGTCATTAAGGGGAAAATGTTTTAATAAGGCATTAAAAATATATCGATATCATTAGATTATTTAATTTGACGAGATTAATTCAACCATACAAATCTTAACATCAAATATATATTATATTTATGCAATCTTCCTTAGACAATGGAATTTATATTATTTTAACTAATGATAATTCCAAAATGTAACTCTCTTGACAATAATATATCAAAAATTCATACATAAGGATAAAATAGGATATTATTGATTTCAAATGTTCATATTATATATGAATTATTTTTTTCATTATAATTTATTCTTAAATTTCAGTTGTGAAATTATTATGATAAATGCTTATACAACGTCAACACAATTCTTGTGCATTCACTAGAAAATTCATGTAAATGATTTTAAAAACTCAAAATGTAATATTTTATAAGAAATTAATAATTTAAAAAATTATAGATAAATGTATCATGTTATAATTATTTATAGGATTATATTTTAATTCAAAAAATATCACTTTTCCATTAAAGTCACATTAAATGAATAGAACCAAAACTGATATTAATGATTTCTATGAAAATAATATTTTATTAAATTATTTAATGATAATAAAATTATTGAAATAGAATAAGGTGGATAATATATGGTCAAAATTTCAATCATTTTTGTAATTATGGTAAAATTTTTCGATTATAGGTAATATTATAAAACATTAACATTGAAATAGTTGTTACTTCAGTTAAGGTTAAAAATAGATAATGTAGGCGTTACTCAAATATTTTATGTTATAATGATATATAAACCTTTATAAATTTTATTTTATTGTTATATTAAAAAAATATCCACTTTGTCAAAAAATTAATTCATTTATGAACCAATTGGACATGAATGTGACATTATTATATTTTATTGTTTTGAAAATTTACTATAGTTCCCCTCATATCACTTATAAAATGACACCCTTTCATAGTTTTTTTTTTCAAAAAATTGATACATCAATCACATCCAAACCTACCAAATTATCTTATTTTATTCCATATACATGCAATATAGTATTTTTCTTCTGAAGAAGCATTCCATGTGTCCTTATGTGGAAATCTAAAGCAACAATACTGAAGAAGAGGTAACTTTCTTTACCGAATAATAAAAATTTCATTATTGTTATACTTACTCCAAATATTTTTTTACCATAATAAATAATAACTAAATTATTTTAAATATTCTGATATTTTATTAAGATTTTGATAAACTATTTTCAATCTATTTTACATCCAATGAAAATTGAAAATATTGCTCATGTGTATGTATGACTTACCGCCTCCACATAGAAGTGTGTTTGTTTTTTCAGCACAACATTATTTGGATGATTATAATGATAGAACTAATAAATATATATGATATAAGGGAAATAATTAATCTTTTTCAATTATAGTATCATAACTACGTTCTTACCTTCTGATTCATTGGAAAATGATAATGTCACTTGTTCGTACAAGGGGACCACCACCTCCAAGAAGCGATGTGATTCATTTCTTATTTAGCTTTATATGGATTGTTATAAGATTATATTTAATAAATATATATTATATATATTATATAATAATTACTCTATACAGGTTAATTATTATTGAAATTTCTTTTGTTACATCAATCATAAAGTGAAAACAACATTCCAACGAATGTACAACCTACTATCTCAATGAATTGTTTAATTCATTTTTATATTTATAATTTTTTAAGAAATTCAATATATATATATATAATAATATATATTATATTTATAAAATTATTAAAAATCTATAAATTATTAATCCATAATCAATGTTCATGGATATGAACTACCGACACAAATTTTTAATGAAAACAACGAAATTAACAACTGGAAGAATGATAGAAATAATTGATTATTAACAAACAGTTGATAAAATGTAATAAATAGATCATATATTATATTATAGCTCTTTATATTATTCTCTTATGTGATTATAATTAGTATATATTTATTATATATGTGCGTAAAAGAACGTATGAGGCATGTTGAACTTGACGCAAGTGATTTTATCTCAATTTAATCCCCATTGGGACATTTTTCGTATTATGAAACTATTTATTTTTATTTTTTTATATACTACACCATTGATTTATTTAACGTAAATATAAATTTATTCATGATGATTAATGTTTTAATTAATGTTCAAACTCTAAAAAGAATAAAAATTTAAAGTTACCTAATAATAAATAATTTATTTCAAACTATAATTTTTTGGGATTGCACATATTTTCATTAAAGGAATCTTATAAAATTTACTTTATAAAATCCATCAATTTTTCATATCATTGTGATATAAATTTATTTGACATGTATTTTTTCAAATTTATTACCCTTTTACACTTGAATTAGACAATGTAATGTTTAAAATAAAAACTGTTATTATTTCTCTTTTTATTGAGTATATATTTCTTCAATGTCCATACTATTTATATATGATTAAAACGTTCATTTTTATTTACTAAAATGATTTATTTATTACATTTTTTATCGTATAATTATAAAATGGTTATAATTGTATCACTGTACTGCTCTATGAAAGGTTAATAAATTATTATCTCTATATATAGTCAACATGAATGTTTCTTCTTAACATATATGATATTAATTGATTTTTCAAATTCCATATCCATTTTACACCATATATTGTATTCATTGGGTTTTAACTATTTTCAAAAATATAATTATTTAATGGAAATTTATTTTAACCATTTTTCTTCAATTTTAATATATTCTCTAAAAGACTTAATTCTAATACCAAATTTACATTTTTGATGAATTGATGGTCATATTTTATCACTTATTAATTTTGTATCTATTAAATTTCTCATGAATCATTTATATTATTATGATCATCGTTAATAAGAAATTAACATTATATTAAATATCCCTATTTTTTATATCATGGAAATGATTATTTTTCAATCTATACAACATTTCAATATATGATGGTTTACTATTAAGGTTATTTAATTCCATGAGGAAATAATAATATTATAAATTATTTACTCAATATAGATATTTTATGATAAGGAATATTGTTTTTAAAATAAATTTATCATTCAATATATATGGGATTCGTTGGACATGGAGTGACGGGTGGGGCCCGATTACAGATATCCCCTCAATGCATCGAGAGGTCTCATTAATTTTTTTTTGCCTAAGCTTATTAAATGGAATTTATTTTAAACGTACCCATTGATTATACTATCCTGGAACAAGGACTTGATGCTAAATATATCATTATTTTTAAGATCATGATGTTTAACATTAATAATTTCCATCAATGAGAATTCATTTATGATTATTTTCATGAACGGGTTAAGGATGTTGTCCAACCTAACACTCGATGTGGCTCATAGCAAGGCCTAAAGGGTTTTCATGGTTCTTGGAGGCTGGAAACTAGTTCCTATGAATCAAAACTTACATTTGGTATTGATTTATCTCTTGTGAATGAACCATAAATAGATCAAAATAACCAATACTCTCATTAACAAATAATCATATCCATAAAGATATAACTATAAAATTTTTAAAAATGTACTTTTAAAAACAAAAAAATAATAAAATGTGTAGGGGAACAATATAGAACAAAATTATATATGAAAAAATAGGCTAATCGCCCTATACCACCTACACCAACACCTAAAATGAGAAGAAATCTACAAACGATATCATCCATCACCACCATGTAACACTTATCTTTTACCTTGGTCAAACATATCAAGGTATATATACACCCAAGGGTGTATGTCGGGTGTGATCCAGTGCACAGTAGGAAACCACCCAATTAGATTCCATGTTTTACCATTATAAGAAAAATACATGTGAAATTTTATATTAAAATAAAGGAAAAATTTTAAAGAAAGATTTTAAAGAAAACACTTTAAAGGAAGAATTATTTGAAAATAAAAATATTATAAACATTCATCATATGTCGAAGATTATCATAACATCACATGTGAACCACATATAATACATAAAGGCACTTTAAATAGTGGGACACTAGGAATCTCGTATATCATTGATATGGTATATAAACCATTACACACATAATGATCCTACATGACCCACTAAAGGGGAATGAATCGCAAGGATTAATGATCTCCAATCATGATCATATGTTTAGTTAGTATTGTAGAATCAGTCTTGCTAAATGGAACTAGGAATTATCCCTTCCTAACTATCTAGAGTATTTTTCCTAATGTTCCCACTTAGTAACCTATGATTCCCAAAATTCTCCATTCCATTTCCCATGTCACATAAACCTATTTTCCATATACACACACCCAAAAAATTGATCACACATGAAATTTCATCCATTTTAAAAATGCAATACATTTTAAAACCCATAATCATACCAAAAAATTTGGGAAAAATTTTTCACCCCGCTCACACAATCCATATATCCCATTTATAAATCATATTAAGCATGATAAAATCATCCAACAATGATAAAGCATCGAATATCTAGCATTTTAATTTTAAACTTACGGAAGCCATTGGAAAACCACAAAATCACCACAAGGGGACCTTAAAAGGAAATATCACAATCCAAAAATCAAGATTGAAACCAAAGAGACAAGGTTAAACCCAATTTAGGGAAACAAATCTTGTAGGTAAAAGTGAACCCAAAAAAGATAGAATAAGAAACCAAAATTATGGAAGAAATCAAAAGAGTATGGGCCTGACATGATGAGTTCATAATGATTCCATGCCAAATAAACCAATAAAATAGAGTCCAAGGGAGACAAGTGGGAGGGGGAGGCCCACATAGGGCTCAGAATCCTAAATTGGGGAGAAAATGGGAGTATTTGGGTTAAAATATGTGATTGAAAAATACAGGAAATTCGATATTTTTTATGTTCTGGGAAGTTCTCTTGGTTTGGATGCACAATTTTTCATAACATGTTATAACTTTTTATCCCACTCTAGAAAAGATAAATGGGAGTTTACAGTTTTCTTGGGGGGAACCCATAAGGTAGACTATGTTCCTTGATAGACCCACAAGTCTAGGTTTATGGTGTTGTACATGATTGTGTGATAGCATGTGTGGAATAGATAGTTCCACTATCTAGGTCATGTGGTATTTTTTGGGTTGGCATAAGGTTTTTACTAATCATGCACTAATCATGTTCCACCTTCTATCTGTTAAAAACTAACAACTTTTCACTATAAAAACACCAAAAAATACAAGAGAAAAAAATAAGACCATAAATAAATAAATAAATAACACCTCTATATAAAATCATGGATGTGATAATTCTTCTCACCATGAAAGATTTCTAGAACCAAAATTCCATTCTAATATCTGATCAAAGAAAAAAATGGGCACTTCTCCTTAATCTAAGAAATCCTTTCCTGAGTCCAATTTTCATCACTACCAAGATTCCAAAGAGCCTGAACTATGGTTTGGAATTCCATTGAAATAATTTCTCATGGGAATCCACAATCTTTACCAGATTTTGAAACATAGAAAATTACATCTCCAACACCATATTTTCCTAATTTAGCACATGATATGTGTAGTGACTTGTGTTTTGGCCCCATCAGACTTTTAAATATTTCTAAAAATAATTCCAGAGCTAGGTGTGAAGACGGCGAGCGATTCTGAGTCCTGGTGTGCTTGGAATTATTTTTATAAAAATAATAAGTTTTTTATAAGATTCACATAGTGGGGGTGTGATATCTCCTAAACAGTAGCTCAGAACCGGAATAAGAGGGCACAATTGCGTCCGGAACGTGCCGTTTCCTCTTGGCAGGGTGTAAAATTTGCGTGCGCAGGCTCGCTGTGGAAAAAGCCACTTGGGGAGTTTTCATAAATAAATAGAAAATTTTATTTACTAGCATCAGATTGAATAAAATCTGAATGGAGTATCGAATCACAAATTTGAGTCCCCCATTGGTTTCATAATGATGCGTTTACCCTATGAGTGACCTTACTTTTGTCTGTAGTGGGCATCGGGCGGAGGCGTGTCGGGAGCCGGAGATATTTTTTAGAAAATAAATATCTTTTTATTCTCTCTCCCCCTTTGGACGTACAGTGTGCATAATAGGAGGAACTCATCTTCCATCCTCCTCCTCCTCGCCATCCGATGGAAAATCGGTGACTAAGTCACACGATCAAGGTGCATTCATGCTCGGATTTCACCTACAGACGCTTCAAGATCCTGGAGCGGAAGCATTAGAGCGCAGATCGTCTGTGTTTTTCCCACTAGGTAGGCAGTTTGAGTTTTAATCCCCCAGATCTAGTTTTTTCTAAGAATTTATTCGTTTTGATATCACAACAAGGAAGATCGCGTCCCGAGGGTCGCGTCTGTACCTTCTGATCGCAAAACGGACCACTGGGGTTTCCTAGGTGGTCCGCGGAAGCTCCCCAGGCAGGGCGCACTAGCCGGCCCCCCGGGGTGGTGGTGGGCTGGACCAGCTGGCGTAGCACGGTGACACGGGGGTGTCGCACGGTGGAGGGCTGCCTGCCCGGGCGGGCCCGCAGCGGTGAGCCTGTCCGCGCCAGCCGGCCCCGCCCCTTTTTCATTGATGGGGGTATTTTAAACCCCAGTTTCTTGCAATTTGGGAGTCAGATTCGCGTTCTGTCTATGGCGATGCGACCCTGGCGACGAGATGAACCTTTCAGTGTGGGTTCAAGAATGTTAATGTTCATGATTGTGGTCCGGGAGATTGAAATGTTGAATAAAATAATGATTTTTTATTATTATTTGACTTTGGGCCATTGTATCTTCTAACCGGAGTGTTCGATTGATGTGTTGAATGTGGCGTAGAGACCCTGATGATATGACAGAATTTTCGTGAGGGTTTCTGAGTAGTGGGACAGGGTTTGGGGTGCGGGCCCCATGAGGCTAGGTTTTTTCATTTGGGGAGAAAAGCTACTTTCGCCCCAGGAGTCCAATTTTGGCAGATGAATATTGAATCCTCGGTGTTTTTCCAAGAGGATCAAAATGGTGCAATCCATTCGATGATATTTGGGATCGAGGTGTGGGTCCCGCTCGAGCTGGCTTCGTTGAATTGGGCCTTTTTCAATGGGTGTCCATTTCGGATGAGAAAGTAGTGGATCCTGTGTGTTTTTTCGAGGAGATCACCATGGTGTGATTGTCTTGATGTGTTTTGGAATCATTTTGTGGGCCCCACATGGGAAGGCTACATTGAATAGTTCCTTTTTCACCAGTTGTCTGTTTCAGGTGAGAAAAAAAGCTATGCTTTGTGTTTTTTCATGTGGATCGCGATGCTGGCCTCGATATCGGCCTTAGAGGTGCATGGGTTGGCGTTGTGGTGGGTCTCTCAGTTAGTAACATTGAGACCAGGAGTGGTTGAGGTTACTCGATTTTTTTGTTCCTACAAGGGTTCGCATAGCATCCCATCCCTAGTCTAGGCTTTTGATCTTTTCAATGGGATGTTTAATCGGTTAGAGTTATGGCATCCCTCTGGTGGGCCTGAAGAGGGATCCTCTAGCATCGTTACCCTAGATCGGGTTCTTGGTATCTTTGTGACTGTATATCCACCGGTGGTGATCCCCTATCTAGTGGGATAACCCCATAGGGTTTGTGGCATCATTGGTAATATAATCCCCTATGTGGTGGGCCGTTCTCAGTAGGGTTGTGGCATCATCGGTAATACGATCCCCTACTCAGCATGAGAAATATAATAGGGTTTCAGTATCATTGGTTATGCGATCCCCTACTCAGCGCGTGGTTTCTGTAGGGTTGCAACATCGTCAGTTCGATCCCCTACATCACGAGTTATACTAGATATGGTTCCGGTATCATCATGACAACCTTTATAAGGGTAACGATCCTCTATCTGAGAGACGTGTTTCTACCGATCACCAGATCGGGTTACGGTATCCCCTAGCGGACCTTGGGAGTGATCCAATATATGTGAGATCTTCATATTCTAGTGTGGGTTCTCGTATACCATATCGGACCTTAGGTGAAATCCCCTATCCATGGGGTTTGGTGTTTTTACTGTTTCAGCGTGACTTTCTCAGTGATGGAATCCGACGAGCGTGATCTCTCAGGTGAGCATCTCAGATGTTTGTGTGGGACCCAATATAGTGTTTCTCTTAGATGACTATCATGTTGGATGACAGTGATTGTGGAGTGTGCTCTCCTAGTTGTGAACAGTTGCTGGTGATGATGTTGGTACCTCATGTGTCTTGGTTCCTGAGCAGAGTATATCTGGATGTTCATGATATATGTATGGGAATGAACCTGATTTGAGCTGACTAATTGGGTATAGCCGAGGATGGTCATGAGATGGAGTTTCTCTCTAATCTGGGTTCCCTTTGGATGGGATGAGTGAACTGTTGCCTTTCATTTTCATTTTTTTTTTGGTTTTTTGGGGTGCCTACAGAGTATTGTTATACGCACCCCTGCACGGGCTTGGCTCGCACATGTTTGAGTCTTGTTCAGACCACATGCCTTTCGATAGAGTCCCAGGAGGACCCGGAGTAGGCAGAGCTTAGTGAGCGAGACTTACCATGGTGTCTTACTGGAGTTATTCCAAGGAGATTTCTGGTTGTTCTTTTGGCAGCGTACCTCCTTCCGAGCAGGTTGGACGCCTATGTAGTTTTCATTTGGCGGGCCTGTTATGTCCTTTTTTTATTCTAATGTACTCTTGTTGTGGGATAGTTGTATGCACACATTTTCTTTTCTGATTTTATATATCACTTCACTGTTTCATGGAGATTTATCTGGGTGCGTGTTTACAGGTACCTTAGGATAATTCCTCCCATATGTGTGATAGGACACTCGGCACTAGATTCCAGCCTCTGGCATATTGTAGGCGGGCTTGGGGAGTGGTGGCTCGAGCCCCATTGGGTCAGGTCATGACAGAGTGGTATCAGAGGAGGTTAAACCTTTGGGATCTCAGAGTGTAGTTGGTCTAGCTGTGAGTTTGGTTTCGGTGGCATAGCATCACTTTTATGATGTTCCGATCTCGGCTTTTAGGCCAGAGACTCTAGTGATGGTGTGGTGGCCGATGTATCCATACACCAGAACAATCATAGCTTTTCATTCGACTTGGGAGATTCGTACACTGGTCGTAGGGGAAAAATGTTACATGCGTCATATAGGACTAGGTTTTGGGTTTTCCCTTCTAATTCTTGAGTCATCTCTCCAAATATACTGTTTGATTATGGAGCATGTTGATATTTTTTCAGGATTCCTCCACGACAATAGCCAGTGTGGGTTCCACAGCATGGTTGTGCTGACAATCCACCCCATGTAGAGGTTGTGGACTGGGGCGCATGTTTTGAGGCTGGACCTCCAGGTGGTCTTCCCGTTGAGTCACCACCTGTCGAGCAGCTGGTTGTGCCGGTAGTGTAGGATGATGTTTCTTGTATGCGAAGTGCACAACATGAGTTCTAGAGGTAGAGACCTCTATGATTCTGGGGTTATCCATACCCTCAGGCAGCTGATGACTGGCTTGAGGCAGTCACCTGAGTTTTTTGCTTGGTGAGGACATCTCCAGATGAGATGGTGGTCCTAGCAGTGACCCTTCTGCATGGTTTGGCTGGACGATGTTAGGGTTTGGTGACGCAGTCCCATGACGAGGTGATGCTCACATCGGCATAGTTTGATTGGCTCTTCAAGGAAAAGTTCAATCCTGTAAGGTGGAGTTTAGTTCAGATCCAGGAGCTCCTACAGCTTCGGTAGGAGAGCAAGACCATGTTGGAATACTCAGCGAGGTTTAAATACCTATCTCTATACTCCCTATATATGGTTTGAGACCCATTCTATAGGGCTCGGACCTTTGATCATGGCATAGGCAAGGATATCTGAGCAGGTGTGGTTTTCTTGTGCATTCCCACCTATGCTGAAGTGTTTGAGCGAGCGTTGGTGGTGGAGAGATTTCTAGCTGATCAGATCCCCCCTGATATTACTAGGCACGTGAGAGCTGAGACTTCGTCATTCGGATCTGCATTTGGTAGCCGAAGACAGACTCAGGGGCCCGGATGTGGGCAACATTTCAGGCGATGACCCTGGGATGGAGGATATGAGGCTCAGGGCTCACAAGGCTCACATGACTATTTGGGTCACTCGTAGGAGAGCCAGTGTGATGTTTGTGACGGTCGATGTAGAGACCCGTATCTTGACGTACATGGACATTACATTACTTTTGCGGAATACTTAGTACATAACAAAAACACACACACAAGGATCGTAATAGTTTAGTGTCTTTGGAAACTCGGAACGTAATCTTCTAATCGTGGTGGAAGATCTTCAACATCTCCCATAAAGATCTTCCTTTTTATACCTAAAACCATTGTTTATATCCTGGGGAAAAGAAAACATAAAAGGGTGAGCTCAAATGCTCAGTAAGGGTAAACAAAAGAAATATCAATCACATCATTTTCATAAGAACATAACTTTTTTGGAAATCTTAACCTGCAAAAGAGAGCATAATTTCATAACATGGGATAAATCATAGTAGTGAAATGAAATCATAACATAAAAGATTACTCATTGTGGCATACACACATAATCATAGAGAATCATTTTTAGTCAAGACTCATTGCCAAGACTATCTTAGTGGACAAAGTCCCTTTCTGAATCGAGTAATCCTCGTTTCAGTCCTGTTTCACTGAACCGGTATAACCTACCATTCCAGCCATGTCTATCTCATGAGATATAAAATCTTTACCCAATGCATTGGAGGGAGATATAGGTCCCACCCATCTCTTAATGAATCCTTTCTTATGTGTGCCACAGAATCATAAATCATACATCATTGCATAACCCATGTAATAAAAATGGTATTCTTAAACAACATGACATCATAAAACCATTCATATAAGATAAAGGAATTCATAAACATAATTCCATCACAACATAGTCAAATCAATGTAAAAATATGGATAGAAACAGAACCCTTTATTATCTTAGATGGAAAATAATTTTGATAAAACACTTGAATTGAATTCTTGAGGAAAATATCCTTTTTTCTTCAAAATCAATTTCTTTTCACAAAACATCATGAAATTTTTAAAAGAAAGAGATTTTATTGAAAATAGTCATGAAATCTTTTGGAGGAATCTTCATAAAAATAAGGCTTTATAAAACCGTAAAAATCTGTTCGTGCCGTTTAAGTTAAAAAAACAATCTTCTCGTACTTTTGTCGGAAAAGTCAAAAATTACCTCGTATGAAAAACGACAAAAGATTCCTTTCATATCTTTTACTAAAAACTCACAGAAGGGTAAAATTGGATTTAAAAAATTGTAGGTGGATGTAAATAACATTACATATTGAGGAAACATGGATGTGGATGATAAAATACACCCCAGTAATTACCAAAGTAAAAACAATCTCGGATAAAAATGAGATTGTGATATTTCCCTTACCTTAGGTCCGACTTGCTTTGTAAGTGTCCGAACCTCCTGTATAATTATTTAAATCATGTTATTGACTTATTAAAGAATCATATTCATTGTTATGATATCATATATGGTTCACTTATGACATTATATTACCTGTTCTTTTGTAAATTCCATGTTAAAGAAGCGTTTTGGGTAAAATCGTTTCATTTATCGTAGGTGTTTTGACTTGTTGTTCTTGACATCATTATTACTTATATCATGATTTACTTACTTCCAGAATATAAAATATGATTTATATATCATATATATTCAGTATATATATATATATAATAGGTAGATAAATAAAATGAAAAACACCGTTCATGGAGACGGTAGTCCGTACGTACGCATGAACGCTGTTTTCCTTTCCTTATTGTCTTGAAATGGAAGTAAGTAGATGACATACATATGTATATATATACATAAATCCAGTATCTTTATAATGTCATATATTTCATTATTATTTCTTATATATACATTATAATCATTCTTAAATGGTTAACATGGAGAATGAATCTCATCGCGTCGTGGAGACGGTATTCCGTACGTACGCACGAGCGATGATATCATTTCTATAAATATTGAATTGAATTAGAGTGGATTATACAATATATCAGAATCAATATTATGTTGTAATAACTATGTATAGTTATTCTTTACACCATTATACACATCCATGTAAGGTGGTGGTGGAAAATAGATTACACCACGGCGTGGAGACGGTATTCCGTACGTACGCACGCGCGGTGATTTCTTTTTCCGTAGGATGGATAGATGGTGAAATTGGGTTGTTTCATACTTATAATAACATATCGGTATATGAGTGATACTGATGTTATTACTTCATAATGAAACAACCTAAGAAGAAGAAGTGGAAGAAGAAATAAAGATGAATGAATTGGTAACGGTAATTACCTCTTCTTTGAAGTGCCTCTTTGAGACCTCCTCTTAGGGAACTAAAATTGGTCTTTGAGGAAGACCAGAACCTCTAGGATGTTGCTAGGGAAGTGGAGAGGATAAATTGGCAGGGGTTGGCCGAGCTTGAGTGCTCAAATTGGTGTGAGGAGGAGGGGGAGGAGGTGTCCTTTTATAAGGGAGGAGAGGGGCACCTTAGGAATACCTCAAAATATTATTTTATATTAAAGTCAAAATCGGTTTATAATGGTTCCAAAGGGTCTTATTTCGAAGCTAAAGTGGGGATGGGTCGAAATCCTATCAACCAATAGGATTTAGACAAGTTTAGGGTATTATTTTAACCTTATCAATTAGATTTAACTCTAAGTTAAATAATTTAACTTTTACCGTGTCTTTTTGTTTTCTTTCACTATATGGTTAATAAACTTACTATAACATGCCAAACGAACCCCAAATTGTATATTATTAATATATATATCCTTATCTAAGTCATTTGGCCGAACCTTAGATTTTTAGGAATAAAATAACAATTAATAATATAATATTTGATTTAAAAACTATTTTGTGTCAATTTTGACACTATTTGATATATGATTTTTGTGAAAGTCATAACAGAATTATATGTTCGAAACAAGTTGATTAAATCAACACTAATATATCATAGTAACCTAGAAAATTAGTGGAATTTATAAAAAGTCTTAAATTACATTTATTGTGGTATTTATATTATCAATTATGTCAATATTTCATTAATAAGATAATTACTGCATCATTTTTGTGTCATAAATAAATTATATTATTTGATGTCTAAAAATTAAAAATAAAATACCATCATGTAGGAAATATGTTTAGCTTTCTAATGAATATTTACAATCGAATTTATCTTATGTATAACCCCATATTAAAAATGTTTTAGTAAATAAACATTGATTTTAACTCTTTTAACTCTTCTTTGAATTAAATAATAATAAATGTCCTAATCAAATCCAAGTGGGTCTAAATGATAATATTTTACACTTAAGGTTGTTTTTGGTCGAGATACACTTGTCCAATAGAATTAGGACATGTGTTAGGGTAATATTAATATCATTCTTACCCTTAATTACCCTATTTACTATTAACCGTGGTAAAAAAAAGTAAAAAGTTACTATTCACCAAAAAATTATTTTCATCTCATTGAACCACATTTTAGTCCTTGATATTAACCGTGTCTCTCGGATTTTTGAAATTCCATTCACAGAAGCGGTAAAATTATGTTTTATGCAAAATTCAGTTTTTAACCTACCACTTAGTAGTTTCACTATTCATCAAAATTTGATGTTTTTCAGAACAATGCCAAAATTTCATCCCAAGCTATATTTCATATTCCGAATTCAAAAATGAAGTCTATTTTACCAAATTCATAACATAAAAGTTGCATTAATTAATTTTATAATTAAATCCCGCTGTTAAAACAAATAGCGTGTTTTTAAGAAACAATATCTATCAAAAGATTGACACTTGTTTATGTCTAGTTTAAATGTGAAATTACATCCAATGACCAACATTGTATTAAATTGTAAAAATATATTCTAAATATACTTTAAAACCACTAAAATTAATGATTTATCACTATTAATTATTTCAATTAAAAAAGTTGTTTTTAATTATAATTTAGTAATTTTCACTATTCATCAGAATATGAAAGTTATCCGAAAAGTACCAAAATTTCACCTTAGGCTAAATTCGATACTCCGAATCCATAAATGAAGTCCATTTTGAAAAATAATATTTACAAAATTTCAAAAGGTGGTTATTATTATTCATAACGGCTAGTTTTAATAATATCTTAATAGCATATCGTTGTTTAGCGAAACATGGTGTTGCGTACAACACACGCTATCGTGGAAGGTCGCGATTGCGTGTAATGGAAGGAAAGTCAAGGATGCGTATTGTGAAAGCTCCTTTTGGTGTAGCGTACAACACAAGACATTAGTAAAATAAAAAAGAATATTTTTCATAAAATCTCGGGTTGTTACATTCTACCCCCCTTAAAATGAATTTCGCCCTCGAAATTCGTCGGGGTTATAAATGGTTTACTATTCTAAAGTTTCTTTAATAGAAACCCACATCGTAAAAGGGAATACCAAAACTTGGCTTTAAAAACTAAAGTATGAAATGTAACGATTACCCAAATAAACTAATCACTGGGTTTCCACATAGGTGAAAATATGGATATGGAAGAGAAATCTAACCATCATGTTCTGATGGAGAGTGGTAGAGAACATGGCTATGGAAAAGCCAGTAATCACAAATCCATAGATTTGTGATGATATAAGGTACCATCTGATTCATCAGGTATAAGATCACTAGGAAAACATTTTTGGTTTTCAAGATCATTTCCCTAAAGTTGAAAATTTGCTTAGAATAAATACTTACTTTATTTCGGTACAATCTCACTTTTGTTCGTGTCTTGAACAATTTCTACTTCATCTCTTAAATAAATGAAGTTGAATTTGTTATTTGTGAAGTTTTAGCAGATCATGTGATAGAATGACGGGTCATTCCATCTGTCTCAAACAAAAGGTAAGCAAAAGTTATTAAATATACATAAGTCATTATATAGTGAGATTAATCATATATAGTTCCTAAAATGGACTTATACTTCATATATCATGCTGCTTAATATAATAAAACTAGTTTCTACTAAACAGGGACTTCCTGTAGGCCAGTGGTAGGCGATAAAGGCCAGTCGCACTTCGGTTGTGGGTTCGATTCCCACAGCCTTGTCCGAAGCGATGGGCTGTCGCCCGTCCTTCAGGTTGTCCTTTTTCTAAAACTATATTACTATAACATCCCATCAATAATATCGAGAAAACTTCTATCCTTAAACAATTACTAATTTATGTCCAACATAATCTAGTCTAATCTTTAGGCTTATACATAATACTGCAGTCCACTCTCATAATATAGTAACAATGATTACCAGAGATTTAATACTGTCGTTGATCCCCTCATATCACAAGATATGTCTTGTTGGTCACATTCCAAACATTCAAAGTCCTTAATCGTGTATTCTCTTGAATACCTTAGTGAAAACATGAGTGTAGTTAAAAGTTAACACTTTCCACATACCAAAATCCTCAAAATTCTATATACTCAAACCATGATATCACTTAGTCCTTATATCAATCATGAGCTCATGAATACTATCAAACATTTAATTTTCTCCTTATCCCTTCATTATGCGCATATCATCTACATTCCAAAAATATCTGAATAACCTTTCATGGATACTGGTAACATTAATCATACACTTTCATAACTCAAGGAAAGACAACAGTGTAACAATCCTCAGATGTCTCTTTATTCCATAGTACCATGAGATTTCTTATACAACATTACACATGATAAACATGTAATCATTCCACAACATTCTTAAACCATTGACCGAGCCTCAACAATTCTTTCATCTCACATATCATTTGTAGTCTCTTCATCATCATCCACATAAATACTACCCATATGACCATACTGATTCTCTTCATGAGTCTTTCCCTTAGGGCATTTGTTTGCATAATGCCCATACATTCCACATTTAAAACACTTAACCATTTTTGAGGTCGTAGCAATACCATTATCCTCATCAATGGTGTTAACCGACCCTTTTCCTTTGCACTTACTTGCTTTGTGTCCTTCTATTCCACACCCAAAGCATCTTCCAGTTCCCTTGAAACATTCTCCTTGATGCCTCTTCCCACATGATTTACATAGGGGAAATTGAACTTTCTTTCCTCTATGATCATCATGGAACTCCATCTTTCTCTTATTAGTCGAGTCAGGAAACTAACCAAATTTTACTTTATTGATCATATTGTGAGATTGCTGATTTGGCATAATAATGATGTTTGGACATCCAAATCCCATTTCATTTGGTTGCTCACGAAGAATATCATTCCATTGTCCATCATATCCTCCATTATTGTGAATCATCTTGTTTCCAGCCATTTTCTAAAACCCAAACAGAATAGTGTTAGATACAAAAAATCATAATAAAGGGGGAGTAACTTAAATATCTATCATCGTTGGTTTAATCTAATATCGTTACCATAGTTCTAGGACTATATCCTATACGTATACTTATCCTTAGGGGCATCCCTAGACATACCTTAGAAATATCTCTAGGGATCTCACTAACGTTTGCGCATCCTAGTTTCCAAAGGTTGACTAAACCTTTCCTCTGATACCAACTGTAGAGACCCGTATCTTGACGTACATGGACATTACATTACTTTTGCGGAATACTTAGTACATAACAAAAACACACACACAAGGATCGTAATAGTTTAGTGTCTTTGGAAACTCGGAACGTAATCTTCTAATCATGGTGGAAGATCTTCAACATCTCCCATAAAGATCTTCCTTTTTATACCTAAAACCATTGTTTATATCCTGGGGAAAATAAAACATAAAAGGGTGAGCTCAAATGCTCAGTAAGGGTAAACAAAAGAAATATCAATCACATCATTTTCATAAGAACATAACTTTTTTGGAAATCTTAACCTGCAAAAGAGAGCATAATTTCATAACATGGGATAAATCATAGTAGTGAAATGAAATCATAACTTAAAACATTACTCATTGTGGCATACACACATAATCATAGAGAATCATTTTTAGTCAAGACTCATTGCCAAGACTATCTTAGTGGACACAGTCCCTTTCTGAATCGAGTAATCCTCGTTTCAGTCCTGTTTCACTGAACCGGTATAACCTACCATTCCAGCCGTGTCTATCTCATGAGATATAAAATCTTTACCCAATGCATTGGAGGGAGATATAGGTCCCACCCATCTCTTAATGAATCCTTTCTTATGTGTGCCACAGAATCATAAATCATACATCATTGCATAACCCATGTAATAAAAATGGGATTCTTAAACAACATGACATCATAAAACCATTCATATAAGATAAAGGAATTCATAAACATAATTCCATCACAACATAGTCAAATCAATGTAAAAATATGGATAGAAACAGAACCCTTTATTATCTTAGATGGAAAATAATTTTGATAAAACACTTGAATTGAATTCTTGAGGAAAATATCCTTTCTTCTTCAAAATCAATTTCTTTTCACAAAACATCATGAAATTTTTAAAAGAAAGAGATTTTGTTGAAAATAGTCATGAAATCTTTTGGAGGAATCATCATAAAAATAAGGCTTTATAAAACCGTAAAAATCTGTTCGTGCCGTTTAAGTTAAAAAAACATTCTTCTCGTACTTTTGTCGGAAAAGTCAAAAATTACCTCGTATGAAAAACGACAAAAGATTCCTTTCATATCTTTTACTAAAAACTCACCGAAGGGTAAAATTGGATTTAAAAAATTGTAGGTGGATGTAAATAACATTACATATTGAGGAAACATGGATGTGGATGATAAAATACACCCCAGTAATTACCAAAGTAAAAACAATCTCGGATAAAAATGAGATTGTGATATTTCCCTTACCTTAGGTCCGACTTGCTTTGTAAGTGTCCGAACCTCCTGTATAATGATTTAAATCATGTTATTGACTTATTACAGAATCATATTCATTGTTATGATATCATATATGGTTCACTTATGACATTATATTACCCGTTCTTTTGTAAATTCCATGTTAAAGAAGCGTTTTGGGTAAAATCGTTTCATTTATCGTAGGTGTTTTGACTTGTTGTTCTTGACATCATTATTACTTATATCATGATTTATTTACTTCCAGAATATAAAATATGATTTATATATCATATATATTCAGTATATATATATATAATAGGTAGATAAATAAAATGAAAAACACCGTTCATGGAGACGGTAGTCCGTACGTACGCATGAACGCTGTTTTCCTTTCCTTATTGTCTTGAAATGGAAGTAAGTAGATGACATACATATGTATATATATACATAAATCCAGTAGCTTTATAATGTCATATATTTCATTATTATTTCTTATATATACATTATAATCATTCTTAAATGGTTAACATGGAGAATGAATCTCATCGCGTCGTGGAGACGGTATTCCGTACGTACGCACGAGCGATGATATCATTTCTATAAATATTGAATTGAATTGGAGTGGATTATACAATATATCAGAATCAATATGATGTTGTAATAACTATGTATAGTTATTCTTTACACCATTATACACATCCATGTAAGGTGGTGGTGGAAAATAGATTACACCACGGCGTGGAGACGGTATTCCGTACGTACGCACGCGCGGTGATTTCTTTTTCCGTAGGATGGATAGATGGTGAAATAGGGTTGTTTCATACTTATAATAACATATCAGTATATGAGTGATACTGATGTTATTACTTCATAATGAAACAACCTAAGAAGAAGAAGTGGAAGAAGAAATAAAGATGAAAGAATTGGTAACGGTAATTACCTCTTCTTTGAAGTGCCTCTTTGAGACCTCCACTTAGGGCACTAAAATTGGTCTTTGAGGAAGACCAGAACCTCTAGGATGTTTCTAGGGAAGTGGAGAGGATAAATTGGCAGGGGTCGGCCGAGCTTGAGTGCTCAAATTGGTGTGAGGAGGAGGGGGAGGAGGTGTCCTTTTATAAGGGAGGAGAGGGGCATCTTAGGAATACCTCAAAATATTATTTTATATTAAAGTCAAAATCGGTTTATAATGGTTCCAAAGGGTCTTATTTCGAAGATAAAGTGGGGATGGGTCGAAATCCTATCAACCAATAAGATTTAGACAAGTTTAGGGTATTATTTTAACCTTATCAATTAGATTTAACTCTAAGTTAAATAATTTAACTTTTACCGTGTCTTTTTGTTTTCTTTCACTATATGGTTAATAAACTTACTATAACATGCCAAACGAACCCCAAATTGTATATTATTAATACATATATCCTTATCTAAGTCATTTGGCCGAACCTTAGATTTTTAGGAATAAAATAACAATTAATAATATAATATTTGATTTAAAAACTATTTTGTGTCAATTTTGACACTATTTGATATATGATTTTTGTGAAAGTCATAACAGAATTATATGTTCGAACCAAGTTGATTAAATCAACACTAATATATCATAGTAAAATAGAAAATTAGTGGAATTTATAAAAAGTCTTAAATTACATTTATTTTGGTATTTATATTATCAATTATGTCAATATTTCATTAATAAGATAATTACTGCATCATTTTTGTGTCATAAATAAATTATATTATTTAATGTCTAAAAATTAAAAATAAAATACCATCATGTAGGAAATCTGTTTAGCTTTCTAATGAATATTTACAATCGAATTTATCTTATGTATAACCCTATATTAAAAATGTTTTAGTAAATAAACTTTGATTTTAACTCTTTTAACTCTTCTTTGAATTAAATAATAATAAATGTCCTAATCTAATCCAAGTGGGCCTAAATGATAATATTTTACACTTAAGGTTGTTTTTGGTCGAGATACACTTGTCCAATAGAATTAGGACATGTGTTAGGGTAATATTAATATCATTCTTACCCTTAATTACCCTATTTACTATTAACCGTGGTAAAAAAAAGTAAAAAGTTACTATTCACCAAAAAATTATTTTCATCTCATTGAACCACATTTTAGTCCTTGATATTAACCGTGTCTCTCGGATTTTCGAAATTCCATTCACAGAAGCGGTAAAATTAAGTTTTATGCAAAATTCAGTTTTTAACCTACCACTTAGTAGTTTCACTATTCATCAAAATTTGATGTTTTTCAGAACAATGCCAAAATTTTATCCCAAGCTATATTTCATATTCCGAATTCAAAAATGAAGTCTATTTTACAAAATTCATAACATAAAAGTTGCATTAATTAATTTTATAATTAAATCCCGCTGTTAAAACAAATAGCGTGTTTTTAAGAAACAATATCTATCAAAAGATTGACACTTGTTTATGTCTAGTTTAAATGTGAAATTACATCCAATGACCAACATTGTATTAAATTGTAAAAATATATTCTAAATATACTTTAAAACCACTCAAATTAATGATTTATCACTATTAATTATTTCGATTAAAAAAGTTGTTTTTAATTATAATTTAGTAATTTTCACTATTCATCAGAATATGAAAGTTATCCGAAAAGTACCAAAATTTCACCTTAGGCTAAATTCGATACTCCGAATCCATAAATGAAGTCCATTTTGAAAAATAATATTTACAAAATTTCAAAAAGTGGTTATTACTATTCATAACGGCTAGTTTTAATAATATCTTAATAGCATATCGTTGTTTAGCGAAACTTGGTGTTGCGTACAACACACGCTATCGTGGAAGGTCGCGATTGCGTGTAATGGAAGGAAAGTCAAGGATGCGTATTGTGAAAGCTCCTTTTGGTGTAGCGTACAACACAAGACATTAGTAAAAAAAAGAATATTTTTCATAAAATCTCGGGCTGTTACAGTCGAGGACATCTTTATAGAGACTATTTGACTCGTCGTGCAGCTGAGAGGGAGCCAGATGACAGACCACCTTGGTAGAGGCAACGTCTCGAGCAAGGAGGTCCGCAGGGTAGTAGACGGGGCTACGGAGCAGGTGCAACATCAGGAGGTGGTATGCGATATTAGTTTCCACCACCCCACCCCCAGGTGGTCCACACCAAGCTCAGGGAGCCGGTGGCCGACGGCGAGGACAGTTGAATGCCATGGAAACTCTTGACCTAGAGGCTCCGTGGATGGATAGAGGTATGCCCTGTGTCCTTTCTACTATCTACAGTATTTTTTAGACACTCTTTGGCGGTACCCTTCCATTCCGTTTCTTGCTCTAGTTTTGATCGTGGTGTTGGTAAGACAATGTGTGGGTGTTGTTCATAGTTCGTAGAATTTGTGAGGAAGAGGGATCCTTCCCCCACTGAGAAACTTTTTTGTTACGTGATTAAAACTGTGCATGCGAGTCAGTTCTGCCCTAATCGGATAGTGTTGATGTGTGGTGGATGATTCCCTCTGACTTATTTGTTCAGACATGGGTGTTTGTTGGAGAACTAGCTGGTTTGGGAGACCCAGTTGAGAGTCCCCTCTCTTTCCATGTGCTATGTTTTTTCAGGGACAAAAGATTCTAATGGGAGAGGATGTAGTGACTCAGTTTTTTACCCTGTCATACTTTTGAATATTTCTATGAATAATTCCAGAGTTAGGCATGAAGACAGTGTGCGATTCCGAGACACGAGGTGCCCGGAATTAATTTTATAAAAATATTAGGTTTTTTATACTATGCACATGGTGGGGGTATGATATCTCTTAAAAGGTAGATCAGAACGCAAATCTGAGGTCACGGTCGCATCTGGAACGTTCTGTTTACCCTTAAGGGGTGTAAACATTGCAGGCGCGGGCCTGCTGTGGAAAAAACCACCTGGGGAGTTTTCGTAAATAAATGGAAAAGTTTATTTATGAGTTTCAGTTCGAATATCATCTGAACGTAGTATCAGATCCAAAATCCAAGTATGTCGTTGCTTTTCAAATGGCGCATTTACCCTAAGTACGACTTAACTTTTTTTTTGTATCAGGCATCGGGCAGAGGCAAGTCGGGAGCTAGAGATATTTTTTAAAAAATAAATATCCTTTTACTCTCTCCCCCCTTGGACGTACAGTGCACAGTAGAGTAGAAACTGTTCTTACCTCCTCCTACTCCCCTTAGGATGGTGAATCATCAACCAAATCGCAAGATCAAGGTGTTGTCGAGCTCAGATTTCGACGGCAGACTCTTCGGGATCGTGCAGCAGAAGCTTTGGAGAGCGGATCGTCAGTGTTTCACCCGCAAAGTAGGCAGTTTGAGATTTAATCCCCTGATCACATTTTTGCAGCGAATTTCTTCGTTTTGATGTCATATAAGGGAATATCGTGTCCTGGGGGTCGCGACAGTACCTTTGGATCGAAAAATGGACCACCGAGTTGCCCCCGGCGATCCGCGGAAGCTCCGCCAGTGCAAGTCGAACCGCGGCGGTGCGCCGGCCCAGCTGACGGAGTGTGGTGGTGCTGGCTGCCATGCGGCGAGGGCCGCTGGTCAGGGCGGGCCAATGGCGTCGGGCTAGTCGAGGCCCGCCAGACCAGCCAGTTCTGGCCAGTCGGGCCCCTTTTTTATAGACGAGGGGTTTTTTAAAACCCCGTTTCTTTCAATCCGGGAGTTGGATTTGTGTGTCGTCTACTGCGACGCAACCCTGTCGACAAGGAGAACCTTTTGATGTGTGTTTGAGAATGTAAATGTTCTGGATCGTAGCCCGGGATCATGAAATGTTGAATAAAATATTTTTATTTTATTATTATTCGACATTTGGGCCATTGTATCTTCAACCCAGAGCGTCCGATTGTCGTGTAGTCAGTTGTGTTGAGACCCTGACGATATGGTAGACTTTTCTTGAGGGGTTCTATGTGATGGGACTAAGTTTGGGGTATGGGCCACACAATGACGGGTTTTGGATTTTGCGGATAAACGCAACTATCGCACCAGGAGTCCAACTTTGGTGGATGAATAATCGATCATGTGTGTTTTTCTGAGAGGAGTGAAATGGTGCAATCCGTTCAATGAGTTTCGGGATCGAGGTGTGGCCCCCTCTTGATCTGGCTTCGGTGAATTGTGTTTTTTTCACCATGTGTATGTTTCGGAAGAGCGAGTTGTGTATCCTGTGTGTTTTTATGAGGGGATCACTGTGGTATGATCCACTTGATCAGTTTCGTGATCGTTGGGTGGGTCCCTCATGGGATGGCTATAGTGAATAGTGATTTTTTCAATGGTTTTCTCTATCAAGCAAGTAAAAAACCTATCCTGTGTGTTTTTCTGTGTGGATGACGATGGTGGCCTCTGTATCAGCCTTGGAGGTGCATGTGGTGGCGTTGTGGTGGGTTGATCAGGTTAGAGACATTGGGAATAGTAGAGGTGGAGTGTACTCCCAGGGATTGTTCTTACGGGGTTAGTGCAGCATCACAACCCTAGTCTAGGCTTGTGTTCCTCTCGATGAAAAGTTTAATCTGTTGGAGTTGTGGGATCCCTCTGGTGGGCCTAGAGGGGGATCTTCTAGCATCGTTACCCTAGTCCGGGTTCTTGGTACCGCTGTGACCTCTTATCCATGGGCATAGATCCCCTATCTGGCGGGTAAACCCCATAGGGTTTATAGCATCATCGAGAATATGATCCCCTATGTGGTGGGCCGTGCTCAGTAAGGTTGTGGCATTTTCGGGAATAAGATCCCCTACTCAGCATGAAGATTATATTAGGGTTTCAGTATCGTTGGTTATGCGATCCCCTACTCAAAACGTGGTTTCTTTAGAGTTGTGGCATCATCAGTTCGATCCCCTAGATCACGAGTTATACCAGATAGGGTATCGTTATCGTCGTGGACAGCTTTATATGGGTGATGATCCTCTATTTGAGTGACATGTTTCTGCCGAGTGCCAATCGGGTTGTGGTATCCCCCTGTGGAACCGAAGTGTTATCCCTTATCTATGAGATCTTCGTATTCCGGTGTGGGTTCTAGTATCCCATAGCAGACCCTAGGAGTGATCCCCTATCCATGGAGTTTGTTGTTTTTGCTGTTTCAACGCGACTTTCTCAGTGACGGTTTATAATGAGCGTGATCGCTTAGGTTTGCATCTGAGATGTTTGTGTTAGACCCGATAGACTATTTTTATAGGACAAGTGTCATCTTGGATGACAGTGATCATGGAGTGTGCTCTCCTGGTTGTAAAACATTGTTGGTGATCAGGTTGGTACCTCATGTGGCTTGGTGCGTGAGTTGGGTATATCTGGATGTTCAAGGTATATGTATGGGCATACACCTGATTTGAGGTGACTAGTTATGTTTAGCTGAGGATGGTAACGAGATGGAGTTTCTCTCTTGTCTTGGTTACCTCTGGTTGGGATGAGTGTATTGTTGACTTTTAGTTGATACTTTATTTTGGGTTTTTAGGGTGCCTCCTGAGTATTGTTATTCTAATCCCTACACGGGATTTTCCAGCACATGTTTGTGTTTTGTACAGAACACATGCCTTTTGACGGAGTCCTAGGAGGACCCGGAGCAGGCATAGCTAAGTGAGCGGGAATGACCCTGGTGTCTTACCATTGCTGTGCCGAGGAGCTTTCTGGTGGTGATTTTGGTAGCGTACCTCCTTCCGAGCATGTTGGGTGCCTTTATAGTTTTCTTTTGGTGGACCTATTTTTCCCTTTTGTTCTTCTGTTGTACACTGGTTGTGGGATAGTTTTATGCATGCATTTTATTTTCAGTTTTAATATATCTCTACATTGTTACATATAAGTGTATGTTGGTGCATGTGTAAAGGTACCTTAGGATAATGCCTCCCATCTATGTGATAGCCTTCTCGTCGATACACGCCAGCCCAGGGACTATTGGAGGTGGGCTTGGGGAGTCGCGGCTCGAGCCCCGTTGGGTTGGGTCGTGACAATATGGGTCTAGTTTATATTTTTTTCAAATGTGGGATATGGAAGATGTCAGTAATTGACATCAACAGATATAGAAAAAATAACTGGTATTCCACCTTTCCTCCTCTCTTGAATGCCTCAAAAGGCCTAACATACATCCATATTAGCTTCCCATTATTACTAAGATGATGGTGATCCATGAGAGATTCCACTTTTAGAAACACCTGGTCACTAACATATAATTCCAAGGCTATGTAATGTTAATCGACATTAGACTTTTGGAAGAGTTGTGATATCAAAAACACTTCTTAATAAACCGATCTTTATCAGACGTTTCATAGACTATGGTCAGTCCCAAAAATGAGGTCTCACCAACCTCTTCATAGCACTAGTGGGAAGAACATGGATGACCATAAAGATCCTCAAAGTGATCCATCCTTACCGAGGATTGGTAAATATTAATGAAGGAAAATTCCACCAACCCAAATATATGTCCCATGAACCTCAAAAATCCAACACATGTGATTGATTCATGTCTTACAAGTTCTCATTTTCCCACTCAATCTAAGAATTTTTTTCTTGGTGGTATTTCATACCCAATATAACCTCAGATAACATTAATTTATGAAGACCATTACAAAACCATGTGTCGAAATGAGGTTCCTAGTCTAAATCTATTGTCGATGGAACTCCATAAAGACTCACTATGTCATGACCATAAATCTGACCCAGATAATCCACCTTGGATAAATCCCTATTCAAGATGAAATGAGCTAATTTAATAAGATGGTAAATCCTCACCCAAATCATATTCTATCCCTTGGCTTAATTGGTATTCCAATGGTCATGTTTATGGAGACATCAACCCAATCCATGTATGAATTGGTAATGGATAAAGAAGATTGATGGACCTCTATTTCTTGGCATTAACCTTCTAATAGGTGTAACTTATAGATACAATTTCAAAAATATCTCATCTCAAACCTAGACACCATAATCAATGATGCACGTCATAAAACATCTTTTTGGTACAAGGATGAATAGCCAAGTGATACTGGTCGCAACCCCACAACACCACCTTCCATAAAGACAAAGGAACCAGGAAAAAACCCTATAATCACAGAACTCCATCAGGAGTGAAAGACCACTCTTTAGGAAACTCCCCTGAAATTAAAGAATTATATAGAACACTAGAATAACACCACTATTAGAAACTCATGATGAATATGCTTCTGAAGTGATGGTTTTAGTTGAACACTGTCCAAGATAGATCCAACACTGTGCTCTTTTTTTTCAAATATATTTGAAAAAAAGTCTATCAATGTTCACTCAACAGAAGAATCTTTTAGATATGTCATCCACACCTTCCCACTCAAGGCCTCTTCTACCACATTTACTTTCCCCAAGGTTTATATGATATAAAAATCAAACCCCTATAGGTACTCAAACAAACAATTAGTCCTAAAATTTATATCATTATAAGAGAAAATGTAGGCTAATGTCTAATGATCCAAATAGGATTAAAATATCTCCCATAAAGTATAATGACACCATGTTTTTAAGGAATCCATTCCTGCTTCTAATTCTAGGTCATGGGTTGGGTAATTCATTTCATGTGGTTGAAGTTTTCCATAACCATATGGCACCACATTGTCATTCTACATCAACACAGACCATAGACCCATACTTGAGGCATCACAAAAGACCACATATCCATTCATTGGATTTGAAAATATCCAAAAAGGGTTGTGGTAAAATGTTTCATAAGATATTTGATGTACGATTTTCAATCTCGAATACATTAGAAAATTACCCTTTTCCGGGTAATTGTTTTCATGGATGATGTAAGATGAGACAAACTTGAACAATATGCCTAAAATACCATTCCATGGTTAAAAATCTTCTAATCCTGAAGATGTTCCTCAGTTTCTCCAATCAAATCACTGCATTGATCTTCCCAGGGTCCACTGAAACCCCCACATTCTTAATTCATGTGTCCCAAAAACATTACCTACATGATATAGAAGGTCCACTTTGAGTGCCTATCATAGATATTATAGTCTCTAAGAGTTCCCAAAGTGATCCTCAAGTACCTCTCATGCTCCTCCTTGCTCCCTAACTAGACTAGGATCTCATCAAAAAACACCGTAAAAAATGGCGAGGTAATGGTGGAAGACCCTGTTTATAAGTATCCTAAAGAAAATAGGATAATTATTCAACCCAAAATATATGAAAATATACAAAAAAATGTACAAACCTTCTTTAGAAGTATATTTTCAGAACAAATTCCTCTGTGAATATGACCTAGTGATAGAGAAAATATAGATCGGTCTTGGAGAGCCACTTTTCCCACATAATATGATGAAAATGTCATATATATAGGGGAAATGGTAATTATTCATTATTGTCACCTTATTTATCTTCATATAATTGATACACAACCAAAGAAACCCATTGGCCATATTTGAAAATAGAACTATTGAAGCCCAAGGTGAAATGCTTAGAAGAATAATTTTTTGAATTCCAAATCATTCAATAGTATAATTAATTCTCTCAACATAGTGGGGACCATATTTTATAAAGGATGATATATTGGTTATGTTACCAATGCCAAGTCGATGGTGAATTCCACCTCCCATTCTAGAAATAAACTTGATAAATCGCCTATAAACACCCCTATGAACTCATTCAACACATGAAGGAATTCACTATTAAAACCCCCATAATCATCCAATAACATGAGTTATAAATCCTAAAAAACTATTACCCAACTCTAGATGTATATGTCCATCACGTCCTTTTTTCGGGTCCCATTGACCTTAAAAACCGTAGGTACAGCTATCAAGTTCCAAAAAAGTATCTAATCACTCATAAAAATTGATTTCTTCCCTATAAATTCACCATCTAATCCATAATTTGGATTACATCAAATTTGTCCATTTATAGAATAAGGAAATTCCATTCCAACTAGACATATAACAATGTGAGAGAACATTATTAACACCTAAAACCCTACTCCTACTTCATAGAGAGTGTAATCATCAACTCTCTCATATACAGTATGTGATGTGTTGTAAATTTCAACATATTCACTAAATGGTATGATATAAGAGAGTTAGAGGCACTTGTCTCAAACAAGAAAACATTAATTGATGATGAAATAATAACCATACCTCATTCTATTGCAATTGATGATTATGATTCCACTAGTATCTAATCTGCAACATTAAGGTTTCTTATCTCATATTTATCCTAATGATAACTACTTACCTACAACTCTTATTTCATTTGACTTTGTGTAGAATAAGACCTTTCCCTTCCACCATGACAACCAAATAGAGATCCAGTTATCTTGGATGGTTTTGACTGAGCTGACATTCCTCTGGAGGATATGGAACCCTCACCACCATGATATGGGTGTGCCACTTTGAAAACCCACTACATGTTCCCTATATTTACTCATCAATGGAAAGGATTAGTCGGAGATAGAAATATAGACTCCATATGCCTCACCTTTACACATTGACCGTATAGGCCTTACCCAGTATATGAATCCACAGACAAAAATTTTCAGGATGGAAGGCATGAACCACCACCTACCCTCTTTTCCTCATCATCTCACTTCCACTTAATTGTATAAGAACTAAAAATTCCATTTACCACTTCTAAAATTCCCCCAAAAACTCATATTTACCACTCTGATCAATCTCCACAATCAACGATTGATTGAAAACCTTAGCATGTGCCTTTAGCATAAAAAATAATACTTGAGATTTAATGTGTGGTAACAACCCCATTTCACATCATTGAACCATCAACATCTCATTGGAGACGGCCTCATGTGTGAACTGAGCAAATTCTTCAATGAAATTGGTATATTCCCATATAATCCAATACCCCTGGTAATGATACAAAAATAATCGGGTATTGGTTAAGGCCAAGGTATTATGGAAATTATGCTCATTAAATCCAACCATAATGTCTTTTCAACCCATATTAACATGACTCATATCCTAAACCACTGAATCCCACCACCTCCAACTAGGGACTTCTAACGAAAACAAATCACTTGTCACCTTCACTGCCTCAAGACTATATAGAAACACAAACATCCTTTGAACTTTTCAACCCAATCATATCTTCCTAGGGTTTTATACTACCCCATGAGGAAAGAGGATTATTATTTAGAAACATTAGATCCTTGATTTTTCTTAGACCTATATTGGATTCAAAAACCTGATCCGTACCAGATCATAATCCATGATCCAACTCTCAAACATCTCGATCCACTACTTCTACTAGTATATGATAAACTATTGATAGAGAAATATTTTTTTCTTATTTATATGGATTCACTATAAGTGTTCAAGGAGGAATATTTCTACAAAAATCAACAAAAAATGAAAATCCAAACATTCCATTCTTAAAATACTTAAAAAACAACTCTTTAAAAACTTTATGAATTAAAACCAAAATCAAGATAAGAAAAATAAAAAGTGTGAAAAATCCACCCTCGTTATGATTTCTTTCACAGTGTTTAGCCCGTTTGTATCACTTGGAAGAGGATTTAATTCAAATCCCCAACATCCCAAGGATACCTATGATACATCAAGTGGTGTGTTGTCTTAACACCCCACATGAAAACAAAACCTCAAGCCCTGATAGTCCCAAATCATGTCTATCGGGACACCCCTAAATATCATCACACAAATAAATGGAAAACACTTATTTTATATCATTTTTTCACAAATTGTTCTATTTTTCCATCCTAATATACACACAATATGGCCCATAGTAAGTCTTGAAGGGAATTTATAATCCCCATAGGTTTGTAACTAGTGACTGGGCATCAAGACTTACATTTGGGAAAAATTTCTCACATATGAAACAATAGAAAACAACTCAAAAAATAACCAAGAATCTCATTAAGAAATAATGAAAACCATAATGATAAAACTATGATAAGTTAAACATTTTACAGTTTAAAATAGAAAAAAATACCAAAGTTGTGATGGATACCAACTAGGCCATAAGTATTTTGGAAACAAGATGTTCATCACCCTCATTCCACCTCCACCAACACCAACAAGGAGATGAAATATAGAAATCGGATCCACTACCACCACCATGGAGAAAATTGTATTTACTTAGGTCAAACACAATAAGGTCTATATACCCCCAAGGTTGTCTGTATGGTGTATGCCAATGCCCAGTAGGATACCATCCAAATAGATTCCATGTTAAAAAATTATATGAAAAATCAAAATGAAAGTTCATATGAAATGAAATGAAATGTTTTAAAGATATATTTTTGGGAAAACACATTTAGATAAGCATGTATTGAAATTAAAATTAAATGTAAATTTCACCAAATACAGACGATTATCATAACAACACATGATCACCATATGAAATCCCTAATGTCAATAGAAATTCTGAGACACTAGGAAACACATATCTCAATTATATGGTATATAAAACATGACACAATATTCTCTCATGAATGATCCACTATAGAGGAATACATCCCATAGCCTAGTGTTCTCCAATCATCATCGTATGTTTAGCTAGTGTTATACCATCAATCCAATTAAAGGGAACCACGTTTTGTCCCTAGTGATCGATCTAAAATAATAGTCATAGTTATCCCACCCAGTAACCGATAATTCCATTTATGGTAAATTCAATTTCCAATGTCACATAAAAAACATCTTTTACATAAACACACCTAACAATATGATCACATAATAAAAAATACCATTTTATATAGGATAAAACTCTTTAAAAAACAATATGCACCACAAAACTATTTGAAACCATTTTTTCACCAACCACAAAATCCATAAAACCTATTTAATTATCATATAAATCATACTAAAGTCATCCAAAATAGTTAAAGTATGTAATCCCCTACCTTTAGCTAGTAGAATTCCTAAAATACATGGAAAACAACCATCAAAGAACAAGGGGACCCTAAGAAGGAAACATCAAAACAAAAATTGTCCACTAGAGAAGAAAACCCATGAGGGAACACTATAGAATAGATATCCTATGAATGAGGGAAGAAGAAACCAAGAAGAAGGAAGAAAAAAAGACACTTGGGACTTAATTGATGAGTTCTTAAGGATTCACTCAAAATCCACCAATAAATTGGAGTGCAATGTAGCCAAGAGGGAGGGGGAGGAAAATTAGGGGTTGAAATCCCAAATGGGGGTGGAAATGGGTGGATTTAGGTTATAATCAGTTGTGTGAAAAACTAGGAATTCCAAATTTTTATGGTTTTTGGAAGGTCACTCATTTTGGTCACACTTTTTTCCAAAACGTGTGTCTCTATATTTCAAAGTGGGATATGGGTTCATGCTTTTTATGGGTGGAAACGACCATGTGGTAGAACATGAACCTCATACAAACCCACTGGTCTTGGTGTAGGGTTTGTTGCACTCCTGTGCAACATGCCATGCATCCTGGATTGTTCCACATTCTTCGGTGCATGATTTCTTTTGGGATATAAAACTATTTCTAATAACCATGCTCCAACAGTGTTTCACCTACCTTCATTCAAAAAATAACCACTTTTATAAAAACCCCAAACAAATACAAGAGATAAATAGAATAAAAAATAAACAAAAAAATACCTCAAAATACAATCATGGATATGACAATTATCCATGAAATTTCATTATTAATATAATCCTTGAATTCATTTCATGGTGATGTAATTAATTAAATGGTATCTGTTTTAGTTATATACCTTTATAAATTGATTATTCATTTTTTAGTCATTATATATATTTCTATATGCAACCCTTACTAAGCATTTGAGATTATTGTTTGTTTGTTTTCCATTGCCCATGATATATGGAAGGATATTATGAATGATGTAAAGGATGATATAATCTTTATTTTTATAAATATTTTATTTTTCCTGTGTAATATGGGAGACATACGTAATATTGTTCTTCTAGACCAAAAAATAAATTGATTCTTTGTGATGTGATTCCATGTATCATATTATAATATAATAAAGTAGACATCGACCCAATGTTACTATAATTGGGGTTATTGTAATTTTTTCAAAAAGGTTTACTATAAGCTTTGGGAACTAGATTTTAAATAAACATATCATACATAAGAATTAACATAATACTTTCTAGTATTTTAAAACATTTAAAATTATTTGGATTTTTATTTTGTGGTTCAATATTCATGTTGATTATGAGAAAAATCAGTGTGTTTCATTATTCATTAATGGAGTCTAAATGAAGAAAGTAAATCTACACCTATATTCAATGTAGTTATTTCCATATAGATAAAGCTATTATATCTAGTGTTATAAATGAGTAGAATATATCTTTATTACGGTAGCCCACTCAAGTTATGATGAATAACATTTCACATATGGAGAAATAATTTTTTTCAAATCATGATTCACTTGTCTTGGATAAATTCATGTGAAAAAAAATACATACATGAATTGAATTACTAAAACATTGGTTTCTATGAAATTGATCAAGTCCCTAAAAAATATATCCCTCTATTTGAGGTGTAATAAAAGTGGAATGGTAATTCTATTATAGTTTTATTTTAAAGGATATTTGGATGATGTTTATTGATCCAGAATACATGATATGTTGATGAAATAGAAAGCATGGAATTGAAAACTTTTGAAGTGATATTCTCTGAGAAATACTTTTTTTGAGAAAATCAATATGAAAAGGATAGGAATTTCCTCAAATTAAAGGATAATGATGAAGTGTTTGGGTAATATTATGAGCCTAACATTTCAATATTATCCAACCATGATTCATACTATATAAAAAATATGAAAAAAAAGATTGATCATTTCTTTGATGGGATTAAGTTGAGTCACTAATCGGTAATAGTTTCTGAAATGTTTTCATTCTATGATGATATAGTATAAAGTTACATTAATATAGAAAAATAATTATATATATAAAATATCTTTAAGGAAAATCAATATACGAATACGTTTTACGACAACCCTTCTTTTTGTATTACAATATTTCATGACTTATTTCAATAGAATACATATAGAACAACCCCAAATATTGAGATGTCTTGTGTATTTTGGGAATTAAGAACATATCATAACATCTTTAAAATGAGATACAATGCTATTATTATAAAATTCCTTATAATGCTTCAAAAATAGATTATCATCATAAATAGCACGGGATTGCCTGGGGACATACATAAGAAATGGTTGATCTATGAATCTTAGTAAGGGAACACAAATTGGATAACATGATGGAATATTTACATGTTAAACAATAGGAATATAAATGATACATAATTTTTTTAGAATCATAAACAATATAACTGAGGATAAATATATCACGATAATATAAAGGCAACATAGAAAATGTGGCAAGCACTTTAAACCTAGAATCATAAATATGACCATATACTAACCCACCAATACATCATGGTGGAAAAAAATCCCATGATATATTATGTTCACTCCCTAATACATTTCATGGTGTATCATGTGACTAAATATTACCGAATGAATTTAATCTCTATATAATTGCATTCACATCTATCACTTTCATTTCAGTCACAGGCATAACCAAGCCACATAGATTATAAAACATAGAATCATATTTCATCACATTTTATTCTACGATCAAGGAGTGTTGAACACATATATGTAAGTACCATATAAAATAACTATAACTGATTAAAGGTGAACAACTTTATAGGAAAATGGTATGGGAATAGTTATTACATAAACATTTGATTAGCATGGAAAATTGTGATGAAATTTCTACAGTATAACAGGGGAATATAAATGTTAATGGGAGGGATTAATGAGAGAAAAATGGGTACGTTTTTATTTATAAATCACTAGGAATGTAAGGGGTTTATCTAATAATATATACAAACATTAGTAATTTGGAAAAAATGGCATAATATAATGAATATAATTGAATAATGATGAGAAGGAAGAGATCCCTTACTAAATTTTGGTGTGGTAATATCTTAGGTAAATTCTATAATTAGAGTGGATAAATTTTATATAATTATTATAGAATCAGTTTTACATTATAGGGATCATTATAAAAACATGAAAACCTATCCCATTGAGATTAAAAAGGCTAATTACAAATAAGGTTCTTGAATAAAAATGTGAAGAAAGAAATATCTTAATAAATTTCAGCTTGACAACGTGTGTACATAATGGTTTAGGGGAGAGATTAACAAGAGTGAAAGAGATATACCACCGTTTATAAATAAAGTTTAAATTAATTTGGATTTTGTTTAATATATCTCAATATGAAAAATTGGAAATAAAGAGTAATAATAGAAAAGGGTTGTTGGAATAAAAATGAGAGAGGGAGATCCTGTAAAAAAATTTGCATGGTAACATGTGGAAATAATGTTTCATGGGAGAGATTAATGAGAGTGAAAGGGTTATATAATAATTTATGAATCAAATGGATAGTAATTTGGATATTTAAGAACCTATATATAAATTAAAAAATTAAAATTAAAAGACATATCATTAAATAGGTGCTTGATAAAAATAGAAGAGTGAGAGATCACTTACATTGAGAGTGTGATTCTAATAGCTTGGAATGAAATTATTAAGAACTTGGGGGAGCCTCAGAAGGACTTGAGAGAGGTTAGGATAGGGTAAGGACGTGATCAATAATTTTTGAGTGAAGATAAATTGAATCATAGTTTTGTTTATTTAGGAAAATAGTGGGAAGTTCTTTATTTTTTTAGAAACATAAGTTTTCAACTCTATATAATAAAATAATAAAACCAAAAACAATCAAATTGTTTTTCCCATGGTTTATGAAAAATGGGAGTTTTATTTTTTATTTTATAGTGGAAAAGTCTACAAATATTAAAATCAGGTCCTTGGTGATGTTGAATTGAGTCGTTCTCTTAAAAAAAATGTTTCTAAAACAATAGAATTTAATATATGTTTTGGAGGATTCATAATGGCGTCATAAAAGTAATTAAATAAACATAAAATCACATTATTTTAATTTTTAATCATATTTTTAATCATTTATTATTTATTTGTTAACTATTACATTACTTATTGGACATTATGATGCCATAAAACACACTGTATAATTATACCGTATTTAATTATATCTTGAAAATTCAATTGTCTCACAAATTATAAAATATTTACCATTAGATAATTTTTATGTGCGGATTAAAAAATCATATTTATTTTTTCAAAATAATTCTCTTTATATGATAAATTATCCATTTAAATTAAAATCCCTATTTATTTAAAAATTTTGGTTTTTAATCATGGTAGTTTTTCAACAACTATAAATTTTACATTTTAATCTTTTTCAAATTTATATAATAATTTATTTAAATTTCATTAACTTTAAATAACCATTAATTCTACAAAACGTATTTCTTACTTGAATTTTCATATTACACAAAAGTTCAATTTGATTTTGGTCACATTAAAAACTATTTTTTATCATAGTCATTAAATAATAATTTATAAATAAAAAATAATAAAGAATAAAAATGATAATTTTTTAAAATATATTTAAAAAATAATATTAATAATTTAAGGGTTACTAATTTTCTAGTCCTTGTTAAATTTTTTACCCTTAAATAACTTATTTTCCTTTTACCATGATAATAAAAATTTACTACAGTTATTATTCAAATTGTCCAAAAATAATGATTGAATTATTACATAATATTAATTATTATGATTCAAAATATGGAATCCATTTTATCAAAATAAATTCACATAGCCGGTTAAATTTAATTTCATATAAAACATACAAGTGTGATGGAATGTGTTTTTCTGAAAAAATGACTTTTCAAGAAAAATATGATTTTACATTAATTATATAACTAGTAATATTCAAAATGTGAATTTGATTTAATAAAAAGATATATATAAACTATAATGTAAATTTAAATAATTTATATTATGAGTTATTTTTAATTTAGTAAAATTGATAAAAAAATATTCATTTTGAAAGAGTTTTTGGAAAACACATTTTTATGTCTAAAAATAAAATTATAAATAATTATGGCATAAGGATAATTTAAATACAATAAATTTAATTAAATATTACTAAATAATAATTAATTTATCATTAAATAAAATTTTAAAAAAATTTAAATTTATAATTAATTAATTTATCTATAAAATAACAATTTTACAGTAAAACTATATTTTTCAGTAATCACTAAAAAAATATATTATCTAAATTTTCACCCTTAGTTAATTTTGATATTTTGATATGAAAAATAGATTTTTTATCAAATAGATTTTTAAAAAATTCGGTTGAAAATAATTATAATAATGCATTAAAAATCATTTAAAAAATATATTTTGAAGAATTAAAAGACATTATAAAAAATTGATTGATTAATTACTAAGAATTTACAAATTTATTTAGGAAATTTATATATATATATTATAAATTTCTTAATACTAATAATGTATAACAATTTAATGGCTAGGTTAAATGGGTATATTTAAATAATCATTATTTGTTTGTGTTCGGTGTTGCGTATCACATATGTTATCGAACAACGTTTTCTCTTTTAAAAATTCAGGGCTTGTATTCTCCCCCAATCAATAAATTTCATCTTCATAATTTAAATGTGATCTGGTTCAGGAATGTTTTTACACATAAAAATAAATTTATTGAATATTCAAATAGTAAAAAGGGTTAAAAAACAACATCTTTAAAATATTGAAATATAAGTATGAAGGTCATCACATAACTAAATTCCCATTTATAAGGAAATTTATGTGAAATGAAAACATATATGTTGAAGATAATCTTAACACCAACTAACTAATTAAGTGTGATACATAACATTTTTAGGATAATGTCAATGACCACAAAACCATAAATTTATGAAGTATAAAATGACAATAAAATCCTCATAAATGTTCACAATATGAATACATTTTTAGATGAATTTTATTTTCCTTGAGTCAAAAAATTCCTTTATCACATAGACCGAAAACATAAAAAAATATATGTTATTGAAAATTATAATTAATTTTCTCTAAATTAACATCTTTTACACATAATAATAAGAGTTCAATATGAATATTTTTATTCTTATTGCACTATAAGAAACTTCTAACAGATAAAAAAATCCACCAAATAAAAACAATCTATTCCTAATGTCATTACAAAGTCTAATATTATTAGAATCAAGTGATATAATACTAAAAATGAATTAAGAAAATAATCTCCAAAATTCGTCAAATAATCTCAAAGGATTTAAATAGATCATTCTATAAATAAATACATATATATATAATAATAAAAATATCAACATTAATGAATGTTATAAATTGAAAGGTTTCATCATTCCCTTAAAATTACACCTCAAAAAATATTATTGATTTATTCTGAAATAATCCTATTGGATATATATACCTTTACCCAATAAATAAAATCCCTAAATAACATTAATCTCCCCAAAATTAAAACTATTTGATTTTGAAATATATTTCCCAAAATATCCTTAATCGTTCTAAACATCCTTCACATTAATCTTCAAGAGTGGCATCAATGAATCAAATGATTAGACAGAGAAATATATTCCCAATACTTTATTTTTATCCCAAAATAAAACACCTGATAAGAGTTATAAATCCCTAAATCACTACTTTATCAGTGAATCACATTTATAAGATATCAGTACGATTCAATATATATTTCATATACTTAAAGTAAAACCTTTGTGAAACAATAAATATTTTTTTTCATGATTCATAAATCATGAATGCGATTGATATAATAATTCTACATAATTCTCATGTACCAATACATAAACACATTAATTATTAAACAATAATTACTAACCTTATATATATTTCCATAGTTTAGGGTTTAAATCATAAATTGGGGCATTGAATCTTATCCTCCTATTTTAAGCCATTAGATAAAATAAATGAAAAATTAAGGATGGTTAATTTTAAATTATAAAATATATAATTAAATTTCCAAAAACATTAAACAGATAACTCATAAATGAAATGTATTTCATTAAAATAACAATTTAAAGGATTCAATTTACGTTATCCATTATATTATTTTCATAATATAGATTCATATGAGCATTTTTGTTCTCTTAATAATGGCTTCTAGTGAGATTTTAAATTTACAAAATAATGTCCCCTGGGAATTTAAAATGTGGTGTGTATGCAAGGACTATTTTTGTAAACCACTTACTCGTGGATTCTTGCTCAAGTCGGTTTTTTGTGTCACCCCTTGGTACAAATGTACTAGATCCACACCCATATTTAGTATATTGACGAGGATGTATTTTCCTGGAAACCAATTACTCTATACATTAGAAAAATTAGGGATTTTAATTATATTTTTTTATACCTATGGAATCCTCTAGAGTTTTATAGTCTTAATCCGAAAAATAATTAATCTTTACTTTGATACAAACTAGGAAAAACTTTCACTTTATTACATATTATTTCATTATTTATTACAAAATATTACATATATAATAATCTGGATGATATATAAGTCTAGTGTCTTTTAGAATTAGATACATATAATAACATAATTATCATGGGATACAACAAAATTATTGGTAACTTCCTTAACATGATTATAAATTTCCAAAGAATTAAAACGTTTTAGGATAACCTCGGGACATACATAAGAAAAGGGTGAACTATAAATCCCATTAATAGAATAATCATGCCATAAAAAGAGATAATAATTAATTTTTTTTAAAATATTCATATTAATGAGACATAAAATTGGTGAGAATCATAAACAGTAACAATGATTAATGATATAGAATGATAACATAAAAGAAATAGGGGAAATATGAGAACAACATTAAACATGGCATCATAACCCTAGGTCAATGCTAAGCTGTACGGACATTGTGATAGAAAAGTCCCCATGATGGATTACCTTCACTCACTAGTATCTTTCATGACTTCTCATGAGACTAAAACATTACCCAATTCAACGGAGTTCTATATAATTTTGAACTCATCTACCACTTTCATTTCATAAACATGCATTAGCGTACCACATGAATTATACAACAGGGAATCATTTTTCATCAAATTTTATTCCAAAATAATGGATTGTTTAAAAAATTCATTTCATTCACTAATTTTATATGTTTATGTTCATAAACTTGTACGCCATTTATAGTATGTAGATATGGTTATTCACTACACATTTTTTGGCATGAAAAATAGCTGTAAAAGTTTGGAAAAATATTGTGGGCATATTAATGTTCATGGGAGTTATTAATGAGAGTAAATGGGATGATAATTATTTATAAATCATAAAGGGAATAATTAGTGGTATGAAATAATATATCGCAACTTTTTTAAATGGAGAAAAAGTGAACATGATAATTAAGATACATGAATAAAGAAGAGAAGGAATATATCCCTTACTAAATTTTGACATGGTAACGACTTAGGTAAATTCTATAATGAGAGTGGATAAATGGTATCCCATTATTATATACTAAATTTTAAATTATAGATATAATTATAAGGACTTTAAAACATAACTAATTGTGATTAAAATGGCTGATAAAAAAAAGGTTCTTTATTGGAAATGACAAGGGTGAAATATCTTACTAAGTTTCAACATGATAACGGGTGTACATAAAGGTTAATGGGGGGGATTAATGAGATGTAAATTGGAATCGAAAACTTTTTACATAAATATTATAGTAATTTTTATATTTATGAACATATCCAAATTTTAAAATTTTTAAATTTAGAGGCATAATGTAAAATGGGTTGTTGAATAAAAGGAGAGAGAGATCCCATACAAATTTTCAACATGGATGGATTCATTAGACTGAAATTGTTCTCCTATAACTTAGGAATAAAATTTATAATAAGGTTTATTTGTAATAACATATTAAAATATGAAAATTTAAATTAAGAAACATATAATAAATGATGTGCTTGATAAAAAGTACATTGCGGGATCTGTTACGTTGAGAGTGTGGTTCCAAAAGATTTGGAGGAGCATCTTGAGAGATTGGGAGAACAATGGGAGGACTATATAGATATTAAATATGATAAAGTACCAAATAAATGTGTTTTGAGTGAAGATAAATTGGATCTTGGGTGAGTTTATATAGGAAAAGTGTGGGAGTTCTTCTTTATTTATCAAACAAACGTTTTGAAATATATAAAATAATAATAATAACCACAAACCATACAATCGTTTTTGTCAAGGTTTCTACCAATGTGGAGTTATATTCATGATTTTATAAGTTAGATGTCTGAAATTATCAAAATATTATCATTGGTGATGTGGAAGTGAGTCATTATCTTAATAAAATGATTTTGATAACATAAAATATAATATAGGTTTTATAGATTCCAAAATGCTTTATAAAATTAATAAAATAAATCTAAAATAACATTATTTTGATGGGGAAATAAATATTTTTTCATATATATTCTATGTTTTTTTCAATATATTACATTAGGTTCATCACGATTTCATAATACAAACTGTATATTATTTTGTTTTTTAACATTTACATGAAAATTCAACTTTCACAAAAAGTATAAAAAATTCAACATTGGATAATTTTTATGTGATGATTCAAATAATGATATTTATTTTATCGTAATAATTCCCTAAATGTGATAAATTATTTTTTTAAATTAAAATCCCCATGTAATTAAAAATACTAGTTTTGGACAATAATAGTTTTATAAGAATTATAGACTTTACATTTTTTACTTCATAAAAAGTATATTATAAATTAAATTTAACAAAAAAACATATAATAAAAATATTTTATAAAAAACAATTTAAATTAAAGAATCTTCTAATTCATAAAAATTTATATCTTCATTGAAAGTGAACTTTATATAAAAATAAAAATTTAATTTTTTCACATTAAAAACTAATTTTTATCGAACTCATTACATAACAAATTTGATAGTAAAAAATGACTATTAAAGAAGATAATTATTTAATTTAAAATTAAATATAAATATGCAAACTTTTATGGATACTTTTTTCTAATCCTTATTATGTTATTTATACCATTAATTATCCTATATTCCTTCTAACATGATATTAAATATTTACTATAGTTACTATTCATATTGTCAAAACAATAGGTTAAAATTATTACCTAATATTAACTATGATGAATAATATTATGTAATAAATTTAATAAAAAATAATTCACATTGTTGGACGAATTTAATTTAATATAATACCCACAATTGTGATGGAAATTGGTTTTTCGAAAAATAAATAGTTCAAGGAAAATATTATTTTACATTAATTATATAACTATTAAAATATGTTATATGATTTTATATTTAATAAAGATAGATATATAACATATAATTATAATTAGAATCATTCCTATTAGGTGTTATTTAATATTAATTAATATGGAGAATCATTAAGCATTATAAAAGAGTTTTTAGGAAAATGTATTTTTACATCTAAAAAAACATATACAAAAATATCTTATAAAGATAATTTAAATAAAAAAATTATTTAAATATAAATAAATAATAATTATGTTACCTTCAAATAAAACTATAATTATAATTGGATTTTTAAATTTATTAATTCATCAATAAATAAAAAATTTACTAAAAAATGACATTTTCACTATTCACGAAATAATATATATTTTCTAAAATTTCCACATGAAATAGATTTTGAAATGATAAAATAAATAATGAAATTTTTTATCAAATAAACTTCCTTAAATGTTTTGGAAAATAACTATAATAAATAAAAAAATAACATTTTTAAAGAAAAAATATTTTGAAGAACAAAAAGACATTACCAAAAATTGATTGATTAATTACTAAGAATTTATAAAAAAATTTCATAATATATATATATATATATATATCTTAAATTAATAAATAATATTCAAATATTCAATCTTAATGGTTTTTTTAAATGATCATATTTAAATAATAAGTGTTTTTTCTGGTTCGGTATTTTGTATTGCATATACTATAAAACATAATTTTATACTCTAAAAACTCGGGGCATTTTAGTCTTCCCCACATTAATAAAATGCATCCACTGAATTAAAACTTGATCTTGGTATGAAATTTTTTGGACACATTAAAATATAATTATTGAAAAAACACATAGTAAAAAATGATAATAATACAAACTCTTGAAAATAGATGAAGGGAAATACGAAGGTCATCAGATAACTAAGTTTCCAAGTATTATATCATTCGTGGAAAAAATGAAAACATGGTCATGGAAGAGAAAACTAACACCAAAGAACTAATTGCCTATGATATAGATCAATGTCATGATAAATTAAATGATCAAAAAACCATGTATCTTTAATGGATAAAATGACAATAAATTCTTCAAAAATGATCATAATATGAAAAAAAATCTACTTGAACATTATTTTCATAGAGTCAATGAAGACAGTTATCATATTTATTGTGAACATAATCAAATAAACTTTCATGGAATGTATGATTAATTTCCACTATATTATAATCTTTTTCTATAAATTATGACAACTAATGATGATTTTGTTTAATGCATGAAGCACTAGAATGAACTTCTACCAGATCACATAGTCCACCAAATAACAACAAGCTATTTATCTTATCTTAACAAAATCCAAGATTGTCTGTAGAAACTATGATAATAATAAAAATTAATATAATGAAATACATTATTCTCAAAAATTCCACAAATAATCCCAGAGGCTTAATATAGATCATTCCTTAAATAAATTCATGTATATTAAACTAATAATCTCAACATTAATAAATGTTGTGACCTCAAAGGTTGCCTCATAATCATAAAATTACACCTCATAATGTATAATATAAATCTTCTAAAATAATCATAATAGATATATAAACCTAAACCTAATAACAAATTATTGTCAAATACTGTTAATCACCTCAAAATCAAAATGATTTGATCTTATATTATGTTTCCCAAAATATCCTTAATAATGATAAAAATCCATCACATAAATCATCAAATGTTTTATTAATGAGTAAAATGATTTTACATAGACATATTATCCCAAGAATGTTTAATTTTATTCCCAAATCAAACACCCACTAAGGGTTATCAATCCCTCAAGCGTTACTTTATCACTAAATCACATTTATAAGTTATCAGTAAAATTCCACCTATATTTTATATAATTAATGAAAACCAATTATGGAGTAATCCTTATTTGTTTTTTTATTATTATATCTAGATTTTAATTGAAATATTATATCTATAGGATTCTAAAATAACAATTCATAAACACATTAATACATAAAAAATGATTTTCATAGAATAGGTCCTTATATAGTCTATTGTTTAATCATTATATTAGGTAATTGACTCAGTTATACCAATTTATAGAAATTATCTTTAATAAAGGTAAAAATATGGATGAGTAAACTTAAACAATTCAACATATCATAGGAAATCTAGTTACAAAAAATTGATAACTTATAAATGACCGAAATTTCATTAACTTATGGATTTTTTTGATTAAATTTATGTTATCTATTATCTATTTCATAACATATAATATTATAGTAATTCATGTTCCTATAATATTTTTTTGAAATGAGCCTGTGAATTTAATATATCATATCCCCCATGAGTGTCAAACTAGATGTACGGAAAGGCATGTTGCCATGCCCAGTTCTCAATCGAGTCTATATCAATATGGTTTTTTCAGGTGTTACCCCTAGGTACATCTATTTTGGATCCACATCGACATAAAGTATCTAGATAAGGATGTATTTACATGTACACCACATAATCTATAATTTTCCAAAATTTATGGATTTATTATTATACTTAGTTTACCCCTAATGATTTCACTATAGTTTTCTAGTATTAATCCCAAAATTTATTAAATTGTCCTTTGATACCATCTTTGATAACCCTTATCTTTATTACACATTATTTCATGATTTATTATGAAAGATTATTTGTAGAAAAACTAGGATGATTTATAACTGTAGATTATTTTGGAATTAAGTACATAGAAAAAAATCATGAACATGGTTTATAACAACAATATTGGAAACTTCATTAACTTACTTCTAAAATTAAATAGCTTTTAAAACTACTTGGGATAACCTTGGGACATAAGTAAGAAAAGGGTGATATATAAATAAAACTATGTTTATAAACATGGAATAAAATTTGGGAAGCATTACATGTTATAGCTAGGAATATCAATGAAATATAAATTGGGTTAGAATCATAAACATGAATAATATGGGATGATATATCTTGATAACATAAAGGCGACATGGGAAATGTGGAAATAACAATAAACATTTCTTGATAAAAATTTGTATAGGATAATTAACCAAGAAATCCTAGGGGGAAATGTATTATGAAATATTAGGATCAATCCCTAATCCCTTTAATGACATCTCATGAGACTAAAACATTAACCCATGTATTTAAGCGCTATATAATTTTGCGTGCACCCATCACATTGATTTCATTCGCATACATAAGAATGACACATAGATTATACAACATTGAATTATGTTTGATCACATTTTATTAGATGATCAATTAATTTTTGAATACATGCATATAATACTCTAATCAGATAACTATAAATTCAAAAAGATGAACAACCGTGATAAGAAATGGGTATGAGAATTCTATACATTTTTCATTAAAGAAAATCAGGGTGAAATTCCAGAAGCATAATGGGGGTGTATAAATGTTCATAGGAGGGATTAATAAAAGAGAAAGTGGTTTCTAATTATTTATACATCATAAGTTATTTAATGGTATTTGCAATAGAATATCCAAAAATAATTATTTTGGGGGAATGTGTATAATATAATGAAGACACTTGCTTAATGAGGAGAAGGAAAATATCCTTTACTAAATTTTTCTATGGTAACAGATTAGGTAAATTCTATAATTAGGGGAGATAAATGGTATATCATTATTATATAATCAATATTATATAATATGGATCATTATAATTAAATTAAATCATAACCAATTGATATTGAAAAGGCTATTTACAAAGAGGTTTCTTTGATGAAAATGAGAAGAGAGAAATATCATACTAAATTTCATCTTGGTAACTGGTGTACATAAATTTTCATGATTGGGTTTAATTAGAGAAAAATGTTTGTCTAAGAATTAATAAATATATTTTATATTAATGTGTATATGGATTAACATATCCCTATTTAAAAAATTGGAAATTAAGAGGCACAAAATAGAACGGGTGATTGAATAAAAAATGAGAGATGGAGATCCCTTATAAAAATTTTGCATGGTAGCAGGTGTACATAAAAGTTCATGGTAGATAATAATGAGATTGAATGGGTTTTCACATCATTTATTCATAAAATTTTAATTAATTGGGTTCTAATAAAAAATATATCATCATGAATGAGTGGAAATTAAGAGACATAACATAAAAGAGGTTCTTGATAAAAACGGGAGTGGGTGATACCTTACCTTGATAATGTGACTCCAAAATATTTTTGGTAGCTTATTAAGAGATTGGGGGAACCTTTTGATGATAATATAAATGGTAACTTTTGTTATGTATGGGCTCCATCATTTTTGGGTGATGATAAATTGGAGCTTGGGTGGGATTATCTAGGAAAATATGGAAGAATTGTTTATTATTTCTCAAACATAAGTTTTGGACTCTATATATTAAAATAATAAAAATCACAAACAAAACCATAGGTTTTCCCCTATTGTTTGACCATGGGTATTGATGTTAATTATTTTAATATATAATGTTCCAGACCTATTAAGATATCGTCCTTGGTTATGTGGAATTGAGAAATGCTCTTAATGAAATGATTCTAAAACTGTAAAAGAAAATATAGGGTTTGGATGATTCAAAAAGGAATTTGAAAATAAATAAAATAATTATAAAATCACATTATTTTAAAGCTGAAAAATATTTTTGGCTGTGTATGCCTTATAATGTATTTATTACATAAATTTTGGCTCAAAATGATGTTATAATACACTTTATATATTTATACAATATTTATATTTATTCAAAAATTTGACTACCTTGAAAAAATATTTAAAATTCACCATTATATAATTTTTTTGTGATGATTCAAAAAATAATAATTATTTTATCAAAACAATAATCTAAATATGATAAATTATCCTTTTAAATTAAATTCCTTGTTTATTGAAAAATAGTGGGGTTGACAATAACAGTTTTCTAACCATTATATAATTTACATTTTTTACTTCAATAATAATATAATCATTTATATTTAAAAATAATATTTTAATAATAATATTTTATTAAATTATCATTAATTTATAAAATAAATTAACTCATCAAAATTAATTTCTTACATTAAATTTTATATTACACAAAAATACAATTCGAGTTTTTTCACATTAGTAGATATTTTTTATCAAACACATTACATAACAATATATCATGTACAGAAATTAAGAATAAATATAATCATTATTTTTTGAAAATTAAATATAAATATTAAAAATTTTATTGATGCTTTTTTATAGTCATTTTTATTTTATTTGTACCCTTAATTAACCTATTTTCCTTTTACTGTGACAATAGATATTTACTATAGTTACTATTCATATTGTCCAAAAATTATATTTAACATTTAACTAATATTTATTAGGATGATTAAAAATATGGGGTCTATGTTATGAAAATAAAATCAAATATGTGGATGGATTTAATTTAATTGAAAACCCTCAAGTATAATGGAAAGTAATTTTCAGAAGTAAAAAATGAATTTTTCAATGAAACAATGATTTATCCTTAATTATAGAATTATAAATATTCATTATATGAAATTTTAATTCAAAAATATGGATATATAAACTATAATTTTTATTTAAATAATTCTAATTATGGGTTTTTTTAAATTAACTAATATTGAGAAATATTGTACATTTTAATAGAGTTTGTCAGAAATATGTGTTTTTAAGTCTAAAAAAATATATATACAAAAATTTGGCATTAAGACGATTTAAATATAATTAATTGAATTAAATATAGCTAAATAATACCTATATTAACATAAAATTAAATTAAAATATTAATTATACTTTTAAATTAATTAATTTTTCAAAATATAAAAAATGTACATAAAATGGAATTTTTCAATAATCAATGTTCTAATATAATTTTCATAATATGATATAAGAAATATACTTTTTTATCAAATATTTTTTTAATTTTGTAATATATATTTATAATAAATAAATAAAAATTATTTTTATATAAAACATATTTTGAAGAACAGAAATACATTACCAAAAATTGATTGATTAATTAGAAAGCATTTATCAATATATTTAAGATATATATATATATATATATAATTCATAATTTAGATTAAACTATACATATCTACAATGTTGAAATGATGTTTATAATGATTATATTTAAATAATAATTTTCTGTTTGGGTTCAGTGTTTCATATCACATATGATATCAAAAATAGATTTCTCTTTTAAAAACATTGGGCGTTACAGGTTGTTTAAGCACAAAATAAATGAAACAAAGTAAAATAATAATTTATTAATGAAGAAATTACCAACAATAAAAAATTGTTGAAGGATACTTCCTTCAAAATAGTTAAATGAAATCAGAGATTGTCATAATTACGGATATAATTGTTATTTGGCTAAATAATGTAATGAAAAGAAATAAACCACTAATATTCAGTGACACAACTATAAAGAGATAGGGCATTATTCAATCCAATACTACATTTGTCAAGGTAACTTACCACAAAATAATCAAACGGGTGAAGGGAATGTATATGGAATTACTATAACCTTAGTAGAATTCATAGAGTTGTGGTGAAAGGTATAACTACCATCCACTCTCAAAGTGAGATATTTTTATTTATTTCAGGTCATACAAATTATTTTATATATGAAGAATTTTATAAGTGTATCACATCACCACCTTGACAAAAAATTATGACATGGATGTAAAAACTCATAATGGTTGCACGATCACATCTCAAGTCTATAACTCCTCTCTGATATATTTTTGTGGAAATTCAGTTCATGGAATTTTTTTATTCTTCATATGGTTTAATTTGTTATAATTTTTGGAATGGATTAGATCTCTCTGTATATATCCCATATAAATTTTCATAGAATGGTATTTATGTTCAATGTTCTAAAAAAATGTTATGATAGTTTACCAGGGTAAGGTTGATACTGCACTCCAAATAGAAATTACTTCTATTATATGGGGTTTTCAACCAATTCACAAAGGATTTTTCTTTCAGAAGGTTGGGGAGAAATAAAACATTAATGATATTCCTATTGTATGGATGATTTTTTATGTCTTTTATTAAGTGTTTACTACTATTCCCCTGAATCATGATGTTGATATTTAAATATAACTCATACAAGGTGTTGCACATATTTTAAAGACTTAATATAGGATAGACACATTTCAATTGTTGGAAGTGAAGAAGAAACACAATGAAAATATTGATAAGGGATTGATTTATCCTATCACTTTACAATGGGGTGAATATCTTATTTTTTTATGAATAACGATTTGTCAATACATATTTTAATACATTTTTGAGAGTATAACAAAATCAATATTAATTAAATTTATTCTTTACATTTTATCAATGATCTGTTCGAATAATTATAAGGAGCTCAATATTTTTTTCAAATTTTTTTTTCATTATGGATATTCTCATATGAGTGTAAATAATAAAGATACACCATAAATTTCCTATGTTATGAGGTATGTTCAATATAAATTTTTAGTCATTCCACATTGATGTACCAGTGATCCTTGTTACTTTATAGATTTAATAAATAAATATTCAGATATTTCCTTGATCTATTTTTGGTAGACTTTTTCGATTATATTCATATATATTCAAAGAAAAAGTGGGAACAAGAAGAGAATTTTGAGAATCTGTCATATCATTGTGAAGAAAGAAATCCTAAATTTTAAATTTATTAAGATTGAATTTTGGATAAAACAATTATCATTATTAGTTAATATAATTTCGTGTGATGTAATATCGGTGGATCCTTAAAAGATTAAAGTTATTGAGTAATGGGATAGGGAACCATAGTAGCCAAGATATATATTTTATTTGGATGGTTTGTTTCTACTGATTCTTTGTGGGATATTTATCTTGGCTAGTTAATCTACAAATAAATTTGACTCAAAAGGGTGTGAACTTCTATTGGACAGATGAATGTGGGTAGAATTACAAAGAGTTGAAGATACGTTTTGATAGTGATCTAGTGATTACCCAACGCTATAGTGGATATGTTTTTTAATATATAATTATGCATTAAAGAATAAATTGGGATGGAACTTCTGAAAAAATAAAATGGTGAGAGAATATACCTCTCACCAAATAAGAATTCCTGAGAAATATTACACGAATAATTATTTGGAACTGTAGAGAATATTTTTTTCATTACTGACATTGAGGTATTATTGATATGGTGAAATGTGATTTATATATATATATACTTGTCCTAATATAATGAAGTATATATTTAATTATAAGGATTTTAATATAATAAAGATAATATTGTTGGAGTTGATAAAATATTATTAATTCTAAATACATGTCACGACCTGTCCTCGTGGCTCGTGTCGTGACTAACCCAAGCCCTCCTTCTATAGGCCAGGTGCTGGAGACTAGAACCAAAGGAGAAAATCCCAATAAAAGGGAAGGCATTGAATTTATAAAGTAAAACAAACACCATAGAGTACACAAACTGAAGTTAACACTAGGTAAACTAAGTACAAAAGTAAGTGAAGGAATGTAAATGGGCCAGAATACAAACCCAAATGAATGTAAAGTATAACTGAAAAGAAAGTACAGCAGCAGAAAAGTAAAGCAGCAACACCGAGTTGTCCATTGGAAATCCCACCTGAATGGTGGGTATAGATAGTCTCCTTAGCTCCTTGGATTCAGTCGTCCGCTCCATGTACGTCCCGTCCAGTGATCCACCTCCAGGTACCGTCCAGCTCCATGCGCCTCCACCTCGATCAACGCTGTCTGTCATCTCCATGCAACACAACGTAGTGCGGGCATAGCACATGCAGGGTTGAGTATACGATACTCAGTAGGGACCCTGAGACTCTTGAAGGCCTCCCAGAATCCACGAAGGATAAACCAAAAATGAAAGATACAATCACGTAGTATCAACCCACTCTACTTAGGTATATTCCCATACATATACCTAAGTCATCAATTCTAGTTCTTCTCCATCTCACAAGCCCAAGTTCAACCCAATCCACACAGGACAGCACAACCCAATCCACACAGGAAAACAAGTCAATCATATCGAATATAAGGATTGAATTCCAAGACTCATCTCACACAGGAATACACATCGTAAGGTGATAGAGATGATCAGATGTATCCACTGATTCATCTATGCTGTCGGACCCACATATGATACCAGACCAGCTAAGCTGACGGACCCAGAATGGATACAAGACCAGCTACTCTGCTAAACCCACATAGGATACATGTACAGAGTCAAATACTACCAGACCCACATTGGATACAAGAATAGTAATCGTCACTTTCGAACCCACGGAGGATTCCAGTATGGTCATCGTCGCTGCCGAACCCACGGAGGATCCAAGTACATTCGTCCTCACTGCCGAACCCACGTAGGATCCAAGTACAGTCGTCATCATCGTCGTAGTCGCAGCCAGCACTAGGGTTCCTATACACAGCATGCTCGATTCCAGGAGGGTCCGCTCCACGAGCCAAGGGGGTTGATAAATCAACTGTCATGAAGTCCATAGTTTATGTATCACAATGTTCTGTCTCATTAAAAGGTACTGAACGCGACAGAGAGCACGTCAATCGGACTCCCGGTCTGAGAGTTATTGGCTTTTTCGTCCTAGGGGCCCGGTTGGTTTTTAATATAAAACCAACCCGACCGTACTCCAGTTGCATCCAAAAATCAATCGGATTAAGCCAAATTAACCGTCCCACAAAGAGGAATGCAACAAGGTTGATGGCACGTCAATCGGTCGTCCAGAGCTCAAGTTATAAGCATTTCCGCTCCGAGGGCCTCGTTGGTTTCGTGTTTGAACCAACCCGGCCATACACAATGGTCTCTGAAACCATGAGTGTAATATACCTAAATGACTATCTCGATCCAAGGATCCCAACGCAAATAATGGTGCATCGATCAGAGCTCGGTAGCCCATGTTATGGGTGTTTGAACATATCTGTCCGTTAGTAGGGGGTTTGGGACCGATCTGACCCGGCCCAACACCCCCTGGGTTGGCCCATCCTGGCCCAGCGTGGCAGCTCGGCCCAGCCCGGGCCGTGGCTCGGCTCGTGGCCGAACTGGACGTGAAGGGTTGGGGGGAACACATCCCCCCTGTGTTTTGAAACGTCGGCCCAATTTTGGTGTGGCCTGCCCTTGCTAGCTGTCGGGGGTTACACCCCCTGGACTTCCTGAATTCGGCTAGCTATAATGTCTGGCTGGTGAGCCGCCGCGGGATCCCCCACGAGTCCCACCTCCCTGGTGATGCTGGCGGCCGTCCAAAGGTCGCAGCTCTTGCCTGTGCAGCACGTCACGATGGCGCAGCGCCCCTCCGCCGCAGCCCACTCTTGGCCACTACCTCCTTATGCGTCACCAGCACTGTGCGACGGTGCCGCACTCCTTTTCTATGGCCCGCTCCAGCCGCATTTTCCTTGTTTCCACGTGGTGCGATGACATCTTGTCTCCTTTGTTTCATTCCATGAAGAAGATCATCAAAAATGGAGAGGAGGATCAGTTGTTTTTGTGCGGTCCGACCTCCTCCTGTTATTTTGATAACAATCGGCCAAATAATTAATGAATAACGTCAAATTAATCGTGACTGTAAAATCAACCCCTCCGTAAAAGAAATTTGTAGAAGCTAGCATCGCGGGGGGGGGGGGGGGGGGTTGACGATGGAGTTTACGTGCATCCAAGGAGGGGATGGCGTCACACACTGGTTGCGGGGAGGATAAGGAATAACACGTCGATCACTCCTGGCGGTGACAGTGTTCTTTGTCGAAGTATTGAAATTCTTCAATGAACGATATGGCGTTCTTTAAGAGTTAGTGTTATCTCCCCAAATATCCTCACACAAGAAAACCCCCTAAATAAAATAATTCCTTCCTTATTTTATTAACACATGCCATGATTTTCAAAACTTTAGAAACTCAAACTCTTAATTAAATTAATTGAATAGCTTCAATCAATTAATTTAATGTGAGAGTTGACATGCAATAAAGAGGGAGAGTGGGCGAGTTAAAAATTAATGGGGGGGGGGGGTTGCCAAATTTAATAGGGGTTAGACGAAATTGAAGGGGTGGGGCTCGTGTGGGACCCAAATCATTAATATCCTATCAAGAGGAGTTTAGGATCAAGTGGGTCCCACCCCAACTCCAACAAATGGGACTAAACCATCTAGAAAAGAGAAATAAAATAGTAACACTATTTTATTTCACATAACACTTAATCCACATTTTTAGACAACTCATCCCGAGAAAACGAAACTCTAGGAAAAGTCTTCTTAAGAAATTATCAGCGCTGCAGTTTCATCGGCGCCCTAGGATTTCAATTCCGAGGACCAGTTCAAAAGTTAGAAAAACCCGCTCATTCGTTCACTTAACGTACCTAAGAAAAACTTCGTAAATTGATTCTGTGTACACTGGGCCTCGGAATCAGGTGCTGTCATAAACTGCGTACTCGTAAAATCCAAAAGAAATTAAGAAAAAACTTTTCCTTGAAATTTAATGGTCTTAACATTACTCCCACCTCAGGGATTTATGTCCCCATAAAGGTACAACCTAAACTAGGGAAACAAATGAGGGTACTGAGCATGCATCTGAGCCTCCCGCTCCCATGTGCTCTCCTGGAGGTTCCCGTGCTTCCACTTGATGCACACTAGAGGTATCGACCATCCACGTAGGACCCGCAATTATCGATCCTCGATGTCCACCAGGACCTCCGCAAAAGTTACCTCGTCATCAATGTCCAGCTCCCCATGGTCGATGATATGTGTCGGGTCATGCACATATCTCCTCAACTGAGATACGTGGAAGGCTTCATGCACCCGGTGCAACTGAGGTGGAAGAGCCAGGCGATAATCCACCTTGCCTATCCTGTTGAGAACCTTGAATGGTCCGATGAAGCATGGAGACAACTTTCCACCCCATCCATATCACCATACTCCACGTCGAGGTGATAAACATAAGAAAACGTGATCACCATCCTCGAACTATAGTGGTCTCCACCTCCGGTCAGCATAAGACTTCTGTCGGCTCTAAGCTTTCCTCATCCTCTCCTGGATGACCTAAACATTCTCTGTCATGGCATGGACTATCTCTGTTCCCACTTGTGATGACTCCCCAGGATCTGTCCAGCACAGAGGTGATCTGAAAGGTCGGCCATAAAATGCCTTGTATGGTGCAATCCCGATGGTGTAGTGGTAGTTGTTGTTGTACGCAAACTCCACCAAGGGTAGGTAATCCTCCCAGCTGCGACCAAAGTCGAGGACACATGCACAGAGCATGTCCTCAACATTTTGAATGGTCCCCTCCATCTGACCATCCGTCTATGGGTGAAAGGCAGTGCTCAGGAGTAGCTGTGTCCGAAATGCCTCCTATAAACCCTTCCAAATCGGGGAAGTAAAGCGATCATCTCTATCGGAGACGACAGTCAATGGAAAACCATGAAGCCATACGATCTCTCGAATGTTTATGTGTCCCATGATCTCAACTGAGACCTGCTCTCTGATGGGTAAGAAGTGGGCCGACGTAGTGAGTCGGTCAACAATCACCCAAATGGAGTCGTGACATTTGGAATTACATGGAAGCCCAGACACAAAATCCATAGATATTCCGTCCCATATCCACTCAGGGACCTCCAAGGTTAGTACCAAGCCTGCTAGTACCTGGTGCTCTACATTCACCTGATGATAGGTGAGCCATCAAGAAACGAACTCTGCTACAACCTTCTTCATACCCGGCCACCAGTGTTGTCATATGAGATCCTGGTACATCTTCACTACTTCTGGATGTACCGCTAGAGGGGAAGTTTGAAACACTCTCAGTACCTCCTCCTGTAAGGAATCTGGTACCATGTTACGTTTTTTGAAAAGGATGACGTGCTATCCTTCTATAGAGAATCCATCAGGTGCATGTCCTGAGGATATCTGTGCACGTCGTGTCTCACAATCAACGTCCCCTTTTTGTGACTCTCTAACCCACTATAGAAGTAGAGGAGTGACTGTGAGTGACTGAAGAAAGATTTCCCCATCTCTATCCATAAAGTATATCTGTAAAGTGGCTAACTGCTGTGTCGTATCTCCATGTAGCTAAATACCCATCCTCCTGCTGAGGGAAATGGCTACTACATTCCCCATTCCAGGACTATTGACTATCTCAAAGTCATAGTCCTGTAGGAAATCGAGCCATCTTCACTGTCTCAGGTTCAGGTCCTTCTCTGAGAAAATGTACCTGAGACTCTGGTGGTTAGAGTAGACTGTAAAGAGCTCGCCCATAAGATAGTGATGACACATCTTCAGATCGAAGACCACTACTGCTAACTCTAGGTCATGGGTATTATAGTTCTGTTCAAGATGCCTCAACTGTCATGATCCATAGGCGATCACTACCCACTTCTGCATCAGGACACACCCGAGTCCGGTCCCTGATGCGTCGCAGTAGACTACGTACCCTACCTCCTCCTCCAGTATCCTCAAGATGGGTGCACTTGTAAATCTCCATCTCATCTCCTAGAAGCTCTGCTAACATCTATCTGACCACACAAAGGGTTTCCCCTTATTCGTTAATACTGAAAGTGGTGCTAAAACTCTGGAGAATTCTGGCACAAACCACCGATAGTACCCATCCAGACCTAGGAAACTCCACACCTATATCACGCTCCTTGGTGCCTCCCAAGCTAGCACTGCCTCGATATTCACAGGATCCGCTGCAACTACCGCCTCAGAGATGACGTGCCCCAAGTAGTGGATCTATTGAATCCAGAACTGACACATTGAGAGCTTAACATAAATCCAGTGCTCTCGGAGTGTATCCAGTACAAACCGCAAGTGGTAGGCATGCTCCTCCTCAATAGTCTAGTAAATAAATATGTCTTCGATGAAGACTACAAAAAAACGGTTGAGGTATGGTTGGAAGATCCTATTAATGATACTCATAAACACTGCTGGAGCATTGGTTACGCGAAAGGCATAATGAAGAACTCATAGTGGACATACCAACACCTGAACATCATCTTCTGTAGATCCTCATCATGAACTCTGAGCTGATGATAACCTGACCTGAGGTCTATCTTCGAGAACCATCGTGATCCTTTGAGGTGATGGAAGAGGTCATCAATCCTCAGTACCAGATACTAGTTCTTCAAAATCACATGATTCAGGTGACAGTAGTCGACACACAGTCGCAAGCTCCAGTCCTCCTTCTTGGCCAACAAAATCGGGGAAGCCCAGGGTGAAACACTGGGTCGGATGAATCCCTTGACCATCAAATCCTCATGCTGTACCCATATCACTCGAAGCTCATCGGGATCCATCCGATATTCTGGAGAAGATATCGGGGATGTCCTAGGGTACAGGTCAATATAGAAGTCTACCTCTCTGCGATTAGGTAGTCCTAGAACGTCATCAGGAAAAACGTCTACATACTGATCCACCACAACAGAAAAACTCAGACTCCTCACATCAACTGCTCCCAGGATAAGACTAGCCAACTGATTAGTGATCAGTTGTCCTCTCATTTGTGTTAGTCCATCCTGCGCTGCAAAGGCTCCCTTCTAACCATTGAAGGTGAACCAGCTCCCATATGTGCAGACACACCACACTGTGCGCTTAATACAGTTGAACTGGTCACGGACTGTAGATAACCAGTCCATACCCATGATGACGTCATAAAGCGTCAGCGTCGCTACAAGAAGATATTAGCCGAAGCTCTCACCTCCTAGAGTAAGCTCTCACTTCCAGCACCAGTGTGTAATCATTGAGTCTGCTCCCGTAGGAGTCTCTAGTCGTAAGGATCGATCCAACAGCTCTGTCGGAATCTCCAATATCTGAACAAGGGTAGCGTCAATGAATAAATGAATAACTCATGTGTCTATAAAAATTTCATCAAGGGTGGAGTACACATAGATAGTACCTCAAATCATCTCTGGTGCGCTATGGTCGTAGGCCTCCACTGCCTGAAGCAGAGCCTGCCTTTTTCCATTAGCTCCATATGGTTAGGGTGGACCTCCTGGTGGTGATGGTGGTGTAGCCTCAAAGCATCTCCCACCACCTGCTACTCGACCAGCTCCTCTGCCTCATCTGCCTGCTCCTTGTGGACTACCACGGTCGAACCTCTGCCTCTGCCTGGGTAGTCCCTCAACAATCTTCTGCTCCTCTGCATGGCTGGTCGGGCAGTCACAAGCCATGTGGCCCAGCCCGCTGCATGCATAGCATAGTCTTCTTCTCATAAGGCTGGCTCTGAGCCGTGTGCCCCGCACCTCTGAACCAGTATCCTAAGGACGTCCGCCTCATGGTTTGGTCATCTTGGACCCCTATGAAATCCATCAACTTCTAGCTGCAGAAGACTCCTCTACGTTCCGCCTTGCGGTAGGACTCACTACTAGTGTAGGCTCACCAAGAAAGCTCTCCACAAGAAGGGCTCTATCCAATACTCCTTCCTGCGTCGGACTGCTAAGGGAGATCATCAATGCCCTGATCTTATGCCTCATTCCCTGCACTAAGGGCTGGGCCCGGAAGAATGGGTCTCGTACCATGTCTGTGGAGTAGCGTGAGAGGTCGGTAAATCTCGCCAAGTACAAGGCAACTGTCATGCTGCCCTGCTGCAGCTGTTGTAGCTCCTGAATGCACACCACACAGAGGATTGATGGAATTAACTCTGATCGGTAGAGGCTCTCGATGTCCCTCCAAAGAAGAGGTGCCTCGTCATGCACCTGGAGCATCAAGATCAACGATCTACCTATTACTGCGTGCAGGAGACTCGCCGCAAGGATCACCATGAGGTAAGCTGGTGTCCCTAATAACCTAAAGACTCGAATGACAGCCTCCATCCAATCCTCGGCTGCCTGAGAGTCCATCTCCCCGTGGAACCTGGGCGGTCTCTGACGCTGAAACTCATGTAGTGCACTCAGGCGATGTGCACTCTCATCTACTGGGGCTAGTGGCATCGGTGGCTCAGCAGGGAGAGTTACCAATGGTACCTCTGCTATAATGGGGCCCTAAACTGAGGCCTTGTCACTCAGTGGGATGTCGTCTCACACAAAGCTCGGAAACCTAGCTGGCTGTCGTCGTGGGGCCATCCTGAAAAGAGACTGGTGCGCCACGGTCAATACAGTATACCTGGTGAGCTGAAACAAAGTAATCACAATGAAAACATTATAAACACACAATTAATCAATGTTTTCATGCACTGAGTCAGAAATCAGATGTCAGAGTCCTGGTGTATAGATACATCAGCCGCCACACCAACACTGGACTCCGTGGACTGATAACCACACTCAATACCCTCAATACTATTGCTTCACATAGAAGAAAGATCAGAGTCCTGAGTTCTGCATTAGAAACGGACTCCTCTGATACCAATTTGTCATAACCCATCCTCAGGGCCCATGTCGTGACTATGCCAAGCCCTCCTTCTATAGGCCAGGGGTTGGAGACTAGCACCAATGACGAAAATCACGATAAGAGGGAATTCATTGCATTTATAATGTAAAAAAACACCACAGAGTACTCAAACTGAAGTAAACACCAAGTAAACTGAGTAAACAAGTATGTGCTGCAAAGTAAATGGGCCAGAATACAAACCCAACTAAAAGTAAAGTACAACTGAAAAAAAAGTACAGCAGTAGAAAAGTAAAGCAGCAACACTAAGTCATCCACTAGAAATCCCAACTGAAGTGTGGGTACAGATAGTATCCTCAGCTCCTCAGCTCCAGTCTTCCGCTCCGTGTATGTCCCGTCTATTGATCCACCTCTAGGTACCGTCCAGCTCCACGAGCCTCCACATAGATCAGCGTTGTTCGTCGTCTTCATCCAACACAATTTAGTGCGGGAATAACCCATGCAGGGGTGAGTATACGATACTCAGTAGGGACCCCGAGACTCCCGAAAGTCTCCTAGAATCCACAAAATATAAACCACAAAGGAAAGATACAATCAAGATGTATCAACCAACTCTACTTAGTTATATGCCCAAAAATATACCTAAGTCATTAATTCTTGTTCTTCTCCAATTCACGATCCCAAGTTCAACCCAGTCCACACAGGAAAGCACAACCCAATCCACATAGGAATACAAGTCAATCATATTGAAGATAACGATTGAATGTAAAGACTCAGCTCACAAATTTATACTCTTCGTAAGGCTATAGAGTTGATTAGATGTAGACACTGATTCATATAAGCTGTCGGAACCACATAAGAAACAAGACCAACTAAGCTGTCGGACTCACAAAGGATACAAGACCAGCTATTCTGCCGGACCCACATAGGATACAAGTACAGAGTCAAATAATACCGGACCCACAAAGGATACAAGAATAGTAATCATCACCATTGAGCCCACGGAGGATTCCAGTATGGTCGGCATCGCTGCCGAACCCATGGAGGATCCATGTACAGTCATCATCTGTGCTGAACCCACGTAGGATCCACGTATAGTCGTCATCGTCGTGGCAATCACAGCCAGCTCTTGGGTTCCCGCACACAACATGCTCGATTCCAGGAGGGTCTACTCCATGAGCCAAGGGGGTCGATACATCAACTTTCATGAAGTCTAGTGTTGATGTATCACAATGATCCATCTCGTCAAAAAAAACTTAACATGACAAACGGCGCGTCAATCGGACGCTCGGTCGGAGAGTTATTGTCTTTTTCGTTGCTGGGGCCCGGTAGGTTTTTAAGTTAATATCAACCTCACCGTACTCCAATTGCATCCAATCCTGAAGAGGAGTAAGCCATAAGAACTGTCTCACTATGAGGAAACCATCAAAGTAGACGACACGTCAATCAGACATCCGGAGCTCGAGTTATAAGCGATGTCGCTCCGAGGGCCCGATTTGTTTCATGATTGAACCAACCCATCCGAACTCAATGGTCTCCAAAGACATGAGTGTAATATACTAAAATGATCATCTCTATCCATGGATCTCAACGCAACTGACGGTGCATCGATCAGAGGTCCGTAGCCCTAGTTATGGTCATTTGAACAGATCTGTCCGTATGTAGGGGGTTTGGGCCTGGTCCGATCCGGCCCAATACTCCCTGGGTCGGCCCAAATCGGGGTACACCAACCTGGGTCTGAGTCTGGCACGTTAGGTCATGGCCTGACACGACTGGCATGGTCTGGCCCGGTGCAGGCGGTCCGACCCGGCGCGGGCGGTCCGGCCCGGCGCGGGCGGTCCAGCCCGGCGCGGGCTGTCCGGCCCGGCGCGGGCGGTCCGGCCCAGCATGGGTAGCGGCTCGGCTCGTGGCCGAGATGGACGCAAAGGGGGGGGGGGGAATTCCCTCCCCCATTCATTTTGAAATGGTGTCCCCCATTTGGTGGGGCCCACCCTTTCCACCATCCGGGGGATACATCCCCCGGACTCCCTGAATTCAGCCGGCCGGTGAGACACCGCGGGACCCCCCGCGGGTCCCGTCTCCCTGGTGATGTCGGCAGCTGGCTTGGCTGACATCCTCCTGCAAAACCGCCACACCCAAAGGCCGCGACTCTTGCCCGTTCAGTGCGGCGCGACGACGCCGCACCCCTCCGTCGCGGCCCGCCCCGGCCGCGGCCGTCCTTGCTAATACAGCATAGTGCGACGATGTCATGCCCCTCCGCCACGGCCCACTCTTGGTCGTGGCCTCCTTCATCTTCACCGGTGTCATGAAACGGTGCCGCAAACCTTTTCAGTGGCCCGCTCTGGCCGTGGTTCTCTCATTCCCATGCGGTGCGACAACACCGCTTCGCCTTAGTTTCAAGCCTCGAAGAATATCAACAAAAAAGGGGAGGTGGATCGGCCGTGTTGGTGCAGTCCGACCTCCTCCTGTTATTTTGATAACAATCATCAAAATAATTAATGAAGAAATTCAACTTAATATTGAATGTAAAATAAACCCCTACGCTAATGAAATTCACGTAATCTCGCGTCGCGAGGGGGGGGGGGGGGTCGATGACGGCATTGACGTGCGCCCAAGGAGGGGATGGCGTCACACACCGGCTACAGAGAGGAGAAGGAACGACACATCGATCACCCCTAGTGGTGACGGCGTTCTTCGTTGAAGTGTTGACATTCTTCAATGAATTAGATGGCATTCTTAAAGAGTTAGTGTTCTCTCCACAAATATCCTCACACAACAAAACCCCTAAATAAAATAAATCCTTCCTTATTTTTTTAACACATGCCAAGATTTTAAAAACATCAAAAACTCAAACTCTTAATTAAATTAATTCAATAGCTTCAATCAATTAATTTAATGTGAGAGTTGACATGCAATAAAGTGGGAGAGTTGGTGAGTTAAAAATTAATCGGGGGTTTCCATATTTAAGAGGGGTTAGAGGAAATTGAAGGGGTGGGGCTCGTGTGGGCCCCAACTCACTAATATCCTATCAAGAGAAGTTTAGGATCAAGTTGGTCCCACCCCAACTCCCACACATGGGATTAAACAATCTAGAAAATATAAATAAAATTGTAACACGATTTAATTTCACCTAAAACTTAATCCACATTTTCAAACAACCCTTTAGAGAAAACACAACTCTAGGAAAAGGCTTCTTAAGCAATTACCGGCCCTACGGTTTCATCGGTGCCCTCAGATTTTGATTCTGGGCACTGGTTCAGAAGTTAGAAGACCCGCTCATTCGTTCACTGAACGTACCTGAGCTAAACTTAAGAAATTGGTTCTGGGCACACCTGGCCTCGGAATCAGGTGCCGTCAGAAATTGCGTACTCATAAAATCCCAAATATATTAAGAAAAAAAAACAATTCTTTGAAATTTACGGGTCTTTACAATACATTACAACCCCGAGAATACGAATATGATGGAAGATGGCCTGAGTCAGAAATACCATACTAATTTTTCAATGATGAGGATTGAAATAGATATAGTGTTTATATATTTACATATAATAGATGGTGAAATCAAAGGAAAATTTGATCAATCATATTTTTATTTGATGAATGACAAATCATACATTAATTAACAGATTAAGATGGTATATATGGAAGAAATGATATTATAGAATAAGGCGAGGAATGTACTTGAGTTAAATCATGGTCTTACTAGAATGATACGGTTTAGAAATGCGTATATTTCCCATAAATACCAAACTTGAAGGAGGATCTATTAGGTGAATCTCATAATTCATCATAATCTACTTATCCCGAAAGTATGAATACGTATATAGATATGAATCTGAATTTCTCATTGTATAACAAGAAATAGGATATTGTTGAGTATGTATCATGATTCTCAGTGAGTCTACATGTTATGTCTGAGAGAGAACTGTAGAAGGGTTTGTTATAATTTTTACCCATCTCAGAATGGAAATAGGAAAACAATACCACAGATTTTTTTATTGTAATACCCCAATGAATCTAAATAGAATAATGCTATTTCGGTTGTAGTCGATCACCATATAAAATATCAAGATTTTATCAATATTAAAGAAGATTTATATCTTGATCAAATTACATAGTTATACATTAATATTTTTATAAAATTGAAAGGCATGCCGGTCTCAATCATATCTTATCAATATCTTAAATTTACCCAAATGTTCTAGAGAAATGTTCAGAAGGATCTATATACTGAGTTGAGTTTCAGTAGTTCTTATCCTCCTCAATAATATGGTTAGTCTGAGAGGACCATTCAATATTTAGATTAAATATCAAGAGATTTCTCTATTATTTTCAAATCTGGATGGGGTTGACATACTCTTGTAAAATAATTATAGCTTTCATTCAACCATTATTATGGATCCTTATCAAGAACTCTAAAGAAAGATGTTCATAACTACAATATTTTTGGATGAAGTTGATGAAATAATGATATTGGGACCTGATGTTGCAAAATAAACGGTATAGAATGTTATATCTATTCAATATTTGGAATCCCTTATCTTCAATAAACATTAAATACTAATTAATTACATAACATTACTATAGTAAATCCCAAATTAACTATAATCCTAGTATATTTGGGGAAATAGGTACATAAATATCAAATTGATACATGAATTCAAAAATATTATTGAAAACATCCTTAATATTCTTATATAAATCTATTTCCTCTTTTTAATGTTGCATGGGATATCCTAGAGAAATACATATGAATAGGGTGGGCTATAAATACTAATAATGGAATAAATGATGAATAAAATGATGAATGTGTGGCATGTTAGTAAATAGGAATTGAATTGGAACATTAGAAGGGTATGAATAATAAACATTAACATAAAATGATGATATATGATTATAAAAAATGTAACATGGGAATGTGTAAATAATATTAAACATAAAATCATAAACAGAGGTAAAAGATGATCATAAAGACATCATAACATGGTGGAAAACGTCTCTTAAAGGATTAGGTTTGCTAAATAGTCGCATACTTGACATCATTTGAATGAATAAATTACCCATTTCATTGGATCACTATATAATTCTAACTGCACTCGTCGTTTTCATATCACTTACATGCATATGTGTGTCACATTGATCATTCAACATAGGATCATATGTCATTAAATTTAACCTCAAAAATAATGATTTTGGAATAAATACATGATGTTACCTAATAAAAAAAAGTATAGGTATGTCTACATGAATAACCTTGAGTTTAAATGGAAATGTATTCACAATATAAAGGTTTGTCATATAAAAATCACTTCATATTTTTAATAGCATAACAGGGGTATATAATTTATCATGGGAGGGATTAATGAGAGTGAAAGGGATATCTCATCACATGGAAATCATGTGTTTCATAATGAGGATGTGTAAATGAATATCCCATCAATATAAATTGAAATACAAAATACATTTCATAAATAAGGTGCTTAAATAAAGAAGAGAAATATGTGATCTCTTACAGTGAGAGGGTGTTTCCAGAACCATGGGAGAATCTTCTTAAGATAATTGGGGAAATTTGGGAGGTCTCTCGAAAGGAACGGGAAGATAATATTTTTTCCAATGTTTTTTAATAATGAGTAATATGAGCTTGGGTGGGTTAATATAGGAAAGCATAGGGGAGTTCTTTTTTTATTTTCCAAACAATTTTTTTGGACTCTATTCAATAATGTAATAAAAACCACAAACCTTCTCATGGTTTTCTCCAATGGTTTCAACAAAATATGAGTTATTTTAATTATTTTATTGGGGAATGAACCTATTACTCTAAAATAATAACCATAGTGATTTGTAATTAACTAATTTTTAAAAAATATTAATTTTAAGACCTTAAAATATAATATATGTTTTGGAGGATTAATAAATGGTTTATTAAATTAATAAAATAACGAAACATTTTTAATGGGTAAATAAATATCTGGCCGTTGATACATTTTATGGCACATATTAATTAACTTTTGGGTCACTACGATGTCAGAATACCCACCATATATTTATTCCATATTAAATTTTTAATTAATAATTTGAGTGCCTCAAAAAATTATAAAAAATACACCACTGTATAATTTTGAACTACTTCTTCCAAAAATAATATTTATTTTAATAAAATAATTTTATAAATATAATTAATTATATATATAAATTAAAATAATTATCTGTTGATAAATACTGGTTTTTTATTGATGATAACTATTTTCTAAACCTTATAAAAATTATATTTTCACATCATAAAATTATATTATCACTTATATTTAATAAATAATACTTTATAAATAATATCTAATAATATATAATTATTAATATATCATTTAATTAATGGATTCATCCATAAGAATTTATTAAATGAAATTGAATATTATCCAAAAATAATATTTTACTTTTGTCATTTTAAAATCTTATGTTTATCAAACCCATCACTTAATAATTTATAAAAAAATTAAAAAAATATAATAAATTTTTTATTGAGAATAATATTAACATATTAATACAATTATTGTTGATGTACATAACCCACTATTAAACCAGTGAATTCCCTAAGAGTATGGTCTGTGATGGAGAGATTCTCATGGGGTGGTTCGACAATCATTGTTTGGGTTGTGATCTCGATGAGTATAAACACATCCTGTAAAAGGTTTTTCACATGCTTTGGTTGATGGATCTCAGGTTGGGATTGATCAAGGGAAAATCTAAGTCATTATAACTCCCTTGGAAGATCAAAGAAATGGTATTCGTAAGTTATTATCCTACTGGTTGAGTTCATCTCTTCATTGTTCAGGGTCAATAAGACTTTATTATAACCCATAATAGATACTAATAATATGATCATTATTAAATAACTATATTATAACTAGTTATTAATCTTAAAATTTTTTGGAATATGATAGGATATAACTTGTAAGTATCTAATATAAAAAATTAGTTCATGTGTTTTCTATATTTACATTACATAAAAGAACTTATTCATTTGAAAATGGATTTTCATTTATAAATGTTCAAGTTGTTACATTATTTCGATATTCAGAAATTTCACCATCTAAATTTTCATTACATACAATAAAATATATGTGGTAACATAATTTTCATCACCTCTTATAATTCATGTGCCGCTTACTCAAACTTACGGTAATTCCACAACACTTTGTCCCGATGAATTTCCCTATTTCAAATTTGATTTTCTCCATGACGTATGAGCTTCACTAGATGCTCCTTATATAAAAGACCATTCTACCATGGTACCACCTTGTGATTCAGTACATGTGATGGGTCTAGTAAATAAATCCTCATGAGGGATACGTAGAACACCTCAAGTGCTTGTGGTAACTTATTTGGGAATTGTAGTCAATATTTTATAGCTCTAATGCGATCAAGGATATCAAAGGCCCTGATGTATCATGGATTAAGATTTACCTTCTTCCCAAACTTCATGACTATATTCCATGGTGATATATAATGGATTACATTATCTCAAAACTGAAACTAAATATCACATTAGTGATTTTCTACGTATTATTTTTACAGACTTTGTGTTGATTTCATATGATGTGGAATGGTCAAAATCTTTTCTATCATGTTTTTGACATGATAAGGTCTCACTGGATTCATCTCTACAACATTATCCCAACATGTTGGAATCTATAACCACTACTAATAAGTATCCTCATAACGATCTGTTTGAATACTAGAATGTAAACTATTGTAATATTAGAACTACATTAGTGGAAGGTGTTGATGCCCAAATCCTTGAAAATCCATTAAAATTGAATTAGTAAATCCCTTAGAGGTTGAAGTTATATGTAGTGTTGAAGCTTAATTTTTTATTCAATTATTGATGAACACTTGTCCAATACCATGAGGTAGCCCTTAGATCTTGATCAATAATGACATATAGTTTCACTCTATACAATATTAACACTTCCCTATGTATATCGTAGTGATATTTTTTAGTGATGAATATTCATTGAATGCAATGAAATGTGCTAAATTGGTAATGTTATCAACTACCAAATATATGGAATTATTAAATTTATGTTTCATAGGGATTCATAGTATGACATACATCATTCCACCTAGAGTTTTTGACATACCAAGCATTAAGGTAAAAATAAAGAAATTTATATCTTCATGTTATCCTTTTATAATGTTTTTTTCAAATATTTAAGCATCTTATTAAATCCATGATTAACATAGAGTGATGAGTTATGCGCATCATCTAGAAGTTCCCTCTTCAGTGACATATTTTAATGGAAAAATATCTAGTTTCAAAACCTTATAAATTAATCTTAAATAAATTTTAACATTGAAATATTACCCACTTTCTTCTATAGAAACTCATCATCTTTTTCAACCACATTGATCCTTTCATCAATCGACAGTTTTGAATTTATTTGAGTAAGGTATATTGAATATCCTTTATTTATTTCCATATCCATCCTTTTCATATCTAGAAATATTGGGTCCCTTTTAATCCTCATCATGGATAGAGTTTTTTTATATGTTACACAAATAAAATATGCCCCTATTTTTTACTTTCTCATGATTATAATGGATTGATAATCATAATCTATGATCACCTCTAACTACCTCCACTAGTGGATATTAAGATAATTTTGTGTAAATATATACTTTATGATTTTATGTTATATATTTATATATCACACTTCTCCCCATAGAGATGATGCCCACAAATATTTAATGTGCAGATCACTACATCCAATTCATGGTCATGAGGTGGGTAGTTATTCTCATGAATCATTATTCGGTGAGAGGCATAGGCTATGACATTTTTCATCTTACATGATTAGAAAACAAAATAATTTTTTGTATAAATTAATACATATTAAAAATATTTACCAACTAGTGGGTAATGTGAGAACTCGTGAAATTATTATACACTTATTCATCTCTTTAAAACAATATTCTCATTCATCATTTGAGGGAATCTTGAATCCATTCCATGTTATATTGATTAAGGGGATTTGAAATAATGATAATTATCTCATAATATTATGATAACCCCCACAAAATACAATGGAAACTAAATATTTCAATCATAGTGGTATGTGAGTGTCACCCTTAAATCATATTATTTTGAAGGATCTATAGATATCCCTTTATTGGTTATGACATTCCCCAAGAATGTTACTTGCTGCAAATAGAACTCACATTTAAAATACTTGTAGTACATCTTTTCATTATAAAAGGTTCTAAAAATAGTATTCAAATGATCATCATGTTCATATATGATTTTATTGTTGATAAGAATATCATCAATAAATAATATTGAAATGTTATTGTTTTAATCCCTAAATACACTATTCATAAAATCCATGAATATTTATGGTGCATTATTGAATCCTAATGGAATCAGTATGAACTCATATTTCTTGTACTATGTATGAAATATTGTTTAAGGATTATCCAACATCTTTACATTTATTATGTAATATCCCAACAAGAGATGTAACATAGATAAAAATGGGTGCTCCACATAGTAGATTCAACAAGTAATCAATCAGTGGAAGAGGATACATGTTATTTATCGTGATCGTTTTGTGCCCATGATAATTAATATTAAGGCACCTTGGGTCATCGTTTGTCTTGAAAAAGGGGATTGTATCCCCCAATAATGAACCATTTGGGTGTATAAAAACATTTTACAAATTCTCCTATAGTTTCCTTTTTAGATCCTCAAGTTCAATAATATACATTCTATAAATAGTCTTGGATATTTAAATAGGACCATGTATTCACTGGATTGAAAACACAACCTCTTAGCTGGGAGGAATACTTGTAAATTCATTAAGAAATACATTAGTTTATTTCCTCGCAATGGGAATGAATTCAAGGATGAAATTTTTTTCAATATAAATCATTATGTAAATATATGATTTCTCACAAGGCAGTAATATCCATGCCTATGATGTTACTACTGAAAAAGATTCATCCTCCACCTTGATCTTGTATAGAATCCAAGGGAGATTCATGATATAGAGGGTGATTTCCTACTCAGGTCAATTTATGTTGGCTCTATATAAGGACATCCAATAAATATAAATAATTTGGTCAAATTCCCATAAAGGGAGTACCATAAGGATCTATAAAAAGTTCATCCCATAAATTTTTATTGTGGTGGAGTTATATTATTACTATACAATATTTTTACCAATTTATATTTTCACTAACAATTCATCTTATTTGATTGGAATTATTGTTTTAATAGATCTTCTAAACTTCAAAAATATAAAAGTATTCTTATAATGAAAATCAAAAAGCATGTTCACTATTCATGAATGAATAACATGTGTACCTATCCAAACATTATTTTATGTATTCACCTCTATATTTGTGCTGGAATAAGCTTTACCATAATCTCTAGAACTTCATGATTTTTATCACCGGTTATGATTGACAACCCTTGGATTAGTGTATTGACATAAATTGTGTTCTTGTTCCTTATAGAAGAAACATTGGGCCATGAGATTAGGTTTTACAGGATCATTCATTTATTTTATCACATTGGTGGGTTTCTCCTCTCATAAATCACTAGCTATGTGGACTTCCTTCCCACACCTAAATAGTTTTCTCATCCTCTTTGGGGAATTGTTTAGGTTCTTTATCGAACACCTTTGATAAGTGGGATGTTGAAAATGTTTTCCACCATTATATTTATTTGTATAAATTCAATAATTAATCTCCAATTTTCAATTATTATCCCCATGAGACCACTAATATTCCTTAATCTAAATTTCTATTTTGATTGAAAATCAGATAATTTCATCATAATTTTTAATTCTTAAGTGTCAAATTCTTTTCTTAGACTCAGATTTATTCCACTGAATAATTGAAAAACATTATATTTGAGGGTAACTATAAAGTAAAAGGTGTATCATGCATGTCTTGTGGAGTTTTACTCATACACCCCAATAGATTTTCAATCTTTTTTATTGATCCTATAGAAGACCCTATTAATTTTCAATTAGATATCACGATGGAAATATGTATCAAAAAAATTACCATTATTCCTTTCCATACATATCTTATAACTCCTCCTAATGCTTCATATTCAAGACCAATATCCTCTATTGACCATATTATAATTTAATATTATTAATATCCATCAAAAAATTATCTCTATTAGAGAATTGAGGGATGAAGAAGATCATATTAATAAAACTAATGCATTTTTTTTAATATAAGTGAATAGAATATATACTAAAAATCAAAGACATTTTTTGAATAAAGATATCAATTCAAACATTTTATTTCATAGGGGGATTTGTGTGTTCCTACTAATTCATGTTTTGATTCAAAAATTGTTTCTATTGAGAAATTTGAATCACAAATTTCATGTTTCCAACACCCATTGGGTTGGGAATCTCATTTGGGAATTCATCCCATTATACATCAAATTTGTAGTTGGTTCCATTTTTTCTATTTCCTCTATTAACTACAATAAATGAAAAATTATGGCTGATAATTTTTACAATTTAAGAACATAAATGTGAAACTATAAACATTGAAGGTATAATTCATAAATAAAAATATTCATTAACTGCTGGTGTTCTAGAATTTAACCAAAGTTATCCATGATGTATTTACTAATATAAGATATTATAGTCATTGTTTCCCATAAGGACAGTTTGTAATTTCCTTCTATATTTACCAAAAAATATCCCTTGAGAGTGAAAAACAATCTTTACATCATGTCCCATTTACATTAACCATGTGACGATCTAGTTGATCTTAATAGGAAATTTTTGGGATTATTTCCCCTATGTTAATATATTCTAGAGCCACATCCACGTATATTATCTAGATATAGAATTATTTTATTGGAAACCACTTTCTCTATAACTAAAAAAAATTGTGGATGTTTTCCTATTTTTAGTATTATCCATATGGATTTAGCTAATGTTTTCTAATTGTAATCCCATAATAATGAGACTTTACTTTCATACTAACATTGACAATCATTAACTTAAATTCACTCTAAATCCTGATCTATTACATAAAATAACACTCAGTACAAACTAGAAGATCAATAGGCCTAGTGTAATTATGAAATAATGTATATATCACATTAACATGATACATATACACTCCCAAATTATTGAATAATTTATTAATAGGCTTCCAAAAATCCATTTCCTCTTTTTAATATAGCATACGATAACCTAGTGAAAAACATATAAAAGGGTTGGTCCATAATTTCAAGGTAAAAATTCATAACATGATTTTATGATTAAATTTTATTCAATAGGAATTTAAATGGAACATAAAACGGTATAAAATCATAAATGTGAACATTTAAGTAAGATATATGATGATAAGATAACAGAAACATGGAAATATGGAATCAACATTAAACATGGAACCATAAAAGATGTCAAGGATAGCCACAAGACATAATAGAGTGGTGTAAAAAGTTAAAAATGTATTAAGTTTACTCCAAGATATCACTCATGATGTATCAGAAGGATAAAACATTTCCCAATAAATTGGAGAACAATATAATTCTGGTCACATCTATCACTTCCATATCATGTAATTGAATACGTGTGTCACATTGATAATTAATCCTAGGATCATATTTCATCACTTTTAATCCCAATATAAAAGAGTGATTAATATATACATGTAATTCACCAATAAAATAAGTATAATTAAGTCAATTGTAATACTTATGATGTGAAATGGATATAGTATTCATAATATAATGGTTTGGCCTGTAAAAATCATAGGAAAATTTCAGTGGAAACGAGGGTATATAATGAACCATGGGAGGGAATAATTAGAGTGAAAGGGTTCACTCATCAATTTAACATCATAAAGAAAACAATAAGTATGTGGAAATTAATATCACATTAATAATAATTTTAATACAAAATTCATTACAAATGAAAGGTTCTTGAATAAAGAGAAGAATGAGAGGATCCCTTATATTTACATAGAATTTCCATAAAATTGGGAGGAGATTCTAGAGAGATTAAGAGAACCTTGGTAGGGATATAGAGAGAAAATGGGATAGTATATTAATGTTTTAACCATTTTGAAAAAAGTTAAATTGGAGAATAGGTTTTTTTATATAAGAAAATAGATGGAGTTTTTTATTATTTTCAATCTATGATTTTGGACTATATAAAATAATTTAATCAAAGTAAATAGCCTTACCATGGTTAATTCCCCCTGGTTTCTACTAAAGGGAATATTTTTTAATTTTTTTATAAGACCATAAACAGATCGCATCATGATAACCACTTTTTGGATGTGGAAGTGAATCATGTTTATAAAAAAATTATTTAAAAAACTAAAAATATAATTTAAATTTTGGAAAATTAAAAAAGGGTATTTAGAATTATTAAAATAACCAAAAAATACGATATTGTAAACAGTAAATATATTTTTGGTTTGGGATACATTTTATGGATCATAATACATCATTTTTCTGTCATTATGATGTCATAATACATATAAAATATTTATACATTAGTTAATTATTACAAGAAAATTCGACTATCTTGGAAACTTATGAGAAAATTCAGTATTGTATAATTTTAATGATTTAGTTCAAAAAATTATATTTATTTTTAAAAATAATAATTATATAAAAAATTAAGAAATAATAATTTAAAATAAAATCAGTATATATTGAAAAATACATATTTTTTTGGTAATAACAGTTTTCTGGCCCTTATAAAAATTTCAATTTCACAACATAAAATTTAACTAATATTTATATTCAATGATTTTTTATAATAATATTTTATTAAAATATAATATAATTAATTGATTAATATCAATTAATTTCTTAATTTAAATTTAATATTACCCAAAAATTCAATTCAATTATTTCATATTAAAATCTATTTATTTACAAACTCATTACAAGATCATTTATAAAGTAAAAAATAACAAGGAATAAACATAATAATTATTTTATTGAAAATAAAAAATAAATATTCATACTTTTATGGTTGATATACATAGATTATTATTATATTGGTGAATTCCTGAGGTTTAGGGTGCGCCATGACGATATTCTCATGGGGGTTTAGCCAACATGGTTTCGATCATGATCTTGATGAACGTGATATTCTCCTAAAAATGGTTTCACACATGATTAAGTTTTAGGGTCTCTAATTGGAATTGATACAGGAAAAATATAATTTATTCTATATCCATTGGAAAACCAAATAGATGGGATCAGTATGGTACAATCCAATAGGTTAAGGCCATCACTTCTGTTGTCTCTATCAATAGAACATTATTATAATCCTCAATGTATACCAATCATATGATCATTGTTGAAAAAATATACTATCAATGGATATGATGTTTAATGAAATTTTCAATATGGTAATATATAACTCATTACATTATATTAGAACCAAAGTATTGAATTTTATTTATATTTACATTATATAACTAATCCACTTTTTAATTTAAAAATGGAATTTCATTTGAAATAGTTAAGGTCATTAAACAAAATTACATAAGAGAATCACAACCATTAAATATCATTATATTGAGAGTCATTTACAAGATCTAGATTCTAGATTTTATGATCATGTATTCCAAATAAATATCTCTTTGGAATAAGGTTTTGAGAATTAGAAATATGTTAATGTTGAACCCTAGATTTTTCGGCCCCTTCAAAATAAATGATCCTATAGGGATGGTGGATTATAAATGGGTTCTCCAAATTAATCTATATCAATTTCACTATGTGTTCCATTTATATCTCTTTATAATGTACATATATGATCATTTTCATGTAGTAAACTCAAGGATCATACCTCTAGAGAATGATCTATCTGATGAGGAACAACCTATGGAGATTTTGGACTAGGAAGAAAAAGTCCTATGAAATAAGACCACTCACTTGTTCAAAGTTTTATGGAGAAAAAAATAAAATAATACATTATTTGTGGTTACATGAGGATGTGATGAGTTATAAGTATCCTTATTTGTTTGTATCATCATGATGGAATTTGGAGGGAGAATTTCTTAGGGTGGTAAAATGTTACACCTTGAGGTGTTAATATATATTTCTCATTAAATAAATATAATTTCATAGATATATTTCATTAAATAAAAAAAAATTAAAATAATATCTAAAAAAATTTAATATTATTATATGAAAATTATTTCAATATTTTTATCATGTTAATATTAGCATATGTTATAATTTTGGGATTTCTTTTAAAGTAGTTTTAGTGAATAGTGAAACTAACCATTTTTAAGTATCATTTATCTTCCTTATATGAAGTAAATTAAAATTATCATTATGTTTTATAATTTTTAATAAATTTATAAAATATCAATTTAATTTATATTAGGATCATAATTTTACATTAATTTGAAATATGTAAATTTTTATGCTTAAAAAGTGATTTTTTGGAAAATAGTTTTTTGAAATATTTTGTTCGTTTATTTATAAATTAATTTATGAATCATATTGAAATTTAATTTGAAAAAACGGATTCCATATTTTAAATCATTATATTATTATCTTTTAAATAGTTCCTTTTACTTTTATTCATTATGAATTGTAACCATGGTAAACATTTTCACTACTATAAATATTAAATCTCTTAATTAATGATCAAAATAATTGAATAAGGTATCATTGGTTAGATTTATTTAATTAGATGAGATAAATTTAACTATATCCATCCTAAATTGAAATATATTGAATTTTAATTCTATTTATCTTTGATAATGACATTATTATTATTTTATGTAAATAAAATTATAAACATTCTCTCTCATGACATTAATATCTATAGAATTTTTAAATAAGGATAAAAAGAGAATAAATTCAGTTTTAATTTTTTATTTGAATGATTATATAAATTTTATAATGTTAATTTTTTTTAATTTTTTTGATTAACTAATTACCTTATATTCTTACTCAATACCGATACAATGTATGTAAAAATAGAAAAAAAGTCATTTAAATGATTTTAAAAACATTACAATAATTATTTTTTGGTAGATCTATAGATCCCCATGAATATTATAGATAATATAACATATTCTAGTTTTTTAGAGGATTATATTTTAATTAAATATTTCTATTGAAGTATTTAATTTCAAATTAAATGAATACTATAAAAATGACACTATTAATATTTTATGAAATTAATATTTTATGAAATTATTTAAAAAACATAAAAAACTGAACTAGAATAGAAGGGATATTATAAGTTTTATAATTTAATGTTTGTCAATTTATGATACATTTATAACCTTTTATGTAAAATTATTACCCTTTAATTTTCATAATGTTCTTACCGTTGTTAACAAAAAAATGGATAAAAAGGGGGACAATCAAGAAGATAAGGTTTAAAATGATATATAATACAATTTATTTGTGATTAGATGATTATATTAGGACTATATCTTCATTATATTAAAACAAATTTCGTTTTTAACAACTTTTCCATTAATTTGAATTTATTAAATTTAATATTTGTTTGAAAATTTTCATGCGCACCCTTCCCCTCACTAATAAAAGGAACACATTCTCTCATATATCGACACCACATTTAGGAATACATATTCACCAAAACCTATAAAATTTTATTATAAATTTCTCTAGAAAAGATTTATTGGGTTTCGCATTCTTATGATTCCATTATAAGGAAACTTAATTAGGAATCTAAATGAAGTCTACTGAAGATGAGGTAATCATATTAACTGACTCTTTTAGATTTATTTCTTCTTCTAATTATTCAAAATTTGATGTAACAATCATAAATTAATATCTAAGGTGTCATAAAAATACTTAAATGTTATTATTAGTATTTTAAATCTATTTTCCTTCACTTTTCCATCCTATGAATTATTTAATCATTTTTCATGCACGCATACATCCTACCGTCTCCATGTCGCAGTGTAATAAATTTTTCATCACCAATTCATTTGGAGGTATTTAAAGATGTAAAAAATTAATATATAGTATATTTAAGTCATTAATATGTTTATTTAATTCTAATATCATGTATACCATTATATATTATTATATTTTCGAAAATAATAACATCATTCGTATGGATTTTTGGACTACCACCTCTAAGAAGTGATGTGAATTGTTTTTCATTTCAACATTACATGTATCATAATAGTGATTTATTTAATCAATTTATATGATTTATATAATAAAATAATGTCACTATAATGTATAATTATTATTTTCCATTTTTTTATTCTGATCCACTGAAATGTGAAAACATAGTTTATGCAGACGTACGACCTACTATCTTCATGAACAGTGTAATTCATTTTTCTATATCTTACTTTTATGGATGACTTCATATATATATAATTAATATATATTATTTTTAAATTGATATTAAAATTATTTAGATTATTTTACCGTAATCCAACTATTAGGACTTGAAATATTAAACAATAATTCCCAAAAAAAAATGAAGTAGTCACACCCAAAATAGTGATAGTAGTGGAAGATTTAAAAAAACTAGTTATAATATGTTATAAATGGATAATATATGATATTATAATTATGTTTATAGTTTTTTTAATTATAATAAATCAAAAATTATTATAAAATATTTTAAATGATCTAATAGGGTAAGTAGAACTTGAGGTAAGGGATTTCATCTTGATTTCCACTTCATTGATACATATTTCGTATTACTTACCAATTGATTTTCATATAGGGTATATACTACACAATTGGGGAATTAAAAAAAATCTATTTATAAATGATGATTAATGTTTTAATTAATGTTTAACAATTAAAGGGTTTGTAATTTAAAATTTACTAAAGCGGTAATAATGTATTTCACAATATAATTTTTTAGAATTGATCTTATTTTCATTGATGTAATATTCTAATATATCCTTTATAAAACAAATTTATTTTTATTATTATCTGGATATTTAATTTTTTTCCTTTTTTAAAAAAATTCAACTATTTTTTAACTCTAATCATGAAAAAATTAAAATAAAAACTAATATTATTTCTCTTTTAATCATGTATACTTTTCTTCCATGAACATATTTTTCAATATTTTATTAAAAAGATATTTTTATTTACTAAAATTATTAATGAAGATATTTCATATTATCCTTTAATTTTAACAATGTTATTATAGTTACCATCAATTAACAAACTAATATATCACATCATATTTGTGGAATACATAATCATTAAAAAATTAGAATCCCAAATATCGTATTAGTTTAGTGTCCTTTGAAACATGGAAAGATAAATACTTCTACTTCAGTGAGATAATTTATCTCCCACTAGGTTCTTAGTGAATAGAAACATACATAGAAACATTATAAATGAAAAAAAATCTTCATAACTTGGGGAAAGGAATCATAAACATCAGTGAGCTCAGATTCTCAGTAAAGGTAAACAAGGGAGACATGTAATCAATATCATGATCATAAGGGTATGAGAAAGTGTTCATAACATTAGATGATCACAACCATCATATAAATGATATTAAACATGAATCATGGGATAAATATTTGTAGTTAAAAATAATTGAATAAAAAATTGTTCAAGAGCATAATCCATGAAATAAGAACATATGAATAAGACAAGGAATTATTCCAGACACATAAGAATATAAAATTATTTCTATTATAGTAATGTCTTAGTGAAAAACCAATATTAGTAGAATAGATTCACTCACCAACCCATAATGGTAGTCATAGTTTACTCCAATGACTACATTAGTAGTCAATATTAACTCCAAAGACCCTATTAGCGGAAAAATTAATTTACTGATCTTATTTCACTCCATGTTCCATCCATCTCTATCTCTTGAGATATACATTTCTACCCAATGCATTGGAGGGAGATATAGGTCCCAAATATATCATAATAAAATCATTCACATGTGTGAAAAATAGATCATAAGCATTAATAATATTATAACCCACTGAATGAAATGTTTATTGTAACACCATGATTTTTTAAAGCGAAATTTTTGTTTGAGAGCACATGAAATAGGCAACACCGAGCCCAAACAAATGATGATTTTTTAAATATGAATATTTTAGCCTTTCCATAAAATAATCATAAATAATTATGATTATCTATATAATGAAATATATATATATATATATATCCAAATAATATTTATATATTATCATTAAATAATCAAACCATTTTTGGAAATATCTTTTTATTCTTCAATATAGGTTAACTTCAAAAAAAACTATATTTATTATTATGAAACATTTTTTTTATTTTAGAGAAATTTTTGTAATTTATTTGATAAAATTAATTTCATTTTTGTTTTTATCATATGAAAATTAATTTATGGTAAAATGTTTGGATTTTTTAGAAAAAAATTTTTTTTAGTGAATAGTGAAAATACTGTTTTTATTTAAAATTATCATTTCATTTGATAATTTAATTAATTTAAAATTAAAATTTTTATTTCTATTTTATTTCAGGGTAACATAATTATTAATTATTTATATTCAATTAAATTAAAGAAATTTTTATAAAATATACATACTAGATTTTAGTATAAGATTATGTTTTAGATTAAAAACACATTTTTCATAAAACTGTTTGAGAATGCATAATGTATCATTATTTTTACTACTTAAAATAATCCGTAAAATAAATTATCAAAATTAAAATGTTATATTATATATCTGTCTTTATTAATATAATTTCTTATAATTAATATTACTGGTTATAGAGTTAAAACGAAATCATATTTTCCTTAAAAATGTATTTTTCATAAAATCGTTTTTCATCATGCTTGGGAGTTTTATATTAAATTAAATCCTTCCAAAAAATTTAATTTTTTATGTTTAAATGGATTTTATATTTATAATCATAATAATTAATAATATTTAATAATTTATACATAGTTTTTATACCATATGAATTGTATATTTAGTAAATATTAATTGCAACTATAATAAAAAATAGGTTGATTTAGGGTAAAACTATTTTAACATAGAGTAGAAAAAAATTAAACCTAATAATATAAAAATGTATATTTAATATTAAGTGAAATAATTATAATCTTTATTCCTTATTTTTTTTACTTTATAAGTGATTGAGTAATCAATTTGATAAAAATTATATTTTGATACGATAAAAAGGAAATTCAATTTTTGAGTAATATGAAATTTTATTTAACAAATTTTTTTGATGAATAAATTTATTTTTAAAATAAATTTGTTTGAATAAAATATTATTATTAACAAATATATATTAAACATAAATTAATATATAATATTTATGAATTCAGATGTAAATTATATAAGGGTTCGTAGAAAATTATAATAAAAACAAAACATTTCTTATTAAATGAAGATTATTATTTTAAATTTAAAAAATATCATATTAAGAAAACTAATTTGATATAATTAATATTATTTTTGGATTCATAACATTGAAATTATCTAATGGTTAATGTTTCATAATTTTTAGAGACAATTAAATTTCTAGGTAAAAAGTAAATATTGTATAAATATATGGTGTATATTTTGACATCATAATGACCCAAAAGTGATAAAATATGTACAATAAAGGGAATAAATATACATATATATGTTTTCAATTTCAAATAATGTGATTTTTATTTTATTTCCTTTTTTTGAAGCCTTTATTATTCCACCAAAACCACTAATGTGTTTATTGGATTTAAAATCATCTCTTTATGAGTATGAATCAATTACACATACTAAAGAGTATTATTTTATTAATATCGTAACTTGAGCTTATAAAATAGTTAATAATACTCTAAAAAAGAAGATACTTTGTAAAAAAATAATAAGGATTCTGGTTTTTGTTATTTTATTCTATATAATCCAAAACCTATATTTGAGAAATTATAAAGAATGTCCCACTATTTTCTTATATAAACCCACCCAATATCTCATTAACCTCAATAAAAATACTATGAGAATTTCATTACTCCCACTCCCTCTTTATAGTCCTCTCAAGGTTCCCCCAATATATCAAGAACCCCTCTGAAGTTTTCGGAGTCATACACTCAAGTAAAGGACCCTCCCATTCTACTCCTTATTAAAGTTTCCTTATTATGTTATAACTTTCATTCCCAATTACTAATGTTGTGATATGTATTTACATGAACCTATTTCCACCCATTTTATTTCAAAATAATTAGATAACCCTTTCTCTCTAATGATCCAATTTTATGAATTTTTATATAACGATGTTATGATACTAAAATTTCACCGCAATTTCCAATGCCAAAACAATTGTATTGTGGATACCATACCCATATCATATCAATGGTATTCACCTTTATAAAATTTATTTTATTTGACTTGGAACATACATATATGTATTCTAAAATCCATGATCGTGGAATAAAATATGATGATGAATGAATCCATGTTGTATGGTCTATGTGGCACACATAATCATGGGAAGGAAATGAATGGCACGAGTGCGCTCAGAATTATTTAGCACTCCAATGTATTGAGTTGTGTTTAGTTTCATGATCTGTCATGATGAGACAAATATTTAACCAGATATCATTATGGGATTTTTCACATCTTTAATTATTTTTATTTATCATTGATTGGTGTTTATGATGCAATGTTTTTAGTTTTTCCTACATTTTATTGGTTTCCTTTATGATTATCATGCTATATCATGCCTTGTAGTTTAATTTTAGGATTCTGACCCCTTTCAGACCCCATTTATTTGCATATATTATAGCATATATTATCGTATTAAGGTTATTCCATGTTTATTTCCTTACATTGATTTATAGTTCACTCCATTAATTTTTATGTCCTTGGGTTATTCCATGTAGTATTAAGTACAGTGGAATATTATGAACATGTGAATGGGGTTCTAAATAAGTATGACGTATTCCTTATATAAAATTGTTATTAAATGTAAATAATTCCCAAATACACTAGAATTATTTATATTTATGGTTTTATTTGGAGAAATTTTATTTAATGAATAAAATATTATTATGAAATAAAGATGAGTGTTGTTAGAGGTATCATAAACATGTTTTAAAATCATAACCTATGGAAATGATATAGGTTTCATAATCATTTAATCAATGAATAACCCATGAAAAAGTGGATATCATATTCTTATAACCCATGAAAGAGAAATGGGCTCTATAATCATATAAATAGTGAATGAGAAATGTAACACCGCAGGTAAATTAATAATATGGAATTTTTATATTTATCCATATTTGTGAATAAAATATTAATATTAATTTAAAGGGGACGCTATGCTCGATGGCGTACCCAACACGCAACAACGAGTTTCTTGGGAATCTTATGTTGCACTCTAATAATAAAATAATATTATTTTAAATGGTAGTTAACATGTAGCCGTTGTATTGGCGGGAATGGATTGAAATAACTAAAATATTACTATATATGTTTTTAAATGTTTTAACATTTATCCAATAAAGGATAATGGCTTAATATACAGAAAGAATTCAATTTTAGGCTATATGCCCTAGTTTTCACTAAAGGTTCACATATCGCCTTTTGATAGAGAACCGTCATTAAATATAGTTTTTTCACTCTTATACATTCTATTGGACCAAATAAAACTCTTCTTAAGAATTGGGGAATCAAAATTTACTTTGTGTAAATTTTTGGTATCATTCCGATAAAGTTCATTTTTTTAATGAATAGTGTAAAATGTTGTATTTTAATTCAGAACCTCTTTTTAATCTAATTTATTTATATGATTATATTATATTTTTATTTGGTTATAAAGTGAAATTAGAATATATTTTTACCATTAAATCCAATAGTGGTCGTTGGAATTAATTTCACTTTGAAATCAGACTTAAACTAGTGTCAATCTTTTGATACTTATTGTTTCATAAAAACACGCTATTTGCTCTGACATCGGGAATTAATTATTAAATTTATTAATGTGACTTATATGTTTTGAATTTTGTAAAGTAGACTTTATTTTTGAATTCTGAATATCAAATATAGCTTTGGGTGAATTTTTGGGATTTTTCTGAAAAAGTTCAATTTTTTGATGAATAGTGAAACCACTAAGTGGTACTTATAAAAACTAATTTTTCCGTTTAAATGAAATTTTTCCATCTTCGTGTTTTGAATTTCAAAAATCCGACATACATGGTTGTCATTAAGATGTAAAATGTGGTTCAATGGGTTAAAAATAATTTTTTTAGTGAATAGTAACTTATTAAGTTTTTAATCGCGATTAGAGGTAATTAGTGTAGTTTATGGTAAGAATAATGTTTTAATAAAATGAAATTACCTAGAAACATGTCCTACCCTCATTGGATGTGTCATGGACGACCAAGAAAATCAATGGGTCAACTTGGGGACTCCATGGAGCCACTTTGGTTGGAAAATGACACAAATATCTTTTTATTTAATGTTAAAGTAAAAATGACAAAACATGAGATATTTTACTAAACCAATTTTTACATGGGGTTATACAAGTCAAATATTTGAATATAAATAGTAATTGTAAAGATAAATATATTTCCTACATCATAGTAATTTTTTATAATTTTTATACATTAAATAAATAAAATTATTTATGACATCATGATGATGCAGCGATGACCTCATTATTTAACGATTTAAATAAAATGGAAATATAATGTAATTTCTAAGACCTACACATGTCCAAAACCTATTGGATGAGTGGATTTAGTTCCCTTATCACATTATCCTAGAAATAAATCAATGTGGGACATTTAAAATCCGAAACTCTTTTGAAAATAAAGTATCATTTTGTAACATTACAAGAGTGCCCCTCCTCTCCTCTTATAAAAGGCCCCACCTCTACCTCCTTACCCACACTCCCAAAGCCTTTGGCTCAGCCAAACCCTACCCATTTTGACTCTACACTTCCCTATATGACTCCATGAAGCCTCACATTGGGCAGAAGGCTTCCCAAGGAAGCCTTTGAGCTCAAACCAAAGGGAGTTACCCAATTTTAAGGTAATGTCTTCACTTGTGTCCTTTTGTTTTATTTTGCTTCTCCAACCCCCTAAAATCATTTTATTCATTTGTTTTCTAACAAATCCAGTATCTTAAATATACTAGGATGTTCTTTTAAGAAGTATTAGATCTAAAATTACACACACCTACATATAATGGTTAAAGAACATAATGTTTCCGTGGATGGAGAATTTCTGCCTCCCGGAACGATGATTGTTCAACATCTTCTACCACCCTCAAAGGTGGCCATTAAGATGACACTATATTTATATATGATATCTAATATGTTTATGTTTTTATTAGGCTTCTTTATTTTTCATTTATTTTGTACCTTTATGGTTTCCATTATGGGTAAACGCGAGATCTTCATTTAAGGAAGTGCGGACTACCGCCCCCTCAAAGTGATTTGATTCGTTAATACCATATGTGGTAGGTATAAAGGATATATTTATTGATATTATATATAATACCATACTGGAATTAAAATTCTATTATTTATCATTATGTTTTAATTCCATTAAATATGAAATAGAAATGGAAGTAGCGTTCATGCATACGTACGGCTTACCGTCTCCATGAACGGTACATTTCATTTCTTTTCTCAAAATGTTATGTAACATTATAAGTACTGATATATAATGGATATATATGTAATATATTACATCTAAATTATGGATATCATTCTGTAATTATAACATATATATATCTCTCATTTTTTTTAATTCCATTAATATGACATAAAATGAAAGTAGCGTTCATGCGTACGTACGGCCTACCGTCTCCATTAACGGTGCTTTTCATTTTTTATCTCCAAATGATATGGAATAGTATAAAATGAATATTTAGTGGATATATATGTTATTTTCATACTATTCTGAAAATTATTTACTTATAACTACATGGGAAATCTTTTTTCAAACAAGTTCATTTTTGACTCATGTACCAAACATCGGCAAAAACGTCTGATATGAACTAACATTATTAAACAATTATTATAACATTATAATATGTGATATGAACTTAATAATAATCTATAAAGGAGGTACTTAGGAAATTATTAATTGAACAAAGTTTATTATTCAGGAATATAAAGAAACGAACAAGACAAGTTGGACTTGAGGTAAGGGATCCTACTCCACTCTTTCTTTTTAAGTACACTCTTTTATGTCATTCCTTTTAAAGCTCATTTTCTTGTTATTGGGATGTTATTTTATATTAATCTTAATTTAATTTTTATGTTCATGTGATGAGAGACCCTATTCTCTCTCATCAATCCATTTTGGAAGTTTTGAGTGGCGCCGTTAGGCTGCCAAATTTTCGTAAGAGATCTAACCTCTCTCTTTCTTCTTAAGTACTCTCCTTTATGTCACTTCTTTTAAGCTCCTATTTTTTATGTTGGGGGATGTTATTTTATATTCTGATTTCTATAAACATTATGTTAATATGATGAGATACACTATTTGATCTCTTTAAATCCATTTTTGTAAGTTTTATGTGTCGTCGTTAGGCTGCCGAGTTTTCGTAAGGGATTTTTCATCTCACTTTTATTCCCATGAGATTTATGCTACATTTTCCATAATTTCCTATGAGTGGTGTATGTACTGCCCATTATTTTACTAATTGTGTAATATACTTTCTTTTATGAGTTTTTACATCAATGTTGTATTGTCCTTCTTTCACGAGGTGTATGTTTCGAAGGATACACATGTTGGTAAGGGAACCTTTCACCCTCCTCTTTTTAAAATACTTATTTTGTTGGGTCTTTTAATTTATATATTGTTATGTTGGGATATGTTCTCATATATCCTTATTGATGTATATTTTATGTCCAAGTGATTAGATACCATTTTTTTATCTCTCATCAACTCATTTTGATGTGACACCATTAGGCTGTCAAGGGAACTTCTTAACCCAATTTCGATTTCTTTGGGTTCAACATGTAGTTATTGAATATGTAATCCTTTGAATATGTGTGAATGACCTTTGATTATTTTACACTTAATATCCACTTATATTTGGTGTATTCATTTGTCACACATAATTATGTAATTGATTTATCCTTAAACCAAGGATACCGTGTTTGTAAGGGACTTCATCTCAATATCCTTTCATTGAGGCATATTCTGTTTTATACACAACCTTCTTTTATACGGTGTATAAAACCCTTTGACTTTTACGTTTATTCAAAAGAAATCTTTTTTATACGAAGTGTTTATTAAATGAAAAAATGGAATGTTTTTGTCGTACGTATGCGGCGACAACGACTTCTCCGCCTTCGTGACCATTATTTGAGTTTCGGCTTCCTCTACAAGACATACATTCTTTTTAAAAGAAAAATAATACCATGTTTTACTTTTCATTTATTTTGGTATTGAAAATGGTTTTCATAATGTTTTTATATAAATGTGTTGTATTGATATCTTGTGATTGAAAGGTGGAAATGTTATGTTTCCTTTATGCATGTTTTATGTGATGCGATTATGTTTAGGTTCTTGGGAATTATTATGAAGATAGGTGGTTCAGTGATAAAATAAGGGCGGGTGAGACCGATATAGCTCTCCAATGCATTGGGTAACGCGAAGGAGTGAAACATTATGGTTTCTTCGAATAGTTTTAGGGAATATACTGTGGTGGGTATTCCAAACGTAACCAAGAGAGTTACTCCCTACGTAAGATTGTTATGAATTCCTCAAGTTAACTTTTATGTCTTATGATTTCATTCTTATGTATATATGAACTCATGTTTCGTTTCCATATTTTTATAACCCTTACTGACCTTTTTATGCGCATCCCAAGTTTTTGAAATGTTTTTCATAGGTCAAGGGAAAGGTACATGATGTGATGATAGAGTCAAGGATGTATCAAGAAATAATCCATGTTCTATTTTAAATATGTTTCCGTTGATGGGAAGAATGGATACTGTCTTTTATGTAACCACTTTGTTTAAATGTGGAATGTAATGCATGTTTCATGATCTAATTCTCTAAAACTCTAAACCTGAAAATATCATCAATGTGTAATCTTGTAATAACTCAATATTAAGTAAGGTTTGAGGCTGGGGCCTTATAGTTGGTATCAAAGGTCGGTTTAGATAATTGTAGAGGTTAGGGTATTCTTTATGAATAAGTGGCATTACCATAATGGTTAGGATTTCAGAAAGAGTCCTAGTTTTAGAGAAAGTGAATTAGTAAGTATATCTTAGTGTTTATCTTCCTAATTAGTACATGATAGTTTTTTTGATATACTCACACTGGCCTTTTTGGTTTTAGTAAATGGGTGGATCTAGCAGGCACCAAACTAATAGTGGATGTGAAGGAAACTGTGATAGTTTTTTGAGCAAGCAACTGAATGATATGGGAGCTGTAATGAGAACTCTTGTGATTATCCTCAACCAACTATCTGGAGTCATGATTTACCACCTAAACCTTGGTGATTTATTTAAGGCATCATATATGTGAGAAACAAATCCCTACGGAAGTACAGGTAATAATCATAAAGGTCAGTGTGTTCAAAAACCTATGTGTCAAAGATGTGGAAAGAAACACCTTGGAAAATGTATTGAAGGGATAGAAATATGCTATAGATGTGGAAATGAAGGTCATAAAGCAAGAACCTGCCATGCAAAAAAGGAAGCATCCAGTTGACTCGAGGAAAGGGAAAGAAGTTCTTTCTGAGGGATCAATTGAATGTTTTAAATGTGGTGTCAATGGTCATTATGAAAACACATGTCCTATGAATAAGTTTCATGAATGGGATCACCAAGAGAGTATAAATGTCCGTTTACCAATACCTAATTCCATTCCGATTGAGGATGAAGAAACTGAAATTGACCAATCAAAGGTAAGTATTATTTCATGACTATTGTTTTCCTATTTTGGAATCTTAGGATATGATTCATGATTTTGTTTGTAGGAAAGAGGTATTTCGTTATAAGTTGGAAAGGAATTGATAATGGATCATGGTGAATGTTGAATGAGTAAGATGTCAACATATAAGGGCTTCAAGAGTTATGGTGAAATTCTTAAGAGTATTAAGTCCCTTTTGATGATGGGGTCACATTAGAAGACTTTATATATTATGTGTAACCCTGATGCTTAATATATGTAAATTTTATTCAAGGAATAGTTATCTTTTCTTTTGTGGACATAGTTATAAAGAACCATTTGGGTTTATATGATCCTTACTTTTGAGGTAATTATGGGTAACTATATATTATGATTGAAGTGAAAGGAATGAGATAAAATAGAGGTTAAATTATGTTATGGTTATTTTTGATGATTTTATCCCTTTATGGGGAATGATTTGAGAATTATATAGTTTTGGAAAAAGGGAAACACGCAGACCGTGTGACTACCTGTCGTGTCGGACAAAGCTGTGGGAATCGAACCCACAACCAAAGTGCGACTGGTATTTATCACCTACCACTGGACTACGTGAAGACCCTAGTTAGTTTGACTGATTCTTTTTAGTTATATGATTTTATGAATTAAGAGTAAGTTGATTTTGGGTTATTAATGAAAATGATTAACCTATCATGGAGGATATGTGATTAGGTTAATTACTTTTCAATACGAGACTTTAGGAGCAACTGATGTTGTTTAGAGATACATGTTACGATTTAACTTGGAAGACTATGTGACTAAATCCTTCAAATATTTGGGTTTCAATCTTAGATTGGTTTATTTTGAATAATTTTGTGGACAAATTGTTTATCGGATGGTCCTCGTTGATCTTTGGGTTTTGTTGGACAAATTTTGGAGATTAAGCATAGATTTTCTTTTTAAAGAGTTATCCTTTTCTGGATTATTTGACCATGTACTAACCTTTTTGGTTTTGGTTTTGGTTAAAGCCTAAAGACATGGGAAGTATATAGTTCTCTTTGGTGGATTAGGTGATTCTCAAGAAGTTGATTATAGTACTCTTAATGAGAACAAGTCTCCCTAAATACTCGTCTTTTGGAAAAAAATATGAGTTTGATTAAGGAATCTAGTAAAAGTTGAAAGTCAACATGATAAGTGATTATGTTTCCTTATGAATAAATTCCTCAATAAAAATTATCTTAAAACAAAAAATGTTGTCTATAAACTTTTCATACTGGGGAATCAAATACTGTTTAACCCATTACAAGTTTGTGATTTTCTTATGGTTAACTCTCTCCTAGACATGTTTACTATAACTCTCCCTCAAGAACATGACCCTTTGCTTTTTCTTCCATTTCCATGTTTTTATACATGGAATCCTAGTATGGGTTAACTCGGGTGACCTCTGTACTTATCTTCCTTTATTTTAAAGTGATTTTTTACCGACTCTTTTTCTGATGTGGGACTTTCAAGGACGTTTCAAAGCTCAATTTTAAAAATTACGAGGACACAATTACCAAAAGGGTGGAAGGATGTAACACCCCAGGTAAATACAGAATATGAAATTTTCATATTTATCCATATTTGTGAAAAAAATATTAATATGACTTTAAAGGGGACGCTATGCTCAATGGCGTACCCAACACGTAACAACAAGTTTCTTGGGAATCTTACATTGCACTCTAATAATATGATAATATTATTTTAAATGGTAGTTAACATGTAGCCATTGTATTGGCGGGAATGGATAGAAATAACTAAAATATGATTATATATGTTTTTAAATGTTTTTACATTTATCCAATAAAAGATAAAGGCTTAAAATACGGAAAGAATTCAATTTTTGGTGTATATGCCCTAGTTTTCACTAAAGGTTCACTTATCGCCTTTTGATGGAGAACCATCATTAAATATAGTTTTTTTCACTCTTATACATTCTATTGGAACAAATAAAACTCTTCTTAAGAATTGGGACATCAAAATTTACTTTGTGTAAATTTTTGGTATCTTTCCGATAAAGTTCATTTTTTTAATGAATAGTGTAAAATGTTGTATTTTAATTCAAAACCTCTTTCTAATCTAATTTATTTATATGAACATATTATTTTTTGATTTGGTTTTAAAGTGAAATTAGAATATATTTTTACCATTAAATCCAATAGTGGTCATTGGAATTAATTTCACTTTGAAATCAGTCTTAACTAGTGTCAATCTTTTGATACTTATTGTTTCATAAAAACACGCTATTTTCTCTAACAGTAGGAATTAATTATTAAATTAATTAATGTGAATTATATGTTTTGAATTTTTTAAAATAGACTTCATTTTTGAATTCATAATATCAAATATATCTTAGGGTGAAGTTTTGGGATTTTTCTGAAAAACTTCAATTTTTGATGAATAGTGAAACCACTAAGTGGTACTTATAAAAACTAATTTTTCTGTTTAAATGAAATTTTTCTATCTTTGTGTTTTTAATTTCAAACATCCTACATACATGGTTGTAATTAAGAAGTAAAATTGTGTTCAATGGGATAAAAATAATTTTTTGGTGAATAGTAACTTATTAAGTTTTTAATCGCGATTAGAGGTAATTAGTGTAGTTTATTGTAAGAATAATGTTTCAATAAACTGAAATGACATAGAAACATGTACTACCCTCATTGGATGTGTCATGGCCGACCAAGAAAATCCATGGGTCAACTTGGGGACCCCATGGAGCCACTTTGGTTGGAAAATGACATAAATATCTTTTTATGTAATGTTAAAGTAAAAATGAAACAATCATGAAATGTTTTACTAAAACAATTTTTACATGGGGTTATTCAAGTCATATATTTGACTATAAATAGTCATTGGAAAGCTAAAAATATTTCCTATATAATCGTATTTGTTTTATAATTTTTATACATTAAATACATTAAATTATTTACGACATCATTATGATGCAGCGATGACCTCATTATTTAACGATTTAAATAAAATGGAAAGATAATGTAATATATAAGACCTACACATGTCCAAAACCTATTGGATGAGTGTATTTATAACCCTTATCACAATATCCTCGAAATACAACAATTTGGGACCTTTAAAATCCGAAACTCTTTTGAAAATAATGTATCATTTTGTAACTTTACAAGAGTGCCCCTCCTATCCTCTTATAAAAGGCCCCCACCTCTACCTAATTACCCACACTCCCAAAGCCTTTGGATCGGCCAAACCTTGCCCATTTTGTCTATCCACTTCCCTCTCTGACTCTTTGAAGCCTCACTTTGGGTAGAAGTCTTCCCAAGGAAGCCTTTGAGCTCAAACCAAAGGGAGTTACCCGATTTTAAGGTAATGTCTTCACTTGTGTCCTTTTGTTTTATTTTGCTTCTCCAACCCCCTAAACTGTTTTTATTCATTTGTTTTGTAACAAATCCAGTATCTTAAATATAATAGGATTTTTTTTAAGAAGTATTAGAGCTACACTTACACACACCTACATCTAATGTTTAAAGAAAATACTGTTTCCGTGGATGGTGAATTTCTGCCTCCCGAAACGATGATTGTTCAAAATTATTCTAACACCTTCAAAGGTGGCCATTAAGATGAAAATATATTTATATATGATATATAATATGTTTATTTTTTACTTGAGCTTCTGTGTTTTTCATTTATTTCGTACCTTTATGGTTTCCATTATGGGTAAACGCGATATCTTCATTTAAGGAAGTGCGGACTACCGCCCCCTCAAAGTGATTTGATTCGTTAGTACCACATGTGGTACATATAAAGAATATATTTAATGATATTATATATGATACCATACTGGAATTAAAATACTATTATGTATCATTATGTTTTAATTCCATTAAATATGAAATAGAAATGGATGTAGCGTTCATGCGTACGTACAACTTACTGTCTCTATGAACGGTACATTTCATTTCTTATCTCAAAATGTTATGTAATATTATAATTACATATATATAATGGATATATATGTAATATATTACATATAAATTTTGTATATAATTATGGAATTATAACATATATATATCTCTCATTTTGTTTTAATTCCATTAATATGACAAAAAAATGAAAGTAGCGTTCATGCGTACGTACGGCCTACCGTCTCCATGAACGGTGCTTTTCGTTTTTTATCTCCACATGATATGGAATAGTATAAAATGAATATTTACTATATATATATATTATACTTTAAAACTATTCTGGAAATTATTTACTTATAACTACATGGGCAATCTATTTTCAAATAAGTTCATTTTTGACTCATGTTCCAAACATCGACAAAAACGTCTGATATGAACTAACATTATTAAACAATTATTATAACATTATAATATGTGATATGAACTGAATAATAATATATAAAGGAGGTACATAGGAAATTATTAATTGTCCAAAGATTATTATTCATGAATTTAAAGAAACGAAAAGACAAGTTGGACTTGAGGTAAGGGATCCTACTCCACTCTTTCTTTTTAAGTACACTCTTTTATGTCATTCCTTTTAAAGATCATATTTCTTGTTATTGGGATGTTCTTTTATAATAATCTTACTTTAATTTTTATGTTCTTGTGATGAGAGACCCTATTCTCTTTCATCAATTCATTTTGGATGTTTTGAGTGACGCAGTTATGCTGCCAAATTTTCGTAAGAGATCTAACCTCTCTCTTTCTTTTTAAGTACTCTCCTTTATGTCACTTCTTTTAAGCTCCTATTTATTTTGTTGGGGGATGTTCTTTTATATTACTCTTTCTATAAACTTTATGTTAATATGATGAGATACCCTATTTGTTATCATCAATCCATTTTTGTAAGTTTTATGTGGCGTCGTTATGCTGTTGAGTTTTCGTAAGGGATTTTTCAGCTCACTTTTAGTCCCGTGAGATTTATGCTACATTTGCCATAATTTCCTTTTAGTGGTGTATTTACTGCCCATTATTTTACTCATTATGTAATATAATTTATTTTATGAGTATTTACATCAATGTTGTATTGTCCTTCTTTCACGAGGTGTATGTTTTGAAAGATATCCATGCCGGTAAGGGAAACCTTCACCCTCCCCTTTTTAAAAGACTTCTTTTGTTGGGTCTTTTAATTTACATATTTTTATGTTGGGATATGTTATCATATATCCTCATTGATGTAAATTTTATGTCCAAGTAATGAGATACCCTTTTTTTATCGCTCATCAACTAATTTTGATGTGACGCCGTTAGGCTGTCAAGGGAACTTCTTAACCCAATTTCGGTTTCTTTGGGTTGAACATGTAGTTATTTAATATGTCATCCTTTGAATATGTGTGAATGACCTTTGATTATTTTACACTTAATATCTACTTATATTTGGTGTATTCATTTGTCACACATAATTATGTAATTGATTTATCCTTAAACCAAGGATACCGTCTTTGTAAGGGACTTCGTCTCAATCTCCTTTCATTGAGGCATATTCTGTTTTATACACAACATTCTGTTATATAGTGTATAAACCCCTTTGAATTTTACATTTATTCAAAAGGAATCTTTTTTATACGAAGTTTTTATTAAACGAAAAAAGGGAATGTTTTTGTCGTACGTATGCGGCGAGAACGACTTCCCCGCCATCATGACCATTATTTGATTTTCAGCTTCCTCTACAAGCCATACCTTCTTTTTAAAAGAAAAATAAATACCATGTTTTACTTTCCTTTTATTTTGGTATTGAAAATGGTTTTCATAATGTTTTTATATCAATGTGTTGTATTGATATCTTGTGATTGAAAGGTGGAAATGTTATGTTTCCTTTATGCATGTTTTATGTGATACGATTATGTTGAGGTTCTTGGGCATTATTATGAAGACGGGTGGTTCCGTGATAAACTATGGGCGGGTGAGCCTGATATAGCTCTCCAATGCATTGGGTAACGCGAAGGAGTGAAACGTTAAGGTTTCTCCAAAAGATTTAGGGAATATACTGTGATGGGTATTTCAAACGTAACTAAGAGGGTTACTCCCTACGTAAGAATGTAATGGATGCCTCAAGTTACATTTTATGTCTTCTGATTTCATTCTTATGTATATATGAACTCATGTTTCCTTTCCATATTTTTATAACCCTTACTGAGATTTTTATGCTCATCCCAAGTTTTTGAAATGTTTTTCACATGTCAAGGGAAAGGTACATGATGTGATGATAGTGTCAAGGATGTGTCAAGAAAGAATCCATGTTTTATTTTAAATATGTTTCCATTGATGGGAAGAATGGATACTGTCTTTTATGTAACCACTTTGTTTAAATGTGGAATGTAATGCAAGTTTCATGATCTAATTCTCTAAAACTCTAAACCTGAAAAGATCCTCAATCTGTAATATTGTAATAACTCAAGAATAAATAAGGTTTAAGGCTGGGTAATTATAAGAAATGGGTTCTAAAAACATATAACCCATGAAATAGAAACTTGTTCCATAAAAAATATAATATGTGTTAGAGAAACAAGTTTCATAAAAATCATTAAATCAAAACAAAAAAAATTCATAGAAATAATATGAATGTAATCCTTAGATAATATCCATATAAATTCATGAGTAACACTAATATATTTAATATTAAGTGGAAAATAATTTTCAAATATAATTTAAGACATTTTTTGGGTAAAATATACTTTTCACTTTAAAAAACTATTTTTATTACATAAAACATTTTGAAAAACGTTTTCTATAAAAATAGATTTTAAAATATAAAATGTATGATTTGAATGTAATTTAAATAATTTTTAATTTAAATAAATCTTCAAGTAACATTTAAAATTAGTTTTGAAAACATCTTTAGAAATCATTATTTTGGAAGAAAACATGAATCTAACAAAAGAGAGAAATCCAGTCTGGTTTTCCGAAAAACATATAATTAACAATCTTAATTACCCAACAGTGGAAAAATGGTGAAATTATATGAGTATATCATGAATAACCAGATGATATGAGAATTTATTCTAATTAATTGGATGCCTATAATAATATTTCACAAATGGAAGAATAATAAAAAACAATCCCAATAACCTATGATATTATAGCCATAAACATCTACAACTATGGAAACATTAAATAAAAATAACCATTAAATAACAACATTACATGAAGATTTAAATTTATTAAAAATAATAATATTAATCATTCATAAAGTAAAATGATAATATATACACCTCGTAAATGAAAAAAGGTGCATACAAAACATGTGACCCAAAAAATTGTAAGTGACACAAAAATACCATATCGATTTGGAAAATTTTGAACTTGAAAATCACATGAAATAGAGATGATAAAATGAATATGTAAATTAAAATAAATTTATGTATAATTATTGTATAATTCATTCATGGGAAGTGTATACACCACATAAATGAGATGATTGGTTAATAATGCATAACTCTCACAAAAATAAAAATTGGACTAGAAATCTCTTTACCTTATGTCTTAACTGTCTTAATGCTTGTTCAAAACTCGGTTATAATAAATATAGGATTATTATAAATCTATTATATAACAATTATAATTTATATCATACCATATATAATTTTCTTATGGAATTATAATAACTTTTTATCAACAATTCCATGTTAAAATTACAATTTTGGTAATAACCTCTTTGTTTTCTCATGGGTTTTGATTTGTTATATTTTCTGTCATGTTTTATATAAAATTATTAAATAATATAAATCATTATATAATGATATAAATATCATTTATATTCATTTTATATATAATTATAATATTCTATAAATTATATAAATAGAAAATGAAATACATATTTCATGGAGACAGTATGCCAAACGTAAGCATGAACGTTGTTTCCATTTTCAGTTCATATTGAAAGAATGAATGTAAATGAAGTATATGTATGTATATATATAATATAATTAAAATATAATTATTATGTTATATATATAATATACATTCAACAAACCTATCATAAATAAATTCAATGTAATGTGTGAATGAGTCATGTCGCATTGAAGAAGTTGTAGTCTACACATCCACAAATAAAACAATTTTATTTCCACAAAATGGAAATTAGGAAGTTATATGTCATATAATAATTATATAATCATAAAAAAATAATAAATATCTTATATATCATATAGAAATATAATTTTCATCATTATTATCAATCATGAAATGTGGCAATGGAAGAATGAATGACATCTGTCCACAAGATAACAGTCTATCACACACACAAATAATGATTACATATCCCATTTCATGGAAGTTTTTTTGAGTGAAAGAAATGAAATTAACATAAAAACATATAAATAAATTATTATATTGATTTTATTATATAAACACTTAATAAGAATAATTTAGGGGGTAGAGAAAGAAATAAAACAAAATTACTTGTTGAAGGATGTCACCTCTTATTTGGGGAACTCCTTTTGGCTTTCCCCAAAGGGATAACGTGGTTAGATTTATTACCAATTCGAGGACTCTATGATTAATTTATGTATGTTATAAAAAATATTCTGGTTTATTCTGAGTAAAATGGATTTATAGGTGTGAAAAAGATGGGATGACGAGTAGAGGAGGAGTGGTATTATTGTAAATATAAATAGATAAACATGATTGAGAGGTATTCCTTTCATAATGTTTCTCCAAAAATTAATTATATTATATAAAATTTGGTAAATTGTCAAATTGACTCTATAAAATTGATTTTTTACATGTTTATAGGTCATTTGGACCCTCAAGATTAAATATTAACCACTAAGTCAACTCATTTTTACCTTAATCAATCGAATTAATTTTAAATACATTCACTAATATTTTTTCAAAATTTTAATTTTAATTTTTTATAAATTTTAAATTATTCTTATTCCAAAAATTTAATACATTTTTCCGAATTCTAGTAAATCGATTGGATGAAATTAAATTAATGTTAATCCTATAGATGTATCGTGAAGGATGGTTTTTAAAGTGAATTTTTTAAAGAATTAAAATGTTTCTATATCTAATTTCAATATGAAATTTGTTCGAATGACTAAATTGGATCAATTGATGTAATATTGATTAAATTTTACTTTAAAAAGTATAAGTTATAATTAGAATATTTAAAAAAATTAAATTAAAAATCATTTTTCAATTAAATTTCTATATTTTTCGCTCATCATCCAAAAATGATGTTTTAAAAAAACCAAAAATTAAAACTAAGATCATTTTTCAAAAATAAATTAAAAAATGATCTGTATATTATCTAATTAAATTTTATAAAAGTGTCTAAAGTTAGATTTATTATTATTCACATAACGATATAAAAAGTAGTTCTTTTGAGAAAATAGTATTTTTTTCATAAAATATAGGTTTTACCAAAAATAATATATTTTATTATCAATATATTGTATTGTTGAGAAAACATTATAATTAATATTTTTTAAAAAAATTAATAATATTCATATTTCTATTTTAATGGTTGTGTTATAATTATCTTTTTTAAATAATGATAATAAAATTTTGTTAAATAAAAACATAGTGTTGCATGAAACATAAGATAAGTCTGTACTACAAGAAGAATAAGCGTAACATGGTGTACTGTATTACTAAAGATTAAATTACTGTAGCATGGAAATCAAGACACCAATGAAATATAATTTAATCTAGAAAACGTTCAAAAAATCATGGGTCGTTAAATTATATCCCCATTAAAATGATTTTCACCCTTGAAATTCTAATTAAGACAAAAACAAATGAGGATACTTTTGTTTCGTCATGCCCTCAAGTTCCCACATAGCTTTCTCTAACTGGTGATTTCTAAATAGAAATTTGATAATGTGGGTGGTATTTCGTTGTAGAAAATTCTATGTATGATCCATAATTTCAATTGGTTATTCCTCATAAAAAATTCATTCCCCAATGGTATAACCATTGAGGTCAGTACATGTGAATGGTCAGGTATATACTTTCATAAGAGAGATTCATAGAACACATCACGGATGTGATAAAAGTTTTTCCAGAGAACCAATTGATAGGCTACTATCCTGATACAATAAATATTCTCAAATGGATATATATACCTAGTTTTTAGTTTCCCTTTCATCCCGAATATCATAACCTTCATCCAAGGAGAGATTCATTGACACAAATTATCCCTAGTTTCAAATTATAGATCTCACTGATGGTTATTAGAATAATTTTTATTCCGAATTTTAGCTGTGTTAACATGATAGTAGATGGTAAAAACCTTCTTATTCATTTCTTCAACCATATCATGCCCCAATAGCATTATTTCTGAAGATTTATTTTAGAATGTTGGAGCTCTACAATTATTTCCATAGAGGGATTCATAATGATCCATCTGAATTCATGATTAAAATCTATTGTTGTAAGAAACGTCAACTAGAGGAAGGTGTTGATCCCAACCACATTTGAAATCAAGATAATAATATCTCAACATATCCTTTGTAGTTTGAACTTTTCCTTTAGGTAGACCATCCATCTAAGGATGACAAGTAGTGATGAAGCTCAATTATTTATCAGTGTCTTGATGGAGACTTCACTATAACATTGAAGTAATCCCAGGATCCTAATAAGATACAATTGAATATGGTACTCGATGAAACATTAGAACATTCTTAATGTAAATCCATGAAATCTAATCTTGGGAGACTTCTTCCCTTATTGCCATGATGTGCACATACATTGTAATGAAATAAACTACCACCTATATAAAATTAAACATTTAATGTAATTGAGGAGACCATATATAAAATCCATAGTGATGTTCTCTCATTTACATTCTTGTATTGGTATTGGATGTAATATACCCTTATACTTTTGTCTTACAGCCTTAACTTACTTCCATACCAAGCACTAAGATACAAACATTGTGGTGTCTCTCTTCATTCCATCTCATAAGAAGTATTCCCTAAAATCGCTATACATATTCATACTTCCATGATTAATAGATATTGAATATACTTGAGCTTATTCTAACATCTTATTATTCTAATCTGGTATGTAATGAAGACAAAATTAGTTCTTGAATATTATTATTCTATACTTATCATGGTTAAACATAGGAACATTACTATCATTCTTTTGAAAGTTCACATATTCTTTCTATGCCACTTTGATGATCACTAGGATATAGGGTTGAACATTAAACTGATAAATATAATACATTTCTCTTTCCTTTATGATTTCAAGATCCATCATTTGTAAATCCAAAAATATTCGATCTCTTTTGAACATCATCAAGGAAAATCTTGAATGATCATTTCAACCAAAAGCATCATCTACCATGTAATCTTTCCAGGGGTGGTAATATATTTGGAAATCATAACATTTTATAAGCTCTAACAAACTTCTAGTCTTGTTGTTCAAATCCTTATATCTTAAATTATATTTCAAATTTTTATGATCCATATATATATATATATATATCACACTTATATTCATAAAGACAATTCCTCATTATCATTAATGAAAAAATTACCACAGGTAACTCCAAATCATGTGTTGGGTAATTTTTCTCAGGAGTCCTCCATTACTGTGATGCATAGGCTATAACTATGTTATTCTGCGTCATAACATATCCAAATCCATTCTTGGATGCATAACTATATATTAAAAACCCTTCCACAGAAGAGGGTAATGTTAGAACAGGTCCACTGACTATCCTTCTCTTAAATTCATTGATGTTTTCATTAAGATCATCTTTTAGGAGGAGTAGGAACCCCCCCCCCCAGTAAACTTGGTCATATTATTAGATAGTAATGTGAAATTATCCATAAACCATCAGTAATACCAAGATTAAACTAGAAAATGGTTGATATCTTTCATCATCGTTGGTTTGGGCCTACATTCAACAGCATACATCTTTGAAGGATCTACTATTATACCCACTCTTAAGAGTATATGAACCAAAAATGCAACTTTTTAGCCAAAATATTCATATTTTTAATGTTTCATACTATTTATCCTTCCCTAGTGTCTTTATTAAAACTCACAAAATGTCTTCATACTCTTCCTTACTCTTTGAATATATAAGAGTATAATATATTAATACTTCCACAAACTGATTTGGGTAATCTCAAAAGGCTTTATTAATCAAATCCATAAAAATATAAGGGGAATTAGAAAAACCAAAAGTCATCACTGTATTTTCATAGTTTCCTTAACCTGTACAAAATTCCATCTTGGTTATATCATCCTTATGAACCCCCAATTTATAATATCTGTAAGAGAGGTCAATCATGGAATATTATTGTGCTCTTTATATTTGATTAAATAAGTAATAAATATGTGGAACGGGATACCTATTGATGATCATGATCTTGTTAAATTCTCAATAATCAATTAACATTATCATTGATCCAAATTCCGTTATCAAAAAAGTAAAGGTCACCCTAAGGTGGCACACATGGATTAATGAATACCTTTTCATGGTTTTCCTAGAGTTTCTTCATTAATTTTGGTAACTCAATTAGGTCCATTTCATAGGGATATGTTTTAATTGGTGTGGAACTAATTTTGACTTCTATTGATAACTAAACTTCACATTTTGGTGGAAAGCTGTAAAAATATTTTGGAAAGTCATCAAAAAATTCATAAATAATATTCATATAATCGATGTTGATTTTATCCCCAAGCAATTGAGATAGACAGATATTCTGAATAAGAATTAAGACCCATACAATGGGTGTTTTCTTCATAGGATGTTTATAAATATCATCACATTGATAAATGATCATTGTTTTGATTAAAATATAAAAGATAACTTATATTCCATGATAATTGTTTTGGGATTTATGAATATTAATCTAATCCATGCCTTACATGAAATAAAATTAAACCAATGGAAGAATGAAATGATTTTCAAAACCGCATTCCCATAAATTTCAATCAGGGAGAAATCATAGACTTGAGATAAAATCATAATACCATTAGGGTTTCACACTACTAATTCCACATCTAATCATTTGGGTGTAATCATTATACCCTTCGAAAATTATTTAGTTATGAAAGAGTGGGTAGATCTAGAATCAAATGAGGCATTTGTAAATATATAGTGGATAGTATGTCTACCTTTCACCGCGTCGTTATTGTACCCTCATAATAAATAGTGATCTCATGAGATTTCCCCTTGTCACTCATCTTTAGAGGATTATGATTTCGATCATTATAACGCCCCGACCCTCGATACCCAGAGTCGGTGCATTATTTTAATATATTTTCATGATTACAAGGAATCAAGTCCCTAATGACCGATCAGTTTAACACTCTTGGAAAATAGATTATATATATGAATGTTACATTACACTTATTAACATACAAAACAACATAAATAATCCTTCTAAAACGCCATTATCCCTTTGCTTAACCGTGCATATCAATCACAATACACTTCTTGGAATCCTATGAAAAATAAAACATAGAAAGGGGTGAGATCAGATGCTCAGTAAGGATAACAATACAACAGAATAATTCATAAATAAGCATAAACATTTAAGTCAATTTATAACTAAAACAAAATCCTTTTAAACATGAACTTCAGAATAATATGGAATAAATAAAATGATGTAATTCCATTTACTTATTCACAAGGATATTCTAATAGTCGAATAATCAAATGCAATATCACTAACCACTTTCATAATGATGGTATGCATATTGCCAGACTGTCATAACCACATAGTCATGGCCTTGTGCCAAGTCTAAAAATATGATCTGGCCAAAGCCTCGTGCCAGGACACTAGTTTGTCTAATGAGACCTACCAATGCATCGAGGAGCTATAGAGGGCTCCACCCGTCACTTTCTAATTCCAATACATTCCTCATATGAAAAGGTTTAAACATATCATAAACATTCGTATTAAAACAAACATAAAAAATGTCAGTACTTTATCCATAAACCATGAATGGTATAAAAATAACACATCCACTGTAAAACATATCACAAAAACATCAATATTATATGGATGTTTTGTATCATAATAAATCAACCTCAATCAAAAATAATATCCAGTAAAGGATGCTGACATTGTTGAAAATGATGAGTAAAACTTATTGAGAGAAATAACCTTTTTGTAAAATTATATAAAATTCAAACATTTATAAAGGATGTAATTTGAAAGAGATTTTTGAATCAAAATGTACCATACCACTTTGAATCTTTTGAAAACATTATCATTTCAAAATATTCATGTACATATAAATAAATCCATAAAATCATTTTGAAAACATGGAAATTAATTAAAAATATTTTGAATGTTAAATCTTCAAAACATTTAAAATTCTGATCTTCATCAAGATTACCTTCCACAAATACTTAAAATATTAATTTTGAAATCATTTTTATGAAAAATGGACATGGATGATAAAAATGTCCTAGTAAATACTTACACATAAACAATCTCAGATAATAATGAGATTGAGGAATTGACCATTACCAATTTGGTAACTTACGAAACATACACCCCATAAAAGTGGTATCATATAATGAATATGTAAATACACATAAATTAAAGTGTATTAAACAAATAATACAATTATGGTCTGTACATACACCACACAAAATGTGATAGTGGAAATATTCCATGAATGTCACGGGAATAAGGAGTGAAATGAAAACCCCTTACCTTGCACTTTCCTTTAGTTGAGGGTACATTTAACCGCCTGTATAAAGACCATAGTATGATATTAAATTATATCAGAACCATATTAATATTTATGATATCATAAATTATTCATTTATGACTTTTTACCACCCATTTAATAATAATTTCCTTGTTAAATTAACATTTCGGGTAATAATTGCTTTCTTTATCGTACGTGTTTTAACTTGTTACTCTTGACTGTATCACTTAGATCATGATTTAAATACTACCAGAATATAAAAAATTATTTATATATCATATATATTTAGAATATAAGTATGTATAATATGTATATATATATATATATATATGTGTGTCTGAAATGGAAAACATCGTTTATGGAGACAGTAGTCCGTACGTACGGATAAACGCTATTTCCGTTTTCATAATTTATTGAACAGAAGTAAGTGAATAAAATATATGTAGGTATATATATATATATATATATATATCTAGTACCATTATTATTTCATATATTAAAGACATATTAGTAATATATATTTTTATAATTGTCGATGAATGGTGAATGTGGAAATGAATCTCATCACGTCGTAGAGATGGTAATACGTACGTATGCAAGAGTGACAATATCATTTCCTTAAAGGTGCGTAATTGGATGGTATATTAATTTTACAGGGACATTATCATGTTATTTTCATTTTTTATATACATATTACACATCATTATATCCATCCAAATAATATAGTGTTGAATAACAAATTACACCACGGCGTGAAGACACTAAGTCATGCGTACGCACACATGGTGACATTATCATTACTAATATGGATAGAATAATGAATATAGTTGTGAAATATTTTTAATAACCTCATAGTGTATAGAGGATACTGGGGTTATAATTTTAGAATGGAAATAAAAAATAAAGAAGAAGTGTAATAAGAAAGGAACTTGAAAGAGGGTGGTGAAAACATTACCTCTTCTTCAGGTTCTTCCTTCTTATTTGATCAAAAGGGCACCTTAGGATGCCTTTATGATCAATGTAAGGAATCTATGATAACATGAGGTATGATGAAAGAATATTTTGGTAGGGGTTGGACGATCCAAAAGGATTTGGAGGTATGAATTTGAGAGAATGTGGAGTGCCCTTTTATAAGAGGGGTGGTGAGCTCCTTTAGAAATGCTAGAAATATAATATTGTAATAAATTCACATTCAGTTTATAATTGCTTCAAAGTGGATTATTTAAATTTTAAGGATGGTATAGGTTGGAAACTACTCAACCAATAGGTTTTAGATAGGTTTGGGTCACTATATAAACATTATCTTTTTGATTTAACTCTTATTTAAATATTTTGACATTTACCATGTCTCTTTGTATTTTTATATTATATAGTCAATAAACATACAATAAACTTCAAGAATCCACAAAGTGGTCCATCAATAATACACCTATCATTATATAAGTCCTTTGGCCGAACCGTAGATTTTTAGAAATAGAATATCAATTAATAATATATTATTTGTTTTAAAAACTCTTTTATGTCAATTTAGACACTATTTAATAATTGATTTTTGTTAAAATATTAACGATGTTATTATTTCAAAAAAAATTAATTTAAAGAATCATAACATGTCATATTATAAGATAAAAGTTTATGAGGTCATCAAAACGTTAAAATTATATTTATTTTAAGATTTATAATAATAATAATTTGATTCTTTCATTAATAAGGAAAATACCGCATCATTATTGTGTCATAAATAAATTTAATTATTCAATGTATAAAGATTATAAATAAAATATAATTATTTAAGAAATCTTTTTATAATTATAATTAATATTTATAGTCGAATATATAACATATATAACCCTACGTGAAAATTGTTTTTCAAAAATATATATTCTTATGTCAATTTTGAATTTAATTTAACTGAATCAATATAAAGTTTAATTATCACTTATAAGTGGATCCATGGGGACCCCAAATCGACCCAAATATGATAATTGTTGGGAACGTATCAACCAATAGGGTTAGAACACTTTTGACGGTAATTTATTATTATTATAATATTATGTTTTTATCTTTATTTACCGGATTTACCCTTTAACCATGGTAAATAAAATATTTACCGAAGTAATTATTCAAAATGCCTAAAAATAAAATTTACCTATTTACACAATTTTTACCTCCTGATTCTAAATATGGAATCCATTTTTCTAAATTCAAAACACAAAAGTATCATAAATTAATTTAAGATTAATTCTCGTTGTTAAAATAAAAAACGTGTTTTTAAGAGATAATAACTATCAAAAGATTGGCACTTGATTATGTCCAGTTTAAATGTGAAATTATGTCCAATGAACTATATTGGATTAAATGTTAAATATATAATCTAATTACACTCTTAATTCATTCAAATTCATAATTTATCAATATTAATTATTTCTATTAAAAAGTTTTTTTTAATTAAAATTTTGTAATTTTCACTATTCATCAAAATATGAAAGTTATTTGAAAAGTACCAAAAATTCAACCTAAGCTAATTTTGATATTATTAATCCAAAAATGAAGGCAATTTTGAAGAAAAAATGTATAAAATTTCAAAAAGTGGGTATTCCTATTCATAATGGCTTGTTTGATTGGTTGTGGTGTGTGTTAGAATTCGAAGTTGCGTACAACACACGCTACTCCATTATTCAAAGAGAAGTGTATAGTGGAAGATTGGGGAGTTACATTCTCCAATCCTTAAATAAATTGCATCCTCGTAATTTGAAATTATATTAAAAAAATAAAATTTTGAAAATATAAAATAACTTTGGGAAAACCCATATCGGAAATTAGGTTAAAAAATTTTAGTCTTAATAAGAAGAAAAGGGAAATGAAAGGGTCGCAACAAAATTATGATCTCAATTAGGAGAAAATTGGTGTAAATTAGACACACATAATTGGAGGTATAACATAAATATTTATAGGTAGTTATTGAGGTCATCAATCAAAAACAAATGTAATTAATGAGGGCCTTAAATTAATCAGTCTATGATGATTCAAAATACCATCTGTTCAACATAAAATATTGTATTTGGATAACACATTATTTTTTTTAAGATCCCTTAACTAAAGTATAAGAATAAATTTCTTCATAGAATAAGAGAAGAAGAAAATTATATACATGACAAGTAGAGACCCGTACTTTAACTAATTTCTACCACAAACTCATTTTTCAATATAAAATATAATAGAACATAAAAATAATATTATATTTGTCATATTCCTATAGGGTTCAAAAAAATGAATTTATAAATCATCTACCAGAATTCTTTAAAAAAGACTACATTATTCAATCTAGGACATCACATGGGACCGTGGTATGTGATACACCCTTGTCGCCTTTCGGTTACGGGTTCAAGTCTCATGGCCTTGTCGGACGTGACAGGTTGTCACCTAACCTCTGGGTTGTCCTTTTATGGCAGTCCAAAAATAATCTCAAACTAGAATTATCCAAAATACATCTGTCCAAACTCACAGTCCAAAATTTATAAAGAAGGTAAACACAATGAAGATCATTTTTTCCACTTAATAACAAGTGAACACCTTCATCATATAGTCTTCTAAAACACTGCAAAATCCTGAATTATCATAAAACCTTAATGATTACATTCATGATCCCTTATTCCTTATAGAATTATAGATATAATCTTTCTATCAAAAAGTTTTTTAAACTCCAACAATGTTTGAATATAGAAATCATTAATCAGTTTCAAGGTAGTCACAGTTATCCAATATAATTTATCCAAATCATTAAAGTATTTTTCCAAAATCACTACCTCAGTATCAGAACCATATTATGGTTTATCTTTGTCTTAACCATATATTTTCCAAAACATTAACCTGCTATTGAGTCAATTTTCTTGGTCCTACACAATCTAAATTCCTTAATGAAATTGTACTGCAGTACAATCCTTATATAATCCATCATTGTTATAACCAGTTCATTGTTGATACAACACTCAAATGACATAATTCTCTAATAACAACATAAGAACTCTAATCATTCCACCTCATCTGTGGTAGTATCATAACTTGATTATTATCCAATAGCATCATTTGGGGCATACTCTGATGATTTGTACATTGGTTTGCGTAGCGTCCCAACTCCTTGTAGATGATGAATTGTAAATTTTATACCTTTTTCTTACCATTACAGTAATTAACATGGTGTCCATTTTCTACACACTTATAACAAACTCCCATTCCCTTCAGGCAATTTCCAGGGTGTTTTTTCCCACAATTATCAAATATGGGAAAGTTATTTTTCCCTCTTCCCTCTATCCATCTTTCTCTCTTCCATCCTTTTCTTCTCTTGCTTCCCTTCAAGGCCATAGGACTCAATGAATTTTTTACTTATCTTTTTAACACATGATACTATTTATTCATATTTTGAGAATACATGGGGGACTATTTCCCTTCTAAATGTTGGATTAATACCATGAAAGATATGATTCTTCTTACTCTTTGGATCATACGTATTACTGGAGTTCACATTCCTTCTACTGGGTGGCATTTCCATATAATTTCATAAACTAGGTCAGTTTATGAATTGAAATGAATAATTCCAAACTTATAATATTCCTAACATAAATGGAATGGTTTATAGATATAATCCATAATCATAAATATGTTTTCATTGAGTAAGTATATACTTATTATCCCTTCATAATGATTTGTAAAGAAAATGAGAAGTATTCTTAGCATATCCCCTGGGAGTGTCGTAACCAAGATTGAAACAAGTCCCGTTGTCATGCACCAGTTCCTATTAGAGTCTAGCTCAAAGTGGTTTTTTTGGGTTTTACTCATAGGTACATATGTTTCAGAGCCATCTCTACCAGCTCGTTTCCAGACAGGGATGCATTTTCTTGGAAAACTCACAAAATCTCTACATTACTAAAATTCTAGGAATTTATTCTATACTTATCCTCAAAGTATATCTTAGGTATATGTGTTATAACCAGATTTTATCTAAATATAGATTCCAATGTTATTTCTAAACATCATCTGATACTAATTGTAACGCCCTGAACTCAGTTACCCAGAGTCAGTGCATTATTTTAATACATTTACATGATTACAAGGAATCATGTCCCAAAGGACTGATCAGTTTTGCAGTCATGGGAAATAGATTACATACATTAATGTTACATTACACTTATGAACATACAAAAAACATAAATAATCATTCACGAACAACATTATCAATTACAATACAATTCTTGGAATCCTGGGAATAATAAAACATAGAAAGGGGTGAGATCAGATGCTCAGTATGGATAACAATTCAACAAAAACATTCCTAAATAAGCATTAACATTTAAAGAAAATGTATAACTAAAACAAAAGCCATTTAAACTTGAACATCAGCAAAATATAGAAAAAATAAAATGAAGTAATTCCATTTAGTTATTCATATGGTTATTTTACTAGTCAAATAATCACATGAAATATCACTAACCACTTTCATATTTATGGAATGCATAATTCCATACTATCATAACCACATAGTAAATGCATTGTTCCAAGACTAAATATAAGATTTTTTCAAGAACTTGTGCCATATCACAAATTATTTCCATGAGACCTACTGATAAATCAAGGAGCTATAGCGGGATCCACCTGTAACTTACAACGTCCCATGCATTCCTCATATGAAAAGGTTTAAACATAACATAAACATTCATATTAAAACTAGCATACAAAATGTCAATACTTTATCCATAAACAATTAATTGTACACAAATAACTCATCCATAGTAAAACATATCACAAAACCTTCAATATAATATGCATAATTTGTATCATAATAAATCAACCTCAATCAAAAATAATATCCAGTAAAGGATGCTGACATAGTTTAAAATGATGAGTAAAACTTTTTGAGAGAAATAACATTTTTGAAAAATTATTTAAAACTCACACATTTATAAAGGAAGTAATTTAAAAGAGACTATTGAATCAAAGTTTCCCATACCAATTTGAAACCTTTGAAAAGAATTATAATTTCAAAACATTCATGTCCATATAAATAAAAACATAAAATCATTTTGAAAACATAGACATTTATTAAATATATTTAGAAATATAAATCATTAAAAGACTTAAAATTCTGTTCTAGATAAATATTACCTTTAAAAAATCCTTGAAATATTCATTTTGAAATCATTTTTATAAAAAATGGACATGGATGATAAAAATGACCCAGTAAATTTTAACACATAAACAATATCGGATAATAATGAGTTTGAGGAATTAACCCTTACCAATTTGGTAACTTACAAAACATACAACCCATGAAAGCCATATCATAAAATGAATATGTAAATACACATAAATTAAAGTGTATTACAAAAATAATACATTATAGGAAGTACTAACACCACACAAAAGTTAATAGTGGAAATATGGCATGAATCTCGCGGGAATAAGGAGTGAGATGAAAACCCCTTACCTTGCACTTCCCTTTATTCGAGGGTACATTTAACCTCCTGTATGAAGGCCATAGTATGATATCAAATTATAGGCCATATTATGATATAAAATTATACCATAACCATATTAATATTTATGATATCTTACATTATTCATTTATTACTTTTTACTACCCATTTAATAATAATTCCAATGTTAAACTAACATTTTGGGTAATGATCGCTTTCTTTATCATATGTGTTTTAAATTGTTACTCGTGATTGTATCACATTGATCAAGATTTAAATACTTCCAGAATATAAATCATGATTTATATATCATATATATTAATAATATAATTATGTAAAATAGATATATATGTGAAATGGAAAACATCTCTTATGGAGACGGTAGTCCGTATGTACGAATAACGATGTTTCCGTTTTTATAAGGTATTGAACGAAACTAAGGGAATAAAATATATCTAAGAACATATATATATATATATATCCAGTAGAATTTTTATTTCATATATTACAAACATATTAGTATTATATATTATTATAATTTTTGATGAATGGTGAATGTGGAAATAAATAGCATCGCGTCATGGAGACGGTAATCTGTACGTACGCACGAGTGACAATATCATTTCTTTAAAAGTGTGGAATTGGATGTTATATTAATTTTACAGATACATTATCATGTAATTTTTATTATTTATATACATATTACTCATTATTATATCTATCCATATAACATAGTGTTGAATAACAAATTACACCTCGGCGTGGAGACAGTAAGCCTTACATACGCACGCATGCTGAAATTATCATTAATAAGATGGATAGAATAATGAATATAGTTTTGAAATAATTATAATAACAACACCATGTATATAATATACTGGGGTTATAATTTTATAATGGAAATAAAAAATAAATAAGAAGTGGAAGAAGAAAGGAACTTAAATGAGGGTGGTGAAAACATTACATCTTCTTCAGGTTCTTCCTTTTGATTTGATCAACATGGCTCCATAGGTTGGATATATGATCAGAAAAATTCCTCTAGATTAAAGTGAAGGAAGATGAGAGAATATTTGGGCCGGGGTTGGTAGAGCCAAAAGGCTTTGGAGGTACTAATTTGAGAGAATGGGGAGTGCCCTACTATAAGAGGGGTGAGGGACACCTTTTGAAAAGCTAGAAATGTTATTTTATAATAAATTCATATTCAGTTCATAATGGATTAAATGTGTATTATGTAAAGTTTAATGTAGGTATATGTCAATAACCACTCAAAAAATAAGTTCTAGAGAGGTTTGTGTCACTATATGAACTTTATCTTTTTGATTTAACTCTTAGTGAAATAGGTTGACATTTACCATGTCTCTTTGTATTTTTATATTATATAGTTGATAAACATAATATAAACATCCATGGCACTCCCATATGGTCCATTAATAATATCCCTATCATTATATAATTCCTTTGGAAGAACCATATATTTTTATGAATATAATATCAATTAATAATATAATATTTGTTTTAAAAACTCCTTTATGTATATTTTGACACTATTTAATAATTTTTTTAAAGTCTTAAAAAAATTATTAATTCTAAAATAATTCTTTTAAGAAATCATAACATGTCATATTAAACAATAAAATTTTTTATGTCATCAAAACTTTCATATTATATTTATTTTAACATTTATAATACTAATTATTTGATTATTTCATTAATAAGGAAAATATTGCATCATTATTGTGTCATAAATAAATTTAATTATTCAATGTCTAAAAATTATAAATAAAAAACCATTATGTAGGAAATAATTATACCTTTCTAATGAATCTTAATAGTATAATATATAACATATATTACCTTATGTAAAAATTGTTTTTCTAAAAGTTATATGCTTTTGTCATTTTTGTATTTACTTTAACTTAATTAATATAGAGTGTAATTATCACATACAAGTGGATCCATGAGGACCACAAATCTACCCAAATATTCTCATGGATAGACATGTACCATCCAATAGGGTTAGGTCACGTTTTAGAATAATTTATTATTACTATACTATTATTTTGTTACCCTTATTTACCGGATTTACCCTTTAACCATGGTAAATAAAATACTTACTGAAGTAATTATTCAAAATGTATAAAAATAAAAGTTACCTATTTAAACAATTTGTACCTCCTAATCTAAATATGTAATCCATTTTTCTAAATTCAAAACACATAAGTGGCAGAAATTAATTTAAAATTAATTCCCATTGTTAAAAAAATCGTGTTTTTAAGAGATAATAACTATCAAAAGATTGGCACTTGCTTATGTCCAGTTAAAATGTGAAATTATGTCCAATGACCAAAATTTAATTAAATGGTATAAATATAATATAATTATAACCTAGGATCACTCAAATTAATAATTTATCACTATTAATTATTTCTATTAAAAGAGTTGTTTTTAATTAATTTTTTTTAATTTTCACTATTATCAAAATATAACTGTTATATGAAAAGTACCAAAAATACACCATAAGTTAATTAAAATATTTTGAATCCAAAAAATAATTCCATTTTGAAAGATAAATTGTTTAAAATTTTAAAAAGCTGGTTTAACTATTCATAACAGCTAGTTTGGTTGGTTGTGGTGTGTGTTAGAACTCGAAGTTGCGTTCAACACACGCTACTCAATTATTCAAATAGAAGTGTACCGTGGAATCTTCGGTCATTACAATCATCCTCATTAACCCATTAGTTTGGGTTATAGTTAGAATAATTTCCAATATCCTTACACATGTAGCACTGAATTGGGGAGGTGAATTTTGTGGAGCTTTCGCTTTTGTTGAATTTTTAGTTAACTTCATCCCATAAAATTGGAAATACAATTCTTGATGAACTATATCATTACACATACCTACCATGGAGAAAATTATATAGACTATGATTTTTCAAATTAAGGGGTTTCTTCTACTGATTCTACTCTACTAAATTAATTACATGATTATAGTGTTTCTCTTTAGCATCATGAATATTGTAAAAATCCATTATTTATAATTATAAAATATTATTTTTATTCAATAATAGAGTATTTTCCTTTTTTTAATGTTCACATTCAATAAAAAAATATCTGTTGACCATCCCTTACATGAATAAAACATTTATTAGACCACTTAATAATATTTCCTCCATTATTCATCCCAAACATAGGGAATAAAGTAAATATCATCTTATTCCCTCCATGGTTTTTAGATTTTCCTTTGAACTCTACCTTACATTTATTATCCAAACCATGATATTGGTATGTAAAATAAAACCTCCATTTAAACCTTTATTTTCATATTTTAATATATATTCTTATATACTAAGTTATCTTATAGATAATTCCCTTTAGAAACATTGAATTAAGACACAAAAGAATCAGTCAACTTTATATTCAGTCTGGATTATAATACCCGCATTGTACCTTAGAAGTCTTGTAAAAGTATCCTCATGTGTGACAATATATTGATCATATAATTTATTTATGTTAAGATAAAATTTATAAATATTTTTAATAAAAATATGAGGACTGTTCTTTTTGGAAAATATATTCTTGAACTCTTCCCAATACATGGAATAAATTTCATCTTCTTTCCATTGATTATTGATTAAAGTCCACCAATAGTCTGCTTCACCTTCTAAATGATTAATTTATAAAATGAATTTGTCATGTTCTAAACACTAGTGAATGAATAATATATTTTTAGTGGTACAAATCTATTTACCAATAACTAGTAGATCATATGACCCACTGAAAGAAGGTTATCATTTCCTTGTGATGTACTCAATAGAATTGTGGTCCATCCTTTTCTCATTTGGATGTCCAGCATGATCCATAACATAAGAAATATGGGTGAGCATAAAAATTTGATTTTTAATTCAATATCCTATATCATTAGGTTTCACAAAAGTACAATTGTTTCATTTTATATCTTTATCACCATTAATGTTGTTCCTTCAGGTTCCAATAATTGACTAAAACCGAAAAACACAGATCAAGAAACATTAATAATCCGGAGGAACCACATAATCAATAAAAATAACTTATTGGATGCCCAGGTTTGGATATATTATTTAAACTATTAATATTTAGGTTTATCCTAGGTTTTTAATATCCAAATTATATTAAAATACTTCATGGTGGGTTTTTAAGAGTTTCTGGAATAAAAAATCATATTCCCTACGAGCGTCAAACTAGGTGTGAAGAAATTATTATTGTTTTGAAATAGTTCCTGATTGAGTCTAGCTCAATATGGTGATTTGGGGGTTTTACCCCAATGTATATCTATTTTAGAGACACATAAACATGTATTAACTATAATGGTATGTATTTCTAAAAAACTACTCACTCTATCCTTTTCCAAAATTCCATGAAATTTTATTATTCTTTTACTCATACTTAGAGTTATCCTAAGAGACATGTCCTTAGGGATCACACATAAGTTTTTCTCATCCTAAATGAAATGGTTAACTAAATATTTTTTATAAAAAATATAGAAAAACTCACCTAACATACATATACATTACAAAATTTTTCAGAATACTCAATTCATTATACAAACATATGCTCAAACACCGTGTTTGTTTAGTGTGTTTGGAAACTTAAAAACATAAAAAAAAATTACATATGTGATATAAATTATCTCCCACCTGGTTCATCATGACTAGAACCCCTCTTATAGACAAAATAAATAATACATATCTTTATAAATTGTGGAAAGAAAACATAAAAATGTGTGATCTCGGATTCTTAGTACGGGTAAACAAAGGAGATATCTAAGAATAATCATGAGCATATGGGTATGGAAACTTTATCTAAGCAATATAATATAATATCATTCATATAAAATATCATAAAAATTAATCATGTAATAAATATTGTATGTTCATGTGACCTGAATCATAATATAATCAATAGAATAATCCACGAAATAATAACATAGTAATTAGACATGGAATTTCGGTAGACACATAAGCATATAAACTTATTTCCATAGCAGTCAAGGATTAAGGAAAACTCCATATTAGTGGAATAGGTTTAATCCAATGTCCATCATGGTAGTCATTGTCCACTCTAATTATATTCATAGTAGTCAAGGTTCACACCGAAGACCAACATTGTAGACAAAGTCCATTACGGAATCGAGTTCACTCCATGTTCCATCAATGTCTATCTCATGAGATATAAATTTGTACCCAATTCATTGGATGGTGATATAGATCAAACCGAAATCATAAAAAAATAATACATATGTGTTCCAAAATATAATAAAAATTTATCATCTCATAACAAATTGAATTAAATTGTAATAAAAAACACGTCATCATATCCTAACTTTTGGAAAAGAGACATGTTTTATAATAATTTATTCAAAGAATAACTTATGGGGAAAAGTGGATCTCATAGGAATAAAACCTATGTAAGATAAATTGGATCCATATGAATACAACCCATGAATGAGAAATGGGTTCCATAAAAATATATCCTGTGAAATAAAAATGGGTTCCATAAAGCTTATAACATGTCAAAGAGAAAAGAGTTTCATAAAAAACATTCCATCAAAATATAGCCTATTGAGAGAATGAAAATGAAGGGTAACATTAGACCATATCCCCATAAAGGAATGAGTAACACCAACATATGTCATCTTAGATAGAAAATAATTTTTAAAAATCATTTAAAACATAATTTTAGGAAAATATCATTTTTTCAATGAAAACATTGTTTAATACATAAATTATTTTGAAAAACATTTTTCATTTAAGATATATTTTTGAATATATAAAAATATATCTTAAAATAATTTAAATAAATTTTCCTTGATAAAAACTCAAAAATATCATTTTAATAAATTTTGGAAAACATTTTTAGAAAAAAAATGTATTCGATGAAGATAGATTTCCGACCAAAGAAGTAAATGATGTCAAATTTTCATAAAAAAATTTTCATAATAATATTAAGTGAAAAAGAGTTGAAAAATTGGACCATTATATGAGGATATCTTGAATAACCAATGTATAAAAAATATCATGAGAATTACTGATATCTGGATTATAATATTTTATTAGTGGAAGCAAATCATAAACAATACAGATAAATGATGAGATTGTATCAACAAACTCTTATCACATTCATAACATTGAATCAAAATAACCATTATATAATAACTGAAATGAATCTTATATTATCCTGAAAATAATTATCATCATTTTATAACATGTCAAATGGTATTATATACACCTCATAAAAGAATATATGTGAGTAACAAAACATGGGTCTTAAAGAAGCCAAAATAATACAAATTACCTTACCGATGTGGTAACTTTTAAATGGTAAAATCACATGAAATAGAGATCATATATTGGATATATAAATACCAATAAATTTAAGTACAAGGATAATATAATTCATTCATCCTCATTATGTACAACACACAAAATATAAAAGTACTGAATAAGGTGTAAGTCTATATGAAATAAAAGTGAGACTAGAAATCCCCTTTATATATGTCTTGACTCTAATTATACTCATTAAAACCTCATATATAGTAAATATAAGATTTATATCAATATTTTAAAAACCATATTAATTTTTTTAATACCATATATAATTTTTTATCATAATTTATTAACAATTTTATGTTCAAATTATTTTTTGGGTCGCAACCCCTTGGTTTTCAACATATGTTTTGATTTTTGAAATTTTTGGCCCTATTATTATATCATGATTTAATAATATACAGAATGATTACCATGATATATATATCATATAGATTCATTACATTTTTATTTATTATAATCTATAAAATATTGACATAGAAAATGTAATACCCCATTCAGGGAGCCGGTAGGATGTATGTATGAATGAACATTATTTCCATTTTCAAGTCGTATTGAAAGAAATACAACAAATGACATGTAAATATACAATTCAATTAAACAATAATTATTTTTTATTCTTTATAATATATTTTGACTAAAATCACCTTTAATACAATCCATGTAATGTGTGAACTAATCACATTACTTTGAGGTGGTGGTAGTCCACATGTCTGCACGCGAGTTATCACAGTTCCAAAAAAATGAAATTTGATGGTGTATATTATATAATAATTCCAGAAGAATTAATACATAATAAATTTAAAATATATAATATAAAATTATAACTTACATCATTATTTCCATCCTTGATAGTAGGAAATGGAAGAAGGTATGACATCAGTTCCCGAGGCGATAGTCTACTTTACACACGAACGATGTTTGTGTATCCCATTTGATGGAAGTGTATGTGATTGTGGGTCATAACCATAATATAAAAACATATCCATATTATGATTATATTGAGGTTATTATATAATAATTTAATAAGAATATTTTAGTGGGTGGATAATGAAATAAAAAAATTATTATTGAAGGATGTTACCTCTTCTTTGGGTAACCCCTTTTGGTTTTCACCAAAGGGATTCCTTGGTTAGATTTATTCCAAATGGTTGGATTATAAGATAAATAGTGGTAAGTTGGTAGGATAATTTTTTTGTGTTTTTCCTAGACATATGGATATATATGTGTGAAAAATAGAGGAGGTTGAGTGCCTTTTTTATAGTGGAGGAGTAGTGGCATTCTTGTAAATATAAAACGTAAACACTATTGAGAGGTCTCTCTTACATCATGGGCCTGAAATAATAACTAAAATAAAATAAAAGGTGTTATATAGTCTAAATATGTTCATTTATTGTATTTTTTTAAAGGTTCTAGGTAATTGGGCCTCTTATGATTAATTTTAGACAACTAAGTATACTCATTTTTACATTATTCACTATAATTAATTTTAATTATATTCAATAATTTTTTTTAAAAAAATTATTTAATTTTACCTTATTAGAAATTATAAATTATGATAATTAATAATATGGAATCTATTTTTCCAAACTCTAATCACATAATTTAATGAAATTAAATTAAAATTAATTTCACAGATGTGACGTGAAAGTGGGTTTTGAAAGAGAAAATGTTTAAAAGTGTTAAATGTTTTTATATTCAATTTCAATGAGACATTGGTTCCAATTATAAATATTTTATTTATTTATGTAAAATAAATAAAATTATACACTAAAAAATAAAATATAATTTTATTTTATTCATAAATTAAATGAAAATATAATTTTAAATTAAAATGTTGAATTTTTCAACATTCATCCAAAATTGATGTTTTTCGGAAAAAACAAAAAATTCACCCTAAGATAATTTCAAAATTATGAAATGAAAATAATTTTTTTTAAATAAAATTTCTAAAATTTTCCAATGTTAATTTTATTCTTGTTCGTATAAGGACAGAAAAAGTAATTCATTTGAGCAAATAGTATTTTTCAAAACATATAGACATTACAAAAATTTAATCTTAAATAATAAATATTTTTTATTTATTTGAAACCTTTATAAATATTGTTTAAAAATTAGTTATTACTAGTCATATTACAATTTTTAATGGAACTTTTATAACTATATCATTTAATTAATAATAATACTAATTAGTTTCATCGAACCCAATATTGCTTGTAACACAAGCTAAGCTGGTGTTTCATGTAGTGTAAGATTAACATAGTGTAGCATACAAATAAATATTATCTTAGTGCATCATATAACATAATACATCAATGATGTTTAATTAAATTGAAAAAGGTTAATAAAAGTACGATGTGTAGCACTTAGAAATGAATCTATAAAATGTTTTCAGAAAAGGGAATTCTCTTAATTTCTTAACAAAAATTGGAAAGGAATATTTATTTTTACCATGTACGGAGATAATGGATTTTACCACCACCATAATTGTTTTATTCTATTTATCTTTTTTAATATGTTTTCAATAATTTTGAAAATAAAATTATTTAAAAAAAAATTACTTGAAACGTTTCACTTCCATTTTACTCTCTTATCTAAAAGTCTTGATTTTATAATAAAATCTACTTTTTTGATGAATTTGTGGTCATCTTTTATCTCTTAATAATTTAGTTTTAATTAAATTTTTCTTTAATAATAACATTAATATGATAATTTCTCATTATAAAATAGAAATATATTAAATATCCATATTTTATTGTATCATGTATTTTAATATTTTCTAAACCGTATTCCATTTCTACATTTGCTGTTTTACTTTGAATGTTATTTGATTTAGTGGGGAAATTATAATATTCCATATTCTATACTGAATACAGATATTCTCTAATAAATTATTATATTTATTTGGAATGAATTAGATATGAAATGATAGGCGGGGCATGGTTATAGATATCCCCTTGATGATGCCTTGATGGTAAAGATATCATGATTTATTAGTTCATTACATCCAATATCAATCATATCCTTCATTAAGAATATAGTAATTATCCATGAGAAAAAATCATGGATATTATGTATGGATGCATTTCATTCTCAAATTATTAATTAAATGACAAGTGTTTTCAGTTATTTACCATGCAAAATTGATTAATCCCTATTTACACATTATAGTTTCAACTTTATTTTACCCTTTCTGAGCGTCCAGTATAACTCGTTATTTTTCCCATACCCAAGATATGAATAAGAACTACATGAATAATATAAAGTATATGAGAATGTTTTCTTTTCTATGTATTTTATATTCACAATGTAATCTAGACACCATTTATTTATCGATTTCTTTAATTATATATATGGATCTCTCCTTGGTGGTGTGTTCCCTTGTATCTTATTCCAATGTAATAATTTAGAAATTGAATTTGGGTTATTGGAGTTATGGTTGTCAATCAGGTGGTTGTTGAGACTTTACCAGCAATTCCCTTCAGTTGTTCATTCATCAAGATGATCAGAGATTAGTATCACAACATCCTTTTGTGTTTAATTATTTCCTAATGTGGAAATAACTTAAAAGTTTATGACATATTCCTGAAGGATTACCAAATCCATCTATGAGGTTAGTTGCCAATATGATATTTATCAATCAAAACCATTCATCAATTTAAAAAACAATACCTATTATAGGACATCTATAATTATTTTATTATTTGGTTATACTACTATCCAAATCCATATAGTTGAGTTATATGGAATTTATTATCAACCAGGGAGTTCATAGGTGTTGTGATTTATGGATGAGCCCTACAATATAGACATTCTATATATCCCCATGAATGGAATTAGTAACCACATAGTTTCATGGCTATTATCAGAAACGATATAAATTTTAGGAATATATGAAAGGAAAAATTTGGTTCTTTTATGGCCATGAAACCATAAAAAATTGATGTTTCATTATGATTGTTCATCAATTCCTATTCTGAGTAATATAATTTTTAATATAATTGATGTTATGTTTTACATTCTCATGTCATGTTGCTAGTCCTTCATGGAAAATGGTGTCAGGAAATAATTAGTCTGTGAATCATCAATAGGAAACTATTTCTGGATCATCATGCCTATTTTTAACTAAATATGATAGGTTATTCATTGAATTTTTTTTGGAATATTTCCCATTATAGTAGAAAGGATCACAGAGAATATTCCCCATTAAGATAAGGATCACATGAAATATATCCCAATAAAGATAATATTCATGGAAAATCTAGCCCAATGAAGGATTATTTTTTATTTAAACTATTGGGAGTCCATATATATATATATCAAAGTGTTGGTATTTAACCGCATAGATATTTCTTACATATCTTAGTTAATAGGAAACCAAACTCATACTGTTCAATTTTTCTAATTTATGTTATATGTCAAGACCATACCATGTAATTTAAATTTTTGTGGTATGGATTTATGCTATGAATTTTAATGTTATAAAGCTAGGAAATCTAGGTGGAGGGGGAATATTAATGTCTATTCTGGGAATTATTCATGCTTTTCCCTTTTTTGGTTCATCTCAAAGAGAATATGGCACATTGTGGAATAAGTGGGGGCTCATAAAGGGGTGTTCCCTAGGTCTAGACATTTTTCTAATATCCATCGTAAAAACCCATGATTTATGACAAAAGTCATGGGAAACATAGTTTAATATATAGAAAGTGGTATCTTTTACATATTATAAGGCTCATTCCCTTCTTAGGAGAGGGATAATATGTGTGGTACTGACACAAATATTTCTTATAGATGACTGACCTGATTGGAGACTCATGTGAATGAATGTTTTGGGTATTAGACATTGTACGATGATTATAAACATTTCCTAGAATCATTATTATTAAAAAGCCATAAATTGGATTCTTATGTTGGTAGGTTTTTTGAAAAAGGAATAATAATATGTGGAATAATATTCATGGGATGTCTCATTTATATCCTTATGATATGACCATGTTATCAAAGGAAAATATCATTTTTATTACTATGAGGGTCCTATTGGAATGTTATAAAAATATAAAAGAATCTCATTATCAAGGGAAGACATGATAAAAGGGTTTAAGACTAATGTGAATAGCCTCATCATGCATATTAATGTGTCATAGATGGGGTCTTGGTTGGAAGGCTCAAAGGTACAAAACCTTAGTGAATGTGGAACACGAGTATGAGATAGAAGGAATCATGTATACTTATTGTATACATGGGTAAAATTTAACCCGAGCGTAGTACTGAGTAAATTTTTTCCCTAGTACAATATTAAAAAAATTTCCCCATAATATGATATTGGGGCATAGTGTTTCCCTAATTATAGGGTTGGGAAATGATTCTCCCTTGGATTGGGGTTAGGGTAATATTTTATCATCAAATAGTTTTCATGGCATGACATTGGTGTGTGGAACCCCAAATTATCATCTGAGTTGGGTTTCTTGACCCATGTATTGGAGGTGTATGGAAAATGTGGTATGTTGTGAATGCTTAAATTTAATAAACCATATGATAACTAAATTAACCTAAATTTTGGTTATTTACTTATGTTATTTTACACATTAAGTCCCTCTAAATGGAGGAGAGAAGGCTTGGGCACACAGTTATTATATGCGTTATTTTGTCTTTGTATAATTCCACTAAATTAAATATGTGTGTTTAAATTTATTAGATAATGGGGACTAAGGTGTGGATCTAGAATGATAACCACTATCACTCCCAATTTAGGATGACCAATTCACACTAACTAGAAACATGGTAACACAATCCATTCATGTATATCAGTTTCACTCAAAGGATATCTAAGCATCTAGTTAGAGGCTAGGGATAAAAATTGTTTTGGGTGCCACTATAGTAGTAATGAAAATAGATCGGGGAATGCCCTTCGAGGCCTGATTGAAGTGTTCTAGGTGTGCACATGGAACAATTTTCCATTAATGGATCATTATAGAAGGAATTTTTCCCACCAAATCGATGTATCTTCCTTAACAAAATATGGATTTCCAAAATTCTATATTATGTATGTATATTTACATGAGGACCTCATGAATACTTGAAAATGAAACTAGGATTTATATTTTCTTTCTTACACCTAGAAGTCATTATATATAAATTTTAGCATCAAAATAATTCTGATTAAAGGGTGTGTTATATTTTAGATATAGTCATGGTGTTCATATGAAATTTTTATCCATATGTTCATGCCCCATTTCCCATGGATGTTTTTCATTGATTATCATAAAAATGATTGTTTTTATATATCCTTATTATCTATAAATAATTTTATAGAATCTATATTTTTAAATAAAAAATCATTATTTTTAATTATTAGTCGATTTGGTACATAGACATTCTAACACTAATAGAAAATATGTTCACACTTATAAACATACACTCAATAGTCTACGATAGAATAATGTGTGTGAATTTTTATTATCTTCTTGAAATATTATTTTTCCCAATAAATTAATTATTTTTATAAAATATAAATTCTTTTTTGTTACTTCATTCTTCATTAGTGTCATATATATAGGATTTATTATCAGGAGTCTTAAAACTTATTGTAGGAGTATTTTTACTACCAGTATATGTGTGGTGTCTCTTATCAGTTTTCACATACATTAGTCGAAGTATTTTTATCATGTTATAAAGTTGTTTGGGTTTCTAAAGCTCACCCCAACTCCACCCAAATAGTATTCACCACATTGTTCCATAATTATATTAGGAATGTGTTTCCTAGATTTGAGATGATTTCATACATGATACATTGAGAGTTGGTTTATATGTGAGGAGTAATATTTATAAGGGTAGAAATTGTATGAATACATCTATCTAACCTACCAAATTATGATCTATGCAACAACATGAATTCATTATTTTATCATACGCAACATGAGTGAGGTAATCAAAAAAATTCAGTAGATCTTTTATACTAAAAATACCATTTGTTAATTATAATTTACTACCACATTATTTATTTATAGGATTATAATATAACATGCCTTATAGAAATCATCAATATTGTAAAAAGATTAATATATGACCATGGATTTTTAAAACTCAGCATTGGGAGAGTTGTTTTAAACCACAGATAAGATTTATCCTTGTATTTTATTTGGTGTTTCACCAGATATGGATCCCCTAGTTAGTGTGTCACATGGTGATGTATATCATTCCATTCCAATTACACATATTTTATACAATTGTTTTATTAAATATCTAGTAAAAAACCAAAGTATCTAGAGATGTATAGTCTTTGGGAGACATGGTTCATAAAACATCAATATGAATATAAAAATAAAAAATCCTTATATTAATATAAAAAACATTTCCCATGATCACTTTGTGATTATGAGACTTCATAGGTTAATTTGAGTAATATATAAACAAAATGGGTGAGTTATATATCCTATTAATGGAATGACCAAGAAAATGGATCATAACATTTTTTTAAATTACATAAAACATAACCTAAAGGAAAATGTAAATCACTGATCTCATGGAGGCATGGCATAAATATGATAAAATCATATAATCATGACATTATAAGAATATGGAAACCTTTTGTTATAAAAAATCATAATCATAAGTCAAGGATCAACATTGAGACATCATTACATGATTGAAATATTTTCATAATGATATAAGTTCACTCCCTATTACCATATATATAATCACATGAGATATAATAATTACCCAATGCATTGGAGAACAACTTCCACACCATTCATAACATGTACTTGAATATGTGTTCCGTATGAGGAAATAAAATATAATCCATAAGAATAAGAGATACCGATGGAAATAAATGGGTTACATAATCTATCTAAAACTATAATGAATGTATATATTATAAGGATTTAAATGATAACAAATAATTAAATATTTTTAATTTTTAAATTTGGATATTAATCACTCGACACAAATGTAGAATTCATTTGCAGAAAATGAGATGATAAATGGTAGAGTATAAATTTTGGAACTGAACTCCTTTATAAGTTTTTTAGGATAATGGTAATGAATTGTTAAAGATAATAATAAAATCAAATGTTTCATAAAAAACAGTCATCTATGAGGGATATCCATTAATTAATATATATTTACAAAAAACAATTATGATTAAAAACAATCCATGGGTGAATAATATCATGAGATAAAAAATATGATGTTCCCTTACATCTAAATTAATTAAAATAATGATATGAGAAAAGAATATAAAATTAATTTGTATCATTATTAGATAATATAAGGGTAACATAGATATATATATATATATAAGATACATATATACAGAATATAGAATTTTTTTTCATCACACCATTTAAGGGAAAAGTGAGGTAGACAGAGATAAGGCATAACCTAATGAAACTTGGGTGGTTCAAAGTGTTCCCTTACCATGGGTCCTTCTCTCACTCAGTACGATCTCATAACTTCCTGGATCATAAAATTACATATATTAAATACATGATTACAATCTTTTTGATCTATACTTTATTTATTTACATTATTTTATGTTTATTTTACTTCACTTTCTTAAGATAAAATGTTTATTCCTACACTCTTAAGGGTGTTCATTTCATGGTTCCAATGTATGAATAGTTTCTGGATAAATACTGAAGTTCTTTTCATATGTAATTATAATAAAAAAATGAAATGAAATGATATTAATATTGTTCCAGAATTTGAAGTTATCATAAATATTAAAATGAGTTTTTATATAGGGATTACTCATTTAGTTTAAACACTATAGTAATATGATTCGTTCATTTAGGAAATTTTACCCTCTATTAGGAATAAGATTGATTTTATTTAATTCAATGATTATGAAAAAATTCTAAAAAATAATTATTTTACAAAACAAATATTATCATAATAATTAACTCGAATATTGTTTCTATAACAATCCTTGATGGTGGTGGAGAAAAATTATTTTTGTTGTTCCTAAGGGTGGTGAACCTAAAATAATATGATCAATCGTTCTCATATTAGAAAAAAAATATAAAGTTATTTGTTAAAAGATATTCACTAAAAAAATTTAATTCCATTATATTTATTATACTCGTGTAATTATTTCATGTTCCATAGAATAATTGAGGAGGAGTAAGAAGTTAAGATTGAAGGATAGTTTGGTTAAGAAGATTACAACATTGGATGTCTTCTATTATATGACACATTGGTATGGTATTTGTGTAAGAAAAAAACTAATTGGATGTGGGGTAGAGGGTTGGTGAGAGATTTGGCTAGAATATGGTCAATATAAAAGAGATTAAAAGCATGCAGATATATGTGGTATTTCTAAATAGAGGACCATAGTATTTTTTCATATATTATTTTTTTAGAATTTTTATCAATAATTCCACTACTATTTTTTCTTATTAATATATATAGTATTCAGTTCATGTGAGTTTAGTTTCCTTTTCTCTAATATCATCCATGTCTTTCGAATTTATATATTTAGCTTATAATATAAAATATGATATTTTTCCATATTTTAGTAATATCCAAAAATTTATCTTTTTCAAAAGAATACTAAAAAATAAACCCAACCATTTTCCAACATGTAGATTCTAAAAATGAAAAACAATTTGTAAAAATAATTATAAGAATATAATAAAAATAAATTTTTAAATAAATTATTTATTTTAATAATACTAATTTTAATATTATGATAAATTTTTTATACATTTGAAAAATTACTAATGATCCCTTAAAATTATATTATCTTTATATTAAAACATAATATTATTCCCTAGACCCATTTTATGAAAATAAAAATCATTTAACTCTTTATATTTATAAGAGAAATATAATTAAAACATATATTTTGGATAAAAATATAAATGCTTATTTTTTTCATTATAAAAAAATTAATTATTTTTATCATGATATTAATATAAAATATTTACATTTTATAATATAATTAAATATTATGTTGAAATTAAATAGATTTGTTTTATTTATAATGTTTATGTATCTATTACTATTCATCATATTATTGTTCTTCATGTCATATTATTATTCCAATACTCGAACATGTAATGGTCATATGGGTTCCATTATCATGAACCATCACATTGGGACCCCACGTGGGATGTTAGTGGGTCCAGTGTGACACCCCATTGTTATTCAACTATAAATAGTAAAGAAATAGAGATCCCAACACAAGATCCCAGATTATGACAACTGAACATGGTCTGCAACACAATGTACTGAAAATATCCATTGATGTTAAGTGAACCATTGTCACAAATAATCTATTGATTATCTTCATAAGAAATGGATTGTGTTGGAAAATACCTTGTATTGGTTAGTATATACATACCCAAAAGGATCCACCAAAAATAAAAAGGGATGCATTACAATAAACACAATCAGCTCAACCCATAGGTAATAAGGTAATGGAACCTAACATCAGATATGGTCATAAACAAACCCAAGTGAAGAGATACATGGGATCTCCATATTCATATCTAGTCAATAATAAAAAGTCAGCATACTACTCCTAAACATCCATCTCTGATGCAACCCACCATAAAGAACCTCACATGAGTCTTATTAGAGGCATGTTCATCACTACTATATGCCATAGCTGAGGGAGCACTATCTCATACCCAAGAATCACATGTAAGCTCTCGCGGATGAGTATAAAGGACCCACACAATTCCATTGTGTAGAATATTTGAGGCATAAAAACTCCAAGGGAGTAACCACACACCACCAAAGATCAATTATTTGGAGTTCAACTCTGTATTTATAAGACTTGTACCTTATATAATGTGTCATTCAATATATTTTGATGTGCGGGCCCTCCACATAGAGATTCAAGGGAATACCAACACCAGGAAGACTACTCTATCATTAGAGGACTTACACCCTCTTTAATGTGTTGTAGTTTCATCTCACCCTATATAAAAGAAATGGCGTACCCACCTTGGGATAGTCATGGCAGTGCTGACACATAAAACACTATGAAGATCATACCTGAACAATACAATCAATAAATTCTAACTAGAAGAATAATCCCACACTTAATACCTCACATTGGGTCTTTACTTCAAAAATAATGTCTACAATTGCATTCTATGTGGAAAAAATTCAAGGATAAGTATCTTATAGGCGTAAATTTGTATCATAAAGATGGATATATGCATGGTAGAATTGTTTGGGAAAATTATATGATGTCTAGATTGGGTCACATGAAATATGACTCCTCATAGACTCATAGGTGTGTCCTGCCCTATACACATCTTTTTAAGCAATGTGACTCTACACAGAATGTACAAGAAGTCATATGATGTAAACATTCACCTAGGGTCTGGGAATTTACTCCAACATTACATGAATCAACTATCCATGTACTTTACATGTTGTGTCCCTACGAGCACATGGTTTGTATACTTACTCATGTTCTAGGTCATTTGACTCTAGGAAACGTCATTTCTATCTAGTTAGATCACATGGCTTGTGGTCCGAACCATGTGGAATTTTATATTTAACATGGGTTGAAACCCTAACCTTTGTAAGAAGTTAGATTACACAACATGTGTTCCTTAAAGAAACATAATGTGTAATAACATTTCTCATAAAAAAAATTTCCTTTCATCATTTGGAAAATAGATCCACAATTTCTACCACCATGATCACTATTTTACATGTCTAACCTTAAAAATTATGAAGGGAGAACCTATGATATTTGATTTCAATTATGACGTGGTTGGAAATTGGAACTCCGATCTCTTGTTGTGATAATTAGTGTTCCTATGATCGCTGTTTGGAGTCCTAATAATAAAATCCATCACCAAAACCAATATTCCACCACGATTCATCCAAACAAACTGATCTATATGTTGTCCATGCATCCTCCTTGAATCCAAATTTTTGATCATTGTTAAATATAGTGAGGAAAGTTAGATCAATAATCCAGTTAGACAAGGGAGAAGAATGTGTAAATATATGGTCTAATAAGCACAAGAAAAAGGTAAGATCATCATTGGCTGAGGCAATATTAAACAATCATAATGAATTTTAGAATCCAAGGGTAAAAACAAGGTTGTAGGTGATATAATGATAGTAGTTCAAGAGAATTATTTTATTGGGTATATGTGAAGAACCTAAATTCATGAATTAAGAATATATTTAATCAATGATAAAAAATCAAATATTTGGAAATAAATTAATAAAAATAATGATCTCTATATGAAGAATAGATTTATCATCAGTGAATAACACATACTCTAGAGTTAAAAGTGAATATCTCATTATATTGTTCATCCAACTCAGGATTCTCCCTGTTCGTTGTTGTTGATCAATGTTCCTAGTTTGTTAGAGCTAATAGATCTCTCCTTCTCCACCCTAATCTCCTAGTGTTATAAATATGACCACATATATTCGACATAAAAAATTAAATATAAAGGGAATTTGGTTTAAGTCATTTTAGTAAAATTAATAAAAAATTTAACTCACTTATTTTACACACCAACTACCGCATTAAATCGAACGCCCAATACAAACCACCATTTTTTCATACCTAGTATATCCCCTATTTCTAGAAACCAGTGTGGTCTTAGAATAACCATCAAAAGTATTGAACATTTGGAAAACTATAAGATATGTGCATGTTCATTAATATATATTAATATTTTTAATATATTAATTTTGGGGTCCCATGACACCCAAAACACAGTGCTAGCTCCATGAAAAAATACAATGATACTTGTAAAAATATTCAAAGATCAAACTTCTGAAACCATCATCATTATATTACCTCTTCCATATATTTTCTCACCGAATAGAATAATATACCCATAAAGGGTGACGATAATAAGATTTAATTAGGATCATATACTATCTTGAGCTGAACCGCATACTCACACTTTCAAAGTACATGAACCTGAGGAATGGTCCATCCTCACTGGGTCTTCTCCTTTCAATTCATGATTCCCTCTGAGTACTATAAAAATGTGTCACCATCCTCAATGTCTATATCTCTATGTTGGATAGTGTGTGACGGTTCAACACTTTTTTATTCAACTAAGAAACATGGATTTCATCGTGCACTCATTCAAAATATTTGGGTAAGGATATGAAGTAGGAAACCTCACTAACCTCACATTGAAAATCAAATGACCTCTATGAACCTTAAGAAAAATATTAATTCCATTACCAAAACTCTGAAATACATGTCATTAGGAGAATATAAAGATGGAATAGTCTTCATACACACCCCCTAAAGATCTAAGATATCAGTTTTCGTAATATTTTTGTCAACACTGAGCAATCCTACAATTCTCATAGACCTCAGAAACCATTTTCTAATGTTTCCTACAACATTCCTAGAATAGTAAGGGAACATAGTCATTTCCAAGGGTAACTTCTAAGGTCACCCATATAGATCCTACCAATGATCTATTCCAATACTAAAATGGAATAATCTACTGAATCTAGTACCATATAATGAAAAGTGATCCAATCAACTATATCATAAAAAATAAAACCTTCTGTAAAGAAACTTTTTCTCAAAACCTATATCATTCTCTTAGAATCACCATCCTCCTAGGGGTGGAATGTTGTTCACACGTGTACCTCAGTTTACAAATACCCATAAAATACTATGCACAACTATTATGTCTACTGTGCACTACTGTTAGATAGGATCATCATGGTTAACCTAAGAAACCGGATGATTAAATTCTTATAAAACCACCCCTAACTCTAAATTGAGTTATTCCCTAGATGGAAAAAATTATTCCAACATGATAAGTATATCAAGAAATACTATGATATCATCGTGTCATTTCAATGTATGTGGAAGTCCCATGAAAAAATAAGTATATATTCATTCCCACATCTATTTAGTGAAATTAAGAATCTGAGTTAGTCGTACTACATCCTGATGTTAAGCCTTACCTAATGAGATGTGAGCCATTGAGGAACAAAAATTACAACACCTTTCCTCACTATAGTGTAACCCAAAATGCGATCAATGTCCTAGTACATATTTTACACTCCTAGATGTATTAAAAGGATGGATGTAGGAAAATCCCTCAACACCTCCTCATGCAATGCGACTATAATAGATGGACATCCTTGAAAAAGGGTGTTACACTCCCCTACATTAGAAAATATTTCTACTACATCTCTTAAGAGAATCTGGTCATATAGAACATTACAGTCAAAATCTTCCAAAAAATCCTCTACCTCATTCTCAAGAATCAGTGGAGTCACTACTATTGACTGATGATTAGTGGCACCCATTTCCTCCATCAGGTCTGCTGTAATGAGGCCAACTACTCTATCCCCTCCTCCACTATAAATGAATGGATGTTTCCCCCAAGTTTATATTATATGGATTATTGAATATATCGAAGTCATTTTCCAATAGGAACTCCACACAACGTCTTTATCTCATGTTTATCTCTCTTTATGTAGAGATGCACATGAAACTTTGGTATTATTTTGAAAAAAATTAAACAGGTACCCAGAAGATAACAACTCCACAGAAATAGGGTGATGAATTACACTACCGAAACAAATTCTGAAAAATAATGATTCTCATAGTTTATCAATGGTTTTGACATAAAAACAATCACATCCTTCCTCTATATCAACTTACATCCTATCCCAACTCCAGAGGAATATCAAATCACTACTCCCTAAATTTCATCCTCTAAAAGTATAAATATAGGATCATTGAACATGATCTACCTGAGATCCTCGATAGATCTAGAATATCTAAAGAAAAATAATTAGTTTACCATTCAAGGTGTAGGTAGAAAATGGGCTATGGTGCTGTAAAAAACCATTATAAACCTCCAATAGTACACTACCAAACTAGTGAATCTACAAACCTCATCCATTCTCCTATGTGGATCACAATAAAACTCTACATAATTCTTTGTTGGTCCCATAGATACACCAATAAAATGGTTGACATTCCCCCAATAACTAAACCTCATGAATCCATAACTAACTATTTAAGACCTACCATATACGTGGTTACCTTGGAGTAAGTCATGGAATATCCTCAAAAGATATGTGCGCACCACCTTAATCATAGATTACATGAGAATGTTAATGATAATGGAATCTATGAAATGATCCAAATAATGTAAGAAGATCTGATTTATTAGAACTATTTACATTATTGGGTAACTCATCTCATGAAATTACATCACTATGAACACCCTAAGCTTATAACATTTTTTCAATGTCATATTCAGTATACCATCACCATGAACACTCAATAGGTGACATGAAAACCTGATAACATACATCAAGAAGCATATATAACCTTAAAATTGGTTCAAGAAGACATCAAACATTATCAAAGGGGTATAAGTATTTTATCATCACCTGATTTAGGAAATGGAAAAAAATTCTAAAAATCAATCTATCACCCTCCTATTACTAGAATAATTTTGGAGCTTCCCAAGAGAGAACAATTGGTCAAAAAAATCCCGTATCATATAATATATCACTCCAATGGTCGCACATGAAAATTAAATGAGCATTTGGTTATATCCTAATATATGTGATCCATGCATAAAATTAATAATATTCCCTCTCAAAAAAAAATTATTTACTTATCCTTTCTATTGGGATAAACTGAAAATCATCATTGAGTCACACTTTCCCTACAGAAAGATCACATGAGACACTCACCCCTCCAAGAGTAAAGTCACACTACTAAAAATGATGTGATATTGATAAAAAAAATTCAATATGAGTATTTAGACATAATATTCTAGATGAATTCCCCATAAGAATCTCCAGGTCTCATGAAAGGGTTATGAAAAAGGAGTGGCATGTGCTTGTTTCTACAAAAACAATATCTAAATTAGAGAAGTCTCTTATCTTACCAAAAAGCTATATGATGCCTCTAATTCATAGTCCTCCATTCTCTAAATTCATCCTTTAACTTTCCCCATCATTTTACCAAAACTAGGGTTCATATTCGTCATATTAAAACCACTAAAATGTCCTCGAACACACAAATTAAAGAAACTTATCCACCACAAACTGACATTGTCCAATATGGGTGGAACTAACTCACCTAAAAAGTTTTAAATCATAAAATATGAGAACATGTATTTTGGGTGAATGAAACCTCTTCCTTCCATGATTGAATCCACATCACACATCACCATAACTAGGGGGTCCATCAGTGCCCTCGATTTCCCTAAAGATGTGTCTCTGTAAGGACCACCATATTACTAGGGGTTCCCACACAAAGTTGAAAACCCAATCCATCACCACAATATAAACCTAAATTTCCCTCATGGTTTATTGGATAAGCTCTTATCTGATGTGATTCTTGTTGCTATCTAGGGATAGGGACTCCTAATAATTAGTCTGGATGAATAAACTACACTAGTACCTAGATAATCCATAAATAAGACCACTTTCAAGTTCAGCCGTATGATTAGTCAGGGTTTAAAAATAGGAAAACAAGTACCACTACATTGATCTAATCCTCCAATGTTAGGGGTTCTAGGGATTCATGAATCCTAAGTTATATATGACATTGGACATAATGAAATGATTTAATCCCACAACCATCATAGTCCTAACATTCTAGGGTTTTCTATGACTCATCATATCGGAAATCATGAATCTATACCATTAGTGGTGGGTCTATGCACTGTCCATCTGGAAGAAGCACTACTACATACTCTTAGCGAGAGAACACAAAAATAATATTCCCCTCCATTGAGGTACCATCATGAAACAATCTTAGAATCCTTACTCAATATCCTCACATAGTCATCATGAAAAATATCTAGATGTTCCATGGCCAGACATCATATATGGGGAGTTGAAACATGAAGCAAATGGAATAAAAAAATAAGTAATCATATATAATTCACATAGAATTTGTTTCCCAACAAATGGTTCCTCTGCATGAAAACTTGACCAGAAGGTAGTCAGATTCCTGGTGAATAGAAAAATCATCCATTACACCGACACTGGATTTCATGTCTAGATATCTAAACTTGATATACTCTAACAAATTTCACCTAAATTCTCAAACCAAACCTCACAACATGTCTAACTTCAAACACGGTCCCACATATAAAACCGCCATTGAAAAAAATATTCTAAAACACAACCCATCGGTAAACCACCAGGTTTTAAAGTAAGACAAGGGTGAGAACAAAAAATATTAATAACTATAAATAGTTTAATAAAGGAGATCCCATACTTCAGTCAGAGAACATAGTCAGATCTTCAACACATAGCTCATCTCCATTGATACTAGGTCCACCATAGTCACTTCTAATCTATCTATATTCTATATAATCCATAAAACATACAGGAAAATACCATATAGGTCTGAGAATATACATACCCAGTTGGATTCCTCAAAAAGAAAAAAGAGCATAAATAGAATAAACATAGTCAACTGAACACATTGGTAAGATGGAAAAGAAACATGGCATCATATATTCTGATAAAGAAACCCAACATAAGAGAGAATGTGGATATACATATTCAAAATAATCTAAGAATGATGATTTAGCCTAATACTCTCAAAAAAATATCTTTGATTCTAAACACCATGTGTAACATCACAAGAATTTGAGATGAGGGAACACACATTCCTACTTTTCTCTATAGCTATGGGAGGACAATCTCCAAGCCAAGAATTATAAGTAACCTAATAAGGATGAGTATGGAGGACCCATACCTCTCTATTATGTAGAATAGATAAGTGTGAACTACTCCAAAGGAGGACTTGTACACTACTGGAGTTCAATGATAGGGAGTACCAAAATGTATATAAATTACTCACACCCTCTCTAATGCGGGGTAGTTTTATCTCTACCTATATATTGGATATGGGTCACCTCCACTTCGAGTGATAGGGGAGTACCTATATTGAGAGTACATATATTTATATAGTCTAATTGAAACCTCTATAATGTGGGTGAGTTCCATTTATTCATGTACTTAATATCTAGGGGACCCACAACCTAGAAATATCATGGGGTACAGACCGTGGTAACACTCTAATGATCACACCAAAACACTTCCATTGTCCAAACATCGCTTGATAAATTTTCTCACTAGTAACTCCTTACATTGTATCTTTGTTTCCAAAAATAAGGATGAAATCATGTCTTATATAGAAAAAAAATCAAGATAGGTTTCTCATGGGCCTAAATCTGAGTCATTGATATAAGAACTCGGCCTTAAACATTACATAATATTAAATTAAATGAATAATTCAAGTTGAGGATATTTTTAGGTTTAGAGTTTTAGAGAATTAGGCCAGAACTATTACATTTCAAAAAAATTTACAAAGTAGAAACTCCCACCCGGTATCCATTTTCTTTTAAAAAACAAGGACTCTTGAAAAAAAAGTGTCATGTCTAGTTCCATGTTTAAGATAGAATGAATTTTCCTTGATCTCATCCTTTACCCTATTCCACATTATGTCCTATGAAAAACATTTCACAAACATGGGATGAGCATAAAAAGCTGAGTAAGGGATACACAAAAAAGAAAAACTGTTATTTTCTCAAAATAACAAGTAAACCATGAATAATTTAACATAAGTAATACTTTTCACCTTTATGAAGTAAACAATACACTTCACTGAATAAAACATCATTACTTACCCTTTTGTAACAAAACTATAACCATAAAATCCATATAAAGAACACCTAACATATAAAGGTAACTTGGGATATAAACATACATAACTGGAATAACCATACGATCGACTTCCACACATATCACTAAATGGAATATCCATACGGCCGACTTCCATACCCAATGCATTGGAGGTTATAACGTAACCACACGTCCTGGTATTCACAGCACAAACCGTCATATGGTTTATCATGTAACCACATGTCAAATGTCCAAGTACCATCATACACATAAAATATATCAAATATAAACATTTAACAAATAATATTTTATTTTCAATCACAAGAAGTAATTTAAAGATATTGAAATAATCAATCCATTTTCAAAAACCAATTAATAATGTATTGTTGAATCAAAGGGTCACATACAACATTATAGTTTTTAATGGAATTATAATTTAGAAACATTAATTACCATATATATAAATACTCAAAACCTTTCTTAAAACCTGTACATTAAAGATAAATCTTTATAATGATAAATCTTTAAAACATTTAAAAATGATATTTTTGTTAAATATTTTTTTAACAAAATGAGAGATTCTTGAATAAAAATAATTGTGGAATAACATTTAATCAGAATTTTATAATATCATGAGAATAAAGGGATTCATGATATAATATGTCAAAGGACAGTATATACACCATATAAGAGTGGATTTGGCGCATAACAAAAATGATGTCTTAATGGAAATGAAAATTGAGATAAATCCCTTATATATATGTTATCTTTAAAATAAGGATAAATCGATCTCATAATTATGTGTGAAAAATATGAATAAACCAATATAAGTGGATATTAACGGTAAAAAAATCATATTTCATTCACACATATTCATAGGATGACGCATTCAATAAGTACAAGTTGAACCCGGCGAATTGAAATTGGGTTAAGAAACTCCCATGCAGAAATTCGACAACTTAACGGCGTCACATTACAATCCATAAACTGAGTTTATGAGATAGAAAAGGGTATCCCATTACATAGACATAAAATTTACAGAAATAAGGATATATAATAACATATCCCAACATAAGAAGATGTGAATTCAAATACATAACAAAAAGAAGTCTTTTAAAATAGAGGAGGGTGAAAGGTTCCCTTATCGATTTGGTAACTTACGAAACATACACCAAATGAAAGAAGGATCATACAATGAAGATGTAAATAACCATAAATTAAAGTGTGTCACACAAAGAATATAATCATGGGTAGTACATACACCACACAAAATGAAGTACTGGAAAATATAGCATGAATCTCACAGGGATAAAAAGTGAGATGAAAAACCCCTTACCATGTTGTAATCAATCGAGTCGTATGACCCAAAGTTAATAACCACCAATTGAATCACATAATAAAATGAATATAATTATATTTATGATAATATATATAAAAATTAAGTACACAACACACCACAGGAAATAAATAAGTGGCGAACAATGGAAATCTCACGAAATTAAAAGTGAGATAAGAATTCCCTTACAAAAATTCGGCAACCTAAAGGTGCCACTTAAAAATTCTTAAAATGAATTGATGAGAGTAATAGGGGATATATCATCATATGAAAATGCATATTAAAGTATGGTGAATATTAAATAACATTCTATAACATATGAACATGGATCATGAATAAAATGACATAAAAGAGTGTCCTTGAAAAGAAAGAGAGAGGTCGGATCCCTTACCTCGTGTCCTACTTGACTCGATCATTCTTTAATCTTCTGAATAATAAACAAAAGTTAATTTATACTTGAAAAAGAACATTTTTAATGTTTATTATTCCTTTTATATCACTTATTACAATGTTATAAACATTATGTAATCATTTACGTTAATAATGTCCAATTTGTCGATATTTGGTACTATAGTCCAAAATGGACTTCTTATAATCACATGTTGTTCATGTGGTCAATGGTTTATTATATCCAGAATTATATCCATGATTTGGATATCATATATATAAAATATATCTTGTATATACATGTTTTTATAATAGTACATAACCTTTAGAGGTAAGAAATGAAATGCACTGTTCATGGAGACGGTAAGCTGTACGTACGCATGAACGCTACTTTCACTTCTATTTATTATTTTAAAGGAAATAAAACATAATGATACATAGTTATATTATAAGTATAGTCTAATATCATATATAATTTCATTAAATCCATCCTTTATACACCCACATAAGGAATTAATGAATCAAATCACTTTATGGGGTGGTTGTCTGCACTTCCTCAAATGAGATTATCATATTTACCAACTATGGAAACCATAAAGGCGTGATATAAATGGAAAATAAAGAAGCTTAAATAAACATAAACATAATATATATCATATTTATATACATTTCCATAATAATGGACAACATGAGTGGTGGTTGAAGATATTTATACAATCATCGTTTGATGAGGCGTTAGTTTTCCATCCACTGAAACATTATGTTCTTCATCCATTAGATGGAGTTGTGTGTAAGTGTAGTTTGAATACATATCATATAAACATCATAGTATATTTAGGATACTAGTGTTGTTACAAAATAATGGAATAAATAGAGTTTAGGGGTTGGAGAATTAAAATAAAAAAACAATTTAAGAGAAACGGTTACCTTTAATTTGGGTAACTTTCTTTGGTTTGAACCAAAAGGACTTCTTGAAGTGCCTTCTACCTAAGGTAACGAATCTATTGGGAGAAGAGGGATTTAAGGAGCTTAATCGGGTAGAGTTTGAATGAGACAAATGGCTTTAGAGGTCTGAGGAATTGGTTAGAAGTGGTCTCCTTTTATAAGGGAGAGGAGGGGCTCTTTAGGAAAGTGTGAAAATATTATTTTATAATATAATGATATTCGATACTAATGGTCCAAAAATCATTATGGTCGAAGCTAATATGACTCATATTCATTATAAAATCATCCAATTAGAATTGGAAATTTTTTGGATTATAATTTAAACATTATAATCTTATTTATTTAAATCATTTATTAATGAGGTAAATAGTGCATCATTATTGTGTCATAAATAATTTAATATATTTGATGTCTAAAAATAATAAAAAAATACCATGATGTAGGATATCTTATTATCCTTCAATAGAATATTTTTAGTTGAAAATAAGACTTATATAACACCATAAATAAATTAATTACAATAAGATATTTGTTAATGTCAATTTTTTCTTCACATTAAATTAATTAATCTAGATTGTCATTTTCACTCCCAAGTGGCTCAATGGGGTCTCAAAATCAAAAAAAGATGCCCATGGTCGTTAATGACTCAACCAATATGGTTTGTACACGTGTTAAGGTAATTTTGAATTATTATAATAATCTTTTTACCTTGAATTACCCTATTTACCTTTAACAGCGGTAAATCAAATTCAAACGTTACTATTCACCAAAATTTATTTTCATCTTAATGAACCACATTTTACTTCTTGATAAAAACCATGTATATCGGATTTTTGAAATTCAATTCACATAAGTATTAATATTTCATTTAAAAGAAAAAGTCAGTTTTTTTAACTACCACTAAGTGGTTTCACTATTCATCAAAAATTGAAGTTTTTCAAAAAAATACAAAACATTCAGCCTAAGCTATATTTGATATTTTAAATTCAAAATTTATTTCTATTTTTAAAAATTAAAAAAATATAAGTGGAATTAACTAATTTTAAAATTAATTCCCGTTATCAAAACAAATAGCGTGTTTTTAAGAAACAATAACTATCAAAAGGTTGATACTTGTTTATGACCAATTTCAAAGTGAAATTTATTCCAATGACCAACATTGGATTAAATGGTAAAAATATATCTTAATTTCACTTTAAAACTAATTAAAAATATAATCTAACCATATAAAAAAATTATATTAAAATGTACTTTTGAATTAAAATACAATATTTTTCACTATTCATTAAAAAATGAACTTTGTCCGAAAAATTCCATTAATTTACCAAAAGTAAATTTGGATGACCCCATTCTAATGAATTATTCTATTTGGTCATGTATAATGTATTAAAGTGGCCAAAACTAGATTTAAAAAGGGTTTGCCAATAAATTGCAGTAAATCAACCTTTTAATGTAAATTATGCTTAAAATTAGATTCATTCAAATTTTAAGCCTCTAAAATTTATTGTATAAAAGTAATCACATTTAAAAAACTTGTATATTCATATTATATTTAGTATTCTTCATTCCCCCCAATACAACGGCTAGGAGTTAATTACTATTTAAATTAATAATATTATATTATTAGTGTGCAACATAAGATTTCCAAGAAAAATGTTGTTGTGTATCAGGTACACTTTAGAACATACCATCCCCTTTAATATAAAATTAATATTTAATTCACAAATATTAATAAATATGAAAAGTTTCTTATTCCTTATTTATCTATGATGTTACATCCTTTCCCCCTTTTGGGAATTGCGTCCTTGCAATTTTAAAAATGGGCTTGGAAACTTCATTAAAAGCCCCACATATGAAAAAAAGAGTCAATAAATCTATTAATTTAAAATAAAGAAAGAGAAGTAAAAAGGTTACCCAAGACAACAGATACTAGTACTCCATGAAAACATGGATATTGAGGAGAAAACCAACCATCATGTTCTGATGGAGAGTGATATAAAACATGTTTAAGAGAAAGTTAACCACCAGAAAATCACAAACTTGTGATAGGTTAAACAGTATTTGATTTCCCAGTAGGAAAAGTTAACACACTCATTTTTTGTTTTATGTTACTTATCATATACTAATTTATTTATGAGATTATCTCAAAAATATAAGGAAACACAATTAAATTTCATGTATACTTTTATCCTTCACTAGATTTCTAACACAAACTCATATTTCCTCTATATGATGAGTATTTAGGATGACTTTTTTACATTAAAAGTGCTATAATCAACTTCGAGAGAATCAAATAATCCAAAAAGGATAAACTATATATTTCCATTGTCTTTAGAAATTAACTAAAACCAAAATGTCTCATAAAAGATCAGATAATCCCCAAAAATGATACACTTTTACATAAAGGGAAACTAGTCTTAATCTTCAAGATTTGTCTTAACAAAACCCAAAGTTCAACAATGACCATTCAAAAAACTATTTTCCCTAAAATTATTCAAAAGTATTCCAAAATTTGATTGTAACCCAAATCTCAAAAGGATTTAATTACATATACTTCTAATATATATCTTATCATTTATCTCCAAGTAACACTAGTTACTCATAAAGTCTCATATTAAAAAGTAATTAACCTAATCACATATTTTACATGATAGGTTTACCATTTTCATTAATAAATCAAATCATTATGTGTCCATAATAAAAAAATATATTCTTACAAACTAAAATTTCAACCATTATTCCACAATTGAAATCCCATAGTATTTTATCTTTCCTAGGCATATAGTGTTTCCTCAAAATAGTGAACGTGTTCTACAACAAGCTTTTATCACTTAATCACTAAATAATTTTTCAATACTAAATATATCCATTTGAGAGAACATAAGTTCCAAAAATAAACTTATTCTTCTTCCATAAAAACATTTTACTAAAATAATAAGTCATACTAACCCGTGAATTCAAGTAGGATAGTGTTAGGTGATGCACCCTTGTCTCCCTTCGGTTGTGGGTTCGATTCCTGCAGCCTTCCCGGATGTGACGGGTTGTCACCCATCCTATGGGTAGTCCTTTTTATAAAACTCAAGAATAACCCTAACATGTTTTAACCTAAATGGATTCCTTATACCTTTCATTTTCATCCAAATTCATTATGATCACAACATCTTAATTCTTGAAGACTTATATCACCACCATATGATAAAATAATACAATCCCCACAATGAAGAAAATCATACCTTGATCATGGTGTCTATTTAGTTTCATCGTCATCTTGTTCATGTAGGTAGAAGCTCTATGCATTGCAATAATGATTTAGAGATCCTTAAAAATAATTTTCTTCCTCCATCCAAATACACCTTGTACAACCTGGGACATATGGGTGTTCACTAAAAAATATTTTTGGAAAATAATCATGTATGACATATAATTTCAAAGCATCTGATAAAACACGATTTCTATAAAACAGTCGAACAGAATTTGAGTTGAAACATTTAATTAATGGTCCTTTTAAAATAACATAAGTATGTGATGTGAGGCTATATTTTAAAATCAAATATAAATAGGTTCCTCTAGGGTCTTCTTTTTTCATCACCTTTTTTAAAATCATAATATGCTTCAAAATCTCCTGATAAGGTAAAATATTTGAAAATTTCTTTGATAATATTTACCTATCTTGAAAATATTTGAATATTGTTAAAATAGGATTTTCCTAAATAAGACCCATGACCCACGATGATAACGAGGTATAGTGGAGGTGTTCAAAATCTCAAACAACTACTTTCAAGTGATTTGTCTTATAGAAAAAGTTTCACAATCATCTGAACATGACTTTGAAATAATTATTACAAGCTTGTCATCAGGAAGATATAGGATTGTCATTTGAGATCAACCTCCTTCCACGTGTAAATGACTTCAATGGATGTGAAAAATTTATAAAACAATGATATAACTGAAAAATTAGAGATGTAATAACCATATGTATAAAAAAAATTCCTAATACCTAAAGTTGTCTAAACCGGCCTCTGATGCCAACTATAAGAACCCAGCCTTAAACATTACCTAATATTGAATTAAAAGAATAATTCACGTTGAGGATCTTTTCAGGTATAGAGTTTTAGAGAATTCGGCCATAACTATTACATTTCAAAAAAAATTACAAAGTAGACACTTCCACCCAGTATTAATTTTTTTTACAAAACATGGACTCTTGAAAAAATAAGAGTCATATCTACTTCCATGTTTAAGACAACCTAAATTTTCCTTGATCCCATCCATGACCTTACTCCACATTATGTCCTTTGAAAAAAATTTCAAAAACTTGGGATGGGCATAAAAATATCAGCAAGGGATACACAAATAAGTAAAACTATTTGTTTTTCAAGACAACAAGTAAACCATGAATACATTGACATAAGTAATACTTTTAACCTTTATGAGTTAGTAAATACTCTTCACTAAATAATAGATCATTACTTACCCTTTTGTAACCAAAATATTACCATAAAACCCATATAAAGAACAAATAACATATAAAGGTAAATTGGGAAATAAACATACTTAAATGGAATAAGCATGCGGTTTACTTCCACACATATCACTAAATGGAATAGCCATACGGCTGACTTCCATACCCATTGAATTGGAGGTTATAACGTAACCACCAGTCCTTGTATTCACGACACCACCCGTCATATGGTTTATCATGTAACCACCTGTCAAATGTCTGAGTACCATCATAGCACATAAAATATTTCAAATATAAACATTTCAACAATAACATTTCATTTTCAATCAGAAGAAGTAATTTTGGGATATTGAAATAATCAATCCGTTTTCAAAAACCATTTAAAAATGGATTTATGAATCAATGTGTCCCATACCACTTTGAAGATTTTAATGGAATTATAATTTTAAAACATTAATTTCCATATAAATAAACAATAAAAATCATTTTTAAAACATGGATACTAATGATAAATATTTAGAATGACAAATCTTTAAAACATTTAAAAATGATATTTTTGTTAAAGAGTTTTTAATAAAATGAGAGACTCTTAAATACAAATAATTGTTGAATAACATTTAATAATAACTTTATAATATCATGAGAATAAAGGTATTCATGATATAATATGTCAAAGGAAATTATATACACCATATAAGAGTGGATTTGGGGCATAACAAAAATGAAGTCTCAATGGAAATGTAAATTGAGATGAAATCCCTTATAATGATGGTGTCCTTAAATTAAGTATAAATAAATCACATAATTATGTTTGAAAAATATAAATACACCCAATATAGGTTTATGTTATGTGTAAACCAATCATATTTCATTCATACATATTCATAGGATGACATATTCAATAAGTACAAGTTGAACCCAATGAATTGAAATTTGGATAAGAATCTCCCTTGCAAAAATTCGACAATCTAACGACGTCACATTACAGTTCAGAAACTGATTTGATGAGAGGGAAAAGGGTATCCCATTACTTGGACATAAAATTTACATCCATAAGGATATATAATAACATATCCCAACATAAGAAGATGTTAATTAAAATACATAACAAAAATAAGCCTTTTAAAAGAGAGGAGGGTGAAAGGTTCCCTTACCGATTTGGTAACTTACGAAACATACACCAAATGAAAGAAGGATCCTACAATAAAGATTTAAATACCTATAAATTAAAGTATATTACACAATGAATATAATCATGGGCAGTACATACACCACACAGAAGGAAGTAGTGGAAAATATTGCATGAATCTCATGGGGATAAAAAGTGAGATGAAAACCCCATTACCACATTGTAATCAATGGAGTCGTATGACCCAAAGATAATAACCACCAAATGAATCACATAATAACATTAATATAATGATATTAATGATAATATATATCAAAATTCAGTACACAATACACCACATTCAATAAATTATTGGTGAACAATGGAAATCTCATGGAATTAAAAGTGAGATAAGAAATCCCTTACAAAAATTCGGCAGCCTAACGGTGCCACATCAAATTTCTTAAAATGAATTGATGAAAATAATAGGGGGTCTCTCATCATATGAAAATACAAATTACAGTATGGTGAATGTAAAATAACATCCCTTAACATAAGAACATGGAGCATAAATGAAATGACATAAAAGAGAGTACTTGAAAAGAAAGAGAGAGGTCAGATCCCTTACATCATGTCTGACTTGACTCGATCGTTAATTAATCTCGTGAATAATAAACTAAAGATAATTTCTACTTGATTAAGAACCATTATCAAGTTTATTATTCCTTTTATATCACTTATTACCATGTTATAAACATTATGCAATCATTTATGTTAATAACGTCCATTTTTTCAATATTTTGTACTGGAGTCAAAAAATGGACTTCTTATAATCACATGTTGTTCATGTGGTCAATGGTTCATTATATCCAGAATGATATTCATAATTTTTATATCATATATATAAGATATATATATTATAATCATGTATTTATAATAGTACATAACATTTAGAGGTAAGAAATGAAATGCACTGTTCATGGAGACGGTAAGCCGTACGTACGCATGAACGCTACTTTCACATCTATTTTTTATTTTAATGGAAATAAAAAATAATTATACATAGGTATATTATAATTAAAATATAATATCATATATAATATCATTTACTCCATCATTTATATATCCCACATAAGGCATTAACGAATCAAATCACTTTAAGGGGGTTGTAGTCTGCACTTCCTCAAATGAGATTATCGTATTTACACACTATGGAAACCATAAAGGTGTGCTATAAATTCAAAATACATAAGAATAAATAGAAAATAAAAATAATATATATCATATATAAATACAGTTCCATCATAATATCCACCATGATGGGTGGTTGGTGATATTTGAATAATCATTGTTTCATGACGCGTTTGTTTTCCATCTACAGAAACATTATGTTCTTCATCCATTAAATGGATTTGTGTGTAAGTGTAGTTCGAATACATCTTATAACAACATCATAGTATATTTAGGATACTGTTTTCGTTACAAAATAATGGAATAAAAATATTTTAGGGGTCGGATATATAAAATAAAAGAAAACAATTTAAGAGAAACCGCTACCTTTAATTTGGGTAACTTCATTTGGTGTAACCAAAAGGATTTCATGAAGTGCCTTTTGCCTAAGAAAAGGCTTCTAGGAAGAGGAGAGGGATGTAGGGATATTAATTGGTCAGAGGTGGGATGATCCAAATGGCTTGAGAGGTGTGAGGAATTGGTTAGAAGTGGTATCCTTTTATAAGGGAGAGGAGGGGCTCTTTAAGAAAGTGTGAAACTATTATTTTATAATATAATGATATTCAGTTTCTAATGGTCAAAAAATAATTAAGGTATAATATATGAAGACTCATATTATAAATAAAATCAACAATCATAATTGGAATGTTTTGGATAATAATATAATCAATATAATATTATTTGTTTAGATCATTTATTAAAGAGGTAAATACTGCATCATTATGGCGTCATAAATAATTTAATTTTTTTGATGTCCAAAAATTATAAAAAAATACCATGATGTAGGATATATTTTTATATTTCCATAGAATATTTTTAGTCTAACATAGGATTTATATAACCCCATATAAAAATTAATTACTGAAAGATTTTTGTTAATGTCAATTTTGTATTCACATTAAATTAATAAATCTAGATTGTCATTTTCACTCCCAAGTTGCTCAATGGAGTCCCAAAATCGACCCAAAGGTGACCATGGTCGTTAAGGACTCAAAAAATAAGGTTTGGAAATGTGTTAAGTTAATTATTAATTATTATAATATTATTTTTACCTTGAAATACCCTATTTACCTTTAACCGCTGAAAATAAAATTCAAAAGCTACTATTCACCAAAAAATATTTTTATATTAATGAACCAAATTTTACTTATTGATAACAACCATCTATGTCTTATTTTTGATATTTAATTCACAGAAGTGGTAAAATTTCATTTAAAAGAATAAGTCATTATTTTTTAACTACCACTAAGAGGTTTCACTATTCATCAAAAATTGATGTTTTCAGAAAAATACCAAAAATTGAGTCTAAGATATATTTGATATTCTGAATTCAAAAATGATGTCTATTTTTACAAATTAAACACATATAATTGGTATTAATTAATTTTAAAATTAATTCCCGTTATCAAAACAAATAGCGTGTTTTTAAGAAACAATAACTATCAAAAGATTGATACTTGTTTATGTCCAATTTCAAAGTGAAATTTATTCCAATGACCAACATTGGACTAAATGGTAAAAATATATTTTATTTTAACTTTAAAACCAATTAAAAAGATAATATATCCATGTAAACAAATTAGATTAAAATGTAAATTTGAATTAAAATACAATATTTTTCAATATTCATTAAAAAATGAACTTTATCAGAAAAATTCCAAAAATTTTCACAAAGTAAATTTTGATGTCCCCATTTTAAAGAAGGATTTTATTTGGTCATATATAATTTATTAAAGTGACAAAAACTAGATTTAAAAATTTTTCTCCATTAGAAGGCTGTAAATCGACCTTTTAATGTAAATTATGCTTAAAATTAGATTCATTGACATTTTAAGCCTCTAAAATTTATTAGATAAAAGAAATTACATTTAGAAAACTAGTATAATCATATTTTATTTAGTTTTGTTCATTCCAAACAATACAATATCAAGGAGTTAATGACCATTTAAAATAATAATATTATATTATTATTGTGCAACGTAAGATTTCCAAGAAACATAATGTTATGTATCGGGTACAATATCGAACATATCATCCCCTTTAATATAAAATTAATATTTAATTAAAAAATATTAATAAATATGAAAAGTGTCTTATTCCATATTTATCTGGGATGTTACAATAGAGTAGTAGAAATACCAAGTATATGTTTTTAGGAAAAATAAATGGTGTGTATATAGTGTCAAAAAATGTGTTATTCCACCAAAAATCATTGGAATATTTCCCATAGACATGTTTTGGATATCCATGTGAACATATATTGTGTGTACATGTTTTTAATCAAAATGTACATTCCCCCGGGGTCATTGGTGTGTTATCCAATTATACACATCTCAGCTAGACATGTGACTTCACATTGCATGTTCTTTTAAGAACACGCCATGTGCACTTAATTTGGGTTCTAGGAGTGTGAATCCATCATATGGATTTTCTATAATTCTAGTATCACACAACATGTGAGTCTAGCCTCTTGATGTATGATAATTAACGTAGGTAGAAACCCAAGCCTCCTCAAGAACCCAAACTACATAGATGTTAATCCTCTGGGATACATATCTCTCCTCCTCCTCTAATATAATCTCAAAGAGTGTTAATCCAAATGTCTATTGTCCCTCGAACCCATGATCAAATATTGGATAACATTTACAATGGTTTTAGGAAATTCCTAGTAAAAAGATAATTTGATCACTAGTCTATGAGACCCTTTTCAATGACCATGAATTATAGGAACCAAGGGTAAAAATAAGGGAATATATCATATAATCAAAATATGTTCAAAAACTCTATTTAATTGGGATTATGTGAAGAATATAAAACCAATAATTAAGTAGATATTCAATTATATCTAAAAAATGAAATAAATAGGTAGAAATTGAAAATATAATGATCCCTAATACATGGATGAATTGATCAGTAGTGAATAAAACATTCACTAGTGATGAAATATAATATCCCATTGTATTCATATCTGTATCACGATTCTTATCTGTCATTATCATTGATCTGCATTCCCATATTGTTAATTTCAATATATATATCCTCCTCCTAAACTATAATATTGTATGTTTATATGAATAGATCTATATATTAATTATAATGGTTTATAAATAGAGATTTAATTATTATTAGCTCATTTAATAAAAATAAAAAAAATGTTTAATTTACATAACATTTTCGCCAACAGTTACCATCAACCAAACATCGGATAACAGCCAACATTATGTAGTTCTTGGGATAAACCCCACATTATAGAAAAAACAATAATTTTATATTACTCATTTAATGTCCCAATCAATAAGAAAATAATTTATCAGTAAATATTTTTTCGTAAGTTTTAATATATAATAATATTTTTAATATTATAATTTTTATTTTCTAGGACTCCCAAAATAGAGTACTATCTCCATGGAAAAATCAAGTGATACCTATATAAATATTCAATGAATCTATCTACCTAAATCAGATTCATTACATCCCTGACTTTTTAAATACTTCTTATTCCATTCATTCTACATTCATTTATATTTTTCCCATAGTTATATATACTTTTCATATGAAAATATTTACTTCATTACTAATATTATTTTTCATTTCCAAATTGTTTTTTAGGACTATGATCATTCTAGTGGAATGAGAATATCCAAATTTTCATTTTATAGTTATATTATCTTCTATATTTTTCCATATTGTAACATATTCAATTCTTATGTATATTTTTATTCTATTGAGATAATGTTGACATAAATATAACATAGAGTTTTTGATTTTCAATATATGGATTATGGTTTTTTTATAATAATATATTACTAAATAAAAAACATTTATATTATTAGAAGGGAAATTCTATTGAAATTTGTTTGGGTCATTAATTTATTTCCCCCTTAATAAATTTTTCACTACAAATTTTATTCCACAAACTATGATAAAAATAGATGATGGTAATTTTCATACATTAATTCATCTAGTTCCCATTTTATCTCATAATACCTATAATTCTTTCATATAACATTAACTCAGTGATCAGCCATGTTTCAAAGAACTTTGTCTCTATGATCCATGATCTTCATAGGATTCTAATCATAATAGAGATCATGTTCCAACTATAACACTAATGTATTTAGTACATGTGAGGGATATAATATTTACTTCCAATAATGGGATATGTGGAACACATCAAGTACTATTGAAACATTTTCGGGATTCCTAGTTAGTATTGTACATCTCTCTTGTTATCCTAAATCTCAAAGGTGTAATTGCTAAGACGCTAATATAGTAAGTAAATGTTGTATATTGAACTATAATATAATTCACCCTTTAAAAATAATTTATTGATATATTTCTTGAATATAATATTTTAAATAATTGAATTTTACAAAAGTAACATAATATTTCAATTCATCATATAAAAATTAATTTAGTGTGAAATTTTTCATTTCTAAACAGTTAAAATTTTAGTTGAAAAATTTTAGGTTTCATGAAACATATAGCTTATATGAATTTAACATTATATAATAATGAACTCTATGTAAAAAAATTATGTAATAAAATATTAATTTATTAGAAAAATATACATTATACAATATTCCATTAACTTATAACACCTATGGAAAACGTTTTTAAAACTAATTTGAATGGTACTTTAATATAAAACTATTTTCCCATAATATCATTGAATAATGTATAATCAAGGGACATTTGTTTTTTTACATAAAAATATAATATAGAATAGTTTATTATAATAAATTAATTCATACCCTTAAATTTAGTATCCAACGAAATTTTACATTATATACAATAATTGAAAGCCTAAAATGTTATTTTTTTTAAAAATGTGTTCTACATGATTAAGGGTATTTATATTAAAAATAACATTTCACGCCTTTATAAACTATATTTTCTGAAATCATTTTAAAATTCTAAATTAGAGTTATTAAATAATGAAAAATTTTAATCTTATGCTTCCTGATTAAAATTAATAAGTATGGTTTGTAATTAATTACCAAGGTAAAAGTAAAAAAGCGTAAAAGGTTAAAGTAAAAACAATAACAATAAATCATTGAAATTTGACGTTATAATAAGTGTTTGAGTTGAGTTTCCACCCACACTCATTCTGCTATCCAATATTTTCTATTTCTTGGCCTTTTAAACATCAATAGTAATCATACATTATTGAAAATGTACGGTTCACTCCCAAAAAATCCCTTCCCTTAATTTATAAAGGGGTAACATCATCACCAATTAAGTGATGTCCTTATATAAAACATTTTTTTTGAAAATATGTAAATTTATGGTTTCTATAACCCTCTCTCATAACCATAATCCCCTTTTCACACATAGTAAAAGTAATCCCTTCAAATTAAAGGAGACTCTCACGTAAAATTCAACCCATGACACAAGTATTATCAACTATTTAGTTTCATTATAAATTTTATTCTATAAAATTGATTAAATTAATAATAATATAATTATATTATAATTATTTAAATTCATTAATGTCACTATATTAAGGGTATTTTCATTATTTCATTATATAGACCATCACTTTTGAAAAACAAAATTGTTGCTCATGCGATGAAAGGACAACCACCTCCATGACATAACAAGTTTAATTTTCCTTCATTGCCTTAAAACGTTGGATATAGATATGATATTAACGGATAAATATTATTTTTATGGCATAATTACATTTATGGCACGATAAATGTAAGAACCAATTAATGATATGATCAACAAATAGTCATTATTAATTTAATCATTTAAAATAAGCATATAAAGAGAATAATATTTTTGTCAAATATTATATTGTTTTCCTTTCCAAGAATTATTCTTAAAATTCATCCCAATTTTGTTATATCACAATAATAAACACTAAATAATAATATTATTTTTCTATTATAATTATACATCAACAAAATTGATTATTCAATAAATTAGGTTATGTTCTTGTTTTGGTCTATTGAACCACTAAATTGAACAATACTATGAATGTACTTAATTAATGAATATGGGAACATGATTATGTGTATAATATGATATAAATATGTTAACAATTTATTTTGAATTATAGAGATATTATTCCAATATAAATTCATTAAATAAAGAAACATCCTTTGTTCAACAAAAATCACCAAACCGTGATTATTATTGACTTCATCTTCAATGATTTGGTCGAAAACACTAATGAATAGAATTTGAAAAATCATAAATTAGTATAAATAAATAGAAAAATTAATTTTATTAAATTATTTATAATATAATTTTAATAAATAATTAATAATAATACCACTATTATTAAAGTAATGCAAACGATTAAAATTATAAATATAAACTTGGAATATGAATATAATTCATGTAAATACTAAGTATTTGTAAGTATTATAAATGAAAAAATATATGAGTAAGGATATTATTTTTGTGATTATGATATCTTAGGTTAGGTTATGGGATGATAAATTACATTTATATAATTGGTGGTAAGAGGTGAGGTTTTTCCATCTAAAATTCCATTATTTGATACATATTTTTTATTATGAACATAATTTCATTTAAAGGGTTTATATAATTATTATTTTAGATGTTATATCATAAAATTAATTGATTAATTGTATTTAGAGGTAATGTTTAGGCACTATCATTCAAGATGTTTTGATTAAATTGTTGACCAAGTGATATGTGTGGGTTTTCCGTCTCAATTTTCATTCATTGGGACATATGTTATAATCACCACCTATTTTATTTTATATGGTTTAAAAATTTACAATGATAAATTTCATCTCATGTAACTAATTAAATTTATGTGAATTAAAATACTATATTTTTAACCCTATCTCATTTTTGTTTGATTCAATATTTATTTATTTTTTCAAAGTGATACCCTTCTTCAATGTTGAAAAACCTTCATATGTTTTGCTAATGTAAACAAATTGTATAATTTTCAAAAAAATACATACCTATATGGATACTAGGATGTGGATGTATATTTGGAATGGATTCACATATGGGAAATATACTTGAAAGGGGTTGGTTGACTATTGAATCAATTACAACATTAATTCCAAATGAGCTGGCCTAAGACTCTAAAAATGGAAAAATACTCCTAAAGGTTATTATTTGGATTATTCACACAATATAAACAAACCACGATGAACGATTTTTAATACCATTTCCTTGGTTACTTAAAAATATGAAATATTTAACCCATTCACTATCTTTTATGGATAACTGAGCACATTAAAGGTACACTTGGAAATATATCCCATTGATAAGGATACTTCCAATTAAATTAATGATATAATATGGATTATAAGTTGAATAAGGTATTATCTCCAAAAAAACACATTATTTAATTAATTGGGTAAGTATTTGGTGTCCATATTTCCCAATTTATGAAAAATAATGTTTTATTCTTCAAGTGGTTCCTCAAGGAATGATATGAAAGGTCTTCATGACATTTATGATGAATAAATTAAGGACAATAATGTGATGGGTGGAGACATGAATTATATATCTACTTGTATCATGATTGATCTCATGATAAAAAACATGTGTATTTTTGGTGTATAACTCTTCCCATGATAGGAAATTTTCTTAGAACAAGGCCTTGAGTGAAATATTTTGATGCATGAAACTATTCTTTTCATTAGTGTAAGATTAATGATTATTATTATCCATTATTGTTTATTTATTTTGATTGATATAATATTAACTGTGTTTTAGTTCATTAAGGTTTCATGATGTTAACTTATTCTTATTTTATGTAAGCTTTCATTGTATGTTACTCTTTACTGAGCATCTGAGCTCACTCTAATTTTTTCTCAAATCCCAAAGAATTCTATAAGAGGATTATATTTAATATTCAGGGATATTATGGAAGGGATAATAATTTTATCTCAATTTTTAATGTTTTATTCTTTGATTTAAAGTGTAATTCATGTTTTTATCTAGTCTTGAATAAATAGAAAATTGTTTGAAACTTCAAAAACTATTATACTTTATATCAATAATTTTGTATAAATATCATCTATGGGTATTTGGTGTCTATTATGTGATAGTTAATATCAATGGAAGTTTAGTAGATATATTTTGTATGATATTTAGAGGAAATAGATTATATAATAAAAGTAATATGTAAATACTTTAAGATTTCTTGGGAACACTCTTTAAAATATAGTATGAATTGAATTTTACAATTCAACATCATGGGAATATAATGTGTATTCCATAATAAAAATTTGAAAACTAATTAGGGAATAGGAATTGTATCATCAACCATATTAAATATAGTGATATTAATCGTCGACAATTTAATGAAGCTATAGTTGAGGTTAATCAATCCATAGGAATATTAAGGCAGTAGGTCTAGGTCATCATAAATAATTTGTCCCATATAGAGAATAATAATGATCATCACTATATTGTAACATTGTTGGATAACTTTATTCCAGAATAGCCTCTAGAATTCAGTGGAACAACTGATCCACTGTTAGTTGAACAACATATCAAGTCTATATAGAATAACTTTTCACTTTGGGAAGTACGAAAATGGAAAAATTTATCATCGTGGTATATCATTTGATTGGATAATAGGACCAATAGTGGTTGCTAATTAAAAATACTAAAGAGTAATATGAGATCAGGTATATGTAATAGGGAATTTTCAAGATGTTTTTATATTAAAAATATTTTTTTTATGAGAAAAGATAAAAAATTGAATGCATGTTCCCCAATCTGAGACAAAAACTAGAGAAAAATATTAACGAATAAGTGTCTAATAGTAAAAGGTTATATAAGCATGTTATGGAGTGTTTAAATATAATAGAATTAAAGATTTATCATTTCATTGATGGATTAGAGACGATCCTTCGATGTTAATTATTCTCTTATACCTTTTCATTATATAAGGATATTTTATCAAGAACTATTAAGAAAATCAAATCGTGTTATCTGAGTCATATATATTAAAGAATCATAAGATGAATAATAGGTTAAATGAGTATCATCAGATGAAAATATGGGATAAGGGGATAATTGTAGGATGTAATTTTTCACATGTGATAACTAATGTAAAAAACACCTCGAGGGTTATAGAAAAGGAACCATAATTTGTTTGATGTTAGGATAAAAATGTCATAAAGCTCACCAAGGAAAATTAATGGTAAATGTTTTTTATTTTCAATGCTTCGAATTCCAGTATAATGTATATTATGGAATTCAATTCCACAAATATAAAAAATAAATATACCTCATAAAATTAAGAGGGGGTAAGCTCAATCATATAAAATTACCATAGTTTGAGTCAAATTTACAAATGAAATAGTGGTAGGTATGTTGAGAATTTTATCAATGTTAGGTAATAATTTATTTGATTCTGGATCTCCACACTCGTTAATATCTTCCAGGTTTTCTAAAACCATTATATAATTAAATATCACCATAGTGTGTCAGTTATTAGTTAATATACCAAGTGGGAGTAGTATGAAAACTATTATATGTCAAGAAGTTCTAATTAGGATGCATGGATGTACCCTACTTGAAAAATAGGTTAGTTTAACTACTATTACCTTTATATAATCCAAGGCATGCATTGAAATTTAATGTATAATTAAAAAATTTATATCTAATGGAATTATATTCTGATTCATGATTATTAGGAAGAATCTATATAATTAAAGGGGGAAACTCATCATTTAAATAATTTTTGTATCCTCTTATAGTATCTCCGCATAATGAAATTATTGGTATATTGGATAATCAGGAGTGATCTATAGATGAGTAAGGTATCCTATGAATATAGTATGTCTCCATTTTAAAAAAAAATCAATGATTTATTTTCATAATAATTACAATCATGGTGTTGAGTTATCCAATAAACTCATTTTTTATTCAAGTCTTACATCTATAATCCTTATAGAATAAAATCATTGGAGTTTTTGGAGTTAAAGAAATATATGTATAATTTGAGTGATAAGGGATTTATATGCCCTATATTTTCACCACGAGGAGACCCTATTTTATTCAATAAATGAAAGGATATATCTGTTAAAGTTCTTATTAATTAAGGAAATACAAATTCAATTTCTATTAATAAAATTATCATTTTCCTTGAATTGATAACTTATTTGATCAAATTCAAGGATCCAAATAATTTTTCAAAGATTTATATTTTCTATGATTATAATAATATAAGGTTTAAGAAGTAGGATATACTAAATATGTAATTTAAAACAATGTGTGTAAATTAATAATTTATGGCAACTCTTTTTGGATTAGATAATAAAACTTCTTTATTAATAGATCTGATGAATGAAGTATTTAAAGATTATATTGAACAATTTTGGGGTTATTAATTAATTATATAATTATATAATATAAAAACTTTTATGATCATGGTAGTAATCCTAATATAATTCTAGAAATTCTCAAAAAAATAATTATATGGGAAGTATATTAAGTGTTAATATTGGCTCACTGATGTTTCTTTTCTAGGCTATATTGTCTCCAGGGATAGAATATTAAATGAAAACTCAATGAAATGTGAATCCAAATAATTTTATACACTAAACATAATAATTGAGATATTGTTTTTCCAAGGATTATAATATTACTATCATTGCTTTGTCCAATATTTTTCTTAGTTATAAAATATTTTATCCAAGTTAACATGTAAAGTAGTTAAATTCAAATGGTTAAGGGAATTTTTAAATTTCTTTGAATTGATAAAGAGGATACTGGTTAATTAAATGATATTGAGTTTACTATAATGTAATGAAGGATTTATTATTTAATGTAATGAATCGATTAAAATACTTGGTCATGTCCTTATAAAAAATAATAGAGTGATTTTTTACGCATTAATGAAATTGAAAATCAAAAAACAAAACTATCGAACTCATGACCTTGTGTAGGAAGCTGTAATATTTTCTATGAAAACATAAATAAACTACCTCTATGGTTAAGGATGTGATATATATATATATATAATTATTTTGATGTATATATTCTCTCAAAAATAGTCTCAACCTAATGTAAAGATTATGTTTAGAACTACTCAATGAATATATTTTATTGATACATTTCCACCATTGGAAGGATAAAATGGTGGATGATTAATTGAGTATGGGAGTACATGGAGTTATGAAAATGATGAGTATAAATAAAGATATTATATATATATATATATATATTAAATATGGATTTAATAATTTCTATGCAAGGGGATCCTTCAATAGTTTTCCAATAAATTACTAAACCATACACACTAGAAAGGATAAAGAAATTCTATTCGGATGTTGAGAACCTACAAAGGAATATTACAACACAGAATGATAGAATTTTTAAGGACTTGATATGTAGAGATAAAGTGATGAATTATGTAAATGGTTTATTTTTTCATCCATATTAGAATTTAAGAGGTAACTACTATAATAACAACAGGGATTGAATTATTATATACCCAAAAATAATAAAATATTTATAGGGATTTAATATATAATTTTAGTAGGATGAAATGAAGTGGGAAATTATGGAATATTTTCCAAAATTCCTAGTATTCTATTAGGTAAATAGTGAAATAAAACAACTTAAGGGAGTCATGAAACCATTTCTTATACTGATATGAAATTGGGACCAAATTATAGATCAAATTTTCTCATTCCTCCCAATGACTCCATGGAAAAATGATGCCATATGAGGCATTATTGTTCATCTAACTAAGTCTTCCAATTTTATAGATACAAGATAAGATCTACACCTTGGTCCCCTTTCTTGGACTCATATCAACGAAATCATATAGCATCATGTAGAACTGAGAATTGATTATATGTGATCATGACCATTATTTTATAATGAAATTATTGAAGAGTATTTAAAAGGATCCCAACATTAAGATACATTTAAAAACACCCTATCATTCCAAGACTGATGGATAATCTGAGAGGACTATATAGACTTCATGAGACATAATGAGATATTTTTCACTTGAAATCCAATGTTTTTGGTATCATTATCTACCTTTGGTATAATTTTAATGCAATAATAGTTTCTATTTGAGTTTCTATATGAAAACATACAAAGATTTATATGGAAATATGTGTCATTGTCAAACTTATTGGGAATAATTTGGAGAAAAAATACTAGTTGGACAAAAAAATTTATAGGAGATGAATGTTAATGTATAAACTGTTCATGATTAAATTAAAGAATCTGGGAGGAGTAAAAAGTGTTATACTGATAATCTAATGGAATAAATGGAATTTTAAGGTGGGTATCATGTATTATTGAAGGTTTCACCAAATAATGGAGTTGTATAATTTTCTAAAACGGGGATGTTATGACCATGATTCATTAGGAATTATGAAATATTATAAATTATTAGAGTTTTCTCTCACTGATTCACTGTGTTTCCAAATGTTTCAAACATTCACGATGTATCCCTTGTTTCATTAATGAGGAAATAAATGCAAGAGAAATCATATTCTCTCAAATATAACTGAATATAATTTCTTCCTAATTTTTCACATAATGAATAACCAATCCAGATTCCTAACACAAGAGATGAAGTGTTGCGAAATCAGATAACTAACATAGTGAACATCCAATGGAGGAATCACAAATTATTATAGGAAACATGGGATCCTAAAGAATATATAATGAATATGTATCAATTTTTTTTTAACAGAAGATATATACAATATTTTAGGATTAATTATTTAAGGTATAAGATAGTATAATACCAGATACACCACATTTATAGGTAAATATTGTATCTTGAACTATCGCAAAATAACTCTTTTAAAGAGAATTTATCCATGAATTTAATTTATAGATTAATATTATAATTTTTTGTTGTATAAATTAAATTCATTTTTCAATCTATTGTATCAAAATTATCTTAGTATGAATTTTTTAATTTATTCTAAAAGGTTAGTTTTTAGTGGAGAAATATGGTTTTCCTTAAATTTATAATTTATGTGACATTATAGTTATATAAAAATGAACTAGAATTTTTGAACACATATTACACAATATAATATAAATTTGAAAAATAAAAATAAAATTTGTACATTATTCTTTTTTACTTCTAAAACCTTTTCAAGGCATTTTTACAACTATTTATGATGTTATATGAATATAAAAATTGTTTACTAGTCTTTTTATAATCATTTATTTTCAAGGGTTATTTTGTTTTAATATTCACTCAAAGCCTTATATAATATTTTTTATTTTTAATAAATAAAATTCATTTATTAAAATTAGTACTGAAAATAATTTTACATTATATATATATATATAGTATAAAAAACATTCTCCTCTAAAAAGGATATTAACATGATTAACCAAATATAATTTAAAATTCAATTTCCATACCATTACGAAATTAATTTGATAAAATGCAATTAAAATTTAAAATTAAGTATATTAAATAAGGTAGATTTTTATCTTAAAATTTTCAATTAAAGATCATTACTAAGGATAAAAATAAATTTCTGAGGTAAAAGAAAATTTGGGAAAAAGTTAAATGGTAAAAAACACTAAAACAAATAAAGTTATCTAAAATGAGTTTTTGAGGTGAATTTAAAACCAAAATCATTTTACTACACAATTTTTCAAAATTTTATATCATTGTACACTTTAATAAAAACCTTTCATTATTAAAAATGTATATATTACAATAAAATTTACCTACCCCTTCACTTATAAAATGGTAACATCTTCATCACTAAAAGAACCTCCTATAATTTTAATTTATACTGATGAGCATCCATTTGATTCCCTATAAAACCATATCCCTTGAAAAAATGTCCACACTAATTCATATTTAGTATAATCTCTTCAAATTCTTGGATTCATTAAAAGAAAATTCTAGTCCCCAACATTTGTAATATTAACTGCATAGTTTTATTCATAATGAGATTCATTAAAATATATTATATACACACGAGTATAATGAGTTTATAATAATTTATGTTCTGTAATGATACAATTTTTGGGTATTCTCATTATTTATTAATAAACCCCATCCATTAATAAAAACAAAATTATTGCTTGTGCAATTTGTAGACTATTGCCTCCACGATGTAACATGTTTTTTTCATGGATCACCTTAAAAATAATAATATATGGATTATTTAAAATTATAAATTTTATTTTTATGATATCAATAAGGTTATTTTAGGAAATATTTTTGAACCTATAAGTGATATGACCAACAAGCAATAATCATTACTTTTATCATTTAAAATAAAAATATTTAAAGGATAATATTTTATTCAAATTTTGTAATGTTTTCATATCCATAAGTTATTCTTATACATCATCTCGGTTAGGATATATCACACTAATAAAGACTGAATATAATAATTATAATTTTTATATAATGATACTACAACAAAACCACATCTTAATCATTAATTTAATCAAGGTATCTTCATGTTTGGGTCGGCTTAACCACATAATTGAACAATGATAAGAATTTATAACATGAATGACCATGGGAACATGAATATATGTATAATATGATTTAAATTTATAAATAATTTTTTTCCTTTTAGTTATTACATTAATATGTAATTAATCAGTTAATGATACATCCTATGTTCGTCAAAAATCACAAAACATTAATATTATCAATTCCATCTGCAAGGATAGGGTCAAAAACAATAATTAAAGGAATTAATAACATTATAAATTGTTATAAACCATAACTTATAGTGCATTTAGGGATATATTTATAATTTAACATCGAAAAATAATGAATACAGACATCAATATTATGAAACTAATATAAATAAAAATTGATATGAGTCAGGTTATAAATGAAGCAATTAATATATCTATGTTTATGATAAATGATGTTAAAGTAAATGTGTACATGTAAGAGAAAGAATAAAGGGTTTTCCATCTCAAATTATTCACTTCAAGATAGGCTCCAAATTTCATTTATGTGTTTTATATATTGGATAATTGAGATATTATATCAAGATATTCCATTACTCATTGTGTTTTGATATCAAATTTAATCCATCCCTTCCAATTGTTTATGATTAAATTTCTACATAATCTTTAAGTGGGGTTTTCCCATCTCAATTTCCATTCATTGTGATTAATTTTATAGTCACTGCCTTTTTGTGGTACATACATCTACGTGGAAAAGTTTTTTTAATTTTTTGATTAAATTTGATGTATTTAAATGTTTAAATTTTATAAATATCATATAATATTTTCATTCAATATTTATCATTTTTCATGGTGTAAAAACGCATCCTATTATTTATTAAAGTAAAAGCCTGTATAATTTCCATGAAAATGCATCCATATCTCGATACATGATTTTTTATATTTTCATGGAACATATTAATCTATGGATAATCTCCTTGAAAAATATATGTTATTAATTGAATCAATAATCTCCCTTATGAATAATGAGTAGTATTAAGAATATTAAACTGGTGAGACAATCCTGGGGATATGATTTTGGAATATTCCCACTCTCTTGTGGAACCCTGATGAAGTATTTTTTCGAGCATTACTGTAACATCTCAGGTATTTATAGAAAAATATATTTTCATATCTAATGATATTTAGTAATAATAAATAAATTTTACGTTAAAGGGGACACTTTGTCAGATAGCGTACTTGGCGTGCAACATCGGGTTTCTTTGAAATCTTACATTGCACAAATCATTGAGTTGTGAACTAATTATCTAATTATATAAACCTAAAAAGATACTCAATATGATTAAAAATAATATTATTGACATAACTCAATATTACGTAATTTTTATGGTTAGGGCCTTATAGTTGGTATCATAGGTCAATTTAGATAACTTTAGAGGTTAGGGTGTTATTTATGTGTAACTGAAAAGATGTATATTACCATAATGGTTTTCATATTGTAACGAGTCGTGGTAATTTTATAAAAAAATAAATTATTTTTAGATAACATGGATGATTATATCATATTATTTAACTTCTTCTTATGTTAGTATGTGATGATTTTACTAATATAATCACATTAAAATTTTTTGTTTAATTATATGGCTGGATCTAGTAGTCACCAAAGTAACAATAAATGTAAAGGAATCTATGCTAGTTTTATGAAAAAGAATCTAAATGAAATAGTATCTATGAAAATAACACTTGTGGTTATTCTAAACTAACTATCTGGATTCATTATTGACAACTTGAACCTTATTGATTTTTCTAATGCATCAAATATGTGAGAAAAAAATCCCTATGGATGTTTAGGTAACAATAATAAAGGTATGTATATTCAACAACATACGTGTCATGGATGTAGAAATAAACACCTATGGAAATTTTTTAAAGGGATTGGAAGGTGTTACATTTGTGGAAATGATGGTCATAATTTAATATCATTCCAATAGAAAAAGAAGTGTTGAGTGGAATCCAAAAAAGGGAAAAAATGTTCTTTATGAGTTATCAAATGAATGTTCTAAATGTGGAGAGAATGGTCATTATGAAAATAGATGTTCGAAAAAGATGATTTGGGAATGAGATCAGCAGGACCCTAAAAATATAGGTTTATTAATACCTAACTCTATTCTAATTGAAGATGAGGAAATTGAAAATGACATATGAACGGTATGGATTATTTCTTATCTCATGTTTTGAAATTGTTGAATCTTGGGGCATGATTCATGTATTATATCACTCTCCATCAGAACAATATGGTTATATTTTCTTACATATCCATGTTTTCCTACATGTAATCCTACTATGTGTTAACTCGGGTGACCATTGTACTTCTCTTTATTTATTTTCAATTGGTAGTTTTATTGAATCTTTTTCCAAAGTGGGATTTTCAATGAAGTTACCAAGCCAAATTTAAAAATTGTGAGGACACAATTTAATAACAGGGAGAAGGATATAACATCATGCATATTCACATTATAATACAATTTTTTATCTAATAATATTTATTAATAACATATTAATTTTATTTTAAAGGGGACACTTTTTAGGATGGTGTACTCGAAATGCAACAACAAGTTTCTCTGAAATATTACTTTGCATACAACATAGAGTTATGTCCTAATTCTGCAAAGCTACAAATTTTAAAAATATACTCAATGTTATTAAAAGTCATATTATTAACATAACTCATGATTGTGTAATTTTTATGGTCGGTGCCTTATAATTACCTTTCTCTCCTACTAATTCAAATAATTGATTCCAGTTACTATCTTTCATGGATAACCTATCACATTAAAGACACCCTCTCCGCTATGTTTCTTTGATAAGGTTACTACCTATTACTATAATATCGCATTGATTTCAAGTTGATTATGAAATGTTCCCCTTGTATACATCAACATTATTCTACTATAATATCGCATTGATTTCAAGTTGATTATTAAATATTCCCCTTGTATACATCAACATTATTCTGCTGAACTATGAAGTATTTAATGATTGTAGTTATCAATATAAGGATATCTATGTTTTATTCTATAAGATGTTTCATAAAGAATTGCATTAATGTTATTGATGATTATTATATTGAATGCATTAGAATTAATTAAGTGATAGGTGGGGCCTAGAATTAGATATCCCCTTGATGAATTAATAGGTATCAAGATACAATACATGTTGGGATTTATTGTATGCCTCTTCCAGTGATACGAAAGTGTCTTGGATCCTGACCTTGACATCATGTCATTGATATATGACATTATTCATTCCATCAGTATGAGGCTAATGATTATTGTTATCCATGTCTAAATTTATTTTCTTGGACATATTATTCTCTTGTTTTGGTTCGTTATGTCTTCAGGGTACTTATTTATTATTTTCATATCACTTATGACATGTTTATGTTATATAAGCTTCAGTTTTATGCTACTCCTTTCTCATAATATAATGTCACCCTTATTTTTACTAACAATTTAATATATATTCCATCTCTTTTTCCCTAGATTATGGGATGTTATAAAATGGTATAATGCATCTAGAACTAAGCTTTACCTTTATCCTAAATTTCAAGAATCTCTTCCATGGAGATATGCAGAGGAACACCTTATCTCTATCCTCAAAATCTAGGTCTATATAATTGTTATCAACATAGATATTTTTTAAACTATATTATTTGATAATGTGTTGTTGAATATTCATTACCTTTTTTACCAATTCATCAACCAATTTGGGTTTCATTAGCTTTAATTCACCAACTCCCTCTATGCACATTGTTTTTAACCATCTCTTCCTATAAAGGTAATTATATGGATCCATTTGGATTCTTGAATGGAAGATCATATTGTTCAATAAATTGACCAAATAATGATATTTATACTATCAAATAACATCCATCTACCATACTCTAATAATTTATAAATTTTTATGGATTGTATGCTCATATTGGAAATCAATTTGGGTTTGATAAGTCGTAGTAAAGGTTAAATCCATGATTATATGATTTTGGATACTTTTACATAACATTGATGTAAACCTTAGATCTAAATCAGATAAAATTAATAATAGTGTTTCGTGATGACTCACCACTTACCTAATGTATATCCTATATGATGATTAACTCTGAATTACTCTCAAATTAAAATAATTTTAGTTTTATTTTTAAGATGATCCACCGCAACCCATGTAGAATTATTTTATATGGATATTTTCATAAGACCTGTGATAATATCCATGGTGATATTTTCCCATTTCAATTTTGTTATTGGTGATGGTTATAATTTTCCTGTATATGTTTTACTCCGATCCTTCACTTGTATATGTACTTTGTACATTTATGTACATTCTATGATCTTCGTGATCATATTATTACTCAATTATTTTAAAGGCCTTAATATATCTTCATTCTCCCTGGGTGGGTGGAGACTGTCAATAAATGGGATGATTCAATAAATCATTCATTATCATATTATTTGATAGTACATATACTCATTTCCCAAACTATACAACTAAATATCCATCAACTTTTAACTCCAATTATTTCCCTTTTCTTATAGCTTCAACCTTCTTCTGTGATTCCACATCAACCTAATGATCATCAATTATATTCTCTAGAATGGATGGTAGAGAAAGTATTTGAGCTATGTTGGATATTGTTTCTTTCATTATGACTTCTATGTAAATCAATTATAATTAAAATAATATTAGATGATTATCAATTCTCATCATTGATAATGTTTTAGGATCCTTTTTAAATAGGTCATCTTATACTTTATTCTCCTTACTATGTTTATAATTGATTGAGAAGATTATGTACTCGATCATCTATAACTATATTGTCATGTGAAAATTAATCTCATTCTATGTGAATATATACTTGATAATCTTATGATATTTATATATTTTACACTTCTCCATATAATGATTGATTCTCTAAATCCTCATTTCTATTATTTCTAAAAATAACTCAAAATCGTGTGTTTTGTAGGTTTACTCATGGACACTAAACTTCCATGAGGCATAGGATATCAATTTTTCATTTTTCATTAGTACATAGCTGAATAATATCATTCATGAATCACAGTATATCAAAAAATGTTTCCACTTGAGGGTAGTGTTAGTACTAGTGTAATGATAATACTATTTTTTTTAATTTTATGAATCTCTCATAAAATTCATTGATCCATAGAAACTTTTATCCCGTTTGGCTTTTCATGGTCATTGAGTTTTAAAATAATGAGATTTTTCTCACAAATCATAGATAATACCATGCTAGTCCATGGAAATTGTGGATCTCCAACATATATGGTGGTATAATCCACTCCTCAATCTCCATTATCTTAGAAGTATACATGTATATACCATTATTGTTGATAAAAGGGCCCAAGAATGAAACTTCCTATATACAAAACTCACAATAAAATTAATTTTCCTATAAATTATACTTTCCGAAAGTCTTCATCATGATATTTATATATTTTTCATACTCCTCCATGATTTTATAATACATCAAAATATCATCTATAAAGTCTACTAAAAAATCTGTTTATAGTATCTAAATACTCTACTATTGAATCCCATGAAGATTATTAGAGTATTAGTGAGTGTCAAGGGAATATATATGAACTAATAGTGTCTATACCTTTTTTGAAAGGAAATATTGTAAAGTTTTTCCTTATTCACAATTAATTAATAATATCATGACCAGAGGTCCACCTTAAGGTTGTATTGGTCCCTACACAGATGATCAACCAATTCACCAATTTGGGGTTGGGGTAATTTTTAATTGTCATGATCTTTTTTAGTCAATGATAATAAACCCAAAAGTTGTATTAATCTATCCTTGTTTTGACTTAGAGGACCAGTATTTTCCATTGTGAAGAACTCATACATAAAAAACTCTTTTCTAAATACACTAGAAATTATTTCATTAATTTTCTATACTCAACATTATCCATTCTCTAGGGATTCATGGATATGGGAAGATATCCAAGATTAAGTTAATTTATGAACTCAACCTATTAGTTGGGATAAATATTAGGCACCTCTTTAGGGAATACATCTGTATAGTCCCTCACAATGGGGATGTATTGAAGCATGATTCTCCCATTTGCATTAATCATGTTAGTAAGGTATTATTTCTCATAAGGAATAATATACATGACTGAGAGGAATATTCCATAGAATATTCATTTTCATCCTTAAATATGTAAATATTTAGAGGATGACTCATGTTATGGAGTGTGATTACCATATCCAAACATTTGATGTTGAATTTATATAAGGATAGTAATTCCATGGATAGTAAAATATATATATAATTCCACTAATGTATGATAAAATTTACTATGTGTTTCATCCAATAAAAATTAATTTGGGTGGATTTTCATACTTGAGGTTTAATAAATTCCCAAATTTTTTTCTTATAGATAACTCAACATAATTATTTGTGGAGATATTTTAATTATTTTTTATAAAATCCCATGATATTAAATATGTTATTAAACAAAATTCAAATAATATGTTTTTAATTCTAGATTAAATGACAAAAATTCCTTTAACTACTTCATTATCAAGATCCACCTCATTATTAGTGAAAGAGGAAAAAAATTTCTCTCGAGTCCGTAGAGGTTAGTATCATTATATATTTCTAATAGGCCTTGTCTTATGGCATTGTCTTTCACAAATTGTGTGTTTCTTGTAGCTAAAATATTGAAAAATAAGATGATGATTGACTGGGTAATTACTTTCATCCCTTAGATTTGTATGATTCCCCCTACAAATTTTTAATTGATTAGTATGACTACCCTCTTTTCTACAATTAAATGGTCACCCCATCCAATTGAGATAATTTGCTATATACTTCTTCCCACACATTTTACACATGGGAATTTGGGTTTTCATTCCTCCGTGAGATTTGTTCATTGATCAATTGAAATAAAGTATATGTTAATTATTTTTATCTCCTTCCCCTCAATACCACTAAGAATCATCAATAAACATATTATCCTCAAGGTAATTGTAGAAAATATCTTAATAGACATTAATGTCTCAAATTACCAATGATATTAATATACTTAACTTTAATCCACTAAATAAGAGGTCTTTAATACTTTCCATGTTTGATGAAAATGTTAGAGTCATTTCAATAAAACCATGTAATGTTTTCACTGTAATCATTGAAAGAATCATATTAATTTTTCAACAGTCTTTGGAAATCCCACTCCATTTTATGACAGATGTTTTATGAAATTTTTTTATTGAATATTTATTTTCATTAATCTTTACCATTCTACTGATTTTATTTTTCCCTTGAGATTCAATTTCTTGATCATTTTACACAAGAAATAATCTTATCCCTATAGGTGATATGATGATAGATTTATCTTATTTAGATCATTGTATGACAAAAAATATATTTTCAATGGATTCAATATATTATTTTGTAATTAAGGGATATAAATATCCACTAAAGTAATGATTCAATGGTTTCATAAATGAAACAAAAACAAATTTCCTCTTGTTTAGAGGAGGGTATTTTACATCATTCAAGTTATTATTCATAAATAGAGTTACATAAGCAAGTAATAAAATGATATTCTTGGTTATGACTCCCATATGGATTGGTATCTTTTTACGGAAGTCATTTTAATTCCCATCACATTGATTGTTGGAATGATTCCTTATTTTTTTTAAAAATAAACAAAGATAAAGGGAAATTAGGGATAAGAATAATTAAATTAGTAAGTATATAAACATGAATACTATAAACATAGAATTAATAACATATAAATGAAATTTTTATCCTGACTTATTAGTCTATAGGTTTCAAAATAGATTATCCATGGTAACTTTACTATTATATTTTTGAACAACACAGTCTATTCATGTGCTTTATAATGGTTCAAAAACTGTTTTTTAATTTATAAAATAATTTCTCATGAGTGTATCAATAATTGTCACACACAATTCCACTTTTTCATATAGAAGGTAAATGTCAAGTTAATTTCCACTGTTTTGCTTTTAGTTTAATACCCCTAGGTATATCTATGTCAGATCCACAACCATTTATATTATTCAAATAAATATTTCATTTCTTAGAAACCACGCTCCTGACACTATACCTAATTTTTAGGATGTTTTCTTATAAATTTCCCTTATCCGTGGAGATTTTATGTAAATATCATTATCCTAATCTATAAAAATTAACAATACCTTCCTCTGATACCAACTATAGTGACTGAAGCCTCTTTCATAAATTATTCCATGTTTTTAAATATAAATATCCAATAAATACAACCCAATGATTGAGAGGTCTAGTGTCTTTTGGAGACTAGGATTATAAAACATAAACATTAATAAAAAATACCAATTAAATATTTTAGTCCCCATAATTTGATCTCATATCCCTTTGAACTTATATTACTGCATAACATCACTTGGGAATGCATAAAAAAGGGGTGAGGTATAATTATAAGTAAGTGAATAAACATTATAATGGGGAATAACATATGGGTCCCATGGATTAAAATTATATCATAAAGAGAAAGGTACCAGAATGATCACATGGAAGAATGAAATAAATATTACGGAAGCATATAATAACACTATTATAGGAACGTGAAAACATCTTGATACATGACACCATAATCATACGTCAAGTCTCAATATAGAGACATCATAACATGATGGACAGAGTCCCATAATGGATTAGGTTTACTACTTAGTCACACACATATCATATCATGGAATATAAGTACTCCCTAATTCATTAGATAACTACATGGGTATAAACAAATTAACATACACCTGAATATTTTTTGCAAATATAGAAATAAAACATAAGGTATAATCATAAGAAATACACATGGAAAGAAATAAGTTCCCTAATTTTTTGTCAAATTATAATAAAAGGTTATGTTATAAGGAGTAAAAATTGAATAAGGAATTAAATCTTTTGATTTTTAATATTTTTTTAAATAAAGAAACCTTTCAAATATAGAGTTCATTTTATTGAAATTTCATGGGAAAGGGTGGAGACCGAATTTATTATTTGAATAACTTTACCAAGGTTTTAATAAAATTTTATGGAATCTTTAATGATGGTAAGTGCAATTTAATTTTCATCAAAATAATAGTTAATCAAAAGGATTATCCCTAAAATAATTAGTATTTCATAAAATCCATTAATGAATAAATACATTTCATAGGGTGTCTAACAACATTAAATAATTATTATTATTTTTTATTAATTTTGGTTTACATAAATAAATGATTTATGAATATGAAATCAAAATCTTGTATACCCCATAAAAATATAACCATAATAAAAAATGTATATATTAAAGTCTCACATATATAGAATAAAAATTTTTTATTGAAAAATTAAATAATTAAAGTGATGTATATAGAGATAAGGAATAACAAAAACAAAATGGGGTTCGTTAAGAGAGTTGCCTTACCTCGATTCCTTGAATCGCTCGATACGATTTCCAAAATTCCTAGATAGTAAAATTTAATTCATTAAATACTTTTTCAATAGTTTTTTTAGAAATATATAATTTTTAGGTATGATTATATTTTTTTTATAATTTTATTTTAAGACATACTATTTTTATACTCCCATGATGGTGTCTGTTTCATGGTTCCAAAGCCTATTTAGCTTTTGTATAATTGTTAACAATCATGTCAAATGGAACTACAACACCATATTTGAAATGAAATGATATTCATGTCCTTACAAAAGATTAAATGGTTCCAAATATCCTTATGTTTTATAAAATATTGATGATTCATTTAGTATAAACGTTATGTTTATACAGTTAGTTCATTTTGGTGGTTTTACTATAAATCCTGAACTAGATTCATTTAATTTAATTCAATGATTATTAATATATTAAATAAAATGAAATAAGTTATGACATAGTAATTATCATCATATTTATAACATCCCATATTATAGATATATATTATAATTCAATATTGAAGAATATTTATTATATAACATAACAAAAATTGTGCCAGGCCCATATAGGACTACTGTCTTTAGAAACTAGGAAACATAAACAACTAGTTCAGAAAACATCTAGATTGTATCCCGATTATTTCTTCAAAACATGAATTCTTTTTGACATATCTTAATTAATACAATTATTCATGAAATGGGGAAAAGAAACATATTAAAGGGTGAGATCTAATTCTCAGTAAGGGTAAATAAATTAAATATCAATCATATCATAATCATAATAACAAAACATTTGGAAATATTATCCAACATATAAAAGACCGTAATATAATGTCATGAGATGAATCAAAAAAGTCCAATGTCATCCCAATAGTCATAACATAAGACTTGATATTTTGGGTAAAACACACATAATCATAGAAAATAATTTCATATTAGTCAAGGCTCATTAAAAAGACCATCATAGCGGATATAGTCCATTACTGAACTAAGTTCACTCCTTGTTCCAGTCTTATATTACTGAACTGAATTTATTTGTTGTTCTATTAATGTATATCTCATGAGATATAAATCAATAACCAATGAATTTAAGGGAGATATTGGTACCACCCATATCATAATGAAATCATTCTTACATGATCCCCGAAAAAAACATTCACCATAGCATAACCCAAGGAACAAAAAATGGGTTTCTTAAACATCATTCCATTGTAACATAATCAATATAAGAAAAATTGAATTGATAAAAATAATTCCATAATAAAAAAACATAATAAAATTAATAATAGGGATATAAAAATAAACCTATATCATATTATATGGAAAATAATTTTGATAAAACACTTGATCTTAATTCATGAGAAAAATATCATTTCTTCTTCAAAAACATTTTCCTTCCTTAAAATGCCACACAATTTTAGAATAAATATTTTTATATGAAAATAATCTTGTAATATTTTAGGGTAATGTTAAATTAAATAATGAATTATTATATCGTCAAAATCCATTCATGTTGTACAGTTAAAAAAACATTTTTCTCATACATTTTCCAGAAATGTCAAAAAGTGCCGCATACTGGAAATGACAAAAGATTCTATTTATAACATTTAGTTAAATTTTACCAATGGTTGAAATTGTATTTAAATAAATACATAAGTATATATGAAATATATATAAATCAATATTTATGAAAAATGTACATGGATGATAAATATACTCCAGTAAATACATTCGAATAAACAATCTTGGATACAAATGAGATTTGGAAAAATATCCCTTACCTTAGGTATGATATGAATAATATATATGTGAACATTCTATATAATTATTTTAAAAATGTTAAATATTTAATCCAGAATCATAATTATTTTTATGATAACATTTAGGATCATATTGTGATCATTTGTTAGTAACATTAAATTGTTACTTGTTATTTGGGTATTAACTGCTTTGTATTCTTATGAATGTTTTGTCGAATAGGTTCTTAGTCATATATTTATGTTATAGTTATATCATTTAAATCATTTTATTAGTATAAGAAATATAATATCTATTCATTCAACTAATTTATATAATCATTATTTAATGAATATTATTTATAATGAATCACATAGCACCGTGGAGATAGTAACTCGTGCGTACGCACAAGCGACAATATCATTCTCACTATTATTGAATGGAATTGAATTGTATATTGTATAGTATCTAATAATAAATATAATTTTATACTAATAATATATATAATTACTAATTCCATCATTATACCCATCCATATAAGGTGGTGGAGAAAAACAGATTACACCGGAGCATGGAGAAGGTATGTTGTACGCACACACAGGTGGTGATTACATTTTTAACAGAATGGGTAGAAGGTTAAATACAGTTGTTTCGTAATTTTAATTACCTATCATTATATAATTAATAAATTAGTGAATATTTTATAATAAAACAAATCATGATACGGATGTAGAAGAAGGAATAAATTTGAAAGAATCGATAAATGATATTACCTCTTCTTCGACGTGCCTCCTATAAATATCCTCTTACAACACTAGAGTTTTCCTTTTAATAAGACCAAGACCTATATAATGACTATAAGGAAGTTTATTATGTACATTTTAGGGTATATGTGATCTTGAATTCTCAAAAGGAAGTGAAGAGCTGATGGAGGAAGTGCCCTTTTATAATTGAGGTGAGGAGCACTTTTGAAAACCTCAAAAAATATTAATTTATAATAAAATAAAACCATACTTAAAAACACTAAAATATCCCAATTTAGAATATTAGATGTTATAGGGTTTCAATATCATCAATAAATAAATTTTATACATGTGTTTATATAAATTTACGCATTTTCATATAACATAATACATAGTTATTCTATTTAATTTTTAACTAGGGTAACAAATATTTGAATATTAAAAGGGTAAAATATTTAATTATTTGACATAAATTAGATAATATATGAATCCCTTATACCATTTTAGACTATATAATTGGTATTATATATTTATTAAAATGTTTTATTATTTTTAAATAATTTATGAAAACCATAGTTTGACAAAATATCAGTAGTGTCAATTTGGATACTATTTATTTGATGGATTTTTTAAAATATAAAAATAAGAAGTAAAACTTGATAGAAATATTTTATTATATTTATAATGGGTTAAGGTAATCTATTAAATTAATTTTACATAATAAGTATTCCAAATTATATTTATTAAAATATTTTTAATAAAAAATTGTGTTCTATTCATTAATAAAATAATTACTGCCTTTATTTTGTGTAATAATTTAATATACTTATTTGTTGAATAAAAATGAAAAATAAAATTATATGATGAATATAAATTCATTTTATTTTATAATAATACTTTTAGTATAATTTACCTTTTGAAAACCCAAAAATTAAAAATGTTATACTCTTTTAAAACATGATTGTGAAAATTTTCTCTTCAGTTTCAATAAACTAATATATGTGTCATAATCTGTTCTATAAGCTTAAAAATCTTCAATAAGTCAACAATTGGAGGAGTGTGGTATATATATACTTTAATAATAAGTTTTGGTCAATTTTTTGGGCCTTTTTATTGTTATTAATATTTTGATAAAAATTATTTTATTTATTTCTCATTAATTAATAAATTTTTTCATCATCCTAGTATAAGTCTTTAAGGTAATAGTTTATTTCATAAAAATTACAAATAAAAATTAATGATAAAGAAACACATTTTATCATTAAAATAATTATTTATAATAATATTTATCTTCTATATAAATTATACTAAAAATAATTAAATTTTTAATGTTTGAGGGAGACATATTTAACTTTTCATTATATAAAATAAATTTAATGTCCAAATATCATCCATGTGGGTTAAATTGATACCATTTAGACCCAAGTATGTTTTAGGGATAATTTTAATCATCTAATTATATTTTGATAAGTGTTATGTTAGTTTTATAAAAATAGCTTTACCCTTAATTTCCTGATTTACTCTTTTACCGTGTTACGAAAATTTTCCGAATTTACTATTCATATTGCCCAAACATAAAATAAATATATTTATATAATTTGTACCTAATTTTTCCAAATATGGAATACATTTTCCAAAATTAAAAACACAAAATATTCAGTAATTAATTTCAAATTAATCACATTGTTGAAATTTGAGAATGTGTTTTAAAAGTTAAAATATTGCAAAAGATGGAAATATATTTACATCTTAATTTAATGTAAAATGAATTCCAATAACCTGAATTAAATCAAATAGTAAAAATATATTCTATTTATAATTTTAAAAAATTAGATAATATAGTTAACCATATAAATTATTTCAATGAAAAAAAGTTATTTTTAATTAAAATTTAGCATATCATTACTATTCATTAAAACATTATTGTTATCATAAAAATATCATAAATTCAACCAAATTAAATTTTTATATCCCGAATCAAAATAAAATGATTAATTTGTCTTATAAAAATTATTAATCTTTCAAAATATTAATTTTAAGGTGATTCTCTATTCAAAGGTTAAAATTATCCTTTAAATAACAAATAGGTTTTTACACATCAAATTGGATTTTATTCAAATGCTATAACTAAAATATCTATTTTATTATTATAAAAAATATTTTAGTAAGTATATAACACAAACATATATCATTAATTTCATTATTTAATGTAATTCATTTAGAAATTAAAATATCAAATTATATTTTTCATAAATAATTGATAGTAAATGAATTCCCATTTCATTTTCCTAAGTTAGTTATGATTATTCCCACTAACCTAATGGATAGTCTATACCATTCATTTTATAATTAGCGTGTCTCGTAGTTCGTTTAAACTCACGATTTTATGTAAAGCAAGTTAACTAAGAAAAAAATTATTTTAAGAAAATATTTCCTAAAAAGTTCTAGGTGTTAAATTATACCCCCCTTAAACTGAATTTTTCCATCGAAATTAATTACATGGAAAAAAATATGTGAGAATAACACTCTTTGATCATATCCTTATGTTCTGATGTAGTATCTTCAAATTGGTTTCTCCTCTATAAAAATTAATTAGAGTGAGTGTTCTTGTTTCGTAGAACATTTTCTCTATGATCCATAGTCAATATCAGTTGTTCTTCATAAGAAAGATATTGATCCAGAGGTATGACTTCGGAGCATAGTACTTGTGAAGAATGGGTATGTACTTTCCCAAGATAGATGCATGAAACACATCATGATCTTTAGATAGATTCTCTGGAAGCATCAATCAGTAAGATACCTTCCTAACATGATCTAGAATTTCAAAAGAACTGATATACCTTGGGCTCAGCATTACCTTCTTTACAAATCTAATTACTCTCTTCTAGGGAAATGTTCTTAGGAAAACCATATCACACACTTCAAATTCTAGGTCTTTTCTTCGGTTTTCAACATAACTTTTTTGTCAACTCTGAGCTTCTCTTATGTTTTTTTGAATAGATCTGACCTTTTCTACCATTTCATCACCAAGATATGGTCCTAATAGCTTTATTTCTCCAACTTCATCCCAGAAAGTTGGAGTTCTACACTTCATTGAATAAAGGTCTTCATAAGGATCCATCTGAATACTAGAGTGAAAGTTATTGTTTTATGAAACTTCCACGAAAGGTTGGTGTTGATCCCAACCACATTTGAAATCAAAAGTGAAAGCTCTCAACATGTATTCTAGTGTTTGAATTGTCCTCTTATACTGACCTTCTGTATGAGTATGAGAAGTAGTTCTGAAATTTAACACAATATTCAGAGTATACTGAAGACTTCACCAAAACATCTAGGTAAACCTCAATTATCGGTAACATATAATAGAAAGTGGTACTCAATGAAATCTTACCAGTTCCTTTAAAAATAACGTGGAATTTTGATCAAGAGATAAATCCTCTCAAATACAAATGAAGTGTGTCGACTTTATAAGGTGATAAACTATAACCCATATGGAATTATGGCCTATATATGTTTTGTAATATCTAAAAATAAAGTCCATAGTGATGCATTTCATTTCCATTTTTATGGGTAATGGTTGTGACATCCCCTTAGACTTCTATCTCCCAGCATTACCTCATCGACAAATCAATCATCGAGATACATATTTAGTGACATATATTTTTATTTCATCCATCTAAAATTACTCTTTCAAGTCCTTGAACATCATTGTTATTCCATATTGAATAGAGAATGAAGAAAATTTATCCTAATCCAATATATCCTTCATTAATTCTAGTATGGGAGGAATATAAACCTTGTTCCTAAACCTTATTAATTCATCACAATCAATGTTGAATTCAGGAAAATTTCTCACCTTCTTTTGTATCTCTACATCTTTCTTATGCACCTCTTTAATCCTTAATTCTTTATATGGTTGAGCATTCATTTAAGAAATATAATATTTCTCTCCATTAAAATTTCAAGATCCATCATTTGAAAAGCCATATATATTAGATCTTTTGGGATACTCATCATGGATAGGCTAGCATGGTGTTGTTGACTCAAAGAATATACCACCTTGTTTGCTTTCCTAGGGTTGTAATGTATTGAGTAGTCGTAATATTAAATCAACTGCAACCATCCTCTTTATCATATATTTAGATCCTTATTTGTGAAAATATACTTTAATATTTTATGATTAGTAAAATATCACACCTTTCACCCTAAATATAATTCCTCTATAGCATTAATGCAAAGATTACTGCAGATATCTCCATACCTTGAGTTGGGTAATTTTGATTATAAATTTCTAACTATATTAAGGAATAATCTATCATCATATCATTTTTCATGAGAACACATATCATCCCCTTCGTGGATGCATCACTATAGATCACCAACCTTTATTCACTACAAGGAAGTATGAGTACAGGTGCACTGGCTAACATTCTTTTTAGATCTTTGAAACACTCATCTCACTCATCTGCCTAAAAAAACTTAATTTATTTCCAATCCATCTTGGTGTTGTATTAGATAATAATGAAAAATAATTCACAAAATGTTGATAATTTCTAAAAAAACATGAAAACATTGGATCTCAGTTACCATTTTTGTTCTTAGTCAACTTTTAAAAACTTCAGTTTTGGATGGATCGATAAATATTCATTCTATTTAGATTATGTCACCAAAAAATGAATGTTTCTGTATCCAAATTTCACACTTGGTAAATTTCGAATAAAGCTTCTCATTTCTCAGGGTCTTCAATAAAATTCTCAAGTGTTCTTCATGTTCTTACTTACTCTTCAAATTGAAAATATTATCATCTATAAATATTAACACAAATTAATCAAGATATTTTCTAAATATTTTATTCATTAGATCCATGAAGATAGTTGGGTAATTAGTAAGACCAAAAGGTATAACTAAAAATTCATAGTGTCCATAACATTTATGGAATGTTGTATTTTGTATATCTATCTTTTTGACCCTTAATTGATGATATCCTGAACAATATTCAATCTTAGAATATTATTGAGCTTTACTTAGTTGGTCAAATAATTCATCAATCCATGGAAGAGGATATTTTTTCTTTATAGTGATCTTGTTATGTTATTTATAATGAAAGAAAAGCCTCATTGATATATTTTATTCTTAAAAAATATAACAGTTTCTCCCTAAGGTGTTGCAGTAGGGTGTATGAATCCCTTATCAAGATTATCTTGGAGTTTCATCTTCAATTCATGAAACTCTATTGAGTCCATTCTATAAGGTGTCTTTAAAATAGAAATATCACTCGGTATGGGCTCTATTTCAAACTCAATTACATGACTTGGAGTAAGACATAGAAATTGTTTTGAAAAAACATCATCAAAATCTTGTATAATCGGTGTATTATTAATTGTGGGTTTCTCCCCAAGCATTTGAGAAAATAACCTTCACTAATAGTTATAAGGACCCATAATATGGATTAAATTTCTACTGAAAGGTTATGTTCATCATCTTATCGATAGATGTTTATAGATTGACCTGGAATATGAAATTTTACTTCTCTACCATGTAAATTGATATGAGATCCATATAGAGAAAGTAAATCCATGCCAATAATCACATAAAATTCCACTATAGGAAGGATCACAAGAGTTTCAGGGAGAAAATTCCCATATACTTCAACCGGAGAATAATTACAAACTTTTGATGCAATCATTGTTCCATTAGGAGTTTCCACAGCTAACTCAACATCTAATTGTTGAGGTAATATAGTGATTCCCTAGGAAAATTCATCAGAAATAAAAGAGTGGGTGGATCTACAATCAAATAAAAAATTTATACTTTAGAGTAGATGGTAATTGTACCTTTCACCACTTCATTATTGTACTCTACGTCGCAGATAGTGATTTAATTTGACTATCCTTTTTCTCTGGACTTTAGAGTTTGTTGTAATTGATCATCATCAATAACCCTTGGATTAGGGGATTTATTGGAATAATTCCCCATTTACATAAACATGTAGCATTGAAGTTTATGTTTTCATTCTATGTAGAATTTTCGTTATTTGCATCATTAGACAATATTTTCCCATCACATCATTATTCATGTACCCTATAACCTTATTTTATAAACATAAAACATTTATTATTCCCTTAAAAATATTTTTCTCTATGTTTCATTCCACACATTCTGTATAATGGAAAACTCATCTTCTTTTCAATGTGGTCTTTATATTTTCCTTTGAATTCCATTTTTCTATTCTGATCAAAACAATATGATTGAGAGGTTACTCCAATATACATCTCAACCATAATATAAAATCTCAATATTTACTCATAGCTATTGATGTCACTTATGGATAATTCCATTTAGAGTCTTGGTTTAATGCCATTAAAGAATTGATCAATTTTACTCTCAGGTTGTATAATAATTCTGGAAGTGTACCATTCCAGCCCTGTGAAATCTTCTTCGTAGGTACCAACGGATTCATCATCCTTTTGATTAAGTTCAACGAACTCTTTATCTATCTTTGTTCGATGAGTAAAAGGAAATTACATACTAAAAAATAAGTTCTTTAAATCTTCTTATTCCATAGACTCAATTTCATCTATTTTTCTCATATTATTAATATTATTCAACCATTTATCATCTTCACCTTCCAAATGATATACTGTTAAGATGAACTTATCATCTTCAAAACATTTTATAACTGAAAATATATTTTCAGTGGTACTAATCCATTGTCAATCCACTAATGAATCAGAAGACGCTCTCAATGAGGATTGACGCTGCCTTATGAATGATTCAGTAGAATTTTACCCCTTTTTTATCTTTTGGATGTTCCATGTGATTCATAGATTTAGAAAGTTCGGTGAGCATGGCTACAAGATTTTTCATTCCATCTCTCAGAACATTTGTTTGTTATAAGGACAATCATTTCATTTCCCATCACATTCAGCATTAATGTGGTTCCTTCATGTTCCATCCATTGAGTAAAACCAAGAATCATAGTGTGATAAAAACTAATCATAATGGTAAAACCACATATTTCAAGAATAAAATTTCAATTTAGGACACTTTGGGTTTTATCCTAGGTTATTCATGAACATACCTAAAACACTTTTATAGGATTTTAACCTATACATAGACATATCCTTAGGGTTATTACTAATGTTATCTCATCCTAGTTTCCAAATCTTAGCTATAACTTTACTCTGATACCAACTATATTGGAACACACATTACATATAGATTTTACTTCAACAATGAAGAATATTTATTACATAACATAAAAAATACACCAGGAAAATATAGGTTTAGTGTCTTTAGAAATTTGGAAATATAATAAAAAGGTTCATAAAACATCTACATTGTGTCCTGCTTATTTCTTCATAACTAGAATCCTTTTTGACATATCTTACTTAATACCCTTATTTGTGACCCGAGGAAAAGAAACATATGAAAGGGTTGAGATGAAATTCTATTTTAGGGTAAACAAGAGAAATATAAATCATATCATAATCTTAAGAACATAACTTTTGAAAATCATATCCTACATATAAAAGATCACAATATCATGTTATAGGATGAATCATAAAAGAAAAATGTAATCCCAATAGTTATAAAATAAAACATCGATTTTCCTGGAATACACACATAATCATATAAAATAATTTCATATTATTTTGAGGATCATTTCCAAGACCATCATAGCAGACAATGTCCCTTACTGAACCAAGTTCACTCCTTGTTCTAGTCCTGTATTACTGAACTAGATTTATGTGTCATTCAAGCCATCTATATCTCATTAAATATAAATATTTACCCAATGCATTGGAGGGAGATATAGGTCCCACCCATCCCATAATGAAATAATTCTTACATGTTCCACAAAACATAATCCATTCACCATAGCATAACCCAAGAAAAAAATGGGATTCTTAAACATAATTCCATCATAACATAATCCATATAAGATAAATGGATTTCATAAAAATAATTCCACAATAAACATACTGAAATAAATTTAATTATAGTTATATAAACATGATCCTATTTAATATTATAAGGAAATTAATTTTGATAAAACACATGGGCTTAATATCTGAGGAAAATATTATTTGTTCTTCAAAAACATTTTCATTCCTCAAAATGACACACAATTTTAGAAGAAATAATTTTATGTGAAAATAAACTTATAATATTTTAGGTTAAGATTCAAGTAAATAAGTCATTATGAAATATTAAAAATCCATTCATGTCGTACAAGTTAAAAAACACTATTCTCATACTTTTTCCGGGAAAGACAAAAAGTACCTCATACCGAAAATGAGAAAAGATTTCATTCATAACGTTTAGTAATAATTCATCAATGGGTAAAAATGACCTTAAACAATTATATAAGGGGGAAAATAATATTTTGAAATAAATAATTATAAAACATGATGTGGAGGATAAGTATACCTCAGTAAATACTTACGAATAAACAATCTCGGATAAAAATGAGATTTGAAAATTTATCCCTTACCTTAGGTCCAATATGCTTCATATGTATCCAAAACTCATTTATAATTATTTAAATAAAGTTACTGATTTATTCAAGAATAATAATAATTTTTATGATAACATTTATGGTCATATTTTCATCTTTTTGTTAGTAACATATCATGGTTACTCGTTATCTGGGTATTAACTGCTTCATGATCTTATGCATGTTTTGATGGATAAGTTCTTATTCCACATTGAATGTTATATTTATATAATTTAAAAAATATTATTATTATAATATATATCATATTTATTTATTAAATTTATTTATATATCCATTATTTAATGAATATTATGTAGAATGAATCACATCGTACCATGGAGACGGTAAGCCGTACCTACGCACGAGCAATGATATTGTTCCTATAATTGTTGAATGGTATTGAATTAGATGGTTTATAGTATATACTAGTAAGTATCATTTTATATTAATCATATATATATATATATATATTAATTCCATCATTATACCCATCCATGTAAGGTGGTAGTGAACAACAGATTATGCCACGATGTGGAGATGGTAAGTCGTACGTACACACTCATGGTGATTTAATTTTTCATGTGATGGGTAAAAGATAAAAACTGGTTGTTTTAAAATCATAATAAAATATCAGTATATAATTACTACAGGATTTGTTACATTATAATGAAATAACTCGTTAGGTGGAAGTAGAAGAATAAATAATTTTAATGAATCAGTAAATGATATTACCTCGTCTTCGACGTGCCTCCTCTAAATATCTTCTTAAAGAACTAGAGATTGTATTTTAAGAAGAAATGGACCTCTAGAATGTATCTAGAGAAGTTTATAAGGGAAATGTTCATGGGATAGTTGAGCTTTAAGGATCAAAATATAGTGAAGAGTTGAAGGAATAATTGCCCTTTTATAATTTAGGTGAGGGGAAATTTTGGAAACCTATTAAAATATTTAATTATAATAAAATCAAACCACACTTAAAACCCTCAAAAGGTAATAATATAGAATAATGTAACATCCAGGATCTTCGTTTTAGGTCTTCTTCATTCGAGAGAACCTGTACGGCTGTAGAACTTCTCTGTGCAATCATGCCTCCATCCGTTCTCCAAATCGACCACCGTCGATTGCGTCGGGAATGCAGCGATCTATGCTGTTTTAAGGAGAATCAAGCCTTGTGGTAAAATTATATTGATATCCTAGAATCAAGGTAGGTGTTTTGTGCCTTACCTTTCGAAGCCTTTTAGTTTTATGTGCAATTCCACCAATACCCTTGAACGGGGTATTGCGTGTTTAACTTTTTGACCCTGTGGATTCCCTGACATGCTTGTATGCTTGTGTAGAGGTAAATTTGATAATTCATCTGTGTAATTTATATTCTTGGATGTTTTTACCATCCCTTTTTTAATATTATAACCTTTGGTTTTTGTTATACTTTGTCTGTTATACCTGTTTTTGAGGCCTTGTGACTGTATGATGGAATGATAGTTATGGACATGCTTGTTATGTTGTAGACGGGTTAGCCAAGTAGCTCAATAGGTGTACTTTGTCCTTAAGGAATTATTATGCACTGACTGGAATGGGACCGTGAGGACCTGGTGCTGTAGATTATAAGGTATATACTGAGTGATCTTCCCAAAGAGTCTTCGATATTATAGGCTATACGGGGATAGTCCGAGTGAGCTTCCTCAGAGAGTCTTAGACATTATAAACAACAGGGGAGAGACCGAGTGTGATTCCCAGAGAGACATGGATATTATAGACTATAAGATGTTTGAATGAGTGAGCTTATTCAGAGATTCATTACTTTGTTTGAATTTCATTAAAACCTATCCAGGCTAGATATGTAATTGATTGATCGACCTTCCTTGGAGAGTCTATGATAGACCTGATACTATAGGAGGAATTTACTGAGCGAGCTTCCTCAAAGATTTTCTAGACATTGGGGATATAAGAGAGTTTCACCGCATGATATTCTATAGAGAGTCCCTGACTACCCTAGACTATAAGGGGAATTGACCGAGAGAGCTTCCCTATAGACTCTTATAAATTTGTATGATGAGACCAGAGGGGTTAGGCTGAGTGCATTTCCCAAAGGGTTATGGGTACTTTATGGTTAGGACCAGAGGAGTTGGCTATGAGTACATCCCAGAGGGGTTCCTGTTGTAGTTAGGTGTTTTCTTCACTACTTATTATTGTTTTGTGGATTGATTACGGTCACATATCATCCTGTTACTACTTACTATTACTGCATGTTGTTTACTGTTACTGTTTATTGCTTACTTTACTATTACCTTCCATATGCTCACTGACTATTCGGCAATGATCTTTGGGTGGTTTCATACTAGTATTTAGTCTCACAACCTATTTAGGCCATGCTATTGGGCCCATGAAGACTATTTTTTGTTTGTATAGACAAGGGAAAGTGCCCTTAGACTTCCGGTACTTGATTGCTTTGGAGTAGGAGACCATGGGACCAAGCTGAGGCATGAAATGCTGAGGAGTTTCTTATCTGTTTAATTTTCCTTATACTTCAGTTTAGTATTGTATTCAGCACTGTGACTTGTTTGGATGCTTTCCTAGACATATTTATTGTGCATCATTTCTATATACATGTGTTCTCCAGCTTTTTATTGTTTTAGTCTTCCACTGATTATTGTTCTTGGATATTCACTACTTCCGCTATTTCATGTTTTGTATACTTCTAATGTGTACTCTGCCTATTAGAGCATAGTTTCCCCACTATCACACCCAAGTCCCTCGCTGTTAGTCGGAAACCTCTGTCATTTGGGGAAATGTGCTTATGGCTATGTGACCAACCGGGTACGGGGAGCCTCTGGGTGGCTTCCGGAACTGGGATGTAACAAAGTGGTATCAGAGAAATTCTTTTCTCTTGACTTACTGTTTGGAGACTTTAGCCAAAGATTGGATGAATTCAGAAGTTGGTAATAGGTTGTTCCCGGGAGTAGCTAACCCATGTATAGGTAAAATCCAACCTACCTCATTAATTTTAGTTTTCTGGTTTTTAAAATTTACGGTTGATATGATTTCACCTAGAGTGATTCACATTCCATGTGATGTTATTGTTGTACTATTGTGGTTCTATTTCTATCGCAACCCGATGAGATGAGGATATGCCATCTCATGATTCATATAGGCAATTTTTAGATATCACATGCCATGCATTCATTCAATTCCATCTAGGGAGCATTAGTGATTACATGTTGTTGTGATAGACGATGTGTAGATTATGCATGTTATTGTGATATATTCTTTGATAGAATCTATGTAGTTTAATAAAGTATTTTTTTTGTTGTACCTTGCTAAAATAAACACCAAATTTTAGTTCATGAGGGGTTATAGGCCCTCATGTGTAAGAACAAGGTGGATCATTGACTTGTTACCCTTGTATTTGATATGTAGTAGATGTCAATATTTGATTCGTGGGGAGTATGGTCCCTCACGAATCATAATTTGGCACCTCCATGTTTGTTTCCCAGTGTTTTTTGGGATTTTATGTTGTTTCTGAGCTACTACCTAGAACGACCCAGAATACACGATGTGTACTTGACTACATGACCTGTATTTTTAAACCGTGTCACAGACTATGTGAGGAGAAACGCGGAGTGGTGAAAATGTTTTTGGAAACACGTCGTGTACTGAAGTTGCACGCTGTGTAATAGTGATCTGTGTACCTGGACGTGTCACTAACAACACGGGTCCGGGAAGCTCGTGTAGTACATGTCGTGTTGGGTATGGCCACTCCGTGTAGCCTCTCTCTAGATACCCGGCCGTGTCACGAACAACACGGGACTGACTTATCTCTCCTATACACACTGTGTTTGTTCAAAACTAGTCGTGTAAGGGTCCTCCATGTAGACCGGCCGTGTAACTAACAATACGGTCTCCAAAACCTCATCTAGTACATGTCGTGTTCTTAAGAGAACACGCCGTGTAGTCTAGGGTTAAGTTGACTATGTGGGTTAGCATTGTAAAGAGACTAGGGCAGGGGAATGGAGTTAAGTACATGTCGTGTGTAGGGGAAATAGGTCGTGTAGTCGGGGGTGTTACACGACCAGTTGTGGATGAGGTACATTACCATGTGTCTGGATTAAGAAGGTACACCATGTAGTTTTATTTGCGCTGTGTAGTCATGTTTTGTAGAACATGTTTGTTCTTTCTTCATGTTCTGGTTTTGTACTCTTGTGTTCTCATTATTTGATAATTCTAATCTAAGGTGTTCTTTTGATCTTTCAGAGTTATTCCTCTGAGACGTCCTCTGGTTTTATGTTAGCTTCTAGATGGCGATTTGACACCGGATATAGCCGATTAGGAGCCTCCTTCAGATCCTACTGTTGTACCACCCTTGCCACCAGTAGTTATACCTGTTGCAGGCACCGATGTGCAGTTCAGGGAGGACTTCTTGAGGATGATACATACCTTTCAAGGAGCGCCGCCTCCTGCCTCGTCGATGGCTGAGTTGACATGGGTTTTCTAGAAACTGCATCATCCTACATTCTCAGGGGATACAGGACCCCAGGCTGCAGAGTCGTGGTTAGAGGTCACACTGATGAATTTAGAGCACCTGGAGATACCTCTAGAGAAAAGGTTAAAGCTTGCTGCATATATTCACTGAGACTCCGCTAAGAGGTGGTGGGAGGTGATCTCACTGTCAGGGAGCCAGCAGATCATGACTTGGGATGAGTTTCAGGGCATCTTATATGACTACTTTTATCTAGAGACCTTGAGGACTGACTGAGACCGGGAGTTTATGAGTCTCGATTAGGGTACTCTTTATCTTTTGGAGTACTCGTCTCACTTTATCGAGCTGCAGCGCTTCATGCCGATTCCAGTAGGTGATGAGTTGTTCCTTGATAGGGAGTTTGAGGATGGTCTTAGGTAGGAGATCCATTCCCATGTGAATATCTCCAGGTTGAATTTTATCTCTACTATCGTTAACCAAGCAGTGATCACTAAGCACAATATAATAGATTATGGAGTAGTGAGCTAGGGCGGTTTGACATCCAGAGTCAGCGCTCCTCCTACTGATATCAAGAAGTTCACCAGGGATTCGGCTCGAGGATAGTAGGGTAGATAGAATGTATCCTCAGGTAGCCATGTTGTATGATACCAGTGTGGTAGGAGTGGGAATACTAGGCCTGAGTGTCAGAGAGACCCGATGAAGTGAAAATCTTGTGGAAATATGGGCCATCTTCAGTGTTTCTGTCAGATATTCTCACCTACAACTGGTGGAATGGGTTCTTCTATGACCCAATATGTAGGAGATGTATCTCCAGTTTCTCACCAGTCTGGGAACTGGATTTCTTCCGGACGTTCAGGATGAGGAGGAGGTCGCGGCCATGGTGGTCAGTCACCGAGTTACAAGAGACAGTAGAGTGGATCAACTCAGAGTGGTCAACCATGGGTGTAGGGCCACGATTCAGGCCATACATTCACGGTGGAGCAGACCCATCAGGAGCAGGATCCCGACCCTTCTACAGTTCGAGGTGAGATCTTAGTAGCCTCCCTTTTATCTTCATCTCTTTTCAATACTGGTTCTTCTCATAGCTTTATCTATGTTACTATTTTGGAGAGCCTTGGGCATTGTATCTTTTTGTCTACCAATATGTTGACTCTTGATACACCTTTGGGGATGAGGACGTCTAGCGTACGTCAGTGCAGAGAGTGCCCTCTTGATGTTTCATGGTATCACTTCCTATGGGACCTCTATGTCCTAGAGATGACATGCTATGATTTCATTCATGTTATGGACTGGTCAGTTCCCTTCCAGGAAGCTGTAGATTTTTATCACCGTAGGGTGAGTTTCGTATCACAAGAGGGTGGATATTTTCTTCATAGAGGTGAGTGGGATGTCCAGGTGGGTAGAGCTAGACCAGAACATCATGGGATAGGAGGAGTTACTGCCCAGATTACCAGTCTTTATCTGGATGACCAGGGGTCTTCACAATTAGACTTTCCTCCAGTGGTGTATCGTTTCAGGGATGTCTTTCCAGAAGACTTTTCAAGTTTACCTCCAAGACGTGAGGTAGAATTCTCAATTGAGCTCGTGCCAGGAGTCGCCCCTGTGTCTATTCCTACTTATAGGATGGCTACACAAGAGTTTTAGGAGCTCATGAAACCGTTGGGGGAGTTACAGGCAAAGGGTTTCATAAAACCCATTACTTATCCTTGGGGTTCGCCTGTCCTATTTGTGAAGAAGAAAGACATAACCCTAAGGCATTGCATGGATTATCGGAAACTGGACTAATTGACAGTCAAGAACTGATATCCCTTGTCAAGGATTGATGACCTCTTCGACCTACTTCGAGGATCCTTGGTGTTCTCGAAGATCCACTTGAGGTCTTTTTATCATTAGTTCCATGTTAGACCATCATATATTCCAATTAAATAATTCATGAGGAGGTATGGTCTATATGAGTATACTGTCATGCCATTCGGTCTCACGAATGCGCCAACAGTTTTTATGGAACTGATGAATCGAGTGTTCCATCCATACTTGGACTCTTTCGTGGTGGTCTTCGTGGAAAAAATCTTGGCGTACTCTCACACTCGACATGACCATGCTACCCATCTTGAGATTTTTTTGAGTACACTGAGAGAGAATCAGTTATGTTCTATTCTCTTGAAATTCCACTTTTATATGGATCAGATTCGCTTCTTGGGTCACGTCATCCCAGAGACATGAGTATAAGTAGACCCAAAGAAAGTGAGAGCTGTAGTTTCTTGGGAGCAGCCGAAGAATGTATTTGAGGTGTACAGTTTTCTAGGACTGGATGGATACTATAGGAATTTTATACAGGGCATTTCACGCCATACTGCACCACTGATAGGTCTGACCAAGATGGGTGAAAAGTTCTTATGGTCAGATTCCTGTGAGTCAACCTTTCATAAGCTAAAAGGGAGGATGATGTTAGCATCGATAATAGAAATTATAGATCCAGGAAAGAGCTACACAGTATACTGTGATGCTTCAGGTTTCATATTAAGAGGTGTGCTTATACAGGGAGATAGAGTTGTTGAGTACGGATCTCGGTAGTTGAGGCCACACGAGAGGAACTACCTGACACAAGATTTGGAGTTGGCAGTTGATGGTCATGCCTTATGCTTTTGGAGACACTATCTTCTGGGAGAGTACTTTTTGGTGTTTACCGACCACAAGAGTCTCAAGTATATCTTCATTCAGAGCAATCTGAATATGAGATAGTGTGGGTGGGTTGAGTATCTACAGTCATTCTTCATTGAGCTTGCCTATACACTGGGAAAGGGAAATGCAGTGGATGATGCGTTGAGTAGGAGAACTCAGATTCTAGTAGTTCAAGAGGCCATCAGTGAGTGGCCACTTATGGATTTGATCTCTGATATTCATTTGGATGTGCATGAAAAACATGTGCAGAATTTTCTTTCTTCTGTAGCTGTTGCCTCTACTCATCTCGATCGGGTGCGGATGAGGCAACTATCAAACACATAAGTCCTAGTCATGCAAGAGATTGTGTTAGGAGAGGACCCCATTTCTGTATAGACAGTGGGTGAGGATGAGATCATTTGATTCTAGGGACGTGTATGGGTGCCAATAGACATATGCGAGGAGCTGATGCAGGAATTTCATTCTTTAGTTTGGGCTGTTCATCCTGGTGTCACTGAGATGTATCGTGATCTACACCGCTAGAATTAGTGGCCAGGTATGAAGAGAGATGTTTCTAGGTTTGTCATGAGATGTTCTACATGTCAGCAGGTGAATGCAAAGAATCAGCGACCAACGGGGCTTTTACAGCAGTTACCCATTCTCGAGTGGAAGTGGAACAACATCGTGATGGACATCATGAATTGGTTATCAAGGTCACCTCAATGGAGTGATGCTGTTTGAGTTTTTTTCGACAGGCTTACGATGTTTTCTCACTTCTTGATGATCAAGGGGAACTTTAGTGTTGATAAGCTAGGGTGGTTGTACATCTGAGAGATTGTATGTCTGCATGGAGTTCCACACTCCATTTTTTAGACAGGGATGCATGTTTTACTTCTCAGTTCTGACAGGGGATTCAGAAGGCTTTTGGTAAATAGGTACTTTTGAGTACAACATACCATCCCCAGACAGATGGTCAGTCCGAGCATATGATCCAGGTTCTTGAGGATATGCTCCGCGTTTGCATTCTAGACTTCGGAGGTTATTTGGAAAAGGAGATTCCTCTTGTTGAGTTTTCCTATAACAACATTTTTCAGGAAACTATTCATATGGAAACATAAAAGTCTTTGTAAGATAGGCCATGCCGATCACCTTTGTGCTGGCTGGAGGCAAGAGAGGCAGCTCTGCCAGGACCTCATCTTGTTCAGGAGACCTCAGAGCAGATAGAGTTGATTCAGAAGAGGATGGCTACAACACAGTCCTGATAGAAGTCTTATGTTAATTAGCGGAGAAGACCTCTAGAGTTCGAGGTCAGGGATCAGGTTTTCCTACATGTCGCACTGAGGTTGGGACAAAAGAGGATTCAGAGACCAGGTAATATTTCACCGTGGTACGTCAGACTGTTTAAGGTATGGGAGAGAGTAGGGCCGATTGCCTATCAGTTGTAGTTACCTCAGTGGTACCGGTATATGCGTGACGTCTTCCACCATTCTCAGCTCCGACGTTACTTTTTAGACCTGTCTCATGAATTTTAACCCAAGGAGGTTGAGCTTGATGAGGATGCATCATTTGAGGAGCATCCTATCTAGATTTTCGATCGCAGTATGATAGTTTTTCATGGCTGGTCTGATCTTCTAGTATGAGTGCTATGGTAGCACGGGCGAGTACATGACGAAACCTCAGAGAGGGAGGCCGATGTATGATCACAGTGGCTGGAGCTATTCATGTTTTCTTCTTTTGCGCCTCACTAGGGAAATTTGGGGATGAATTTATTTAAGGGGGGATGTTTGTAAGAACCTAGATCTTTGTTTCAGGTCGTCTTCATCCAAGAGAACTTGTACGGCCGCAGAACTTTTCTGAGCCCCCGTGCCTCATCCGTTCACCAAATTGACCGTCGTCAATTGATTCGGGACCACAGTGATCTACACCGTTTTAAGGAGAATCAAGACTTGTGGTCAAAGTATATTGATCTCCTAGCATCAAGATGGGTGGTTTGTGCCTTACCTTTCGAAGTCTTTGAGTTTAATGTGCAATTCCACCAATACCCGTAACCGGGGTATTGTGTGTTTACCTTTTTGACCCTGTTGTTTTCCTACCTTGCTTGTATTCTTGTGTAGAGGTAAATTTGATCATTATTGTCTATAATTTCTATGCTTAGATTTTTTTACCATGCCTTTTTGTTGTTATAACCTTTGGTTTTTGTTACCCTTTTGTTGTTATACGTTTTTTCAATGCCTTGTGACCATAGGATTGAATGATACTTCTGGACATGCTTGTTATGTTATAGACTGGTTAGCCAAGTATCTCTATAGGTGTACCTTGTCCTTATAGCATTATTATGCACTGACCGGAATGGGTCCATGAGGACATAGTGTAATAAAATATAAGGGATAGACCGGGTGAGCTTCCCAGAGAGTCTTAGATATTATAGGCTATACGGGGATAGACCAAGTGAGATTCCTTAGAGAGTCATAGACATTATTGACTACTGGGGATAGACCAAGTGTGCTTCCGAGAGAGTCTTGGATATTACAGGCTATATGAGGGTAGACCAAGTGAGCTTCCTCAGAGAGTCTTTACTTTGTTTGAATTTCTTTAAACTTTCCAGGCTAGAGAAAGAATTTACTAAGCAAGATTCCTTATAGAGTCTGTGAAAGACCTAAGAATATAGGAGGAATTGATCAAGAAATCTTACTTAGAGAGTTTCAAGACCTTGGGTCTATATGAGGGTAAGACCGCATGATCGTCCTCAGAGATTCCATGACTACCCTAGACTATAAGGGGAATTTACCATGCAAACTTCCCCAGAGAGTGTTATAAATTTGTATGACCAAACCATAGGGTTTAGGATGAGTGCACTGCCCAGAGGGTTCTGGGTACTTATTGGTTATGACCAGAGGGGTTGGATATGAGTACTTCCCAAAGGGGTTCTAGTTGTGGTTATCTGTTTGCTTCACTGCTGCTTGATGTTCTTTGGATTGGTTACTGTTGCATATCATCTTGTTACTACTTACTGTTACTGCCTTCTATTTACTATTACTGTTTACTGCTTACTGTACTTTTACATACCATATGCTCACTAACTGTTAGGTACAGATCTTTGGGTGGTTGTCTAATGGGATTTATTCTCACACCCTGTTTAGGACATGATTTTAGGCCGAGGCAGACTATGTTGTTGCAGGTATAGATAAGGGAAAGCACCCTTTGAGTTCTGGTACTTGATTGCATGGGAGCAGGAGAGCATGGGAACAAGTTGAGTCTTGTAATGATGATTATTTTCTTATCTGTTTACTTTTCCTTATACTTTGGTTTAGTATTGTATTCAGCATTGTTACTTGTTTGTCTTCTTTCGTAGACATATGTATCATGGATCATTTCATATATACATGTGTGCTCCAACAGTTTATTGTTTTTTCCGTTCATTATATATTGTTCTGGGATATTCACTACTTCCGATATTTCAGGTTTTTTTAGTTACGTTGTCTACGCTGCCTATGAGGGCATAGTTTCTCCACTATCACACCCAAAGCCCTCACTACTAGTCGACAACCTCTGGCGTTTGGGGAAATGCGCTTGAGTCCATTTGACCAACCGGGTACGGGGCGCCTTTGGGTGGCTTCTGGAACTGGGATGTTACAAAGCATATATGAGATATGGTTGTAATATAATCAAATATAAATTTTAGAAAAGTGTTCACATCAATTTAATCATTATCATTCTAATTAATACTTAATTATTCTATGTAATTTTTAACTAGGGTAACAAATATTTCAATATTAAAATGGTGAGATATTTAATTATTTGAAGTCAATTAGACCATAAATGAATAATTTATAATATTAAGAAAATATACTTATTATTATATATTTTTAAAAATGTATTTTAATTTGAAATAATTTAAGAAACCATTTTTTTGGAAAAATATCAACAATATTAATTTTGACACTATTTATTGCATGTATTTTTTATAATATAAAAAACAAGAAGTCAACCTTGATAAAAATATTTTATTATATCCCTAAAGTGTTAAGGTAATATATAAAATTAATTTTACATAATAATTATGAAAAAATATATTTATTAAAAAATTATTATTTATTTGATCTCTTCATTAATAAAATAATTTAATCCTCAGTTTTGTGTAATTATTTAATATACTTATTTGTTGAATAAAAATTTATAATAACATAATTTGATGAATATAAATCAATTATATATCAAAATAATATTTTTAGTTGAATTTATGTTATGAAAAAACCCAACATTAAAAATGATATACTCCTTTAAAACATGAATGCGACAAATCTATCTTCACTTTATGTAAAATAATTTAAGTATCATAATCACATCTATAAGACTAAAAATTGTCAATAAGTAGAGACTTGGATGTTTATGTTAGATATATACTCGACCCATAGGGTTTGGTCTAGTGTTTGGGCCTTTTAATGGTTATTAATATTTTAATAAAAATTATTTTTTTGGGTTTCTCATCAATTAGTAAAAATATTCATCATCCAAGTATAAGCCTTTATGGTAATTATTTATTTTCTAAAAATTCCAAATAAATTTTCATGATAAAGAAAAAAAATTTATATTTAAAATAAGTATTTATAATCGAATTTATTTTTTATAACCTTATAAGGAAATTAATTTAATTATTAATGTTTTAGTGAGACATATTTCACCTTTCTTAAAATAAAATAAATTAAATGTCCTAATCTCATCAAATTGGGTTCTAAGGGATACCAAGTTGACCCAAGTATGTTTTAGGGAAAATTATAATCATCCAATTATATTAGGAAATGTATTATGGTAATTTTATAAAATTATTTTTACCCTTAATTACCCAATTTACCATTTTACAAGGTTAGTAAAATTTATTGAAGTTACTATTCATATTGCCCAAAAATAAAAGACAGATTTTTACATAAATTATACCTACTTATTTTAGATATGGAATCCATTTTTCAAAATTCAAAAATAATGATGTTTCATTTTTTAATTTAAAATTAATCATGTGTTTGAAATGAGAGAACGAGTTTTAAAAGTAAATATATTCAAAAAGCTTGAAATATATTTACATGTGAATTTAAAGTAAAATTAATTACAATGAACTAAATTATATTAAATGGTAAAAATATTTTCTATTTATACTTTGAAACCATCCAATAAATAAAAATAACCATAAAAATTATTTCAATGAAAAATTTATTTTCTATTAAAATTTAGCTTATTTTTATTATTCATCAAAATATGAAAGTTATCAGAAAAATATCAGAAATTCATTCAATGTAAATTTTTATATCCCACATCAAAATGAAATTTTTTTTTCTTATAGAAATTATTAATGTGTCCAAATTTTAATATAAAAGGGGTTCTCCATTCAAATGTGTAAAATTAACCTTTAAAAATAAATATGTTTTTATACATTAAATAGGGATTTATCCATACACTGTGACTAAAATATCCATTGTGTGAATATAAAAAATATCTTATTAAGTATATAACAAATATATATTTGTTTAATTTAATTACCAAAAGTAATTCACTTAGAAATACAAATATCTATTTATATTTTTCATAAATAATTGAGAGACAATTAATTCCGAAGGAATTTTCATAAGTTAGTTATAATTATTCACTCTAATATAAAAGATTGGATATAATGGTAATTTTGTAATTACGACATCTTTTGGTTCATTTAAACTCACGATTTCATGAAATAAAAGCTATTAAAAAAATTATTTAAATAAAATATTTCATAAAAACATCCATGTGTTATAATATTTAACCATAATATTATTTCTATAACAATCCATGAATGTGGTGGAGAGAAATGAAATAATTACTTCTGGGAGGCAGTGAACCCAACATAATATGAACAAGTAGTTTCATTTTTAAATGGAATTATAATATGTTTCTTAATTGATGTTACATTAAAAGAACATATACTATGTTTATTATAATAGAGTCGTTAGATCATGTGTTACAGAAGAACATAGGAGGTAGAAGTAGAGAATACTAAAATATAGTTTGGTTAAGATAATTACCTCTTTTAATGTCCTATCATGGGAGAAACAAAAACATAAATTGTTATGGTATTTTGTGAAGAAAAAAACTATTTATCTGACAGGATTTGTATGGGGGAGATTTGGGTAGAATTTGGAAAAACTATGAATCATATAATGTGTGGGGATAAAGGGTGGTGAAGGAAGTATTTATAAGTTGATGGGAGGAGTGTTTCTTAATTATTATATTTGATTATAATTGTTTTACATTACTACAAATAGTGTTGATTATTATGATTACATATAGTTATTATTTTAGGTTAAATTGAGATAATGGTTTTCTATACATTCCATGACATGTTAATTCTTATATTTAACATAAAATGTTAAATATCAAATTTTTCGCATTTCACTATTCAATTAAAATACTATATTTTAGAAAAATTACAAAACAACACCCTAACCATTTTTTTACATATAGATTCCAAAAACAAAATCCCTATTATGAAACTAATTTCATTAATATAGTAAAATTAATTATTTAATGATATCCTCATTTTGTTTTATAAATACCCAATTTATTTCCAGGAGAAATTCTATAACCCTTTGAGAAAATAATTATGTCCCCTTAAAATTATATTACAGTTATAATGAAACATATAATTTTTTTATAAAATCATTTTTTAAAACATAAATATACTATTAAATTTTTATATTTATAATAAAAATTGAAATAAAATATATGTGTTTAAAAAAATCTAAACACAATTTTTATCATTTTTAAAATATTTATTTATTTGTTTCAACATATAAATATTCTAAATGTTCATTTTATAATATAACTAAAAAATATTATAGAATTATATTGGTTGGGTTTCTATTCTTAAAATCAATTTTCTATTCTTAATGGTTAGATTACATTTTAAATGGTTTAATCTCTATTCTAAAGGTCAGATTTGTAACTTTTTTATGAGTTCCATTACTCCTATGAATTTAACATATTTCACTCATTAATAATTCGCTTATATTTTCTCAAAATCTTAAATATATTTTCATTTTGAAAATGAATACTTCTTTACTATTATTCTATTTCTTTTATAGTGTGTTTTTAATTACTGTGATCATTCTAGGGGATTTAACATATCAATGTTTTAATATAATAATTATCTTATTCTCTATTTTTTGTGTTATTATGACACATTCAATTATTATAGATATATTAATTATATAAATGTAATTTTCTAATCATTTTAATAAATTCTTGTTAATTTTCTTTAGGTTGTTCTTATGTTTTATATAATAGTAAATTACTAAGTATGATGCATTTATATAATCCATAGAAAAATTATACTAAAACACTTTTTTCCATTAAATGATGAGCCTAAGGTAGATATGTCACTTGATGATGTGTAATGGGAGGAGGATTTAAATAAATATGAGCCAAATTATCCTCTATTTCATATTATAGATGACAAAAAACATTAATATATATTTCTTAATAGTCATCATACTATATCTATAATTCAACATAAAGTGGTTCCACATTTAGTAGATATGATACATGTCATGGTTATAGGGTATCAAGATAATTTTATTGTTTCTTATTTTATATTATATCTATTTATACTGGAAAATATAATAGTTTCCGCTAGGACTACAAACTAGAAAACATTTCATTATTCATTTACCCTAGTGGTTAGATACCAATGATGTAATAGTCAAATTATTTCCATATGGTTAATTCATCTCAATTGAAATCATCATATTCCCATGTGGTGGAAGGTACTATCAGGAAATTAAATTCCTTCAATGTTATTTTGGGCATAGGAAATGGTAACTTTGATCCTTTACCTATAATATAGGATGATGTAGAGATAGATCCTATATATGATACATATGAAAAAAATAAATTAATAAAAATGTATCAATGAACTTGATGTGAATGCATTATTTATAACAAATGATTTTTTGTAAAGAATCCATAATGATATTAATATAGAAATAATTGATAATATTTCCATTGATCAAATATTTAATCTTAGGTCCTAATAGGTAAATAAAAATACATGTGGTTATAGGGTTGAATTGTCAATTCAATGTTATCAAATTAAATTGAAATTAATTTTGGAATTTTATAGATGATAAAAAATTAAAGAATTTATCCCTTTAAAATAATGTTAATTGTGTATGGGAGTGTGGGCCAAAATATAAATTTAAAACAATAGGAATTTTGTTTTAGTTTAGATAAAAATGATCTTATATCCAACCACCACACTCCAACAAATGAAGTATGGAACCGACTAAAATATGACAGATAATTGTCAAAATGATCAAGATAAATCTTGAATTTTACTGTATGAATATTTAAAAATCAAATATTTTCTAAAAGAAACGCCAAAAACCAATAGTTTCTGTGACATTAGATAAAATACTAGATTTTAAAAATGGTGTAGCCATAGCCCAGTGCATGTTTTATTTGAGAAATTAAAACTTCTGCATGACCTTTTTGTCCCATGAAAAGAACCAATAGTACCTTTTAACTGTGGTATAATTTATTTGTGTTCACATGTACAAAGACAATTACTTATTTAAAATCTCATAGGGAAAAAAGTTATAGTTAGTCATTGATTTTTGTTCACATACTCCGTCAATTTACTTCAGTAAGAAGTGAAAAACAATGAAACTATTATTTAGTAAACCAAAATTTTTACAATTAGATCATGCATCATTCCTTTTTTCAACATCCCTACATGATTCTACCTCTTTAAAAAGGTATTACATCAATGATAATTTTCTTCACATTAGAATAAAAATTATTTAGAAATAAATTATACTAATAAAAAATAGTGAGAATATAAAAATTCTTATATTATAAAAAATATTAAAATATTAATATTATTAAATATAGAGTATATAATTACTGTTGAAAAGAACAACCAAACATCTCTTTGATCTTTAATTATAAATCGAAATAATAAAATTTTCACAAGGGGTGATTTAATTATATCTTTTAAAATTATTATAATAAATAATAATAATTTTTTTGAATAAAAAATTAGTTTACTATTTTTGTTGAAATTATCCATGAAACTAATTCATGAATTTAGTCCCTTGATCTTAAAATTACATAAAATTTTAATTATTGAGAGATATAAAATAAAAATAAAAATAACAAATTAAAATAACCATGTTTTACAGTACATATGTAGCCTAATACTTCCAACCATGAAATAGAGATCTTTATATAGATATTTTACTCTATTATCTGTCAACCATGTTATTCATTACATAATAGTAGTCCCCATGGAGCATTAAATAAATCCTTATGAGCTATGATGAAAAAACTAAATTTTATTGACTGAGGTTTGTTCGTTTTGAAAAAATAATCATAAACCTGGTATTCCCTTTGGAGATGACATGAAAATATTCCTCATACATAAATTAAAAAATTAAAAAACATTTACCCAAGAATGGATAATAACAATTTGATTTTTTTTAATAAAAATATCAAAAAAATATATATTTATCATGTACATATAGTGAATTGAAATGATAAAACAACTAAAAAATAATTCATTGTTAAATATATATATGTGTAAAGGTAATATCAACATGATACATAATTGTACATATGTAATTTACCAATTTTAATAATGTTAATGAATTTTATATTACGTAAAGGTAATATAATTTTTTTTTATTTTATGTGATGATTTCTTTACCTAATATAAATGTAAAATTAAAAAACAAACATTGTGTATAGGTAGCACAAAACATACCATGTAGAGAAAGTAAGCCAATTAAAAATAATGTGTAAAATTAAAATCAAACAATATACACCTCACAATGAACAAATTCAACTTCCATAATGGTTATCTCATTTTTTTTGTAGACAACATAATGTTAGAAGGTAATTTGAATAAAGGTAAAATATGATCTTCATTGACGGTTAAAACCATGCCCATATAACAGTAAATTAAAATATCAATAACATATATAAGGCTAAAATAAAATTTTATAAAAAATATTAATTTTACAAAAATAAATAATAAATAAGTAATGAAAAGGTAAATAGAAAAATTATTTTAAAAAATAAATCAAAAAATATGTTTCGAGAGAATAGTTAAAATGATTCTTAATTTGAATATATAAAAAAATTAAACAATGTGGTTCAAGATTCCAATTTAACTATAACATCCTAATATTTTAATGCAATGTTTTCTTGAATAATCTGATATCTTTATTTGCATGTGACATCATTTTAGTATTTCTTTACATGTAACAATGACTTACCTCATGTTACACGCAACGCAGGGTTCTTACAAAACATAATTTTATTATTTAAACAAGAAAATTATTATTTATCCATTAGAATGGATAATATATTTAAGATTAAGTGAATTATGAAAATATTGTTTATGCTTGTATATATAATTCTTTTTGACTATGTGGTAGCCCCAAAAAAATAATTGATGTTGAAAATCAATCTGATGGATTCCCCCAATACCTCTATGGATAAAGATAAATGTTGGTGGGGCTGCTTCCAGAATGTGAGACCCATCTGGATGTGGAGGTATCATCCACACACATCGTGGGTTCGTTAAAGAATTATTCCATCACAACATCGGTATTGAAATGGTGTATAAGGATAATATATGGTCCATAATCAATGCTATTAAGTACACTGTGTAATTTAAATGGGATCCTTCATATATTGAATCAGACTCAAAGCTTATAGTAGAAGTGCTTAATGCCAAAACGAGGAACATTCCATGGAAAGTGTTACCATAATGGATTTAATGTCTTCACATTATTAGAAACTTAAATATAATGACATCTAATGAATATTTTTGAATCCAATCAAGTTGTTGATGCATTTTCAAAGAAATCGGTGATGGAGATGACTTCAATATGGTCATTCAGACCCTAATATTTTGCACTTAATTTTTTTTGTAGACAAGTAGGGTGATATTAATTAATGGATCTATAATTCCCCTTTTAATACCTGGAATTTACCATTTTCTTGTTATTAAATTTTATATGATCTGTTTCTCACTTGAACCTAAACCTTTTAAAAAATAAAGGAAATATATATTTTTTAAAATAAGATGAAATGTTTTTTTTGAAGAACTATTTAACTGTTTTAATGTTTGTTTTAAACCCATAAAAAAATCCCTCTTTTTAATTTATATTTATATTAAATATTATTTTTAACATGCATATTATGTGTTTTCTAGACTTGATATATTAACAAATCTATATTTTTTCATAAAAGATATATTTTTCTAAAAACTATAGATTTTCGAACTATTGATGGAAAAACTACTTAAAATATTCTATTTACTATTTTATAAATTCCATTTGAAAAAAATAATTTTTTTTATTTTAGAGTATCAAAATTTACATTGGTTTATTCCTTGGTATTTTCTGATAAGTTTAATGTTTGATGAATTGGTGAAAATATTGACTTGTAATTCAAAATAGTTTTTTTCATATGAATAATTTATAGTGTAAAATTAAATTTCTTATTGGTTTTTATGTATAATAAGATAAATTTTATATCATTTAATATAATTTAAGTCATTTTAATCAATTTCGAGATTGTATATAAAATAATTCCAAACAGTTGAATATTTTTTACTTTAAAAACATATTGTTTCATCCCATATGTAGGAATAAATTTTAATTAATTTATTCATCTTTTGTAAATTGAATTTGAAAAATTATATTCCACATCAAGATTCATATGTTAAAATTTTAATAATTAGGCCCCTTTTATTTTTTTCAGTATGAATAGTGACCTTGGTAATTATTGTTACCATGGTAAAGTGTAAATCGTGAAATTAATTGTAAAAATAAAATAATAAAGGAAGAAAATGAACCTATTAGCTTCTCAAATATTATTACATGAATCTAGTTCAAACCATAAAATACTATCGTTTAAAATTTTATTATTTAATGGATAATATTTCGTGAAAATGCCTTAGATAATATTAAAATCAAAGAATGTGACAAAATGTCACACTCTTAATTATTATTAAATGTGATATTTTTAAGATTTATTTAACCAAAAGATATCTCCAAACATAAATATTATTTTAAAATAAAAATTATTTTTTTACATCATGGTAATTTATTTATATTGATTATTAAGAAATAAGTACCCTAATATCTAACACAATGCTATTTATGTAATTATTTTATTAATTAAAATACCTAATAAAGGATATTAAAAATATTAAATTAAGTATAATTTAACATAAATAATGCCACAAAATAATTGTACTGAATAACTTGATATGTTGTAGATATAAATAAATATATTTTTTAAATTTAACATTCATTTTTGATTTTTTTTAAAATTCAATATAATGAATTGTATCAAAATTTACATTAATAATGCTGTAAAATAAATAATATTTTATTATATGATATATAATTATTAAAAATATTCAATTCATAAAAATAATTATAATAATTATTAAAATTTTACCCATGATCCATTTAGGTGTCATGTTTCATTTTATAGTAATGATATGAACCCTCAAATATAAAAACATGATTTTGTCAAGGTAAAATTTAATGTGGTTAAATAAGTGTTAAAAAAATAAGGTTATTACTATTATAAAAATATGTCTATAAAAATTATTGAATGCATAATATTATCCCTTATCACCTTAGGGTCACATTTAATGTGTTTAATGGAAAATGGTCCATTAAATTGACATATATATTATTTAAATAAAAAATAGTTACAAAATGTATCTCTCTTTGTATGTAATATCTTGTATGTGTTCACATAGGGCCAAAATCAAGATATGAACGAACGTAAAATGGTATTTTTATCTTAATGAATTTTTTAAATTATATGAATTTATTTTCAATTTTTATAAATAATTTAATTACCGTAAAATCTTTTGTTATACTAATACAATAGTTACTTAATTTATAGAAAAATAGAATAAAATTTTTTAAAATATTAATTATGATATAATTTGAAAGAGTTAATTTTTGAAATTAATTTTTAATATCCATATGACATATTATAGAGGTTTTAAGAAAATATATTCGATTTCACCTCTTTTAATTTTGGTATAAGAAGTCAAATTAAATGAATAGTGTATAATTGACATTAATGATATTTTATAAAAATACTATTTTAATAAATAATTTCAAAATCATTAAACATAATAGAAAAAAAGTAGGTTTTAAAATGTTATAAATTTTTTATTTATGATTTCATTTATATCACATATGTCATAAAATACAACCTTTTTATATGGAAAATGTGGATACCTTTATTAAAATTAAAATAGGTTAACAAAGATTTAAGCAAAGTGATAATATTTAAAATAATAAAAAAACATGTCTAAAATATTTTTGTTTATTATATTACAAAAATATCTCATATTATATTCAAATACATGGTCTTATGAGGTATTTGTATTGATATTGAATTTATTATAATTTATCATTTTAAAAAATACCAAAAATTCCCCTCAACTCATTTATAAAAGGGAACCTACTCCCTCACTTCTTCTATTCACATTGAGCCTTCATGATCAACCATACCGTTACAATTTATATTATAAAATTCTTTAGAAAAATTGTAGATGTAATATTATTCGAAAAATATAAACCCTAGTGTCCCTAAAAGGAGATCTAAAGGATGTTTTCCAAAGTAGAGGTAATCATCTTTAGAGATTATTTAAAGATCACTTCTTATTATACATCCTCCTCATGTGTTGTTTCCATTATAAAGTAGAAACTGTAGTATAATATATATGATTATTTGTTATTATGATTATGGGAAAAACATATTCTAACTTTTATCCATCCTAGGAAAAATGAAATCATTATTTCTGTGTGTATGAACGACTTACCCACTACATGTTGTGGTGTAATATATTTTTTATCACCACTTAATTTGGACATGTATAATGATGGAAATAATATATATATATATATATATAATTATAACATTATATTGGTCATTAAAACAATTTTCCAACGACTTCATTACAATTTCATCATTAATGGAATCATTTAATCTCTCGTGCATATGTAAGGCCTACCATCTCCACGACATGATATAATTCATTTTCCATATGTACCCTAAAATAATGATTATGTAAATTTATAATGAATAAATGTAATATCTATTAACTTAATATCATTATGTTGACGATATAAAAATATCAAATTCAAAAGAATCGGGACTTAGATGACACAACTTGCATAGGAAAATGAATCCCTTAACACTCATAACGAGGGTAATAATGAAATTTTATTAAAATAATAGTGATAAGATGATATAAGAGGTTAATATATGATATCATTAGTAGGGATATGATTCCAAAATATTACATTCTTTAAACCATTATATATCAGTTTTAGATACATTTAAGGATCTCAAACCAAAGGTAAGGGTTAAATTCAAAATCGAATTATTATTTGGGGTTGTTCATACGTAATTATAAGACAGGGAAAACTTATATTCCATGTACATGTTTCATAAAGAGTTATTACAAAATATTTTTACTATTATTTTATAATTGATTTAATTTATTATTATACATGTGTGAATTTTTACTAAATGGTGTGAAAAGAATCTTTTTCTCATTTTCCAAATGATGTAATTCTACAAATTATCCAACAATGAATGATATGAATGTTTTATTAATTATTCTATATTAATTGATATTTAATATATCATTATCTCTTAATTCCATTAATCTTAACTTATAATCATGAAATGTTATTTTCAAAAAAAATTGTTTTATTTTATAATTGTGTGGTATTTTAAAAATAGAAAATGATTTCAAGAAGTAAGGGTATTTTCCTCAATAATTATTTTCAAGTGATCTCTCGAAAATTATTTTCCATTTATGATATCATTCTGTCTACTGTTGTTTTGTGATTATGATGAAATGATATTTATTAAACACATTTATTTTCAATTTTTTGTGTTATGATGGAATGATGATTATGAAATCGATTTGTTTTATAAATAATATAATGAAATTATATTATTGTGGCACACATATGAATAGTTATAATTATTTAATGTGTGGGACCTATAACTCACTTGAATTAATTGGGTAATGATTTATATCTCATGAGATAGAATGGAATAGAAGGAGGAGTGAAATTTGTTCAGTAATACAAGGATATAACGGTGTGTGAACCTGTTTTAGTAAAGGACATATTCCACTATGAAGTTCTTGACATCGATCCTTGACTAATATGTAACTTATTTTATTTGATTATGTGTACACAAAAATGTCATGTCTTATGTTATTCTCTCAGGGAATATGTCATTTAAATCATTATAAAATTCTGTTATTTATCCCATTACATGATATCAGTATCTTTGATATTCATGATATAATTGTCTCATGTTTTGATTATATTCTTATGTCTTTTGATTATGATATGATTGATATCTCCTTTGTATTCCCATACTGAGCAGCTGAGTTCACCATTTTAATATGTTTATTTTACCTAATATATAGTTAAAGGATTTAGGTAGGAATAGGAAAAGGGGATTTTATTTATGGGATATTTTCAATATATTCTACCAAAATAGAAGAATTAGTTCCAACTTTACAAAGCCACTAAACTATTGTGGTCCTCAGGAATGTGTTTATGAAATGTATTTAATATTTATCTAGAGAGATTTAATATCCATATATGAAATTCGTGGGTCATTATATTTGTTTTCAGATTGCAGGTACAGTCAACATTTGAAAATTATGATGAGAAACCAATAGTAAGATTCCTAAGGATAAGTCTATGTATAGGTTATAATCCAATAATTTCGATAAAAATCATGGATAACTTCAGATTAAAACCTAATATATTATATATTTAAACTAATTTACCTTCATTAGGTGTTTTTCCTTCAATAATTAGTGTTTCTCACATTATACTTTGGGTTTCAGTCAATAGATGAAACTTGAAAGAGCCACATTAATGTTGAATGTAATGGTAAATGCAACAGTTATCCCCCTGAGAAACCAAATGTTAGGGGAGATAGAATGAATATTTTTATATGCTCACAAAGCATTCTCATGTTATGATTCATACTGTAATTTCAAATAAACTAAGAAGGGGATAACATTCCATTCAGTTCTTCATGAGGAAACATCTAGCTTCTTTCTGTGGGTCGTCAGATCCACTAGTGGTTGAGAAATGGATCAGTACCACTAATAAGATATTTATAGTTCTCCGATGTTTAGAACATGATAAAAGCATTATGTCATTCTATCATTTTGAAGGTAAATTAGATCAATGGTGGGATCTTATCAAGAATACAATATAATGTTATGAAATTGACTCCATGGAATGGGATGAGTACAAGAACTTATTTTTGAAAAAGTAAATTTTTCAAATTCTTTATAAAAAAATGGATAAATTGTTCCTTGATCATATGAAAAAAGGATGATGAATAAATTGGTAACTATGATGATAATTTCACGTGACTTGTGAGGTATGCTTCTGGAATTATCACCCAACCTAAAATCAAGAATGATCGATTCTTCAACAGATTAAAACCATATCTCTAAAGGGTGTTATCCATAAGAGACATTCGTAGCAATTAAAAAATTGTCCAATGTGACATCAAGGTGGAAATTATTTTTGTAGTAACATATCAATCTCAATGTTTTGATAATGAAAAAAATGTGGTGTAAAGTAAAACAATAAAAACCATAGATAAATAAAGGTGTGATTTTATTTATGATCACAGTGTTGAAAGAAACATGGAGGAAACTATCATAAAGTGACTAGAACAAATTTTATTTGTGGAAAATATGTTTATTTGGAAATTGACTACTAAATTAATGAAATATATATATATATATATAATGATGAAATGTCTTGAAAGAATTAATCCCCAACACTTCAATGCTTCAAGTGAAAGTAAAATGGCCATTATGGAAAAAAGTACCCAAATCTGAGGACGATTGATGATGATTAATGTCGGAAACCCCATAAGGAAAATGGAAAAGGGAAATCACATATTATCACTATTGGAGATTTGGATTATGATAATGAAGTGGTGGAACAATTGAGTATTTTGGTACTGAAGAATAGTATCATAAAATTACTTTTATGGTATTCTGATATAATGAAACATATCAGGATTTACCTACTATAGATTTTACCTAAGTATTTAAATGCATATGTTTAATGGTACTAGTAACTATAAAGATATATTGAGTTTGTATGGTGGTATTGTTTTAGAACACAATATTTAGGGAAGGATAACACTGGATATGTTAATGATGTCAGGATAGTTAAATAAAGAAATTCATGATTATGATGAAATAAATGGAGTGGTATTAACAACCTTGGGATTAATATGATAATAAATCGATTAATTCTATCTTGGATTTAGATTATAGAATTTTTGTATTTTTGGTATGAGAAAAGAGTTAAAATTTGAAATCATACTTGTTTTCACTATTGTTTTCTGGTAATTCATGTTTTTACAATGTTTCAATAGAATAAATGATAATAGTCTTCCCATGTTTGGTGTGTGAAAATTAATATCTACATTTATATTTTTAGTGAATAACTGATACAAAAAATTTTGGAAATTCAGTAACCTTCTTTCAAAAAAATTCGATTTCAATTATGAAATTCTTGACATTGAAATTTTGATTAACTTTTGGATATTAATATATAATCTCTCTATATAATGATTTATTCATATTGGATAACTTATTTCAAACTTTTTTTGTGATGTTAACTAAATATATATGGAATGACCTATCATTTAATTTAGGTATCTCATGATCTATTAATTATTTAGGAATAAATAATTCATGATCATTTTTTGGAATAAGTGGTGATGTGGAAATTGATTAAGGCAGAATGAAGGAATTATATTGTTCTAATGAAATATAATGAAATCAAGTCAGTATTTCTTCACATGAAAATTATTCAATTCTAGGGAAAGGATCTTCCAACGAAAAATGTTATCAGAATACCTTCTTTTCTGATGAATCAAATGGTCACATAAACCATTGTACATTTATGGTTTTTTATTAAATTTTTACTATCTATGTTCTCTATAACTATCCATAATAATTTTATAGTTACATTTCTCTTTAATGTATATGTTTCCACTTCCCACACTTTTTATCCCATTTGGAAACCATGTTATTAGTTACTTTGGGTAACCATTATGTTTCCGACATTCCCTTTTAAAGGGAGTTTTACTATTCATTTTTACGATGTGAGTATCTATAAAAGAATCAATCAAGTATTAAGCCTTTGATAACCCAGAATAATTTAGATTAAGGAATTCATTTTAATGGAGGTAAAATTTAACACCTCAATATTTTTACGCAATATATTTTTAAATAATATCAAATATTTCAATTTTCATGACACCATGTTAAAATTTTTCTATACGCAATACCGACTTAGCTTGTGTTACACACAACACTATGTTTTTATAAAACAACATTTTATTATTTCAGTAATAAAATGATAACATAGACATTAGAATGTTGGTTATGAAAATTAATAAATTAATTATAAAAATAGGGTTTATTCATATATATACAATTCTTTGGGGACGAATTAATTATAAACATAAATAGTGTTTTTTAAATAAGATGAAATTACTTTTGAAAGAACTATTTAAATGTGAACATGTGTGGTTTATACAAATAAATAAAGAAATAAATATTTTTAAACTATATTTATATTTAATATAATGTTTAACTTTCATCTTATGTGTTTTCTAGACTTTATATATGAACAAATACAATTTCACACATAAATGATAAATTTTTCTGAAAAAGATTGTTTTGTTGCCTTTTTATGGAGTACCATTTTTAAATATAGTTTTTAAAACGTTTATAAAATATATTTGATAATATAATCATCTTATATAATTCTGTTGTTTTATATTTGAGACTATTATCATTTTTTTATAATATAGATTTTAATTCCCTTGTTTTATAATATGAATTGTAGCCTTAGTAATTTGTTACCATGGTAAAGGGTAAATCATGTAATTAATGGTAAACATAAAATTATATAGAATAGAGGATAAAACTAAAAACATTCCCTGATGTTATTGGATGAACATAGTTATAACCTTAACAACCTAAGGTTCAATATTGAATTATTTAATGGGCATTTTTCTTTGAAAATGACTTAGATATTATGAAAATCAATGAATGTGACAAAATGTTACACTATTAATTTTTATAATTCTAATATTTTTAAGATAGTGTTAACCAGAATATTTATCTGAAAATAAATAGTATTTTAAAATATAAAATATATTTATATACCATAGAAATTAATTTATAATTTTTATTGAATAAATAAGTACCGTAATATCGGAAACAACGTTGATGTAGTAATTATTTTATTAATGGAAATATAAAATAAATGATATTGAAAATATTAAAATAAACATAGTTTAATATAACTAGTGTCACCTTGAAATTTAATGGAATAAATTTATATTATTGGGATATAATAAAATATTTGGTTTGAATTTATCTTATTCTAATGATATTTTTAAAAATAAATGTAATGAATAGTATCCAAATTGACATTAAAAATATTTTAAAATAAATAATATTTTGATAAATTATATAAAATTATTATAAATAAATAAATTCCTCCTAATAAATAGAATAATGTTCAAAATTTGATTCATGATCCATTTAGAGGTATTTTATTATTTTATAGTTTCTATATTTAACATCAAAGAGTAAAACTTTTGTTGTCAAGTGAAGAGTTAAAATGGTTAAGTAAGAGTTAAAAAAAAATTATAAGGATACAAAAATCACCAAAAATTTTCTAAAATATTGTTGAATGAATAATATTATACCCTTTTCAACTTAGACTCTAATATATTTTGTTTAATGTACAAGTTTCCACGAAATTGACTTATATATTTTTTAAATTATTAATAGTTACAAAATGTCACTCTCTTTGTATTTAACATCATTTATGTGTTCACATAGGGTCAAAATAAATATATGAACGAAAGTATAAGGGTATTTTTATATTAATTAAATTATTTTCATTATATATTTTTATTTTTTATTTTTTTTAATTATATAATTACTTTAAGTTCATATGTTATACTAATACTGTATTTATTTAATTTAATAAAAAATAAAATAAATGATTTTAATTATGCTAATCATCATATAATTTGAAAAAAATTTATTTTTAAAATGAATTTTCTAGATACATATGAAATATCATAATGGTTTTAATGCAATTTATTGGAATTTACCATTTTTTAGTGTATTTAAAGACAAATTAGATAAATAGTTTCAAATTGACAGTAATGATATTTTTAAAAAATAATATTATATTAAATAATTTAAAAATAATAAAAAATATTTAGAAATATATAAAATCTATAATATTGTCTAAAATTCTATAAATTTGTCATTTTAGATTTAATATACATTAAATAAGTAAACATTAAGGCCATTTGATATTGAAAAAATTTTATACCTTAGTTAAAATTATAATAGGTTGATTAAGGGTTAAACAAAATGATAATGTTTAATATAAGACCAAAACTTGTAATAAAATATTTTTTTATGATATTAAAACCTTATCTAATATTTTCTTTGAATACATGGAGTTTTGAAATATTGTGATTGAGAATAAATTTAATATAATTTTATCTTCTGAGAATTTCCAAAAATGCCCATTGCCTCAATTATAAAAGGGCATCTCCTCCCTGACTTATTTATATCAATTTAATCATTCAAGCTCTACCATACCTAGAACATATCCCTTATAAACTTACCCCGACATATTATAGAGGTTTTTAATTCTCAAAAGTCCAACCCTAGTGTCCCTAAGATGAGATCAAAAGGAAGTTCGCCAAAGAAGAGGTAATCATATTTATTAATTCCTTTGAGATCATTTCTTATTATAAATCCTCTTCGAGGTTTATTTCCATTATAAATTAATAATTAAAATAAAATATATATTTTTAGATGTTATTATGACAATGGTATAAACATATTCCATTTTTAATACACTCTAATTAAAAAATCATCATGGGTGCATACATATGACTTATCCTCTCCATGTCATTGTATAATTTGTTTTTCATCACCACATTTTCCTTATGGGTATAATGATAAAACTAATATATATATATATATTATAATTATAAAATTATATTTATTCTTTAAAAATATATATACCATACACTTATTTACTATTTCATCATTCAGGGAATGATACCATTGTTTGTGCGTACATACAACCTATCATCTTCGTGATGCAATGCAATTAATTTACCATGCTAACCATTAAATAATGATTATATAAATATATAATGAATAAAATATAATATTAATTACATGAATAAAATTATTGATATGATTTAACTCTATCCTATTCAAAAGAACTAAGACTTAGACAACAAAATATGCCCAGGAAAATGAAGTAGTTGACACCCAAAAGAAGGAAAATAATGAAGTATTATTAACAAAATAGTGATAATATGATTTAATAGTATCATATATGATATAAGTTTTATTATTAAGGCTATTTAATAATTTAATAACATTATTTAAACCATTATAAAAGTTTTTAGTTACATATCAAGAAAATCGGTCATAATGTTAGGGTTAAATTCAAAATCACATTATTATTTGGGATTGTTTATATGAAGGTATCTGCTGGGAAATACTTATATTCCATGTACATGATTCATAAATATGTATTCCCCAAATATTACTATTCATAAAAAAAATTTGAAGTTTTTTTATACATTTTTTAATTTTTAATAAATAGTGTGAAAGGAAACCATAATCATTTTCCAAATGGTGTACTTCGTGAATTTTATAGAAATAGTACAAAATGAATGTTTTTTAACTTATATGGAGTGAATATATTCTTCATCTTTAATGATTTCTCAATTCCTTGAAACTTACCATATCATTTTCCAATGTTTTTTAAAAGGAAATATTTTCTTTTAAAATGGTGTGGCATTTTAAGAATATAATTTGTTTTTAAGAATAGATTATATTTTCCTCAATAATTATTTTCAAGTGATCTATTGTAACACCCCGAGATTTTATGAAAAAATATTATTTTTAATGTCTTGTGTTGTACGCTACACCAAAAGGAGCTTGCACAACACGCATCCTTGACTTGCCTTGCATTACACGCAATCATGACTTTCCTCGATAGCGTGTGTAATACGCAATACCGAGTTTCACTAAACAACGATATGCTATTAAAATATTATTAAAACTAGCCGTTATGAATAGTAATAACCACTTTTTAAAACTCTGTAAATCTTATTTTTCAAAATGAACTTCATTTTTGGATTCGGAGTATCGAATTTAGCCTAAGGTGAAATTTTGGTACTTTTCGGATAACTTTCATATTCTGATGAATAGTGAAAATTACTAAATTATAATTAAAAACAACTTTTTTAATCGAAATAATTAATTGTGATAAATTATTAATTTGAGTGGTTTTAAAGTATATTTAGAATATATTTTTACAATTTAATACAATGTTGGTCATTGGATGTAATTTCACATTTAAACCAGACATAATCAAGTGTCAATCATTTGATAGATATTGTTTCTTAAAAACAGGCTATTTGTTTTAACAGCGGGATTTAATTATAAAATTAATTAATGCAAATTCTATGATATGAATTTGGTAAAATAGACTTCATTTTTGAATTCAGAATATGAAATATATCTTAGGATGAAATTTTGGCATTGTTCTGAAAAACATCAATTTTTGATGAATAGTGAAACTACTAAGTGGTAGTTAAAAAACTGAATTTTTCATAAAACATAATTTTACCGCTTCTGCGAATGGAATTTCAAAAATCCGAGAGACACGGTTGATGTCAGTAAGTAAAATGTGGTTCAATGAGATGAAAATAATTTTTTGGTGAATAGTAACTTTTTACTTTTTTTTACCGCGGTTAATAGTAAATAGTGTAACTAAGGGTAAATATGATAATAATATTACCCTAACACAAGTCCTAATGCTATTGGACAAGTGTAATTCGACCAAAAACAAACTTAGGAATAAAATATGACCAATTAGGCCCACTTGGATTAGATTAGGACATTTATTATTAATTTATTTAAAGAAGGGTTAAAATAGTTAAAATCAAAGTTTAATAAGTAAATCATATTTAATATGGGGTTATACATAAGATAAATTCGATTGTAAATATTCATTAGAAAGATAAAAGGATTTCCTATATGATGGTATTTTATTTGTAATTTTTAGACATCAAATAATTTAATTTATTTATGACACAAAGATGATGCAGTAATTATCTTATTAATGAAATATTGACTTAATTGATGTTATAAACACCAAAATAAATGTAATTTGAGAATTTTTATGAATTCCACTAATTTTATAGGTTACTATGATATATTAATGTTGATGTAATAAACTTGGTTAGAACATATAATTCTGTTATGACTTTCACAAAAATCATATATCAAATAGTGTCAAAATTGACACAAAATAGTTTTTAAATCAAATATTATATTATTAATTGTTATTGTATTCTTAAAAATCTAAGGTTCGGCAAAATGACTTAGATAAAGATATATATATTAATAATAAACAATTTGGGGTTCGTTTGGCATGTTATAGTAAGTGTATTAACCATATAGTGAAAGAAAACAAAAAGACACGGTAAAAGTTAAATTAATTTACTTAGAGTTAAATCTAATTGATAAGGTTAAAATAACACCCTAAACTTGTCTAAATCCTATTGGTTGATAGGATTTCGACCCATCCCCACCTTAGCTTCGAAATAAGACCCTTTGGAGCCATTATAAACCGATTTTGACTTTAATATAAAATAATATTTTGAGATATTCCTAAGGTGCCCCTCTCCTCCCTTATAAAAGGACACCTCCTCCCCCTCCTCCTCACACCAATTTGAGCACTCAAGCTCGGCCAACCCCTGCCGTTTTCTCCTCTCCACTTCCCTAGAATAATCCTATAGGTCCTGGTCTTCTCCAAAGACCAATCTTAGTTCCTTAAGTGGAGGATTCAAAGAGGCGTTCCAAAGAAGAGGTAATATCCATTACCGATCTTTTCAATTTCTTTCTTCTTCAACTTCTTCTTATTTAGTTGTTTCATGATAAATTAATAACATCATTATTACTTACATACTGATATGTTATTATAAATATGAAACAACCCTAATTCACCTTCTATCCATCCTACGGAAAAATGAAATCACCGCGCGTGCGTACGTACGGAATACCGTCTCCACGTCGTGGTGTAATCTATTTTTCCACCATCACCTTACAAGGATGGGTATAATGGTGTAATGAGTAACTATATATGATTATTATGAAGTAATATTGATACTGAAATAATATATATATATACTCCAATACAATTCCACGATCATAGGAACGATATCATCACTCGTGCGTACGTACGGAATACCGTCTCCACGATGTGATGCGACTCGTTCTACATGATCTTCATTTCATAATGATTATATAAATGAATTGAATGAATGAATATGGTATATACTACACTAATACCATTATGTAAATGAATTATCTATAACCTAAAGATAAGAATAAGAATTTATTCGACAAAACACGCATAAGAACAAAAAGTTATAAAGACCCGAGTAACAAGTAACAATAAAATATTACTAACAAGAAGCTAATAATATGACCATATATGATATCATATCAATATGTATGATTCTGGAATAAGTCAATAACATTATTTAAACCATTATACTGGAGCTTCAGACACGAACAAAGAAAATCGGACCTAAGGTAAGGGAAATATCACAATCTCATTTTTATCCGAGATTGTTTATTCGTAAGTATTTACTGGGGTGTATTTTAACATCCAAATCCATGTTTCATCAATATTTAATATTATTTCCATCCACCTACAATTGTTAAAATCCATTTTTACCCTTCGGTGAGTTTTTAGTAATGAATATGAAAGGAATCTTTTGTCGCTTTTTCGTACGAGGTGATTTTTTGACTTTTCCGACAAAAGTATGAAGAATATTTTTTTTAACGTATACGGCATGAATGGATTTTTAAAACATTATTTCCAAGAATCTTACTTTACAAGTTTTCAAGTTTATTTTTAATCAACTTCTTTTAATTTAAAGTTTTATGACATGTTAAGAAAGGAAAAATGTTTTTAAAGAAGAAAGGATATTTTCCTCAAGAATTCAATTCAAGTGTTTTATCAAAATTATTTTCCATCTAAGATAATAAAGGGTTATGTTTCTATCCATATTTTTACATTGATTTGACTATGATTGTGATGGAATTATGTTTATGAGTTCCTTTATCTTATATGAATTGATTTATGATGTCATGATGTTTCAAGAATCCCATTTTATTACATGGGTTATGAAATGATGTATGATTTATGATTTTGTGGCACACATAAGAAAGGATTCATTATAAGATGGGTGGGACCTATATATCCCTCCAATGCATTGGGTAAAGATTTTATATCTCATGAGATAGACATGGCTGGAATGGTAGGTTATACCGGTTCAGTGAAACAGGACTGAAACGAGGGTTACTCGATTCAGAAAGGGACTTTGTCCACTAAGATAGTCTTGGCAATTAGTCTTGACTAACAAGAAATGATTCTCTATGATTATGTGTGAATGCCACAAAGTTTCATGTTTTAAGTTATGATTATTGTGATTACATTTCACTGCCATGATTTATCCCATGTTATGAAATTTTGATCTCTTTTGCAGGTTAAGATTTCCAAAAGTTATGTGCTTGTGTATATGATGTGATTGATATTTCTTTTGTTTTCCCTTACTGAGGATTTGAGCTCACCCTTTTATGTTTTCTTTTCCCCAGGATATAAAGAAAGGTTTTAGGTTAAAAAAAGGGAAGATCTTTATGGGAGATATTGAAGATCTTTCACCACGATTAGAAGATTACGTTCCGAGTTTCCAAAGACACTAAACTATTACAATCCTTGTGTGTGTGTTTTTTTTTTGTACTAAGTATTCCGCAAAAGTAATGTAATGTTCATGTACGTTAAGCTTCGGGTCTCTATAGTTGGTATCAGAGGAAAGGTTTAGTCAACCTTTGGAAACTAGGATGCGAAAACGTTAGTGAGATCCCTAGAGATATTTCTAAGGTATGTCTAGGGATGTCTCTAAGGTTAAGTATACGTATAGGTTATAGTCCTAGAATTGCGCTAACGATCTTCGAATTTAACCTAAGATGATAGATATTGAGGGTACTACCCCTTTATTATGTTGTTTTCCCTAGCATGATTTTTTCCTCTCATACTATTCTTTTGGGGTTTTAGACGATGGCTGGAACCCGAAGGAACCGTGTTAATGCGGAATGTGATGGGCAATGCAATGATTGTCCCCATGAGCAACCAAACGATATGGGAGCCGGAATGCAAAATCTTGTAGCCATGCTCACACAACTTTCTCAAGCTATGAATCATGCAGGACTTCCAAACGAGCAAAGCAAGGAGCAACATTCTGTTGAATCCTTCATGAGGCAGCGTCCACCTTCTTTCAGTGGGTCTACTGATCCATTAGTTGCTGAACAATGGATTAGTACTACTGAAAAGATATTTTCAGTTCTTCAATGTTCTGAACATGATAAAGTCATCCTAGCAGTGTATCGTTTGGAAGGAGATGCTGATCAATGGTGGAATCTTATAAAAATACGAGGCAAAGGGATGAAATTGAGTCTATGGAATGGGACGAGTTCAAGAACTTATTTTTCAATAAGTACTTCCCTCGTATTCTCCGAACAAAGATGGAGAAAGAGTTTCTTGAACTGAAGCAAAGGGATGATGAATCTTTTGGTACCTATGAAGCGAATTTTACAAGACTTGCAAGGTACGCTTCTGGTATTATCATCCAACCTGAAAGTAAAGTTGATCGATTTTTCAGTGGCTTAAAACCAAGTCTTTGAAGGGAATTAGCTATAAGAGACTTCAGTAGCTATGAAGAAATTGTGCATTGTGCTATCAAGGTAGAAATGGAAGTTGGTGTTACATACCCATCTCATGGGTTTGACAAGAAACGAAAGATGGAGTTCAAGGAGAAAACTCAGAATAATGGTGAAAAGAAGATGAATGTTTCCTTATGCACAAAGTGTGGAAAGAAGCATGGTGGAGATTGTCTTAAAGGGACTAGAAAATGTTTTACGTGTGGAAAAGAAGGTCATCGAGCAGCTGAGTGTCGAAGTAATGGAAAATGGGATTCTAATGAAGTGAATAAAGCAAACACTGCAGAGAACGTACAACCAACACTTCAATGCTTCAAGTGCAAGGAAATGGGGCATTATGCTAATAAATGCCCTAATCCAAGGGTTAGTGATGATCGACATGAGCAACCGCTTAAGGCAAAGGACAAAGGGAAGTCACACGCGATCACTATTGGCAATGTTGAATATGACAACGATGTGGTGGAATGATTAAGTGTTTATGTAATGGGATTCCAAAATAATGTTGTATCTTGGAATATTGGAATATTTATGTATTGGTCTAATGTGGTATTCAAAGTGATTGAGATATTATGCGCATAATGAAGGGAAAACGAGAAAATGAAATGTTTAACAGTATTCATGAGCTCATGATTGATATAAGGACTAAGTGATATCATGGTTTGAGTATATAGAATTTTGAGGATTTTAGTATGTGGAAGGTGTTAACTTTTAACTGCATTCATGTTTTCACTAAGGTATTCAAGAGAATACATGATTAAGGACTTTGAATGTTTGGAATGTGACCAACAAAACATATCTTATGATATATGGGGATCAACGATGGTATTAAATCTCTAGTAATTGTTTTCACTATGTTATGAGAGTGGACTGCAGTATTATGGATAAGCCTAAAGATTGAAATGGATTATGTTGGACATAAGTGATTATTGTTTAAGGATCGAAGTTTTCTCGATATTATTGATGGGATGTTATAATAATATAGTTTTAGAAAAAGGACAACCTGCAGGACGGGCGACAGCCCATCGCGTCGGACAAGGATGTGGGAATCGAACCCACAACCGAAGTGCGACTGGCCTTTATCGCCTACCACTGGCCTACAGGAAGTCCCTGTTTAGTAGAAACTAGTTTTATTATATTAAGCAGTATGATATATGAAGTATAAGTCCATTTTAGGAACCATATATGATTAATCTCACTATAGATCGACTCATGTATATAATTTTTGCTAACCTTTTGTTTGAGACAGATGGAATGACCCGTCATTCTATCACATGATCTGCGAACACTTCATGAATAACAAATTCAACTTCATTTATTTATGAGATGAAGTGGAAATTGTTCAAGGCATGAATAACAGTGAGATTGTACCAAAATAAAGAAAGTATTTATTCTAATTCAAATTTTCCACTTTAGGGAAATGATCTTGAAAACCAAAAATGTTGTCCTAGTGATCTTATACCCGATGAATTGGATGGTACCTTAGATCGTCACAAATTTATGGATTTGTGATTGTTGGATTTTCCATAGCCATGTTCTCTACCACTCTCCATCAGAACATGATGGTTAGATTTCTCTTCCATATCCATATTTTCACCTATGTGGAAACCCAGTGATTAGTTTATTTGGGTAATCGTTACATTTCATACTTTAGTATTTAAAGCCAGGTTTTGGTATTTTTTTTACGATGTTGGTTTCTATTAAAGAAACTTTCGAATAGTAAACCATTTATAACCCCGACAAATTTCGAGGGCGAAATTCATTTTAAGGGGGGTAGAATGTAACACCCCGAGATTTTATGAAAAAATATTATTTTTAATGTCTTGTGTTGTACGCTACACCAAAAGGAGCTTGCACAACACGCATCCTTGACTTGCCTTGCATTACACGCAATCACGACCTTCCTCGATAGCGTGTGTAATACGCAATACCGAGTTTCACTAAACAACGATATGCTATTAAAATATTATTAAAACTAGCCGTTATGAATAGTAATAACCACTTTTTAAAACTCTGTAAATCTTATTTTTCCAAATGAACTTCATTTTTGGATTCGGAGTATCGAATTTTGCCTAAGGTGAAATTTTGGTACTTTTCGGATAACTTTCATATTCTGATGAATAGTGAAAATTACTAAATTATAATTAAAAACAACTTTTTTAATCGAAATAATTAATAGTGATAAATTATTAATTTGAGTGGTTTTAAAGTATATTTAGAATATATTTTTACAATTTAATACAATGTTGGTCATTGGATGTAATTTCACATTTAAACCAGACATAATCAAGTGTCAATCTTCTGATAGATATTGTTTCTTAAAAACACGCTATTTGTTTTAACAGCGGGATTTAATTATAAAATTAATTAATGAAAATTCTATGATATGAATTTGGTAAAATAGACTTCATTTTTGAATTCGGAATATGAAATATAGCTTAGGATGAAATTTTGGCATTTTTCTGAAAAACATCAATTTTTGATGAATAGTGAAACTACTAAGTGGTAGTTAAAAAACTGAATTTTTCATAAAACTTAATTTTACCGCTTCTGCGAATGGAAGTTCAAAAATCCGAGAGACACGGTTGATGTCAGTAAGTAAAATGTGGTTCAATGAGATGAAAATAATTTTTTGGTGAATAGTAACTTTTTACTTTTTTTTACCGCGGTTAATAGTAAATAGGGTAACTAAGGGTAAATATGATATTAATATTACCCTAACACATGTCCTAATTCTATTGTAAAAGTGTAATTCGACCAAAAACAAACTTAGGAATAAAATATGACCAATTAGGCCCACTTGGATTAGATTAGGACATTTATTATTAATTTATTTAAAGAAGGGTTAAAATAGTTAAAATCAAAGTTTAATAAGTAAATTATTTTTAATATGGGGTTATACATAAGATAAATTCAATTTTAAATATTCATTAGAAAGCTAAAAGGATTTCCTACATGATGGTATTTTATTTGTAATTTTTAGACATCAAATAATTTAATTTATTTATGACACAAAGATGATGCAGTAATTATCATATTAATGAAATATTGACTTAATTGATGTTAGAAACACCAAAATAAATGTAATTTGAGACTTTTTATTAATTCCACTAATTTTCTAGGTTCCTATGATATATTAATGTTGATTTAATCAACTTGGTTAGAACATATAATTCTGTTATGACTTTCACAAAAATCATATATCAAATAGTATCAAAATTGACACAAAATAGTTTTTAAATCAAATATTATATTATTAATTGTTATTGTATTCCTAAAAATCTAAGGTTCGGAAAAAATGACTTAGATAAGGATATATAAATTAATAATAAACAATTTGTGGTTCGTTTGGCATGTTATAGTAAGTGTATTAACCATATAGTGAAAGAAAACAAAAAGACACGGTAAAAGTTAAATTAATTAACTTAGAGTTAAATCTAATTGATAAGGTTAAAATAACACCCTAAACTTGTCTAAATCCTATTCGTTGATAGGATTTCGACCCATCCCCACATTAGCTTCGAAATAAGACCCTTTGGAGCCATTATAAACCGATTTTGACTTTAATATAAAATAATATTTTGAGATATTCCTAAGGTGCCCCTCTCCTCCCTTATAAAAGGACACCTCCTCCCCCTCCTCCTCACACCAATTTGAGCACTCAAGCTCGGCCCACCCCTGCCATTTTCTCCTCTCCACTTCCCTAGAATAATCCTATAGGTCCTGGTTATCTCCAAAGACCAATCTTAGTTCCTTAAGTGGAGGATTCAAAGAGGCGTTCCAAAGAAGAGGTAATATCCATTATCGATCTTTTCAATTTCTTTCTTCTTCAACTTCTTCTTCTTTAGTTGTTTCATGATAAAGTAATAACATCAGTATTAATTACATACTGATATGTTATTATAAATATGAAACAACCCTAATTCACCTTCTATCCATCCTACGGAAAAATGAAATCACCGCGCGTGCGTATGTACGGAATACCGTCTCCACGCCGTGGTGTAATCTATTTTTCCACCATCACCTTACAAGGATGGGTATAATGGTGTAGTGAGTAACTATATATGATTATTATGAAGTAATATTGATACTGAAATAATATATATATATACTCCAATACAATTCCACGATCATAGGAACGATATCATCACTCGTGCGTACGTACGGAATACCGTCTCCACGATGTGATGCGACTCGTTCTACATGATCTTCATTTCATAATGATTATATAAATGAATTGAATGAATGAATATGGTATATACTACACTAATACCATTCTGTAAATGACTTATCTATAACCTAAAGATAATAATAAGAATTTATTCGACAAAACACGCATAAGAACAAAAAGTTATAAAGACCCGAGTAACAAGTAACAATGAAATATTACTAACAAGAAGCTAATAATATGACCATATATGATATCATATCAATATGTATGATTCTGGAATAAGTCAATAACATTATTTAAACCATTATACAGGAGCTTCGGACATGAACAAAGCAAATCGGACCTAAGGTAAGGGAAATATCACAATCTCATTTTTATCCGAGATTGTTTATTCGTAAGTATTTACTGGGGTGTATTTTATCATCCACATCCATGTTTCATCAATATGTAATATTATTTCCATCCACCTACAATTGTTAAAATCCATTTTTACCCTTAGGTGAGTTTTTAGTAAAGAATATGAAAGGAATCTTTTGTCGCTTTTTCGTACGAGGTGATTTTTTGACTTTTCCGACAAAAGTACGAAGAATGTTTTTTTTAATGTATACGGCATGAATGGATTTTTAAAACATTATTTCCAAGAATCTTAATTTACAAGTTTTCAAGTTTATTTTTAATCAACTTCTTTTAATTTAAAGTTTTATGACATGTTAAGAAAGGAAAAATGTTTTTAAATAAGAAAGGATATTTTCCTCAAGAATTCAATTCAAGTGTTTTATCAAAATTATTTTCCATCTAAGATAATAAAGGGTTCTGTTTCTATCCATATTTTTACATTGATTTGACTATGATTGTGATGGAATTATGTTTATGAATTACTTTATCTTATATGAATTGATTTATGATGTCATGATGTTTCAAGAATCCCATTTTATTACATGGGTTATGAAATGAAGTATGATTTATGATTTTGTGGCACACATAAGAAAGGATTCATTATAAGATGGGTGGGACCTATATATCCCTCCAATGCATTGGGTAAAGATTTTATATCTCATGAGATAGACATGGCTGGAATGGTAGGTTATACCGGTTCAGTGAAACAGGACTGAAACGAGGGTTACTCGATTCAGAAAGGGACTTTGTCCACTAAGATAGTCTTGGAAATTAGTCTTGACTAACAAGAAATGATTCTCTATGATAATGTGTGAATGCCAAAAAGTTTCATGTTTTAAGTTATGATTATTGTGATTACATTTCACTGCCATGATTTATCCCATGTTATGAAATTTTGATCTCTTTTGCAGGTTAAGATTTCCAAAAGTTATGTGCTTGTGTATATGATGTGATTGATATTTCTTTTGTTTACCCTTACTGAGGATTTGAGCTCACCCTTTTATGTTTTCTTTTCCCCAGGATATAAAGAAAGGTTTTAGGTTAAAAAAAGGGAAGATCTTTATGGGAGATATTGAAGATCTTTCACCACGATTAGAAGATTACGTTCCGAGTTTCCAAAGACACTAAACTATTACGATCCTCGTGTGTGTGTTTTTTTTGTACTAAGTATTCCGCAAAAGTAATGTAATGTTCATGTACGTTAAGCTTCGGGTCTCTACATCTATGATATATTATTTTACAAATATCGTAACATTATTTAAATGGTTGTTTTATATTTATTATGTAAATGTATATATGAATCCCATTTATTTCACATGGTTCATGTTATTATGGAATGATGTTTATGAATCCCATTTCTTTTATGTGTTATTTGAATGAATTATCTTCTTATGGAACACATATGTATGGTTATTAATATATGATAGGTGAGAACTATATATCCCTCTAATGCATTGGCTAAATAACTATATCTCATGATATAAAGGACTAAAACATTGATTGAATATAGTTTATCAATACATACTTAGAATGGGGAGTGAACCTAGTTTATTAAAGGACATTATTCGCTATGATGGTCCTAGTAGTGAGCCTTGACTAATATATAACCGATTTTATATGATTATGTTCATGTTGTAATTTCATGTATTACTTTATGATCTCATGAAATATGTCGTTCGATTATTTATAAACTTCTACTATTTATCCCATGGCATGATATCACAATCTTTGATATGTATGATTTTAGGTTTACATTTTTGTTTATGTTCTTATGTATTCTGATTATAATATGATTGATATTTCACTTTTTTAACTATAATTAGAATCTAAGATCACCCTTTACATATGATTGCCATAGGATATAATGAAAATTTTAAGGTATGAAAACAAAAGTGGAATATCTTCATTGGATATGTTGAATATATTTCACCAAATTAGAATAATTCAATTCAACTTACAAAAGGCATTAATCAATTATAGTCCTTTTGAATGTGTTTCTGAAATATAATGAATTTTCATCCTAAAAGATGTAATATCCATGTATGAAAATATTAGGTTGTGATATCAAAATTATCCTCCAATTTTATAAATAAAAAATGAGAAAATATAAATTTCAGAAAAATGTTTTATTTTTAGAACTGGGAATTAAAAATAAATCATTTACAATATATTTCCTCCAAAAAAGTTATTTAATGCCACATTATCCAACTTTTGAATATATTCATTAGAATTGTTATCCTCCAAAACATGTTACATCAAAATTATGTCACATTCAATATCCCACTAATTTAAATAATCATTATAGGGAAATAAAAATACACATTTAAATTTATCATCAAAAACTGATTTATGAAATCACCCCCTAAATTAATGTTTACATTATGTTAAAAATAAATTTAGATCCAAAAAATAATATTCATATTTTAAAATTTATCGTTGTAAATTATTGAAAAATAATCCTTTAAAAATTATTTTTTTAAACCACAAGGATCCTTGAAATAATGTTAAATAATATTCATGGAATTTTCAAAAAATTAATTTTAATGAATTAAAACGAAACAAGGATTTATATAAAAGTATCTAAGAAAATTTTTTGAAATAATTTTATATTCTTAGAGGACAAAATAAAAATTACTCACCTCTAATATTAATAATTTAAAACTTATCATATTAAGTACATAAGAACATACTATGGATATAAATATAAAATAATTTTTATTGGCTAAAATAAATGCACTTACTAGGCATTCCAAACCAACATAAGTCTAACATGATTTAGAAAATTACCTTTAGGAACCCATGTGACACAAGGGTTGGACCTATTCATTATAAAATGAGATTTTAAAATGAATGACTCTTTGTGACCATGTGAATAAACCATCTTAAAAGAAAAAAAATTATAATATTTCTAACTAAACCGCATAAAAATATATTTGTAGTTAAAATACATAAAGTTTTTTTCCTTTAGATAATATATTTTCAGACATTTGAGGTAGTATTTTTTCATAATGAATAAAATTTATATTAGTATTAGATCCAGAGATGTTTTAAAATCTCAGAAATGCATCCAAAATTTGAAATAAAATTGAAATGTCAAATAAAAGGTTTCTTCAAACATTTAATTACATTCTTAATCATTAAATTTAATGTTACAATAATTACAAAATTAACACCCAATTTATCTTTTTAAATTGAAGATAAATTTTTGAAACATTGAATCTAATCTTTTGACATGGGAATTTCATATTCAAAATATATTAACTTTTAAATTTATAAAACACTTATATTTTATTTTCATTAAAAAATTCTTATAATGATTAGATAATTTTTTATACATTTTATCATTTTTTAGAATTTCCTCTTGATATTCATCACATAATTCACTCAACATTTTATAGTTATATTTTTAGAACCAAAAATAGAAGAATATTTAGAATCAAAATCAGAATAGTGATGATAATTCATGTTTTCTGTTAAATATATATTTCAATAATATAGGGCATAAAACCCAATATCTCTTAGATATTATGAGTAATGAGGTTACAAATCTATATGTTGATATTTTCATTTACTAATTATAAATAAATCATATGATTCTAAAATATTAGGAAAAATATAAATATAAATAAATGACATATAATTTTTCTTTTCAACTTTTTTATTCTTTGAATTTTAAAGCATGGGCACTAATACATTTTGTGTCTAGTTTTGTGATATTAAAAAAATATTTTATTAAAATTCACATTGTTGAATTTCTAAAAATTTTATTATATGTATTAATTTTCTCTTTATATATTTTTGTTGTATTATTCTTCTTCAACATAACTTGAATGAATTTTGAAACTTGATTAAAATAGTCATTTTTATTTCTGATATAAAAAAACGAGGAATAACTAAAAGATAAAAAACGTACATATTAATATTTTAAAGAAACTATCTTTATTTTATCATTATGTTTATTTTCATTATTCTTTATGTCAAGATCATATTGTAGTATGGAACCTTTCATGTGTCATATCAATGGGGATCATTTTATTACTCCTTAGACCCACTTCGAATGGGCCAGGGGGTGGAAAATAGCACTGAGTTTGCATATCACTAAAATGGGTGGACATAACCTAAAGTACATACACATACACATACACACTCACACATATCCATGATCATAAAATGCTAAAATGTAAACCAGATAATAATCCATGAATGAGTATAACTAAACCCCACAACCAGAGTATGCCAACTAGAACTTTAAAGAAAACAGTGCTAAATATATGCCCACCATATAGAGACTAAAAATAATTCCATCATAAAAGTAAATATGGGGATTATTATCAGGATTAATATAGGAAGAAACCTCAATATATTTGGATGAATAAGTGCCACTAGGTTCTAGACCCTATCTGACTCTGTCAAAAGGTTGATCATCTTCACCAAACACAACACATTCAATAAAAGACCATGCATAGGTGAGTATAACAATACGAAGTAGGAAACCCCGAATCAAAAACCCATATAACTATAATAATAACATTAATATCTACTCTGGTATAAGTTCAAAACACATATTACAATAATATCAATATTTACTAATCAAAGAAAAACAATCTATACGTAAAGTTGCAACCGTAATGATAGACTAGTATAACTGATTGGAGGTTACACATAGAAGTCTTATAGGAGAACAAACATCAAGAGGAATATAACACTAATGACATCCAAATGAGAGTTCATTCTAATCAAATTTTATCATAGGAAGAATATTCCAGATTTTTGAAGAGATATGATACATATATTGTGATCACTCAAAAGGATATAGGGAATATCAACATCTCATTCTAGAATAACCTATTATGAAATGGATCATCACCCATGTAGTATTTGTCATGAAGATACAATGAAATCTACCTCAAGAATGAATATTATAGAGGATCTCACTCTTTTCCACACAGAAGGATTCCAAAATCGCTATCGAACAATTCATATAGAATAGATTAATGTCCTGTGTGTAAGACATGATTTCAACCTAACCATTATATAATGTATATAGGGAACATACCCCTATGAACATTATCCATGATACAGAGGAAAGGGATCTAAGCCAACACTGATTGAGTACACAATGTTTTCCAGTAAATCATGGAGTGTCCCTACTGCACAAGGAATTTCCCATGTAAATGGCTGGTGATTACGTTTGTGTAAAAGTACACAGTGTTCCCATGCCCGTGTACATTTTCCTATTTCCTAGTACATGGAAATTCCCGTTTACACCTATCCTGCCTTATTTATGTTGGATTATATGGTGTGTCTGAGCCCATTTACTTATTCTCGTGCCTATGTACCCTCTGAGGAACATGTTGAGCCATCTAGGAAGGGGACACACACACTGTGAAAGGGTTCACATGTGTTTTGACACATATCTTAATCCAAAACCCTATCCACTACTATTAAGATACAATATGGTGTGTTGCTTCGTAGTACATGTTGTGTCTATCAGAATTTTCCTGAATAGACATGGTGTGCCCCTTGCACACTACTTCATATCCATGTAATGGATTTTTCCCATGTCTATAAAAAGGTACATGGTGTTACCATGCCCATTTAATTCTTCCAATATCTTATTTTATGGTATTGATTTGGTACACCTATCTTTACTATGCCTATGTGGAAGTACATGGTGTATCCTAGCCCATTTACTCCTACCCATTCTGGTGTACCCTCTAATGTAATCCCCGATCCAAAAAGGAATGGGTCACACACAATGTGACAGGGTTCACACATCATGTGATACTTATCTTAATCCTGAAATTGTACCCACCACTTTGAGGGTTCCACATGGCGTGTAGGCCCACAGTACACACTATGTGTATCGTAAGATTTCAAAATCCTAATTCTTCATCCCATTGTGTCATATACTCCTATGGAACCAAATATGGCCATGAATCACATTTAATATGGTGGTTATGGTTTGGGTGAACCTTTTTTCACCATTTCCTTGATTTGGGTCACCAGATTCACATGGAAATTGGTTTCCGTTCATCCCTATCATTATTGCACACGCAACTGGATGTGGAGGTCTCCAATCCTATCTAATTAATTCACATAAACTACCATATTAGGATACCTATGTGATAATGAGTCTAGATCTATCATATCAAATCATTTCCCCAAGAAATAGGAGTAAACTATTCATTCCCCAGTATTTGGGTCGAATCATTGGGAAATTTTTAACCCTAGTTATGAACATACAAATTCAAAATCCAAAAAAAACAAGAATCACACAAAAAGAAGGAAAGGACTCATCTCTGTTTAGTTAAACTTGATCTCTTGTTGTTAGAAAAATGAATGGAGAACCAATAATAATCTAATAGATCTCCCAATAAATCCACTTTAGTAAACCTATCTTAGAAAACGATCAATTTGCAAATGAATCCATTGGTCGATTGATTCACATTTATCATAGAAATTAATAAAGGGGAAGAAATTAAAATAAAAAAAACATCATAACATGATCTAGATTGATCACTTATGAAAAAACAAGTTTCTCCATCGACGTTGGTAATATCCTTTAATATATTTCTGCACTGACCATTGAACTATGATCTAATTATCATTCTCTCAGGGAATCTATTCCATGATCTCTCCAATTTTTCTCCAACAGCTCCAGCACTGTGCAGCTAACCCTTAGTATTTTTCATAAATATATACTTATATAAGATATTAGATCATTGTTAAAATTAATAAAATAAAACAATTCAATTCATTGTTTGATTCCTTTTATGCTGGTGATGACTTTTTCACAAACGATTAGTGTCTAAAATGTTTATATCACCCCTTGGGTAAAACCCATGTTATGAACTTGGGAGTACCCTATGATTTTTGATCCAGAAACCCACGTATAAATAATTTTATTTTTTATGAAAAATGCATGAACATGTTATTTAATATGTTAAATGCATTTCAATGAAAATTCTGGGAACATTAGGCCTTTGAATCACACACCATCTTAGGACCTGGTCAAAAATATAATCTATAAAAAATCTAAAAAAAATCATGGAAATATGAGTAATTATAGAACCAATGAAATCCAACATAGTGTACTAAAAAATTTAAAAATTAATTCAATATACAGTTTCATTGAAAATATTTTCAACAAAGAGGCTCAAAGTATTATTTCAATATGTACTTTATTCTTCATTTTTTCTTGAAGGGAAACCATGTTATTCACAATATTTCTGAATCTATTTTACATTCTACCGATGCTTTCATAATCAAACATTTGAACTCTTTAAATTCATTCCTTTGAATTCCCATTTTAGTAATCTATAATTTTTTAGTACCTTTATAAATTACATCAAACATCCTTTAAATTTTAGATGCTATTTTAGAAGAAGAATTATTACTATAAACTTATCCACTAACTGATCAATAAAAAAATAATTACCATTTAATTTAAAATTCACTTTGTATCATCATTTCTAGATATATTTTCAATTTGAGCTTTAGGAAGTTAATATTATTCACCCATGATACTATAATATTCAATATATATATATTTTTAAAAAAATAAATACATTCATTATGTCCAATATCTATATTCAATTAAAATAAAATGATGTGGTCTCAAATGAATAAAAATTCAACATCCCAAATTATCATCACTTAAATAAGTATTTCCCATATAAGGTTTAATACATGCTAAAATTTAGATAAAAAATTTAGAACAAGAAAATAATATCTAAATAAGTGCTTAATTTAATACAAATTTTTACATCCAATTATTTTATTAGAAAAGAGATGTAGTGGATTGTTGATTAAAAATTATAATAGTAAATTAAAAATAATTGTGAAATTTATTTAACGATCAAGATTAAAAAATTTAACCAATTTAAATAAAGATAGTTTTGTATAAGATTTTGAGAACAATAATAAAAGGTTAACATAAGGAATTTTACACTAGTTTGTCCCAAAATAATATTACATATACAATTTAATCTCCAACAAATTAAGTATTAAACCCACTAAATATGAGTGACATTTTTACAATGGATTATTTTAGACAAATTGAATTACAATGGGAGAAATAGCAGCCCAAAAATTCCGTAATGAAGTATCCCCAAACCTAAATCCTTTTGTTGGATCATAAAAAACTCAGAATTTTTATATGGTAACTGACTAAACCTATAGATGTTTTTTTATGAACAAGTACAACCTATGAACTATTTTTTTGTTAAGTGAGAAAAACCAACAATACCTCTTAATTGTGGTATAACCAGTGTGTTTCCACAAATAAAAATACAATATAATGTATAATCTCTATGAAAAATAAAATAAAAACAATGACACATGTGGTGGTTACAAGTAGATGTGGTTTAATAGAATAGATCATATATGCCCTTTAATTGGATTTAATGGTCAGTCATGGTCAATCAAATATTTTACTATAGAAATTATTGATGAAAAATGAAGCACTTATTTAGGATGTAAAATGGTTTACAACTAGATAATGAAGTAGTCCTTTGAACAACTTCATTGTATTATTTATTCTCTCCAAATTACAAAAACTTCAATGATAAATTTCTCCAACCCAAAAACCATGAATGTTCACAAAAAATATTAATAATAGAAACCAAAAACATTGAGAATATAAACATCTTGGTATTCCTCATAGTATATAATTTATAATTTTCATGATGTGAGAAAGTATAGTTTCCTTCAAAAAACTCATTCATGTTTCTTATTGATCACTATTCAAATATCTCAATAATAAAATCATCAAGAGGTATGGTTTCTTAAATGCATAACACCTTTTAAAAATAAAAACATACAATTAAATTAGAATAATAAATGATTATACCAATAAAAATTTTCAAAATACTCCACCACAATCATGCATGAATTATGTTTTCTAGTCTTCCAAACATTTCAAATTTGAGTTTTTATAAAATACAAAATCAGATGAAAATGGAATTAAATTCAAAACAACATGATTCGTGAGATATATGAAGACCAAAATTTCCAATCAAGATATAATGATCTCCATTGGGAAATTTTACTTTATTGTATGTCAACTATTGATTTAATAAATTATCATAAATCCAAATATAGTATTTAAAATTTCAAAATAAGTTATGGTCAGAGGAATTATGACATGATGACTATATTTTAGTCGTTTTGATTGAATACATTGAAACCGAATACCAATTCAATCATGAAATTTCAATCATCATTAATCATTCATGAAACATTCCAAAAAATTCCTATAGAATCGTTTTGATTAATAGAAATTTATAGAAAAAATAAATCTGCCAAAATATTTGACTTGAACATGTAGCGAATAGGAATATCAATCCAATTGAAAAACATGGAATTTTGAAATCTATATATGTGTAATGTAAATTACATTATGTTGTGTAAAGGTTATATAGAAATTTTATATGTTGTATATAGGTAATTCATTCCATGCTATGGAATAGAAAAATGAAATGTGTATTGTAATGATATGTGATGATTTCTAGAACCTATATAAATGTAACCACAAAAAATGTTGCATGATTGTTGTGAAAACATATTTCATAAAGGTATATATTCAATTTCCAATGCTATATAATGGTAATATGAAACAATATACGTTTTATAAATGTAAAATGAAACTCAAATAAATTACATCTTCATTTTCAATAAGCTACGTAATGGTAGAAGGATATTCACAAAAAGGTAAAATATGATCCTCACATAAGAGTATGACCATGTTTATCTAAAAGTATAATAATATTATCAGAACCTTCAGAGGTGTAAATACTGGGAAAAAATATATTACACACACAATACATTAAAAATTAAAAATTAAAAATTAATGAACAGTATTATTTAAACAAATAAAACCACACCTTTGTTTAAGGAGAATAAATTAAATGGTTATCAAATATTAATTATCAAAATAAAATATAAAAAATTTGTACAAGGAGACACATAACAATTAAAACACAATATTATTATTTTTTATTTATTTCATCTTTACATCTACACAATTTAAAAAATTAGGTTTTTAATTTCATAAATAAATTGTAATTAACTATAGAGATTGTTTTTAAATAACTCAACTCTATATATAAATAATATAAAATATTTTTTTATATCAAATAAAATAAAAATAATAATTAATAATTAATAATAATAATAATTTTTTATATTTAAAATTTCTATAAGATGCATAATATATTTTACACATGTCTAACCCACATTTAATATTTTCATACTTCTTTTTTCATGGTACAATTTTTCTTCTCTATTGTAATTACCTTATCACATTCACTATCCATTCCATTTTCTCCTCCTCAACCCCACACATAGAATATACACAAAAAGACTAGCCCATCAACCCCATTATTTCATTAATAAATCTCCAAAAACATTTCCTCCTGACAATATCTTCTCACTCATATCATAAAAAATGACAGGATTCAACTATTCTCACATAGATTCATCTCTCAAAAAAATTTATCCTTGAAATATCTTCAAAATCCTATCATAATAGTATTAGAGATTAAAATATCCTTCCTTTTCATCACGTATCTCATATTTTTTATGTCCTTGATAAATTTTTCTTATCCTTCCATTGATATCCACTTCTTCCTTTAATGTTTTATTGTTTAATTGAATGATTTATTTTTTATCTGGTTTAACATTATGTGTGGTTGTAGGGTAACCTTACATAGTTTTCACTGAAAACATAGTAAGTCTTATAAATATCCTTACATGTTCATACCATTTAGTACCTTACTCTTATGTAGAGGTCCCCTTACAATTATTTAGATCATCTTGTTTCCTAGGTGCATTGGTTGGATGACCCTTATCAAAATCCTCACATAACCCTTATTTACAGTAGAACCGTAAAATATCATTTTTTGGGAGGTGATGAACTTAGGTTTTAGTTTATTAACCTTACACATTGGGTGTGGGGATCTTACATGTTTACAATTATGTATCGGATTTCATATATCGCTACCCTAGTGTAGTGGTTCCATGAACCTCAATATAGTGGGATTTATTACCCTCATGAGGAATTTTAATTTAACTTCACATGTGAACTATATCATACATGACCTTCTTAAATTTTCTATTTTCCATCTTTTTTTCATCATTAAAAATTTACCCTCTCACAATTACCATATTGCATTCACTCTTCATTATTTCTCCACTCTTTTATCCCACACATAGCACATTCATGAAAACTGTAAAACATAATCTCCATTGTTCCTTTTATTATTTTCTAAAATCATCATTTCATTGTGATCTCTTCCCACACATGTTATTAGAGTTTTGAAAATTCAATTATCCTTTTTTTTAAATCTCTTATAAATCTAAAGAACTTTGTTAATCATTTTTCAAGGTACTTTTCAGTTAATGATTTCAACTTGGTTCGGTTGAAGAAAACTATCATTAAATACCTCATAAACTCTCTATATCCCAATATCTTCATTACTAAATATTGAATTATTATTTGTAAAATTATATTTCATAGAGTAATGTGAAGTAAATAAATACCTTTGTTTGACTCCCCCAAACCCTAAAACCAACTACTTCAATAGTTCATTCATTTCATTACCAATATATATATTTTTAACCATATAAGAGACCTTATGTTTTCCATAATGGATGAATTTTAATTCTTTAAATAGTTATGTTGATACTTAAACAATTATTAATGACACTCTAATAATGTTGAAATGTTTACTAGAGCTATTATTGATGTTTTCATTTTTTATTTAATTTCTCCAAAGCTTGAATCATTCATGAATTATCATTTAGTAGAATCTAATTTATTTATATTAATAAATAATATTAATTTAATGGTGTATATTAACTCCTTAAACATGTATGTTGATACTTAAACTATTATTAATGCTCATCCTTTATAGTTGAAATTTTTTAATAGATATGTTAAATCATTTTACGTTTAATATTTATTTCCATCATGGTTTGGATCACTCTCACATTATCATTTGGATTAAATCCATTAAATTAAATTAATAATTTAGATTATTTGTAGTGTGAGGACACAATTCTATGTACTATTACCCCATGTATTCTTATCATGTTCCATAGATATTCCCTACCATTTGTTCAGTATATATGTCCTCCATTGTTTTGGTTATTTTTATGTGTTTTTGAAAAGTTATTAACATTAATTACCCTTTTTATGGTACTACTATTTCTCTCCATATTAAATTTTACATATTCTATTTTTTTTATTCTCATTTTACACTATTATTTTACCTCGACTATAAATTTTCAACTTTAAGAAATTTATTAGGTTATTTTGAATATTTAGTCTTTTAGCATCCCTTTTACTTCCTTTTATAGTGAAACAAAATAACATATTAATATATATATATTTTCATTGTCATAAAAATGAGTTTCCCAAACCATTCAGTTATACAATATGTAGTCCATGAAATCATATTATATATTAATCTCTATGTAAGTGAGGATATAAATGAAGTTATGAATATTTGGGAAACAATTGGCAAAACTTTATGTTTGTCAACATTTCATACATATTTTTCTTTACATGTATTTTAAGAATATATTTTTCAACCATGTAACTTACATTCACCAAATTTTATACTAATATTAATAAAAACATATAATTAGGGATTTCCTTGATTTCTTTTTAAACTAATTAACAATAATTTCATAGTGACATTTATGTTGTTCCCTGTAGTGTAATTTCCAAAGAAATTTCAAGTCACTTCCAATAACCAGAATTACCTATTCATGGTAGATATTATAATACTGTAAATATTAAAAACCTTTTTCCATGCCTCAAATATAATATAATATAAATAATCATCTTCCTCACCATAATCAATCTATAGGTAATCTTTTAATTCTAATTAATAACGACTAAGGTCTATCTATTTTCCATATTAAAGACTAAAAAATAAGGGGATCTATAGAAAATGATCCTTCATATAGTATGTTGATTACATTTAAGATTTGTAGTTATTGAATATTTAGATAAATGAAAATTACTTATGACTAACTTTCTATTCTTCATCTAGTTTCATCAATTTTGGAATCTCATAATAGTACTATATAATCATATGAAACTACACCATCTTCCCAATCTAGTACAATGGTTAAGTTATAATAATTGTTTTATTATATATAAATATATATAATCTTGTTCAAGAGATTATGTAGTTCACATACAACTGTGTCAGTCATATTTTCTATAAGTATGAATTATTTGTTTTACCACAGAGTTAAACAATGCATTCTACAATACAACCTAGATACTTTCAAATATATGTCCTTCAACCAAATATATGAATTTTGGATGATATATGATATTGAAGAGTCACATATATAATTCATTTAAATTACTTATTATGTTTTCTGATTACCAATCTCTGTTTAATCTTTCCCTTATAAAATTAGTGTCTGAACTATTCATGGTTTCCTTTTATTTCATTCTTATGTCATTAGTCTTAAAAATTAAAACACATTAAATAACCCATGAATTATTCGTTATAGATTATTTATATATTGGGGTCCTATATTACCACTGAACATTATGTTCTGCTTCATTTCGTTGTGATTAAAGAGTTAATAAGTATTACAGTTATTGTCATCAAAAATCATTATAGTATTGATTTGTAGGAATTATAAATTAAGAAGAATCGCATAAGCCTCCTCTGATCTTAGCCATGCTAATTTTCAATGAATATTTTAAATATTTAAAAAATACATCATTTACTCATTTAAAAAAATGTTTTATTTAACTTTAATTGGATAGAGAATCAAAAATTATATCATCAATGGTAGAGTTCCTTATATTTTTTTGTTAAATGGTGAGAACTATAACTGTATTGGTAGTTTACTTTATTTGGATGGAAATTTTCTATAATTTCCCCAATTTAATATATACGATAGTACTGATGGAGGGAAAAACAGAAATACAAATTTAGGTAATTTTATCAAAATTTCCCTCATTTTTTGGGACATATTTTATTATTATTTATTGGTTGATTTAATGAAAACTATTTTCTAAATATTTTCTCATTATTCTATGATAGTTACAATTTACCTACAAAACATGATCCGCTGTTTGAGAAAAATCATCAATTTATATTAATATAGTAAAATCCATTGATTCAACAATTCAAAATTTCAATGGCTTTATTAGAATACCGATAATGCTCCTTATTTCAAATTCCAGCTAATTTGTGGATAAGGAATGCATTCAAACATTTATAATTTAAAAACATCTTCTGAAATTGATATTATCAAAGTTAGAGATATTGAATTCACCAATATAGATATATATATTATCAAAGAAAGTCATGATGGAAATTTACAACACATAAGTAATATTCACCCAAAGTATCTTCTATTGAAATTCCCATTAATTTTAAAAACTTGTTTGGGTGGATACACTGCAATCATTTTCCATCACATTTCCAAAATGGATAAATCTTTTTTAATACATAATTTTATAATGAATGATTCCTTTTCATAACAACTTTGATTACTACCAGCTTACTGATCAAAGTTTCTACACTCAAGAAGGATACTCAAATAGTTTATTGTTAATGCATGCACCATGGTTGAATCTCAATGTTTTTAAAATATAATATTTAACCAAACACATTTTAGATTTGATTTATAATATGGATTTCAAGATTATTATGTTATAGGTGAATGAGAAGGTAATTAATGTGGGAAATGTATTATTTTTCCACGGTACTTCATAGGTTGTCCGAGGTATATGATTTAAACTTTTTAGGATACAAAGAACATTTTTAATTTAGATAGATGCCAAAATTTGTTTCTAACTTTCACATATAAACCTAATTCACCTAAAACCTCTTAGATTAATAAATTTAACAATCATATTCTTGAATAATATATAAAAATACTCTCTAATGTTTTCAAATTTAAAATTCATCATTTGTTGGAAGACATAAAAGTTGTAAATTTTCGTAAAAAGTAGTGAGTATTTCATTAAAATAATAAGTATTTTCTAAATAGAGATATAGAAAAACCCATAGAGATATGTGCATTTCACTTCATAAGTTACAAATGTTTGACTTATTTTTTTCATATATAATCTTGTTGTATAAACTATCTAATAAAAAAAATATGTCTTCCATAATGTTTATATACTTATATTCCTACGTCCTTGACATAAAATTTATATAGATATTAATATTGATTAAATGTTTTTATCTAAAATATATGATAAATCCATGAAACCGGTGTTTTATGATCCTCTAAAAACACTATGATTCATGGACATTGTGGGGACACAAATCCATGGTCATCATGCGTGAAAAATATGATCCCGTCAAAGATCTCCCCTAAAAAAAATTATAATGACTGATTTTTTATATGAGGATGGATGTTCTATTTATATAATTCAAGATACAAGTAATAAAATATCAAATAATAACAGTAACATCTATAATTGTCACATTTTACCTTAGAACCCATCTTTGATACTTAATTATCAAACTCCTCTCTACCTTGATATTTACAACCAGTCATATTGAATAAAATATCATTTCATATATGTCAATAAAGGTAATGATCTTTCCTTTGCTTCACATTATGGGTCTCATGGAGCACCAAAATGAATGTGAAAATGAGGAGAATAAATTTTACTATAACTATTGATATATCAATCCAAGTGAATCTATATGATAAATTTTCAAATTTGAAATACAATATAGGTTTCCTCCCATTGACTAATTTCATTTCAATGTACCAAACTATAAAACTATTATTTATATTGATCAAAATTCTATTGATGTTATATTGTTAAAACAATCTATACAACCATGTTAGAATCATTGTTTAATTAAAATAAAATGTTTTATGAAAAAAAATAAATCACATCAATAGAACTACCCTTAAAATTTTTATTCAATAAACATGATCCTAAATAGTTCCCTAAAAACATATATTTTAAATAAGAATGATTAACAATTTTACCCCCACAATTGGAGAACATTATTTTCTATGAATGTTTCTCACTAATGTATGATATCCAAACTATTGAGATGACATATTGAATATTAATGGTAGATGTTAGGAAATATGTGTAGAAACCTATTATTCATTAAAATTACTTCAAGATGAAATTTATCTTATTTATCCTATCAAATAGTCATCTTTTTTGGGAAAATGAGATTCATTTCATAGTTTGTTTTCATATTTTGTTTTCAAACAATATTTCTCAACCTCACCATATTCGAATGAAACAAGGAAGATTATTTCAGATGATATTTTATATTCACAAAAATATGTTTATATATACAAGATAGTTTTTTATTTAAAAATAGAAGGTTAATATTTGTTTACACCATAATATCCCATTTTTTAGTCATTTTTAACATATCACATATTTAGGTTATATTCATCTAGTTTTACTTCCATCTTAATAATTATTTTACCGTATAATGTGGAAAAACATTCTCAAAACGCATTCTTATGTCTCTCCTTCAAATGGTTTCAATATATTTCATTAATTAATTATAATTTCCTTTTTCTAAATAACAACTTGTAATCATTTATACTCAATTATTCCTCCTGGACACCTATCTATTAGAAATAACCATATAACTTTCTGACCTCATATTCTTATGGATTATTCCACACATTTTACATTATTATCATTACTAGGTCTTAAACCCTATTTTTTATCTATATCTTAAATAAATATTCCCTATAACTATGTAGCCTCCAATTTTCACTTTTATATGAAGTGTAATTGTCAGTTAAATTTGACCTAAATGAATAATTTAGATCATTTTTTTCTAATTACTCTTCCAAATATAGTATCCAAGGACTGGTCAAGTGCCACATAGGGGGAATTGGTGAATCATTGGAACCCAAATTTTATGAATTTTAATCCTTCAAAATTAATCCTCTAGAACTGATTAATGTTCTCAATTGACATAGATATTTATCATAGCCTCACCTAAATGTGAAGTAATAAGCTAGAGATAGATAAACAATGTTTTTTTAAGGTCATATAAAAAGACTTTCAGCTTTCATAATCTAGTTATTCCCCTTGGTTAATGATTCTTAACTATATTAAAAAGTGAATACATCTAGTTAGACACCCCAATTATAGTCTCTTCTTAAATTGGTTAGACACCCCAACTTCTACAATTTATTGATTGGTTAGAAAGCCCAATCATAAGCCTCCAATAACTGGTTAAACACACATGCTACAATATTATTCTTCAATTTTGATCTAGATATTACATACCAAATAACGTCAGTTTTCTTGGTCTTGAGTCTCCCTCCATATTTGGTGAAATATGTATATCCCTTAATATTTGAATACTCAATTGCACAAGTTTCTTCTAATGAAAAATACTCCTCTCTATACATTATTTCTATCTTTGATACATAGATATATCATGATTCTCAAATTATTTTTTAACACAAAATGTAATATCTCACAGTTTTTCTAAACTAATCATCACAGCTTCAATACTAGTAGATATGAGAGAAAAAACACCAAGGAATCTCACTACTCCATTTGTCCACTTTTAATGTATGTAATGGTATAATAATTTATTAATAAAAATATAATAATAAATTTCACTTTCATAAAATTATTTTTATCCCCCATGATCTATACACATTTTCTTATATTCTATCTCTATTTTGATTTAGAAAACGGTATACAATTTCTGATCACCCCATGTTCTCCATAAAAACATCAAGGAAAAAATCATATTATCACTCCAAGATATCTACATTTTTTTGTTTTATTTTAATTGATATCCAAATATCTATGATATAGGGAATTTTTTAACTCATAATTTTTTGTTATGAAATCTAATTTTCACAACATTATGAAATTGGAAATGTAACACAAATAGTTTTGTGAAGCTCGTCAAAAAATAAGATACATATTATTCTCCAAAAAATATGTACGTATAAAAATCGGTATGTGAATAAACCATCTCCATGGTTTTCTATTGAAATTGGCTACATAGATCTGCATTGAAAATAGACACAAGCGGATTTTTTTGCATTGAAAATAGTTATGTGATTTATCTCTTCATTTTTCGGCTATGTGTTTCTATTATGAAATTAGATATATAAAAATTAAAATCTCACAATTGGATATATAGATTACACAAACTCATTAAAAATACCTTCATCACTCATTATTTCTATTTTCCATGGAGCACTTAATTTTGTGTATAATCAATGAGTCTTTATTTTCATATACATCAGTCTCTCAAACACTAATTTTTATTATCCGTTTCATATTCTATAAATATAAATGCTTGTAGAATTTCATGCATATAATATTTAATTCATACTAGTTCATTAAATTTATCTTTTACACTGTCTGAATACTTAGCATCATCAAATGAAATTATTCTAGGTACCCTTCGATTAATGCATGGTCGATGCGTAAATATCATTTATAATGTGTTATTGGATATCACCTAAATCTAAAGACTTCAACATGATGTTATAAAATGTGTTTCAGCATTCTATTTCATCTTTATGAATCATAAATGCTATATTACTAATTAAATACTAAACACATGATGTTTATAGGTATAAAATGTTCCTAGAATTGATAAGACACCTCATATCAAATAAATCTGGAAATAGGTTTAAGTTTTATACATTTTTAACACATGAATAGTGAAACACATCTCATGTCACATATCAAACATCCCTTCTATAAACTACTTGTTTATAATAAAATCCATGAATCTGAAATCTCAAGAAGGTGGTGGGGTTTGACACCCACATCACTTACATAAACTTGTGATTTACGGGATGCACTTACCCACACTGTCGCACAATCCTACCTATACTATCTCACCCATTTGAGACCATGAAACCCTCTATAATGACTATGATTCTTATCTCTATGTTGGATGGACCTAGGTATATCCCATGTGTTTTTGAGCCTTTCTGCTAAAAAAATGGTCGAGCTGGCCTAGTAGGATAGCTTGGATTGAACATTTTTATTAACCCCAACTGAATAGTTAACCAAAAATCAAATTATAAAGATTGAAACACCTGGAAATTTAAAATCCTATTATTTATATGGAACCCTTCTATTCCATGACAGAACATAGTATATTTTTCATGTCCATATTTAAATACTCTTTACCAAATCAAGGGATCACTACACTTTTTTAAAAATTTATATACTTCATCAAATTAATTTTTACACAAGTATTTGGTATTTAAGATCATTTGAAATAATCATCACATTTTCAAAGATAATTTTTCAACCATGACATCAAATGAAATTAAAATAATCCATTACAAATTTCTAAGAATTACCAATTCCTCAAAATTCACTAAACACATAGTGGAACATCAACACACCAAACACATATTGACTCATCATTAATAATAAATGAAACACTTGGGCATAACAATCCCCCTTTATTTTGTTTCTAATATCTTCTCACATTAATAAAGTAAATATGTGTTCTCAAACATTATCCCTACTATTAACAATCAAATTAAAAGGGTAAGTGTGGTATTAACATCCCATTTTCTAAAAAAAATGTTCTACTCTGATAAATAGTATTTACTGAACACTATTTATAGAGGGATGATATCACATGGATCTCTTAGAAAAGAGAATTTAGTTAATCAACTCCAAATCTACATGTGATAAATTGTTGTGGATAACAAGATATATATAAGAAATGAAATATAATTTATACATTAAATTTAAATTAATTTGAAATAAATCTAAAAACATATTTATAAAATAGTGGTCATATATAAATATATTTCTTTAAAATAAACATGGAACCTACAGACATCTAAAAACCCATCAAAACAATTCATACACAAGTCATGGAACTACCACTTTTGTCATTTTTTGATAACAAAACCCCCTTAATAATTACATTAAATAAAATTGATAATAGTGGATGTGTGTGTGATTATAATACCTAAAATTCCAAATTTATAAGGCTATCCAAAAAATCTAGATTTATATTAAAAGATTTGGTATCCTATTCTAGTAACATACCCCCCCCCCCCCCTTCTTTAAGGGAAACACTCATGACAATCTTCATCATGGTGAATCTCTTCAAGAATTTATTTTAAGGTTTTTCAATATAAGAACACACCAAAATGTAATTCCTTTTGTAGAAACTCAATTTTGAAAGCTTTCACACATTCACTAAGGATGACCATCATCAATGCTTATTCTATATAATTCCATATTAAAGATAAAACCAAGATATTATCTTCTACATCCTTGATATATATAATATTAAATCACTAAATACATATTATGTAATCACCTTGAGAACATTATTCAAATTTAATTCCAAAAATTTTAAGAAAAATTACAATATAGAAAAGATATAAGGGAATAAGGTGGATTGTCTTGTTCCTCAATATGAACAGCAAGTTTGACATCATTTTATCAACCAAGTTTCATAGATTTCTCTAATATTTAAGCATCCACATCTGATTTTCATGTCTGATTTAGCCTTTTTAGGATGGATCTTATCAAAAATACTATCTCATTATGGGATATGGTTATCGATTATTTAGCTATAAAATCATATACATATTCTTATGAAAACATCATTCTCTTTCAGGATTCTTCTATGTGCCTACCATGTTGTTAAAAATATTTAATTATGTACATCATTATTTAATCTCTTACATGTGACTTTTTTAACACAAGATTACTCATTTCATTACAACCTATCATGAAATTTATATTCTTCATGTAGAATGTTCATTTTACCATCAACACTATCATTTTCGTGGGACTTTTGTATCATTTTTTTCTCTCCCTAAATAAACTAGAAAAATTTAATGAATATAACTTGAAATTTTGACATGTCTTTTAGAGATTCCACATATCTCTACATATGTGATATTCATTATATTTTTCTTCTTATATTTTTCACATCTTCTCATTTTCTGGTAGTTTATTTGTTTCTGATTTTTCGTATTAATTTTTTCCAAGGATTACTTATTGTAAAAATATTTTGAGTAATTTTATTTGTGAAACCTTTTAGGGTTTTCCCCAAGGATGAAACTTCTTCCACTTTTTATATTCCCTTCACATTATTTCTTGATACATGTTGATTTTTGAGTTTGTTTCCCAGAACCAACATTGTTAATACTTGATAAAAAATTTTTTCTTATTAAATAATTTTTCTTATTAAATAATTTTTCTTATCAAATATTATTTATTACTCTGTATGGTATTTTCATGTGATATTATGTATCAAATATCCATCACACTGAAACATTATCACAGTTCCCCACTATGATAAGAACCTAAAAGTTCCACAAAATTATTCTTAAACCTTGTTATATGGTTGGATGACATAGTTTGAAGGGACACATACAATATAGAATATCAAAGGTAGGAGGCCCATAAAGAATTTATACACCTTAACATGGGTTTATCAATTGGTAATCTATAATATTGAAGGATATGAGAATGGGATTGTTTATAGGAAATCCAAATTTACATGGGTCATTAGATGTTTCAATATGTGGAAATGTTTATTGATCTGTAGACTTTAATAGTATAATTAATTGATATATGTACTCATGTACTTTAATGTATTGATGAAAATCAGGATATAATATTCTCGTTCAAAAGTATGATATGTTGGGTGCATCATGAATGATATAAAATTAGTGGATAATGTGAGAATGGATATATCCCTTTTTTATCTTTAAGAATGTGTATATCACATTCCATTTGATGGGAATAGAACCACATGAATAAATCCATGGTCATGGTTTTTGATGGGAGATTTCATTTCTATAAAGTTAAATAATTTTACATAGAAAATATAGGATGATGGAAATAGAATGAAACCTAATTGATATAAATTTTTTTGATAAAATTATTATATTACATGTTAAATGTTTGTAGGAGGTTGCACACCCTAGTGATGTAAAAATTATTCTCTATGGATTACATGGTGTTTTTGTAGATTCTAACCAAGGAATTTAGGTAGTTATTCCTATTAATCCTGAGAAAGAGGCTTATAGGGTCACACACTATGTTAATTCGAAATCTTACATAAATTATAGTATTGAATTTAACATGTTTGGATAAATAACATTTATTTATGTCTATTTGATTACTATAATTTTAAAATATATTATTCCAAATAACATATTGGAGTGATCTCTTCCACACATTCTCAAGACCATGAGGGGTTATCATAAGCTATACCACTCTTGAGAAGAATTATTCTTCATTCAACCATTAAAAACATAGGTGGTCAAAAATGGTCATTTTTCACCTTTTTGTTTGGTTGTTATGTTCTAAGATTGAAGTGAACTTTTGGATCACCACTAGAGGGATTCAATACATGGATCATACAAAACAATTCCGGTATGAAAATATCTTATTAACAAGATTATCAACCCAAGTGGAATTACAAGATAAGGCAATTCTATATTTTCTTATAAACTAATTATAAATTATATGTGAAAATCATTCACTTCATGTATGGGAGTTTTAATATAGTCACATAATCTAATATTTTTATTGGACATGAAATTTTGATCCTGTGAAGAAACTATTACTTGTCATTTATGAATAATATATGGAATGTTCATACCAATAAAGGATGCTTCTCCTGTGCATGGAACCAAAAAAAGAGATGTACATGCATCACTTTTGTGACCCATTTTATTTCATACATCAAAGATGTAATAAAAATTTTAAAATATAATAGAACTTATTACATATTTCATATTCTATGATTATTGAATATTCTTCTCTATATTTCTCCCCTGGATACATGTTTCCTTTATCTATAAGATTTAATGTATTATACCAACAGTCCAATCCAAAATGGCTGAATATATTGCATTACCAACACTGACACACATACCTTTATTTTATTTTAAATTCATCATTCTATATATAATTTTCAATATAATTATTGTAGACATTCTTCAACACATATTGGTTTCCTTTTAGGTGACCATCACTCATACATCATTTATTATCAACAATATACATGATGTAAGGATCTTCTTCATTTATAGTCGTCCATGTTTGTATAAAAGTTTTATTTAATACATCACCTTTTATAAAAAATATATTTTACAAAATTATTATGTTGAGATCTAGATGTTACTTCATTCTTCACATAATCTTGGGAAATTTCCTTATATTTTGAAAAATAATTACATCCATATGATAGAGGAACTATGATAATTGAATCTACTTAGGGGCACTCTGTCGTAGTAGAATGATTTAACTTATTTTATTGTGAAGTATCAATAGGATTCTGTCTATTATTGTACAATTTTATTTCTAATTGAAGAAATTTAGCACCGAGGGAATTATTTTTATCTTTAGTAATTTCCAATATATCTTCACAATCATTCTTCATCTTCTCAACACCCACTTCATCTAATAAAACCATTTCCTATAACAGTTATTCAGGATTCCTGATCATCTTGGGTTTGGAATCTAATTGATTATTCTTTACATCCATATAATCGTTGAGATTTTTTTTAAACTAAATCCGAGGATTTTATAAAAACAATATCAAGAATAACTTTCCAATAGGCAAGCATTTCAATTATTCTTCTTTTTGAAAAATGGATTTCTCCCTTTATTTCATGAGGACTTTTAGAGTGGTGTACTTTTTTAACATCTTAATTCGTGTATCCTCTACTTCATTTAAATCTTCTTCAAGTTGGGATTTATCAAAAATAAGTCCCCTAATAGTACCAAAAATAATTTTAAGAATTTATTTTAAAATATTATTCACTTTTTACAAGAATTTAAAATTTTTATTTCTAAATGATTCAATATCATCACTACTTGAATGGTATTTATTAGAAGAATAATAATAAAAATAATAATTACAACTTCTTTTACTCTGATTACCTTTAGTTATTGGTGTTTCCCCATTAACTTTTGGATTCTTATTCAACTTCCTTGCCTCCCTTTTATTTTTGATTATTTGAGAATTGGTAAAAATTCTGTCATTTTTATACACAAGAGTAACGTCATTTTTCTCTATCTAGAGAAACTTAAACACTTCATAAAATCTCCAATTTATATTAGATATTAAAAACTGATGGAAAAATTGTGATCTTTTATTATATTCGAACCCAAATACTACTTATAATGCCTAAGGACAAGATTGGTGACTCTATGGGGGAGAGGGTTAGTGGTACAATTATTTTATTAATTTTCATCCATTTAAATCCATTGAAATGGTTATTGTTCTAAATCCACTCAATTATTTTTCACAAACTCACCTTTATGTACAATCCATATAAATAGAGACAAACACACAATATTTAAAAGATTCAGCATAAGAACCTACACTTTACTAGAACCGGTTATTGCATTGGGTTACAGGTTATTAACTATAATCACAAGTGAACTCAACTAGTTGACACCCCAATTACTATCTATTTATATATTATTTAGAAATTCAAAATGATCCTCGTCACTTATTGGTTATAAACCCCAATCATAATCCTCCTGAATCTAGTATAACACCCCTTCTACAATCTCTTTCCTCAATGTTGACCCAGAGATTACATACTCAATATCTTCGGTAGTGCGGTCTTGATACTCCATTTAGATTTGGTGAATCCTATATTTTTCTCAATCATTGAATACTATAGAAGACAAGTTCATTATTCTCTAAAGGTATCCCAGATTAAAACCCTTTCTCTCTTTGTAACATAGATGCGTTAGGCTTCCAAAATTATTCTTGAAAACTGGATTTAAGATATATTGTTTTTTCTCAACTGCTCATCAGACCTTTGATAACAGAAGATATTATAGATGTGATGTATCATAGAAACAACATCAATGACTCTATCTGCTCACTTTTTCAATCTATATTTTAAATATGTGTCTTATAATTAATTAATAATAATTGAATCATCAATTTCTATTTTGATTTTTTTGAGCTCTATAATCTATGTACAATTTCATACATTCTCTAACTTTTTGTTTCATAAAATGGGAGACAGGTTCTAATCATCTCACAATCTCCATAATCACAACATGAAACAAATCCTCTGACCACTCCATAATTTCTACATGTCTTATTTTTATTTAATGTGGTATCAATATATTTTTTATTATTATAATTTACCAATTATCACTTTGTTAATAGTGTAATAAAATTATCATGCCTATAAGAAATTGGCTATATAACAAAAATGGAAACATGAAACTCCTCAGAAAATAATCTAATTACTTTTATTTTGAAAAATTATATATATATAAAAATAGATACATATAGAAACCAGCTACATGGTTTTTCTCTAAAAACAGATACATTGATCATTATTGAAAACAACTCTTTGAAATGTTGGTTATGTAGAAAAATGGTTATAGGAGTTCTCTCTTCATTATTTAGCTATAATGTCCTCTTCTACAAAACAATAAGTGAACTATCACTACTCAAAAATAGTACATTTTATTACATAGCCTCATTAAAAATATCCACATTACTCAATCTTTTTGTTTCATCATATGAAAATTTATTTCACCTAGAATCCATGTTGCAATTGCTTTTCATACACTAGTTTCTTATATTAATCTTAATGTATTACTCTTCTAATTCCATGTATATTCATGAAAGTTGAATTTCATGAATATAATATTTCAATCGTACGTATTATTTATATCCATATTTTTCTTCATCTGAATACTCATCTTCATTAGACAATATTACAATACGGGTCCTTCAATTCACGCATGGAAAATGCATGAATATTTTTCATAACATGTGCTTGGATATCACATCAGTATTTATATTTCAATAAATCCATCTCTAATGTGTTTAAGCATTTCGTTTGATCTTAACATCTCATCAGTGTTATGATTACCAGTGCACAAATGAACCATCAATGTTCATAGGTAGAAGACAATCATAGAATTGAATGAATGGATCAGAATAAATAGATCAGATGATAAGTTATATTTGTGTATCATTTTTAATGAATGATAATTTTTTTCAGCATGTGTCCCACATTGAACATCCCTTCTATTAGTCGCATATTTATAATATAATCTGTGTGGCTAAGCACTTGAGCTTCAGGTGGGGTTCGACACCAGCAAAACATACTTTCACCTGGGCCTCACTGGTTGATCCTAACGACACTATCCCACATGTTCTTTATCACCCCTATAGGACCAATGAAACCCTATACCCTCACTATGATTCATGTCTCCATGTGTTCTTTCCATATATGGACCCTTTACATTGTTGAGCATTTCTCATTAAAAATAAAGGTTGATCCAACCTAGTATTTAGTCTTCAATGGCCACTTTTTTATTAAAGTCTCAACTAACTAGTTAGCCAAGAATTACATATAAATATAACATCACATTGAGTGATCAATTATAGGTAGGAATAAGGTATTCTTCTCTACGTGGGTAGAACACATTAATTTTTTCATGGTCTTCTATATAAATTCTCCACCTATGAAAGATATGGCCTCACTTTTTTCAAACATTACACCATTCAAAAAATTTAATTTTTCACATCTATTTTGCATTCATTATGAGTTCAAATATTCAACACATTTCCATGTAGAATTATTCAATCATAACATCTAATTTAATTAAAATAATCCATAACATTTATCCAAGTATCACAACTTCATCCCAACACACCAAACACAATTTGAAACATCCTCGCACTAAACACATATTGGCATATCATTAAAAAATTGTAACACTTAGGAAAAAAAACATTCATTAATATAGTTTGAATTTTCCATATTGATATAATTTTCATTAAATATACTTTCAACCTCCATAAACAATAATTTTATTTAGTACATAATGTCAACATATCTTATACTTTTTTCTTACAACATATCTCATTATAAACAACCATAAATTGCTGATATATGAATTACTTATCGTTGATATTGTTCTTAAAAAATGGAAGATTATGGAAAATTTTACCTCATATTATTTTTCATAGTTCATTATATAAAAATATTGATAATTTTTAATTGCCACAAAACTTAATTAATACTAATAAATTATTAGATAATAATTTATGTATTTTCTAAATCAAATTATAATGTAATAACAATATATATTTTTAACTATAATATCTTCCTCATTTATTCCAAATATGGTTTCTCATTCCATTGTTGATGTTGAAGTATGACTAAAACATTTCAATAGAGAGGTTTATGTGCTAGACTTCAACTTTATCTTCATATAGTCCTTGTTTTTTCTGAAAGTGGTATATCATCACTTCTTCTTACTGGTGGTAAAACTATATACACTAATTTTGAAATTACAATATATATTAATTAAATCTATAGATGAAATATTAAATGAGGAAGTACACTTGATAAAATTTTATGATATGCTAAACTAATCATATTGGGGGAACAACTTATGGTCCATAAATATTTCAATGTGTTTCCTGGTCTAACATTAAGAGAAATATTGTCATTAAATGTTCCGAATGTATGTCAAATACCTCTTGCTTGTAAAATTGTTGTTATATGAATGAATATCATAATTATATTACAAGTAGTACATGGAGGGAGTATAAGTGATATTGTGTTTTCAATTATAAAGACTTATTATTTGATGGATAATTTTCATGTTTTTAAACTAAAAATAAACATGATTTTTCTATCTTCTAAACATTCTTCATCTTATAATGGGTTTAATATATTTTAAAATTGGATATTAAATATTTGTGGAGGATGTTTGTTAGAGCCACATAACAATGAAACAAATATAGACATTCCATGTGACTTACTTATAAATTCATATAATGATCCACTTGTTTAAATTTATTTAAACGCATTCCTATATTTATCAACCAAGTATAATAAAAAGGATTATTTGTGAGATAAGTTAGTATTAGTACCATAAGGTGATGTCATACAATAACTCAATGAATATATGTTTTATATCATTTATAGAGAAGAAAAAATGTATCTATGTTCTGATAGTGTGTGGAATTCATGTTAAATTTTTAACAAAGTTAAACATATTTACACACTGAATATTATAAATGAAATTAAAAATTCTGCTATGCTAGTTGAAACATCACCTCTAAAATGGGGGTTAAAGTATTATTGTTAATAAATATTTATCAATAATTTAGTATTTTTAATGGAATCAATTTGATTATTTAAGATTTGGATGAAAATGTAATAGGTGTATTAATATTAACTAGAACTCATTCTAGCCAAAGAACATTCATAATGAGGATCAACCTGACACATTAAGATGAAAAATTTCCATTCAATCTGCATAGAAGAGAGAATACTTATACTATTTCATATTCAATGACTCTTATCAAATTTCACGGACAATATATCTCTTATAAGGGAATAAATATTCACCAACCTATTTTCTCTGATGATCAACTTTATAGAGAAAATTATAGAGTTACAAATAATAAAGGATTAAAATTTATGATATATGGGACCTAAAATACAACAGTGACCTGTATATGAAACATTGTTTACCATGAATTTCTTCAATCTTTTCAGCATGTATATTATATTTTTCTACAATTATTCTAATTCTTTTCCTATCATACTAAACATGGTATTATATTTGACAAACATTTCAATTTTATTATGCATATATATATATATTAATTCATTTATTCATTTAAGGGAGTAGTTTCATATATGTGTCTAAGACTTTTACCATCCATCGTGAAATTTAATTTGAAGATGATTAAATAATGAATATTGAAGTATGATTTATTCCAATTTTGTTTACAAAATATTCTAAATTGTGAAATGATGTCATAATGATTGAACTTATTCAACTTGATGAAAATGTATGTTATAAATTCAAAAATTTCAAACACTGACCAAATCATTAACACTTCGATCAACATCATATATATTTTTTATTATATATTAATATTGATATTAATTTTGTTATAGCGAATAATTCTCTTATTGATGAAAATTTCATTATAAAACTCGGTTACTATTTCTATTTTAGTATATTTATATGGGAAACAACATGAAATTTTATAGAACACTATATATTAAACTCAAACACTTATTTTGTGGGTTTATAAGAATATTCAGTATTTTCAATTATTAAAATTTATTTACACTTTCAATATGGATTACAAAATAGGAAATTATTGTTATAGAAAACCCCAATTCAGAAGACAATTATTAGTCATAAAAAACTAAAAATTATAAAAACATTCTTTATTGTAGACCTATCTATGTAATATAGAATTTATAGATTATTTTAAATGAAGGGAATTTCCTAAAATACTTCCATAAGTGAGAAAATTTATTTTATTGGAGCACTCATGTGAGGCCTTGTGGTGATCCTATAGTAAGTTTTAGTTTCCTCATTGTAGATTTCCATGAGATTAAATATAAAAAGGTTCCTGAGGAATAGCACTTATGTCAATTTGTATTGATGTTTCCAATTTTATAATTATGTAATTTGTTAATAAAAAATACATGAATCCTTTTTAATAGCAAATTTACTTTAATTCTTACTATTATTTGTTAAATCATTTATGTATATCTTCCATTATGAGTCATATTATAGTCATATAAATCTCATTATGGCTTCAAATGTCTCAGTACTATTATTACATCATGTTACATTTCTAACAAATCATCATTCATAAAGTTCAACCAACTAACTATGTTTGATTTAATTATATTGAAATGATATTACTTTTTGTAGTGAAATGTTATTACCACTAATTTCTATAAACTACTATATATAATTTTAAAAATATTATGTATCAAACATGAATATCATCGTCATTAAATTTTTTAGTTTCTTGTATTACTGCTAAATTTGTATTGTTTTCCAAATTAAGTTACACTTATGATTTATTATTTTTTTCACTATTAGAATTTGGTTTTATTATAATATGTATATATATGTATGAGTATTATATTTCACTATTGGATTCACACCTATATAGTTTATATTTGGTTTAAAAATTATGGTATACTAAATTTAATCCCATTATGTATTACTTCACCTAATTAATTAAATATATAGATGTAATCAGTATTCATTATCACCAAAAACCTATGGAAATGTGGTAAAATAGTACCAAGAGGATACAGATTATGTTAATGTATTAATGGAAATATATCATAAAAAATTAAGTGCACCATCATGTAAATTAGTTATATTACTTTTCTTTTTTATGTATAAAAACAATTGCACAAGTCTTATCATTAATTGAACATTTTGGGAATAATTTCATGAATAGTTGACTACACAACTATAAAATAAATCACACCATATCAATATTTTGGTGAGGAAAATTGTTCATTCTAGGTGACTCGCTAGTGATTTATATGGAAAACATTATTAAATTGGGTATTAATTCTTACATAAATCCATTATTTCTAATAATTTATTATTATTAAATGAAGATTATTTTATTGTAAATTTGATTTTGAATGCCATAACGATGGTTGAAATCCAAATATTTCCATCTTGAATAATTTTTAATGCAGGTTTTGTAAATTTTTTTTTGAAAGATTCATTACCAAGTATTTATTATCATGTCATTATAGATGAATTATATTCCTAATATTATAACAAAACCAAATCTAGAAACCTATAACTGCTTTGTACTTTATTTATTTGGAATAAGATAAAGGAGATTAAATCACCAATTATTGATTTGTTTTGTCATCTTGGATAACCAGATACTTAATTGATTCTCATATTAAATTGGAAATATAAAATACATAGAATCAGAAGAGTTATTTCATATTTATTATTATTCATAATATCCTTCTTTATATCCCATGGAAGATACATAAATAAAGGGTGATATTGTATTCTTAGGGTTATATATCGTAGAATAAATCATGAGTAAATAAGTAATAAACAACATGGTATGTTAAATAACTAAAAAAATTATTTTAATAAATAAATTGAAAATTATATTCATACATGGATAATATAAATGAAGTAATCTCATGGTTATTAAAATATAAATTCTCAATGAATGAAATGAATAATATTGGACATCATGACCTCATATATCTTGATATCCTTACTAATAACTCATTTTCCAAGATAGTTTTATCAATAATTATATATCAAAAAAACATTTATATGTTTAGAAAATTAAATTCTCTCATGATACAAGTCAATGCATCGAGGGGATATTTATAATTGATCCCCACCAATCACTTCTTTTCCAATGAATTTATCATATATCTAACTACCAATTTTCTTCAAACAATATTCCTTATCAAAATATATATGTATTGAGTAATTAATGTCGAATATTATGATTTACCAAGCCGATCAAATAACTTTTATACTAAAACACCACATGAATAAATGGTATATTGTTTAAGGAGGAATAATATACATGATAAAAAATGTGCATAGTAATGATAAATCCAATGTAAAATGTTAAAATATTATAATTAAGTAAGTGTTTCAATATATTGTTAATGAACACACAATTAATTAGAGATAAAATATGGACATAAATCACTAGAAAAGTAGATATTGTAGTAAAATCAAGTATTTTGAAGAATAGAATAAAATGGAAGATAAAAATGTAATTTAAATTTCCATTATATAATTTTTTTAAAACCATTGAAAGATGATAGATTAATAAAAATATTAGAAAAAAATTATTATATCAGGAAAATACCATAACCCTGTATACGTTAAAAAGAAACAATCCTTTTGGCATTTTATAAATTATTAAAAAATGATAAATTTTGAAATATTATAAATATTACATTAAATCAATGTGAAAAATAAAGGATAACATAAAATGTGTCTAAAAAATTAATTTTTTAAATATAATGGACTTTTGTAAAATAATTTTGAAAAACTATTGACATAGTAGAAAAATATACTTGATTATAAAGGATATATGGTCAGGTTTAATTATCAAAATTTATTTTATTGATTAAAATTCCAAATAGATGAATTTTTTTTGAAAATACGTAATTATATAGAGGATAATAATATATATATATATATATACTTTTTTAAGGATAGATTATAAGAATCCTTTAATGAAAATAAGATCAATCCTTGGAAAATAAGATTGTAAACTATATTATTACTTCTTTGGAATCTTTTAAACTAAAACCCATTGATACAATAAACATGAATTAATACATTATTCAAAATTAATAAAGATATATTCATTTTAAATACATCAATTTAGTAGTGTATACACTATATTAAAATGAATAGGTGTATAATATAATATATGTCTCAATTGAGTTGAAATTGAGAGGAAATGTCTTTCCTCAAGTTCCAATTTTCTCATAAGTGACCTTAACCTAATGTGTAATTAATGTATAATTATTATAAATAAATAAGAAAACCATATACATATATATAGTATCATATATTATTTATTTATAACATCTTACCACCTTTTTATTAACAATCGGGTTAACTGCTTCGTTTTTCATGTGATTTTTGGTCCGATAGTTCTAATCCTTATAAATTGATTATGGTTTCATCACCTTTAGAATTTTAATCATGATATAGATTTAATATATATTCATTATATATATATATTTAATCATCTATAAAAATTTTATTTGGAAAAATTAATTAAAACATTCATGAAGATGACAAGTCGTACGTATGTATAAATGATGTTTTCACTTTTTAACGGAATGATCAAAAAAATGTAAACATTAATTCACATTTTATATTAATTATCATATATATATATATTTATTAAATATTTCTTTATTATTATCCATTAAATAATAAATTAAAATTTAATTACATCACTTCGTGGAGGGGAGACTATATGTTCTCAATAACAATGTTAACGTATTCCACTTGTTTTGAAGGTAAGAAGGTAAATGATATCATAAATTTCCATGAACATAATTAAATAATAAATATCATATAAATTCATTATTTCCATCTTTACTACCATTTAATTAGTATGATTATAAAAAAAAATTACACATCTATATAGAGATGGTAATCCCTACTTACGCACGATCAATGTCAACGAATTACATAGTATAGAAAATAGGTGGGAAATGGTTGTAACCAAATAATAACATATAAGTATATTTATGATATGTATTTTATTATTAAATAATTTTTATACTATTTTTATACTAATTAGAATAATAAATAATGTTCAAAGAATCAGTAAAGAAAACTACCACTTCTTCATTATACTTCTTTAACATCCATTTTTAAAGACCCATGGAATGGAATTTTATTAAGACCAGAACCCATAAATTAAGAATAAATAAATTGATAATATTATTTAATAGGGTTTTTTCGATATTGTTTACTAAATGCGGTGAAATTTTATGATAGAATGGGTTCCATTTTTATGTTAGGGGAGGGGAATGCATAAAATGTTTCAAAATATTAATATATAATAAAGTAATATTCATGTCCACATGGTTCAATAATTACATGTATTATAATAAAAGTAATATATGGTCCTAATATACTCATCAACTCAAATTCTGATAGTTTTAGATATCATTTTAAACCATATCTTGTTTATTATCCTCTTCATTAAACATTTTTAACCATAATTGTGGTAATAATTAAATCAACATTAAAGGGTTATATTAATACTTATAAGGTACATATTGGATCATAAATGTAAAAGGGATTGCATTATGAAATATATATTGTCCCCCTTATCCAATTTCATGTTTTTGAATATTATTAAATAATTTAATTAAATATTATTTCCAAAAAACATCATTACATTATTTTTTGAAACTATTCATTTAATTTGACATTAATAACATCATGAAAGATATGGAATTTTATTATAAAACATTCACACATATTCAATATTTTATATTTTTCTATAAAATTAATTAGGAACTATAAATAACCCACAAGATTTTACTTTATACATTTTAAAATCATTTACATTGATTTTCTTCAGCTTGCACATGCACTGTGTCAATATAGTCTATGCATTTAAGGTAATTAGTTAATCACTAAAAATGAAAAATTAATTACCATTAAAAAAAGTAAATATTGTTTGAAATACCTATTTATATCCAAAATTAAGCTCTTTTTATCCTTATGTTAATTTTTTTAAGATATTAAATTCATGAGAATGGCATTTTTGAAGTTTCATTGCATAAAATATTCTATATTTCATTATCAAAGGTAAATGTCATCAAAATTACATATTTTAAAATAAAGGAAGGTGCTGTAATATTTTTTTATTTATTATTAAATTATTCATAAAATGAAATTTTTGATTTACACATTACTTATGTGATATCTTTTACCATGATAGCTATTCAGAATGCACGAAAATAAAAGTTACATATTTAATAAATTTAAACCTCCTAATTCTAAATATGGAATAAATTTTTCAAATTTATGCCATTGAATATTTATTATAATTTTATAAAAAACTATATATTTATAATTTTATGTATGATCCATTTATAATATAATATCACATGTTTGATAAAAATCCTTTATTACTATCAATGTTTTGGTTATTACCTACTTCGATGTACATAAGAAATTGTGTTCAGTAGTTTCAGTCCGTATACTTTGTTATGGTTCAAAAATATAAATAATTTTAATCATGATATAAATTTCATATATATTCATTATATATATTTAGATTCATCCATACAAGGTAGATATGGAAAAATTAATTACACAGTCTCTTGAGATGTTATGTCATACATAAACATGAATATTTCATTCAATTTTCAAAGGATGAAGAAAAAAATATAAATAGTAATAAAACCTTATATAAACATTATTATATAAAATATATCATATATATTCATTTAATATATCCTTATTACCATCCGTGCAAATTTAAAATGAAAAACAAATCTCATCACTTTGTGAAGGTGGCTGTCCACATGTATGCATGAGAAATGTTATCATTTTAAAACACAGGTAAAAATGTAAGAAGTAAATGGTATATTATATTTAAAAAACATTAATTATGTAATAAATAACCTATATTGTCATAAGATTCATCATTATAACTATCTATATAAAAAGGTGATATTAATAAATATTACACTGATATGTGGAGACGGTAACCTGTATGTATGCAAGAGAAATGTGTTCAAATTCCATATAAAAAAAGAGGTGAAAATGGTTTTATAGTAATCACAATAATATAACAGTTTATTTATGAAACTATAATTAAAATTTTATTATGGGTTCAATAGATTTAGAGGCTATATGAGAAGAAATAATCTTCAAAGAGTTGATAAAGTGGATTACCTCTTCTTTAGTAGACATCCTTTAGATCCATTATTAAGGACCCTTATAAGGGAATTTTAAGATGAAAAAATATATAAATCATATATTGATAATTTAAAACATAATTGAGCAGTTTTTTGTTAATATAGGATTATCAAAGTGGTGTAAATAAAACAAAGATGGGTTTCCTTTTATAATTTAAAGGAGGGGAACTCTTGTAATTTTTGAAAATATTAAAATATAATTAAGCCACATTCATGGAAATATAGATAAAAATTAAATTTATTATAATATAAGGATGATATACTCCAAATATAATCATCAAATAAAATTTATAGTGGTTTAAATGTTATTTTAAACCTCAAAATTTTTTAACCTCTTTATTACCCATTTTTAACCTTAATTGCAATGACAACTATTTCAATATTAAAGGCTTATAATTTTTATTAAAAGGTTATGGTTTTTCATAAATATACATGGTGTAAAATATTAAATTATATATTATCCTATCATATTATGTTCCATTATTTTTATTATTTTTAACTAATTTAATAAAATATCATATATACTGTTTTTTACGCTACTCATTTAGTTTGGAATTAAATACATTCAGATGAATATGTAACTCAAATATAATCCTTTAATAATTATAAATATGTTATATTTATATAAAATATTCATGTGTAATTATAAATACATTAAAAATATAACAAAATTTAGTATTTCTAAAATCATTTATATGACATTTCTAATACCGAAATGAGAATTGTGTTGGCGTTGTGTACGAATTTAAGATTACTGATTTCATCACACAAAATTATAATTATATATATTTTATAAAACAATTAATATCTTAAATAATATTTTATAACCAAACATATCATCAATTTATTCTTATGTCAAATGTTTAGAGATATTAATGTCAAAATGGTGAAATATTTGAATTTTCTTTACTAAAAAAATATAAATGTCATTATCAAAGTAAATTGGAATATAAATTCATTAAATTCTATGAAAGGATTAATACGGTTTAATTTTTATCATAAAATGAGTTAAATTCATGTTTTAAAAAGATTTTTATTGACTTAACAAATTATTTTTAACGTTAATTACTAGATTTACCCTTTAATGAGGTGATGAATTTTATTAGGGTCACTATTTATAATGCCTGAAAATAAAAATGGAACTGTTTAAAAATTTTGATCATGCTAAATCCAAATGTTTAATAAATTTTATCAAATTATGTTGTTATATTTTTTAGAAATTAATTTTAAAATAAACCCACAATATACTATGAAAAAACAATTTAGTAGAAAATATTGTTTTTAAGCCTAAAAATTGACTTTTTTCAAAATCTTGTAAATGGATAATCTGAATGTCATGAAAATGGATATTTTATCACATTATTATAAAAAATATAATTAATATTTTAAATTACAATATTTATTAAAATAAAATAATAGATTTATGAAAATCATTATTTTTCAATATTCACTAAAAAATATTTTGTGAATAGTTTGGAAAACAAATTTAACCGGACATAATAATGAAATGATGGAAAACTGATTAAATTTTAGCATAATAAAAATTCAATTTATTTCTAATTTTATTAAATGATGTTTTTCATTTATAGAAAATTATGTTTTAAATTAGATTTATTTAAAGAGAAGTATATCATAACAACTAGGGTGTTACATTTCCCCCCATTATAAAAATTCACCCCCAAAATTCTATCTCACTAGAACAAATAACCGAGGATACTTCATCCAGATCACATCCTTAGGTTCCCATATATCATTCACAATTTTATGATTTCTTTATAAAACATTGACCGGGTGAGTGGTCTGGTTTTGTAGAACTTTGTCTATACGATCCAAAATCTCTAATGGTTGTTCCTCATAAGACTAATATTACTCCCGTGCTATGACCTATGAGTTATGTACGTGTTAAAAATAAAGTATTTAATTGTTGAGGATTGATAGATGAAATAAATCCTGAACTTGTGAGATATTTTGTTGAATCATTAAGAGATAAGCTACCATCCTGATAAAATCCTGAATTTCATAGGGACTGTTATTTCAAGGGATTACGTTTCTATTTTTCCAAATATCATAAACGTATTCTAATGTAATATTTATAAGAAGACCTTATCAAAAAATTTAAACTCTATATATTTCTGATAATTCCTTTCAAATCTCTTTTAGAATCTATGCTTCATTTATGTGTGGCTGAATAAATCTAACCATCTATGCCATTTCACATACTATATCAGGTCCCAATTGATTTCCTTCTCCAATATTATCACCAAATATCAGAGTTATACACATTATTATACAAATGACTTTATAGGTATCCATTTGAATGCTTGTGTGATAGCTATTATTGTAAGAAAATTATACCAAAGAAAGCTGTTTATACCAACCACAATTTATATCCATAGAGATATATAATAACATATATTCAAGATTTTAAATATTCCCTTTTCAATGTCCATTTTTATATGGATGATAAGAAGTTATGAAACTCAACTCTATATATAGATCCTACTTAGACCTTTTACAGAACCTTGAGGTAATCATCAAAACTCAATAAGATACAATTGGGAATAGTAATCCATGTAATCTCAAAGAATTCATAATGTATAACATAGTAATATTGTTAATACGTAAATCTTATCTAAGAGCAATAAAATTAACTTAATTTTTAATGAGATATGCTACAACCAGAATAAAATTATTCCTTTATGATTTATATGATAGTCTGATGATGAAATTTGTGGTAATGTTTTCACATTTACATTTAATTTAGGTAAATTGTTATAACATCAACATAGACTTCCATCTATCATAAATAACATTCTCACATATTGGGCATCATGACACATACTCTACAATATCCCTTTTTATGTTATCTATCAATAAATACTATCTCAAATCACTATATATATTTGTACTTATTAGATGAATAACGGATGATGAATTATGATCACTATCCAACAAATCCTTCTTCATATCTAGTATTGATGGTGAACATAATTTTTTTATGAAAACTATCTTTTTAACATGATCATGGTTAAATTTAGTAATATTCGTAACCTTACTTTATAATTACATATCATCATTATATTCTTTCATTATCCTCTCATGGATGGATAACTAAAAATGCACCTGAGAAAGATATTATTTTTCTCTATTCCTCAATATTCAATGATCTAGTTTTTTATATATCTATAAATGTTGGATATCATTTGATTCATATGACATTAAAACAATCATAGACTTTTAGACTCAAAGAATCATCCAATGTGTTCTCATTCCAAGGGTGTTAATGTTTTGAGTAGTCATTATCATTAATCAAATTCAATTATCGTCTCTAGTGCATATTCAACTATTTCTTAAAATATATATTCTTCAAGATTTTATGAGCATTATATATATAACACAATTAATAATACATATAATTATGCTAAATCATCAATATAAAAATTATCACTTCTAGTTACAAATCATGTGTTGGGTAATTTTTCTTAGGAATTTTCAATTGGGATGATGATTAAGTTGTCACCATATCCTTCTAATTGAGTAAACATCATATCCACTTCTTTAATGAATCCTTTTATATCCCAAACCATTATCCACTAAAGGGTATTTTATTAATAGGTTCATTGGAGAACCATATCTTTTGTTCATTGAAATTATCCTCACATTCATCTATCAAAATGAACTTAATCCCCTTCAATGTCAACATGGTATTTTAATCATTTATTCATAATAAATATCACTCAAATCACTGTAAGTATATATAAAATGCAATAAAACTATGTTTCTTGATTTCAATTGTCAGTTTATTCCATTTATCAATAACTTCTATCATTGAAATATCCACTAATATTCCCTCTCTTAGAAGTATATGTCCTAATAATGGGGTATTTTGTAGGAAACATTCATGCAATGGTAAATTTGGAATATAGTTTCTCCCTCTTTAGGGTCACCATTATAATCCTCAAAACTAAAATTCATGCTCATCATTTTTATTTAAATATATAATAACATCATGTATAAATAAAATGAAGAACATGTGAAGGAAATATATAAAGTCTCAATTCATTAAATCAATGAAGATAACAGTTGAATTTGTTAGACCAAATGGCATTACTATAAATTCATAACGACCATTTCTTGTAACAAATGATTTCTTGGGTATATCCTCTTTCTTGTCCCTTACCTCATGATATCTATATCAATGTTTAATCATGATAAATTTTTATATCCTTGTAATTGATCCAAAAAAATCACTCTATGGTAGAGGATACTTTTTATTAATTTTGATTTCGTTAATTTATAAATAATAAAATCAAATACGTATTGAACTATATTTCTTATTAAAAAAGAAAAGGTGAAACCCATGTTGATTAACTAGTCTTAATGAATCCACTATTTATATTCTCTTAGAGTTTCTTCTTCAATTACCACATCTTAAAAAATAGAATTATATAATGATACTTTGAAATAGTTTTATCAGTATGTATGATTTATATTTAAAAAGTCACTTCATTATTTGATAATATATTAGAATATAATTTTGAAATATATCAACAAACTCAAATAAAATATGCATATATTTAATTTTTAGTTTCCCCCAACCATCTAAAATAAATATCCCTCGTGAATAGATTATAAAACCCATATGATGGATGTAATTTAACTTGTAATTTCAGGTTTAACCTCACATTAATATACTATCAAATGTTGATTCAGAATATTGAATATAACTTCCATTCCTTGAAAATTTATATAGTAACTATACTAAGAGATCTAATTCATGCCCCAAAATACATCAAATTCAACTAGTGGAAGTAAAAAAATATTTTCAACAAGCACATTTCCACAATATTCTATCAGAGATAATCTATATACTTTATATTATATCATCATACCATTATGATTTTTCACTACCAACTCTATATCAAATTGTTGAGTTTGTGTTGTGATACCCTTCAAAAATTTGTGATATTTAAATATTGGGTAGATATTGAATCCAATATAACATTATTACTTATAGAGTATATTTTATGTATACCTCTCACAAAATCTATAGGAACTCCCAATTTGGCTATAGTAATTCCATATGATGAGTTTAGCCCCTTGAATTAATTTATTGTACATTCCCTTGATGTCTCGGGAACTAGTTTGAGTAATTCCCATTGAATTTATAGTTGAATAACTAGATATTAGTGGTTTCATTCATTTAAATTAATTCATTATCCAGATGACCCGTATCTCTACGATATTAACAATATCTCATACCTTCCATTTATATTCTAGAATGTTCCAAAAAAAAAATTTACATGATAGTAATTATGTCATTCCTTTTTTTATTTTATATATACCTTTTTTCTTGGTTCTTGTCCAAAAAATTAACTTGATTTTCCTTTAACACATATGATCTAAAAAATTATTTTTGTGTATTAATGGAACATGATACTATATCATCATGTTATGAATATTCTATAGAAACTACTGTTATTTTGAGATTTGGCTTAAGCATAGAAAATTAATGGAAAATCATGATTTTTGGATAACATATATAGTCTGAATCATGTTGGACTAATTTTTTAATGTTATCCTCACACTCTACCACACTTTAGTCTTCCTTCATTATTAAAGTGAAGAAATTTCTATCTATTTTAGCACAATATTATCATAGGATATATTTATTGAATAATATTACCTTAAATGTTCTTTATTACCAGATTTATATTTATTTACCCTCTCCAGTTTTCTGGATCAAAGACCTCAATTAATCAAAATATTCATTCAAAAAATAGACTACCAAAACAACAATTTATCTTTTATTATATCCCAAATCATGGAATATATTTTTGAGAGACTTAATCAATTTCATATCTACCAAAGGATTAGTATTTTAATTAAAATATAGATTCTTATGTCACATGAGGTGATCCAACATAAGTGAACCACACTATGGAACAATAGATTGATCCATCTGATCAAGGATATTCATTATAACCATAGTGAGATACCCAAATATGGCCATGATCTTCTCAGTTACAAAACCGGCAGTATTTTCTTTCTCAACATGGTAATCCCAACATTTACTATGGGCTTTGATCCCATTTCTTCCTTTAGGTGAAATAACTAAATAATGTCACAGATTGATTTAACACATAATCATAATGAATATTTCACCATAGAATATAAATACCTATAATAGTAAAAATTATAAAAATTCTACATAGGATAATAATGATTTTCCTGGTTACTATTTTTTTAAATCTATTTCCCAAGGAATCAATAACAACCATGCTCTCTATTTCACACATAAATTGTAACGACCCAAACATTTATTAATAAAAATTCCTCTTGATCTAATTAAATGTCTTATTATGTAAAATGTTTTTATAACATAAGAAATTAGTTGGTTTTATGATTTTTGATTTTAAAATAATGTTATGAATTTTTACCATTGTTAATATAGACATTGAATAGTGATCACCTGATTAGTATAGATAATGGGCTTTATCAAATCCAATTTACACAAAAAAATTATGTGATGGAATCATCCCGATGAATTTATCCCTAAAAATCCCATTTTACAGATCTGGGAAAGAATTTGGCATCATTGGTCTTTTCTTTTGACCAATCCCAAGCCGAGCTTCAACACTTTAAGCTCGAGCAGAACCGCCTATGGGAGAAGAGTAAGTTGATAGAGATTACCACCCGAGAGATGTTATCTAAGACACCCCAAGAGTTTATCATCATCACTGACCTTACCCTTTGGTCATATGCAGGTGTTATAAGGTTTTAGGTAACAAGACCCTATGACTATGATTATGTGCATTATTTTTGTATAGAATTAATAATATACATTCATTTTATTATTTTTACTTTGTAAATAGTTTTTAAAGAACAAGTCATATTTTTAGCTAATATTTAATTAATATTTCTATTTTGATAAATTAATAGATTTTTGAAATAAATAATATTTTAATAAAATATTATTACTAAATTAATTTTTATTAAATATAAATGATCGTATACTTTTTTTGAAGAAAATTATAGTTTTTTCTATGGTTTGAAACCTGTTTTTACCAAAACCCATTAATTTTCACTAAATTTTGGATTTTATTTTTAAAGTAAAAATTCAAAAATATATAAAATTATTTAGATAAAATGAATATTAATTTTGGAATCATGAGGTCAAAATTATCCAATGGTGAATTATTCATAATTTCTTGAAATAGTCAAATGATTGGGTAAAAATTAAATACCGTTTAAATATATAAGGTGTTTTATGACATCATAATGAATCAATAGTGATGTAATAAAATAGTATAAATAATATTTTCATCCAATGATTGTTTTTTTTAAATAATATTATTTTATATTTCTTTGATTAATTTTATGGTGCCTTTGTGGACCCTCCAAGACATATAAAAAGTTTAACTTTTTAAATTGATTTCATTGAGAGTGTGACTAACCTCCATATAAGAATGCCTAATATTTTAATAATTTCTAAAATTTGACTTATAAAATAATGTTTTCCACCTCAGAATTTTAAAAACATGGGCAGAAACCATGGTATGGTTTTTTATTTTCATTATTTTAATTTGTAGTGTGCAAAGCCTAAATAATAAAGAATTTCCTCTCTTTTCCTATATAAACACAAATATCCCACTTAATCTTGACCCAAATCCATTTTATATAGACCAAAATCATAACTCTTCTCTATAGAACCCTACCAAGATTCCACAATCTTCTATTAATCCTCTCTTAAGGCTCTCCCAATCCTTTGGGATCACACTTCCAAGTAATAGATTTCCTCTTTTCTTATTTTTTTTCCAAATTTCATTATGTTGTTATGTCCTTTTATTTTTAATTAAAATTATTTGGGTATGATTTATCACCTACCCTATAATTCTGTACATATGTTTGAATGATTAAATTCATCTTTATCTCTCATTAATTCCTCCCATGAACACTTGTTACCATGCCGAAATTCCATAAGGTATTTCTCTCTCCTCATTCACATTAAATCAATTCTATTGTATTATGAATCTAAATTTCATTACATATGTTGGGAAATGTATTTATATGACCCCCTTACATTAAATTTCTTTTAAATATTATTTTAAACTCATTTCTCTCTCATCTGCAATTTTTATAAATTTTTATGACACGTCGTTATGATGCTGAAATTACATCGTGATTTTCCATGCCAAATTCATTGTGTAGTGAATGTCGTACCCATTTATCTATCAAGGGTATTCACCTTTATGAATATTTAATTATTTATTATATATTTACATGTATTAATTCCATGTTCGTTTATTATGAAATAAATTGTGATGTTTAATGAAACCATGTTATATGATCCATGTGGAACACTTATGCATGAAATGAAATGATTAAAATGTTTGTGCCTTGATAGCACTAAAATACATTGGGTAAATATTACTATCATGATAAATTAAGTGAAATAAGGGGTTTACTCATTCTAATTCAAGTACAATGAGGTTTTACTCAGGCTCCATGTGAAATGATCCTTGGCTCATGCTAATATCATGTTAAATGTTGATGCCACGTTTCCATGTTATGATAATCATGCTATATCATGACTTTATATTCATTTTTCTCTTTCGCTCCATTGATATGAATATTGCCTAAAATGAACTATATTATTCATGTTATTCCTTGTTTACTCCCTTACTGGGATTTATATCTCGCCCATTTTCTTATGCATGTCATCAGGTTATCCCATGTAATGCTAAGTAAGAAGGAATGTGTGTGGTCTAGTAAAAGAAATTTTCAATAAAGATGTGTATTTCATGTTTTAAATTGTTATGTAATGTTCTCAAGCCCCAAATACACTATACATCTAGATATTATATGTTTTATCAAGTGAAGAATTTATGTAATAAATCATGTTTAAGTGTGTAATAAAGACTAGGGTTGTTATAGTTGATATTTGTGGATAAGATTAGTTATTTTTGGGAATAGGATTAGAAAACCCTAGTGAAAGCCTTAGAGATAAGAATAAGTATAATAAAAACATCCCTTATTTTTTTGAGTATTGAGTAAATGGTTATCAATAAAATATATCCCTTTCAAGATACGAGTAGGTAGGGGCGGCTCTGGAACAGATGAATCTAGGGGTAAAACCTGAAAACACCACCTTGAGCTAAACTAAAACAAGAACTGGTGCATGAAAACTGGCCTTGCAGCACTATTTTTGAGGATACTCCTAGGGGATATGCTTCTTTAAATTAATTATCTTAGTAAAAACCATTATTAAGGGAATAAAAAATATTCCCCTAAGAATATATGTTGGTATGTAGATCATAGATAATAAATACTGTAGACTATAAATTCATAAGTTAAGGAAATAAATTAATTTATAAGTTATAATTTTTGAATTTGGATTACCATTTATGTGTTACCCTTAACTTTTATTTTATTCTAGCTAATGGAATGTAATATAAGGAATCAGGCTAACAACCGATGCGAAGATCATTGAGATGACTACTCTAATGATATGTTGAATATGTTGACAGAAGGAATCGAGAACTTTGTCACGATACTCTCTTAGTTAACTCATGTTTTGAATAGAAACTTGGGTCAAGAAGAATGTTCCACCCCCCCCCCCCCCCGCCAAATGAAATATCAAGTCTTAATTGAGAACATCGTGATACAAAGGTATCCCACTTTTAGTGGATCATCTGATCCCTCAATATCCAAACAATGGTTCAACTCCAGTCAGAAAATTTTCTCCATCCTTTAATGTTTTGAAAAAGAGAAGGTACCTATAGATGCTTATCTTATGGAGGGTAAAGCATATCAGTGGTGGAAATTGATCAAAAATACGAATCCTGAGGAAGAGATCGAGGAGTTGTAAATGAAGGAATTATGAAAAAAGATTTTTCAACAAATATTTTTCTCATAACCTCAAACTTAAGCTAGAAAGGGATTTAATTTCCCACAAGCAATAAGAGAACGAATCCATAGAAGTATATGCGGAAACATTACAAGGCATACATAATATGCCTCAGGCTTTTTTGTTACCCCCATATTCAATTTTTACAACCTATTTGGTGGTATAAAACCTAGAATACAGAAATCCCAAGCGAACCGTGATTTTGAGAAATATAAGGAAATTGCTTATTGTTCCCTCAAGGTCAAAATAGAGATCAATGAATCTCAGGGGTATCATGGGGATAAGAAGAGTATGGTGGAATTTTATTCTGACTGTACGATGGATAAATCCAATGGTGCTAAGAAAATATAGCACCCAACTTGTTAAATGTGCGGAAAGAAGAACCCCGAAAAATTACTGAAGGGGATGAGGAAATGCTTTAGGTGTGGACGAGAAGGGAACCTGGGTATTCCATTTCGGCAAGAGAAACTTACGTCTACGATAGAGGAGAAGAATGCTCCATTCTACCCTCAACATGTTTTTCATTAATTCACCAAAAAAGAACCAGTGCAATTTGAAAACTGGTGCCCTAAGACAAGGGTTTTCAGAGGCAACCAAAATCCTTCAGGCAGTAAGGGCGCACTTTTTCCATCAATACCACCGAAGTGAACCCCAACAATGAATTGGTGACATGTAGACTAGTTATTCATTCAATAATAGATAACATACTTTTTAAATATGTTTCTAAAAAGTATTTTATATCACAAAAGATTAGTAGAACAATCCCAACACCACCAAAAATCATGGAAGTAAAGATATCTATGAGAACGCAAAATGGGGAAATCATTGTATCCCATGAATATAACTCCTCATGAGTCCTAATTTGTGGATTGAACATCCCGATGAACCTCTTCATACTCCCTTTTGGTGAAATTTGATATAATTATTGTCATGGATTGAATTTTCTTATATAGATCAAACAGAAATTTCTATGAGAGGGAAATCACTCTTCATATAGAAAATCGACCCATGATTCTGTCAAGTTCGGGAGGAGGATGAATCTTCTTTTGCACCATCATCTCAAGAATGAATATTACAACCCTATGAGTCTTAGGACGCTACCATTCTTGATGACATGACTAGTTTGATGGAATTCACTGATGTGTTTCCAGAGGAATTCTCTAGTCTTCCTACTAGAAGATATGTTTAATTCTCAATCGAACTTATTCTTGGGATGTTTCTAATATATAAGTCTTCAAATATAATGTTTTTTGTGGATCTTGAGGAGTTGAAAAAAACACCTATAAGAAAATATGGATAAAGGGTTTATATGCCCAAGTGACACACCATGGGGTTCACCAGCCCTCTTCATCTAGAAGAAGGATGGGTCAATACACCTTTGTATTGATTATCGTGAGCTCAAAAAAACATGATAAAGAACAAATATCCTCTACCATGAATTTATTACTTGTTTGATTAGGTACGTGGAGCGCAATAATTCTCCAAGGTGTATTTGTAGTCGGGATATTACCATGTAAGGGTGAATAAGAAGGATATCCCCAACACTACATTTCGTATAAGATACAGGCACTATGAATTCATATTAATGCCTTTTGGACTCACTAATTCTCCTGAAATATTTATGGATTTAATGAATAGAGTCTTTAGGTATTACCTCGACAAATTTTTGGAAGTATTTATAGATCATATTCTAATATACTCCAAAACAAAGGAGGATCATGAGGAGTATCTAAGCATTGTAATAGAGACCTTGAGAAAGGATAAGCACTATGAAAAGTACAGTGAGTGTGAGTTTTGGTTGAAGGAGGTATCATTCTTGGGTCATACCATCACATGAAATGGTATATCTGTAGATCCTTCCAAGATAGCTACAATTTAGGGATGGTCGATGACAAAATCGGTAATAGATATCCATATCTTTATTGGGTGATTGGGATATTATCATTGATTTGTGAGAAAGTTCTAAAAATTTTACAGCCCTCTTACCAATCTAACCCAAAAGGGACTCATTTTTTCAGAGTGATGAATTCGAATAGAGCTTTAAGGAGATGAAAAGGGTGCTTATAATACAACTTTTTCTCACACTACTCATAAGGAGAGAAATATTTGTGGTATTTAGTGATGCTTTGAAGAAGGGAATGAACTATGTGTTGATGGAAAATTAAAACTTAATTTCATATGCATCAATGCAATTGTATATTAATTTCAAAACTATCCAACACATGATCTGGAGATGGCTGTAGTAATCTTATCTTTTAAAATTTGGAGGCATTACCTCTTTGGGGAGAAGATTTAAATATACATGGATCAAATAATCATCAAGTATATTTTCGCAAAGAAATAATTGAATAGGAGCCAATAAAGATGGCTAGAGCTGATCAATGACTATGACTGCTCAATCCATTACCACCCATAGAAAGAGATCAAGGTGGCAGATTCTCTATGTATAAAGGACCCATTGATTCTATCATTGATGAGAATTAAAATTGATCCATTCTTTATAGATTTTATGAAGATGGAAATGGGAATTATAATGAATGGAATATAATCAATCCTTTCACAAATGATTGCTCAATCATCTCTTTTGGAATGGTTAAAGGATTATCAAAATTATAACGTGGGAATTTAGAAGAAAGTGAAAACTATTATAAACGGGAAATCCTATGTGTTCAATGTTAATGAGGAAGGAATTGTGAGATTTGGGACAAGGATATGTGTTACATCAGATATGGAGTTAAAGGATGAACTTTATGATGATGCACGTAGTTAGAATTTCTCCATTCAACCAGGAAACAGAACAATGTATTGATATCTCCAAGAGAATTATTGGTGGGATTACATGAAGAAGGAGATCACTGAGTATACATTAAAGTGCCTGATATGTTATAAAGTGAACGATATGAGGTAGAAGTATAAGGGGATGATGAAACCATTACCCATACCAACATTGAAATGGGAGAACATCACAGTAGACTTTGTCACCAGACATCTGAAGACATCCAATGGAAAAAAAGCTATCATGGTTGTTGTGGATCGTCTTACAAAGACTATACACTCCATTGAAAATCAAGAGGATTTTTCATAGGATCAACTTGAATGGATTTATATTATAGAAGTGTTAAGGCTGGATGTATTTCCACTATCTATATTATCTGATCGAGATCCATGATTTAGCTCTATGTTCTGGAAGAGTCTTTAACATGCTCTAAATACTGATCTGAGCATCAGTATGGCTTATCATCTTCAAATTTATGGATAATCTGAGTGGAATGTTCAAACACTATAGAAAATGTTGATAGCATGCTCAATTTATATCAAAGGAATATGGGATCAACATCTTCCTCTGGTTGAGTTCTCTTACATTACCAGTTTCCGCTAAAGCATCCAAATGGATCCTCATGAAGCCGTTTATGGGAAGAGGTTCTAAACACTGGCATGTTGGGATGAATTTGTGGAGAGAAAAATATTAGATCCAGAAATGGATGAAGAAATGGTGGATAAGGATATGGCCATCCAGAAGTACATTTATGCTGCTCAAATTTGACAAAATATTTATGCTGATAATCCTTGATGAGGCCTATAGTTTGATGTTGGAGACATGGTATTCTTTCGCGTATCACTGTAGAAGAGAGTTATGAGATTTTGAAACAATGGAAATATTATTCCAAGGTACATTGTCCCTTCTGATATCCTTGATCGCATTAGAGTAGTGGCCTAATTACTAGCACTCCCACTGAACTTATCTCAAGTATATGATTTATTCCATGAATCACTATTGAGGATGTACATACCTGACCCATCACATGTACTCAATCAATAGGTGGTATCATTTTACAATCACCTCTCCTATGAAGAGAATCTAGTGAAGATCATAGATCTTGGAAAAAAAGTTTTAAGAAATAAGACAATGCCACTCATCAAGGTGTTTTTGTGAAACCACAAGTTTGAATAAGCAACGTGGGAATCAAGGGAATTAATGAATTATAGTTACACTTATTTTTTTTATTGTGAGAAAAGGAAGTTTTGAGAGAAAAATTTCTTAAGGGGTTAAGATTGTAATGAATCAAACCTATATTAATGAAAATTCCTCCTGATATAATTAAATGTCTTATCATGTAAAATGGTTATATAAAATATGAAATTCATTGGTTTTATGATTTTGGATTTCAAAATACAATTATGAATTGTTATTATTTATAATATTGTTGTTGAACAGTGATCACATGATTAGTATTAATATAGGGCTTTATCAAATCCAATTTACTCTGACAAAGGAAGCGAAGGCCTCATCTAGTAGAATTTATCTGTATTAAGACCATTTTTGGAGGTTCGAAAAGAATTTGCATAATTGTTATTTGATCTTGAACATGCCCGAGCCTAACTTCAAAACATTAAGCTTGAGAATAACCACCTATGGGTGAAGTGGAAGTTAATAGAGATTACAACCCGAGTGATGTAATCTGAGCCACCAAATGAGTATGTCACCATCACACACATTACCCTTAGGACATATACTGGTGTCATATGGGGTTATGTAACAAAACCATAATACTATGATTATGTGCATTATTTTTTTATAGAATAAAAAATATACATTAATTTTATTATTTTTACTTTGTAAATAGTTTTTAAAGAAAAAATAGTATTTTTAGTTAAGATTCATTTAAAAAATATATTTTCATAAATCAATGGATTTTTTAAATAAAAAATATTTTAATAAAATATTAATAATAAATTAATTTTCATTAAATATTGATGATCGTATAATTTTTATGAATACAATTGTAATTTTTATAAAGGTTTGAAACCCGTTTTTTCTAAACCCCAAGAATTTTTGATAAATGTCAGTTTTTAATTTAAAAAAAAAATTCCCATATTTAGAAAATTATTTTGATAAAATGGATATTATTTTTGGAATCAAGATGTCGAAATTAGCCAATGTTTAATTTTTCACAATTTTTTGAGGTAGTCGGAGTTTTGGGTAAAAATTAAATATCATTTAAATATATAAGGTGTTTTATGACATGATAATGACCCAATAGTGATTTAATAAAATACTATAAATGATATTCTCGGACAATATATGTTTTATACTTAAAATATTGTGATTTTATATTTATTTGTTTAATTTTATGGTACCTTAGTGGACTATCCAATACTTATAAAACATTTGAACTTTTTAAATTGATATCTTTGAGAGTGTGACTCACCTCCACATAAAAAATCCTAATATTTTAATAATAAGTAACATTGTAATTATAAAATAATGTTTTCCAATCCAATTTTGTAAAAACCATGGATTAAACTGTGGGCTGGTTTGGGATTTTGAATATTTTAATGTGTAGTGTCTCAAACCTAAATAATTAAGAATTCACTCTCATTTCCTATATAAACCCTACCCAAGATCCCACTTCCTCTTCACTAAAAGCCTTTGTATATCTAAAAACGCTTCCATATTCTCTCAATAATCCTCCCAACATCTCCCAATATCCCAATAAGCCTCTCTCAAGACTCTCATAAGCCTTTGGGATTACACATCCAAGTAAGGTATTTCTTTCTTTCTCATTTGGTGCAAATTTCATTTTGTTTTATGCCCTTTTATTTTCAACTAAAACTATTGGGGTGTGATTTATCACCTCACCTATACTTCTAAAATTATGTTTTAATGATTACTTACATCTTTATCTCTCATTAATTCCCCTTATGAACACTCGTTACCATGACAAAATTATGTAAGGGATTTCTCTCCCCTCATTCACATTTAAGAAATTCCATTGTATTATGAATCTTAATTCCATTACATATGCTGGTACATTTATCTATATAACCCCCATTTGGTCCATTTCATGTAAATATTATGAGACACCCCTTTCTCTCTCATTATCCATTTTTAGGAAATCTTATGACACGTAGTTATGCTTCCGAAATTGAACCGCAATTTTCCAAGTCAAAGTCTTTATGTAGTGAATAGCATACCCATTTATTTATCAAGTGTATTCACCTTTATTCATATTTTCTTATTGATTATAGTGTTTCATGTATTAATTACACATTACTTTATCATGGAATAAATGATTATGTTTAATAAATGTATGTTATATGATCCATGTGGCACACTTATGCATGAAATAAAATGATTAAGATTGGTGTGCCCTAATAGTGCTCTAATACATTGGGTAAAGATTAGTATCGTGGTACATCAGGTGAAATGAGGGTTTACTCAGGATAATTCAAGTGCAATGACATTTTACTCATGCTCCATGTTCAATGATCCTTGGATCATTCTAAGATCATCTTAAATGTTGATGCCACATTTACATGTTACGATAATCATGCTATATCATGCCTTTATGTTCATGTTTCTCTTATGATGCATCGATATTCCTATTTCCTAACATGTATTATATTCTTCATTATATGCCTCGTTTAATCCCATATTAGGCTCTATATATCACCTTTTTCTTATTCATGTCCTCAGGTTATCCCATGAATTTCTAAGTACGAAGAAATGTGTGTGGTCCTGTAAAATAATTTTTCGATAATGATGTGTATTTTTTATTTTACTTTCTTATGATATTTTCCTAATCCCCAAAGACACTAGACCCATAAATCATCTATGTTGTATCGAGTGAATAGTTTATTTTATAAATCATGTTAACATGTGTAATAAAGAGAATTTTTTTTAAATGAACACAATTTATTACATATAATATTTACTTGATACAACATGGAAGATCAAGAGGAATAGTGTATTTGGGGATTAGGAATATTACATAACAACTTAAAACATGAAATTCACATCTTTATTTTAAACATATTTTACATGACCATGCACATTCCTCCGTACATAGCATTTCCTGGGATAACCTAAGGACATTCACAAAAATAGTGATCTATAAAGCCCAATAAAGGATTAAATAATCAATAAAATGAAGAATAAAATACATGTTTGTCAATAGGAATATCAATGGATCATAATAAAAACATGAACATAAATCCATGATATAGCATGATTATCACAATATGGAAATGTGGCAACAACATTTAACATGATATTAGCATGATCCAAGGCTCATTTCACATGAATCACAAGTAAACCCTAATCACAAATTAATTAGCATTAGTAAACCCTCAATAAACCTAGAGTCTCATTGTACTAGTCTTTACGCAATTCTTTGGAGCGATATCAGGGAACACCCTTCTTAATCATTTAATTTCATGTATAAGTGTACCACATGGGTCATATAACACTGATTCATTAAACATAATCATTTATTACATGATAATGAAATGTGGAATTAATATATGAAACTATATAATAAATAAGTAAATGTGCATAGAGTTTAATAAACTTGATGTAGAAATGGGAATGGCATTCACTATACAATGACATTGGCTTGGAAAATCGTGGTGAAATTTCGGCAGCATAATGATGAGACATATGAATTCATACAAAACGGTTGATGAGAGATAAAGGGGTGTCTCATAAACATTACATGAAATGGATAGTAAGGGGTTCATATGGATACATGACACAAAATATGTAATGGAATTTAGATTCATAATTTGAAAGAATTTCTTGAATATAAATGAGGAGAGAGAAATCCCTTACGAAATTTCAATATGGTAATGGGTGTACATGGGAGGAATTAATGAGAGAGGAAAGGTGCCTCTAATCATTCAACCATTAAAAGGTAAGTATATGGGAGGTTCAAAATCAGACCCCATCATTTTTAAGTGAAAATACAATGGTATAGAAACATACATAAAAGTAGACAAAAAATGAGAGAGGAAGAAATCTCTTACTTGGAAGTGTGATCCCAAGGGCTTGGGAGGGGAATGAGATAGGCTTATTTGGAGATTGGGGTTCCTATGAAGGATTTTATATAGATTAGGTAAGGTTATGGACGTGATAATATGTTTTTTAGTGATGGGAAGTGGGAAATTGAGTGGGTTTGTATAGAAAAGGAGAGGGAATTCATTATTATTTAGGTTTTGGAAACCGCACATTAAAATAATCAAAACTGGAAACCATACCATGGTTTTTACCAATATTTTATTCCAAATTTCAATGGAAAACTTTATTTTATAATTCCAATGTCCCAAAATATTCAAATATTAGGCTTGATTATGGGGAGGTGAGTCACACTCTCAAGGAAATCATTTAAAATGTTAAAATGTTTTATACGACTTGTAGGGTCCACTAAGGATTTGTAAAATAAATCAAACAAACCTAAAATCACATTATTTTAAAGGTAAAACATATATTGTATGAACATACCATTTATAGTATTTTAGTACATCACTATTGGGTCATTATAATGTCATAAAACACATTATATATTTAAACGTTATTTAATTTTTACCTAAAAACTAGAATATCTTATAAAATTAAGAAAAATTCACAGTTGGATAATTTCAATGTCCTGATTCCAAAAATATTTTTCATTTTAACTACATAATTTTCTAAATATGTGAATTTTTACTTTTAAAATAAAAACAGATATTTATCAGAAATTCATGGGTTTTGACAAAAAACAGCTTCCAAACCTTAATAAAAATTACAATTGTATTCATCAAAATTAAATGATAAATTAAATTTAATAAAAATTAATTTAGTAATATTATTTTATTAAAAAATCATTTAATTAAAAAATCCATTAATTCATAAAAATAGTTTTCTTAATTCAATATTATCTAAATAATATTATTTGTTCTTTCAAAACTATTTACAAGGTAACAAAAGTAAAATGAATGTATATTCTTTATTCTATAAAAAATAATGGACATAATAATAGTTCATTGGACTTGTTAAAAACCCATTATAACACCCGCATAAGACCTAAGGTTAAGGTGTGTGATGGTGAAAAACTCTTGGGGAGGCATAGATAACATCGCTCATGTGGTAATCGATATTAACTTCCACATCTCCTGTAGGCGGTTTGGTTCAAGCATAACATGTTGATGCTTTGATTGGTATTGGTAAAGAGTGAAACCCAGTGATGCTACCTCTTTTATAGGCTGTAAAAAATGGGCTTCATGTGGAGAAATTCTACTGGATGAGTTCATCACTTCTTATGTCTGAGTAAATTTGATTTGTTAAATCCATATATTTATAATAATTATGTGATCACTATTCAATGTCTATATTAGCAATGGTATAAAAAAATTAATGGTATTTTAAAATCCAAAAAAATAAAACCAATGAATTTCATATGTTATATAACCATTTTACATAATAAGTAATTTAATTAGATCAAGATTAATTCTCATTAATAAAATTTTGTGTCGTTACAATCTTCCCCCCTTAATATATTTCACCCTTAAAATTTCCTTTTCCCACACTAAAACAGATGAGGTTAACTCTTCTTCATTACTTCCTCTGATTCTCACATTGCTTCTTCAAACTTATGGTTTATCCACAACACCTGGACTAGGGGAATTGTCTTCTTTCATAGAACTTTTTCCCCACGATCTAAGATATTCACCGGCTTCTCTTCGTATGAGAGGTCATTCTCTAATGGTACCACCTCTGAATTGTGTACATGTAATGTGTCATGTATTTACTTTCTCAAGAGTGATACATGGAATACATCATGTACTTGAGATAGGTTTGGTGGGAGTTCTATTCAATAGGCCACTCCTCCAAAGCGATCAAGGATCTCAAAAGCAAAGATGTACCTTGGACTAAGCTTTCCCTTATTCCCAAATATCATAACTCTCTTCCAGGGCGTTATAAAGAGGAATTCTTTATCTCTAACATCAAACTATAGGTCACATCGAGGATTATTAGAATATCTATTTTATCTACTATGAGTATCTTCAATGTGCATTTGGATGGTCCTAACCTTCTTCACCATTTCTTAGACCATTGACGGTGTTCCCTCTTTTATGATTCTCATGTCCATCTTCATCAAATATAAGAAGATTTGATCCTACTCAATTCTCATCAATGATAGAATTTTTGGGTCATTTCTAATTAGATAATCTACCACCTTGTTCTCTTTACCAAGGTAGTAATGGATTGAGTAGTCATAGTCTTTGATCATCTCTGGCCATCTTCGTTGGCACATATTCAACTCTTTCTTTGTGAATATATACTTGAGGCTTTTGTGATCTGTTTATATTTCTCACTTCTACCCAAAGAGGTAATTTCATCAAATATTTAAAGCATAGATTACTATAGAAAACTCCAGATCATGTGTTAGATATTTTCTCTCATGAAATTTAAATTTCCTTTAAGTATAGGAAATGAATTTTTCAATTTTCATCAACACAAAACCCTTTCTCTTCTTCTTAGCGTCACTAAATACCAAAAAAGTTCTCCACCTGTTTGTAGTGTGAGAACATGCGCAGTGATAAGCCTCTTATTCAACTCTTTGAATCACTCTTTGCATTCATCAGTCCAAGAAAACATGACTCCCTTATGAGTTATCTCGGTAAGGGTTTTTGACAATTGTGAGAAATATCTCACAAATCAGTGGTAATATCCAATTTACCCCAGGAATCAGCAGATATTCTTCACTGATGTGGGCCTCGGCCATCCCTCTATTGGTGTTATCGTGGAGGGATCCATAGATATACCATTTCTTATGATGATATGACCAAATAATGAATCTTCCTTTAATCAAAACTCACACTTTTTGTAATTTTTATAGATATTCTCATTTCACAAGGTCTCTAGTACCATTATTAGATACTCTTCATGATCCTCCGTGTTTTTGGAGAATATTAGAATATCGTTTATAAATACTACCACAAAATTTTCAAGGTAATCTCTAAATACTCTATTAATCAATTCTGTGAAGATTTTTGGATCATTAGTTAGTTCGAAAGTCATTACTATGAATTCATATTGCCCATACCTTGTACAAAAACAGCCTTGGGGATATCCTCTTTCTTAACTCTTACTTGTTAATATCTCGACCGAAAATCCACCTTGGATAAGTATTGTGCTTCACATAGTTGATCGAAAAAGTCATAAATTTAGGTAAGAGGATACATTTTCTTTATTGTGGTTTTGTTGAGCTTACAATAATCAATGCAAAGGCACATAGACCCATCCTTCTTCCTGACTAAGAAGACTGGTATACCCCATGGTGAAGAAAATGGCTGTATAAACCCTTTATCTATATTTTCCACTAGTTGTTTCTTTAGCTCCTCAATCTCTATAACAGCCATTCTATATAGATTATTTGATATTGGAAACACCCCATGTATTGTATCAATTGATAATTCAACATCTATTCTAGGAGGAAGACCAGGAAATTCCTCAGGAAACAATTTAGTGAATTCTCTCATGACAGGCGTTTCTTTATTGATGGTTGCATCCTTAGACTCAATCATCATTGTAAGATATGAATGCTCATTGGGAAGTAATATCCATGGTTGATATGATGATACTAAAGAAGATTCGTCCACCTCCTTGCACTTGTATAAAATTAGTGGTTTATTCTCCATATAGAGAGTTATTTCCCTCTCCCAGAAATTTATGTTGGCTCTATATAAGGAAAGTCAATCCATGCCACAAATTGCATCGAATTCTACCAGAGGGAGTATGATGAATTTTCCTAGGAATTTTAATACACAAATTATTAAAGGGTATGACTTATATTCATGGGATTCAATGATTTCCCCATTTTCTGTTATCACTAAAATCTTTACTTACATGATTTGTGGTGGTGTTGGGATTGTTGAACTAAAATTTTGGGATATAAAAGAATGTGAAGAACCAGAATAAAAATGAATTTCCTCTATTATTGAATAAATTACTAGTGTACCTATTACCACTTCATTTTTGGGGTTCACTTCGGCGGTAGTGATGGAAAAATATCACCCTTTCTTCCTTAAAGGTTGTTTGTAGCCTTCAAATACCCTTGGCTTATAGAACTAGTTGGAAAAGTTCCATGGTTCATTGTAGTTGAAGAAATGAACAACTTTTTGATGGTCAAATGGAGTGTTCCTATCCACTGTTGCATCTATGGGTTTTTCTTTTTGGTAGTTAATTACCATGTTCCATTATCTTCCACACCTAAATCATTTCCTCATCCCCTTCAGGAAATTTTTGGGGTTCTTCTTTCCGCACATTTGGAATGTGGGGTTCTGTATTTTCTTAGAACTGTTGGATTTATCTATCGGACTGCCAAAATTAAAGTCCATATTTTGATTCTTATCCACATAATACCCCTAAGATTCTTTGATATACATTTCTAATTTGAGATAACATCAACAAATTTCCTCATTAATCTTGATGTTAGGTATTTCTAGGGATTTCAGTAGGCTATGTTTTATCGTAACAAAGAAGTAGTCAACCTAGCATTTGGGGGTAATGATAAAGACAAAGGAATATTGTTCAAGCATTGTGTAGTTTTCCTCATATGATGTAATGGATTTATTGTTTTTTCTTGATTTAAAAGAAGTCCCTTTCCATCTTATGTCAGAGGGTGTGAGGAATATCTTCATCAAAAATAATTTTCCAGAAACCAGTCCATTCCAACACCTTGATCTCCTCCTCAGGATTTTTATTTTTTAGATCAATTTATACCATTGATCAGTGTCACCCTCCATATGATAATCATCCAGAAGAACCTTCTCGTGTTTATAACATTTAATGATGTAGAAGATCATTTCAATGGAGTTGATCTATTGTTCGGAAATTGAGGGATCTGATGATCTATTAAATGTATGAGGCCTTTTTCTGATGAAGATCTCGATTGCAGCTTGTTCTTTCATGGGAGGGGGGTGGGTGGAACATTCCTCTTGACCCAGGTTTCTATTCAAAACATGACTTAACTAAAAGAGTATCGTGACAAATTTCTTGATTCTCACTCCCATCAGATTGGTCATCTTATTAGAACAATCACCACATTGATCATTGCATTAGTTGTTAGCATGAGTCAACGTATTAATAGTCATTGGATTGAATAAAAGGAAAGTTATGGGTAACACATAATGGGTAATCCAAATAAAAAAATGGATGACTTACAAATTACTTTTATTTTCTTAGCTTAATAATTTATAGGCTATGATCTATGTTATCCATGATCTACTTCCCAATATATATTCTTAGGGAAATTTTTTTATTCCCTTTAATAATGGTTCATACTAAGATTATGAGTTTATCACAGAATAACCCCTAGGAGTTTCATAACCAAGAGTGCATAATGTTCTATTATCGGGCACCAGTTCCCATTCAAGTCTTTCTCAAATTGGTGTTTTCAGGTTTTTTCCCTAGATTTATTTGTGCGAGAGCCACCTATACCTATTAGAATCTAGAAAGGGTGTATTTTCTTGATAAACCTCTTAATCAATACTCACCAAAATTTATGGATATTTTTATTATACATATTCTTATCCATAAGGCTTTCATTAGGGTTTTCTAATCCTAATCCCAAAAATAACTAAACCAATCCTCTGATACCAACTATAACTGGCCTTCTCTTTATTTCAAATTTAAAAATAATTCATTACATAAAATCTTCACTCATAAAACATAGAATATATATATTTATAGAGTATTTTTGGATTAGGAACATTAAATAATAACTTAAAACATGAAATAAACATCCCTATTAAATACTTCTTTTACAAGACCACACACATTCATTTGTACTTAGCATTGAATGGGATTACCTGACGACATGCATAACAAAAGGGTTATCTATAAAGCCTAGTAAATGAGTAAACAAGGAATAACATGATAGATACAATAAATATTCAGAAATAGTCATATCAATGGATCATAATAGGAACATTAACATAAAGGCGTGATATAGCATGATTATCATTACATGGAAATGGTGAACCAACATTTAACATGGTATTATCATGATACGAGGATCATTGTACATGGAGCTTGAGTAAACCCTCATTTCACATGAATAATCATGAGTAAACACTCAATACACCTAAAGTATCATGATACTAGTCTTTACCCAATGCATTGGAGCGCTATGAGGGTGCACCCTTCTTAATCATTTCATTTCATGTATATGTGTGCCACATGGATCATATAACATGGATTCATTAAATATAGTAATTTATTCAATGATAATGTAATTTTAAATTCATAAATGAAACGTTATTAAAAATAAGTTAATGTGCATAAATTTTAATACACTTTATAGAGAAATTGGCATGGTATTCACTACACAATGACTTTGGCTTTGAAAATCGTGGTTCAATTTCGGTAGCATAATGACGTGACATAAGAATTCATAAAAATTGTTTGATGAGAGATAAAGGCTTATATCATCATATTTACATGAAATATATATTATTGGGTTCATATAGATACATGTTCCAACAGATTTAATGGGATTTAGATTCATAATATGAAAGAATTTCATGAATGTAAATGAGGAGAGGGAAATCCCTTACAGAATTTCGGCATTGTAACAGGTGTACATGGGAGGAATTAATGAGAGAGGAATGGGGTCCATAATAATTAAAACATAATGATAGAAGTATATGGGATTTGTAATGTCATACCGAAACATTTTTAATTGAAAATTCCAGGTAATAATAACATAAATAAACATGGACAAAAAATGAGAGAGGAAGAAATCCCTTAAATGGAAGTGTGATCTCAAAGGCTTAGGATGGGTTTGAGAGAGGCTTAATGGGAGCATGGAGTTCCTATTAAGGATTTAATTGATAGGAGGTTAGGGTAGGGACATTCTCAAAGGATTTTGAGTGAAGATAAGGGGGATATTGAGTGGTTTTATATAGGAACGTACAAGGAATTCTTTATTATTTACTTTTTGGACACCACATATTAAACTAATCAAACCCACAAATCATCCCATGGTTTTCCCATGGTTTTTGATAAAGTGGAGTGGAAAAAATTATTTTATAAGTTAAATGGACTAATTTATTAATATATTCATCATTCTTATGTGGAGGTGAATCACACTCTCAAGGAAACCATTTTAAAATGTCAAAATGTTTTATAAGTTTTGGAGGGTCCACAATGGCTTTGTAAAATAAATCAAACAAACCTAAAAAAATATTATGTTAATGATAAAACATATATTGGCTAAAAAAACCAATTATTTTATTTTATTACATAACTATTGGGTTATTATAATGTCATAAAACACATTATATATTTAAACATTGTTTAATTTTTACCCAAAAATTCGATTATCTATGAAAATTATGAAAAAATAAAAATTTTATTATTTAAACATCCTGATTAAAAAATTACTATAAATTTTATTTAAATAATTTTTTACATATTTTAATATTTAATTTTGAAATAAAAATAGATATTTATAAATAATTCACGGTTTTTAAAAAAAAGGCTTTCAAACCATAATAAAAATTACAATTGTATTCATAAACATTATAAGATAATATTTATTTAATAAAATTTAATTTATTATTCATATTTTATTAAAATCTTATTTAATTAGAAAATCCATTAATTGATCAAAATATATTTCTTAATTAAATATTATCTAAAAAATACTATTTGTTCTTTAAAAACTATTTAAAATATAACAATAAAAAAATGAATACATATTATTGATTCTATAAAAAAATAATGCACATAATCATAGTGATATGGTCTTGTTACATAACCCTTTATAACACCGACATAATACCTAAGGGTAAGGTGTATGATGGTGAAAGACTCTAGGGGAGGCTCAGATAACATTCCTGGGGTGATAATCTCTATTAACTTCCACTTCTCCCGTAAGCGGTTCCGTTCAAGCTTAATGTGTTGATGCTCATATTGGGATTGGTCAAGAGATAATCCCAATTTGTCCAACTTCCTTCTAAGCTCTGAAAATGTGTTTCATATGGAAAAATTCTAGTGGATGAGGATATAACTTCCTTTTTCTGAGTAAATTGGAATTGTTAAAGCCATATATTTATACTAATAATGTGATCATAGTTCAATTCCTATATTATCAATAGTAACAATTATTAATTGAATTATAAAATCCAAAAACATAAAACCAAGGAATTGAATATTTATATAACCATTTTACATAATAATATATTTAATTAGATCACGAGTATTTTTCATTAATAATAGTTTGTGCCGTTACAGAATCTATAAAAATTGATCTGATACCCATTGCAACAACCCCAACCCTTGTAACCCAGAGTCTATGGATACATTATTATATTGTCATTAGATAAAAGGGATCATATCACCAAGGATTAATCAGTCTAGATTTCATGAAGAATCAAATACATACATCATTACAAAACTACACTAGAAATATAAAATACATAGAAAATGAAGCATTCTCACATCTTCAATATTATTCATTATATACTTCTTCGTATCCAGTGGAATGGAAAAAAAATTTAATTTTAATCGTAAATGCTCAGTAATGTTTATATATAATGGAATATATCTTGAGTAAATAAGGCATAAAATTATAGTATGAAAAATAACTAAAAACATTTCATTTAATCAATGAGTTGATTATGAAACACATCTCTTGATAATATCAATATAATAATATCATTTATAATTATCATTTAATTATTAATGAAGGTAAATCATAATGCATGATGTAATTATATTATAAATCATGATACATTTACCATCAAGAAAATGTTCCAAGATATTCTAATCAATGTGTAAGTTTAAAGTAAACACTCATTTCATTGGTTTGGCCAACTTATTTGTCTCATGAGATGTGTAAATGCAACGAGGGGTTATCTATTAGTGGGACCCAAACATCTATAAATATCCAATGAATTTATCATATATTTAATAATCGATTTAATTAATAAATAATCTTCCTAATCAAAAAAATCTAAATTTATTAAAGAATATGGAATTTTAAATTTTCCTCAGTTAATCAAATAAAATTTATAGTAAAATACCATAAGTTGAAATGGTATATTATTTAGTAAACAATGATATCCATGATAATAGAAATATATATTTATGTTAATTTTAATGTCCAATGAAAATTTATCACATGAAACATACATTTTCAAGATAATTGTAATGACAAATAAATTAATAAGAGATAAAATATTACCATCAATTCATTAGAAAAGGTATATTTTGTAGTAAATGTAATTATATTAAAGAATTAATGAAAATTGAAGATAAATAATTAAATAAAATTTTAATTAAATAATTTTCAATGTAAAAAATTTTGATTACTTTTAGACGTGTCTTCATACATTAAAATGGTTATTGAAGAGATAAAATATGTTAATGTCATAGACATTAAAAAACAACATTCCTTTTTACTTTTTTAAATAAATAAGAAATTTTTTTCATAAATAATTAGATATATTCATTTAAAACTTTTTAAAATGTCAATTACAACATTAAATTTCATTAATAGATCAATACGTGTAAATAAAATGGACTTTTGTAAAATAATTTTGAAAATATGGATATATAATAAAAATATATTGGATAAAAAAATAAATAAATCATATTTTTTTAGACATTATGTTGCTTAACTCAAATAATAATGAGAGTAAATGTTTTTAAAAACATTTCAATTCCTTAAATAACCATATTGTAAGAAAATATATATATTTTATTTATAATACATTTTAATACTCCTTTAATGAAAATAAGAGCAATCCTAAAACATGGGACTATAAAATAAATTATAACCTCTTCAATACCATCTAATTTGTGACCCCTTGAAAGGGTAAATATGAATTTAATCTTTAATAATCTTCAATAAATGTATATTTAGGTTAAGTACCTAAAATGGTATGTATATACATCTCATAAAAAATAAAAAAGTTCATAATACCAAATATTTATCAATGGAGTGGAAATTGGGATGAAATACGTTACCAAAAATTTGAATTTACTCATATGTGATTTTAACCTCTTATATGATAATTTTTTTATTTATTATAAAAACATACCAAAACTATATAAATATATATAATATCATATATGATCCATTTATAATATATTATCACCTATTTTAAAAAAACCTTATTACTTTCATTATTTTATGTGTTAACTACTTAATTTTTTTCCTAAGAATATTTGTTCGGTAGTTCTGATCATTGTAAATTGATTATGATTCCATAATATAAAAAAATAAACAATGATATAAATAACATATTTATCAATTTCACACATATTTATAGTAATCCATAAAATTAATATAGAGAAAAAATAATTACAATGTTCGTGGAGATGGTAGGTCGTATGTATGCATGAACATTGTTTTCATTTGTTGAAAAATGAAATTAATGAAATATAAATATTAATTCACCATCATGGAATTATTATTATATCATATATATTCATTAAATAATTCTTTATTACCATTCTTGTAAATAATAAATGAAAAATGAATAACATCACTTCTTGTAGGTTGTAGTCCACACGTACACACAAGAGACTTATCATTTTCTTACAAATTTTAAGGTATGAAGGTAAATTATATATTAAATATTAAAAAACAATAATTATTTTATAAATATAATATATACTCATTAGTTTAAAATTTATAACCATTTATGTAAAATGGTGATGAAAATAAAATTACACTGATATGTGGAGATGGTAAGTCGTAGGTATATACGATCGATGTTTTCACTTTTCATATAATAAAATAGATGTTGAAATTTTTTGACCATAACCAAAATAAAATGTAAGTATATTTATGATATTTTAGTTATTATTTTATGTTTTTTAAATGATATATACAGGAAGTTGATTATGAAATAAACCTGACTGATTTAGTAAAGATGATTACATATTTTTCAGTAGACTTCCTTTAGATCACTTCATAAGGACGCTTTGAATGGAATTTTAAGAAGAATAGTTCCAATAATACATGGATATAAAATTTTATAAGATAATTTTTTAAGTTTTTGTTGAGATATATTGCTCAATTTTTTGTAAAGAAAATAGAGAAGGGGATTCCTTTTATAAGTGAGGGGAGGGGTACTCTTGTAATTTTTCATATTATTAAAATATAATAATGTAACATTCATGGAAAGGTGGTCCCAAAATGACATGGATGTTAGGATAATGATTTTATGCTGTTAATATAATCATATAATTAAATTTATACTTTTTTAGAAATCATTTTTGACATTATCTTTTTGATTAATCTCTTCAATAAATTTTTTTAAACATAATTGTTGTAATAACTATTTCAATAATAATGTGTTATATTAATAATTATATTATGAATATTGGACAATAAATGTACAAAGTATGATAGTTTAAACAATATATTTTCCCAATTTTTACCATTCAATATTTTTATTATTTTAAATAATTTAATAAAATTTTATTTTTATAAAATATAATTAAAGTCATTATTGATATTATTAATTTAATTTTACATTAAGGGAATCAGTAAAAATATATATTTAAAATATTAACCTTTAAAAGAATCATAAAATTTTATATTTGTCTACATTATAATAGGTTAACTATTACTCACACACACAAAAAACTTTTAGAGTTGTTAATATCATTTACATGACATTTATACATCTTGCACAAGCACTATTTCGGCCTCGTGTAAGCATTTAAGATAATTATCTCATCAATAATAATAATAAATGATAAAAAAATTCATATATATTATAAATAAACATTTTTAACTGAAAATATCCTCTTTTTATCCTCATATAAAAATGTTAGAGTTAATAAAGTCAAGAGAGTGGCATAATAAAATTTGCATTACTTAATATATTATAAATATCATTATAAAATGAAAATGGGAACAAATTGTCACATATTAGTATCTATGATGGATATGGTTTAATTCCTCTCTTCCAATGAAACAAATTCAAGTGTGTGATAAATTTTTAATTCATTACTACATTATTTTTTACATTACTTACAAAAGTTTCCATTTACAATGGTGATAAATTTTACCACAATAACAATTAATAGTCACTAAAATGCAATGAGTGTTATTTACTAAATTTTAACATCATTATTACAAATAGTTATTCCATTTAATCAAATTCAATTCCATTAAGTGTGATAAATTTATTTAAAATTAAACCCTCAAAATGTGATGAAAAACTATTTTCCAGAATATAACATTTTTAACCCTACAAATTGACTTATGTGAAAATCATGTAAATGATTATCCAAATGTATGTAAAAATGACAATATATCACTTTAATATGAAATAGAAAATATAATGTGAATTTTAATAACTTTATTTAATGAATATTTTTTAATTCATTATATAAATAATTATTTTTCTCTATTAACTGAAGAATAATTTTTTTAGATAAAAATCCCCAACATTTGACCTAAGTTAATAACGACATATTAAGAAATGTTATAATTGTCACATTTTAATATATTAATATATTTTCATGGTTTGTATAAACATTGTGTTCTTTTTAATTAAAGTTATATGATAAATTTTATTTATTTAATGGTAAATCAATCATAAAATCTTAAGGTGTTATTGATATTCATCACTAACATTTGGTGTGATCCACTTTATGGTTAAATCAATAAAAGTCACCCTATATTATCATCTCGTATCCAATTTCTAATATCTCACTTACTTCACCATTTCTTCTCATTAGTAATAAGAAAAAATTACCTCAAAATATTTTATATAATTAGGTAACTCATCATTTCATATTGATTGTTCATCTATGGAGCTATATACAATAATATATTATTTTAATTACAAACATGGAAATTTGTTAAGAAATTGTTATCATATGATACAAATTCAATAACCATATTCGCTATAAAAAATTAAAAGTAACTATATCTAGTGTTATTAATCATGCATCTCCGATTAGAAATAGGTTAAATGTTTGAATGAAAATACTTAGTTTCCAAACTATAATGAACCACCGACATACAATCTTGTATGGTATTAAATAATATCCCCAAATCAATATTGACGAATTTTTTTATAACATATGAAGTAATAGAATATTACTTTTCCATATTTTTATTTTATTAATCTTTTATATATAGATTTTTAAATCTTCTCAATGATTATACATGATCCCTCTCTCTAATTCTATTTGATAACAAGTTATGCAATTCATATCAAAACCTAAATATGAGTTTTAGTGGAAGACATATCCAGGTAATTATTCAATTTCATTCTACATTTTGTATTTTGATATTACTTATAATATTGGATTGAAATCAATTTCTTACTTAGAGAAAAATGATCCCATTATTTTCCTTCTAGATTTTGTAATTTTAAAATCAAAAAAAGTTATACTCTCTCTGTAAATATCTGAATTACCATTCAAAACTATATCTGTAACCAGAACTCAATACATTTATTGAAAATAAGGTAAGGGTACATAAATATTGTGGTGTTTAAAAAAGTGAATCCAAATGGAATATCTGATAACAATGTCAACACATCCTAGGGGTGGGAACCAAGGGTAAAAAACATAATGAGGGGCGGGTCAAGATAAGCCCTAGAGGCTAGGAAGTCAGCAATACAATTACATTCACACAATGTATTGAGGAGATTTGTGTTATTAGAGATTAGAGCCTTGAATTTTATAATTAGGTAGGTTATCTTTGATAGAGTGTATTTTAAATATTTAAGGGAGGACTAGATGATTTTTGAATCTATCTACATATAAGTAAAAGGGATCAACATGAGTGGAAAATTCAAAGTCTATTAAGCATGGACTCAGCTTTCACTTTCAAGGGATCCTTGGTCCCATATGAAGAAAACAATTCTCACAACATAGAGCTAGAGGACTCACAGACCCCCCCTACATGGACACTTATCTACACACATCATTTTTATTTATCTTGATCCCATGGTGATACAAGCACACCTAGTACCCCCACTGCATAGATCATAGATTCTTCTAACTGTATAACATCTTAGAGAGGGAGCCTCCACCTGACGATTTAGAAGACTTTAAAAATAATCCACAAGGCATCTGACCTTCACAACCATGTTCATTCCATATGGGTTTGATTTTTTCTATAATGATTAGTTATGAGATTTCCATATATACCAACAACCAGCTACAAGGAAGATCCACCAAGCCTTCTCCTCATGGATGTTCAGACTTTGATCACAAAACTATCCCTAAAAAACTCCCCAACCAAATCCAAATTCCAAAAATGGTATTAAACTCACCCATCTCTCCCCATATCCTGCTAACTCACTCACCTAGGAAACAAAGTAGCATCATGGTATCCTCCTTGGGATCCAAAAAATTGGAGCATTTAGAGGTCAGATGAACCCATTTTCCATTCAAAACTATGTCTAAGGGAATTGATTTGTTACTAAATCTGCATAAGATAAAATAATACTTGGTAGGGACTTCCATTAAATATAAGCTTCTTCCCCAGGGGTCTCATCCATGCTCTATCTACACCATGTTTTTCTAGGACCTATCTATGAGCCTTCATGACAGGGATCCTGAGAAAATACATTGGTATGAGCTATTCTGCCGCTTGATACCTTAAAAAACATTTTTTGGGAGGGTTTTTGAATCTAATAGATGATGGAGTGGAGTGATTTGGCCTGTTTGATTGTTTGGATGAGGGTAGAGCATCCAGGGAACCTCGGGACCTCACCCACTCACATTAACTCCCAAAAGTCAATATCTCCATTTCACATAATCCACCAGGATTGTCGTTGAAGAACTGGGATGCATCCATGAAATGAGTTTCAAAGGGTTATGTTTTCTCTCTTTTCTCTCTATGACCATAGATTCGTTTTCCATTGATAAATATTATCCAAAGATACATTCCCTAAATGACCACTCATACTATCTTCCCCTGAAAAAAGTATGTTGATTACCCCAAATTCCTCTCACTGATACCCCCATGTTCCACTAGTTTTCAAAAGCCAAGAAAATGAGTCATAAGGAAATATTCCCTCCCATTAGGCATCCTAGATGGAAGTATTTAATAGTTACTCAATTTGATTAATAGTTAATTTGGGAACCTTCAGTACTGAGAGGATATGCATCAGAATAGACCACATTACATAGTTGACTAGGGTGACTCTCCCACCAAACAAGAGAAGCCAGTTAATCTAGTTACTGATTTAGTAGATGATTTTTTTGACCATTCCTTAAAAGTGTCTCACAAGGACTCTCCTTGAGAAATTGATGCACCCAAATATTCCATTATAATGTTCTTCCCTTGGATTCCCAAGAAAGATTCAATGGTGTTCCTTTTCCTATATGTGCAAGAATATGGAAATAAAACATGTTTTTTCTTTATTAATTCTTATAACAATCAATCTAGTCTATTAATCCATCATATTATTTAATTTATAAGATGAATTATTGTGGTATTTAATGAAAACAATCATGTATTCAACAAACAACAGGTGATATGCCCCAGGGAAGGGGCGTCCACAGTGGTGAGGAATTATATGGCCTTTCTGCATATGTGAGACTACATGTATACTTATAGAGTATTAAATCATAATTATGATTATTGGGGAAATTGGATCCCCTAGTCTAATACCCCTTGTTGATTTAAGGAAACCACATGTCCTCCCCCATAACACTATATTAAACCATGATGACCTATAACTCTAGAAAAAAATCCATAAACCATATAGCAAAACCCATGCACCTAATGAACAGGTGGATGAAGCTCCATTAAATGTGGTTATAAGCCTTATCCATTACAAACATAAAGACAAGATTGGATCTCATCACCTTCCTTTTGATATCACTGACCATCTCTTATTAAATTCCTATAGCTCCCTAGATAAACCTTCCATGAATGATAGTGTATTGTTCTTCTGAGACTCTGGATAGTATAAAATGAGATAGTCACTTGCTTATGATGTATTATATCACTTTATACTCAATGTTACACATGATAATGGAGAAAAATTTATTGACAGAGGATGGGTCTTTAACATTGGTTAGGAGGACCATCATTGTGGCACAAGAAACCTGGGGGAGAGTCCCCCCTTAGAAGAATTATTTGATTGTTATGACATGGTCCTCATTGATGAAACTTTAGAAGATAACATATAATGATCCCAGGAATCCAAAAATTCTAAAATAACTCTTCTGATTGAGATAGTTAACTTAGTGTCATGGAATCTTTAGCACCACCTCATACAGTATGTAAAATTATAGTTATATCTATTTTCAAGTATTTAGAAATTATTCTCATATTTTCACTGAACTAAAAATCTTATCACATTGATATATAAAAAATCATATATAATGTTTTCTTATTTATGTTTTCCATATGTAGTAAAAGATTCTTGGGAATTTCAATTTAGAAGATGATCATGACATGAAAGACAATAGTTCATTTTTTCCATATAGTCCCTTCCATTTTATTAGATGATTTGAATATTACTTTATTATATTAAAAATTGATGAAACTAAAGACTTTGAAAATAGATTAATCATATTACAACACTATATTTTAAAACATCATAATGATATGTATTTTTAAATTATGTATACTCAATTTGAAGCTACATGTTTTGAATATTTATCACTTTATCTTATACTAAATTTAAATAAAAATTAAATATTATCATCCATTTCATTTATTTTATTATCATATAATCAAAATTATTAGGGATTAATTTCCCTATATTTCAATATTGTTCATTATGGTTCCATTATTGGTTGTTCTTCACATTATAATGCTTATTTTGAGTGGTGAAATAACATCTAGGATGGAAATATGATTTTTTATGACTATATTTTCATGATTGATATTATTTAAAAACATTCAAAAATTAAAACATTTAAGTGTTTTGTATAAAAGAGATACATGATTAAATTTGATAATACTTGATATAAAATGAAGAAGGAAATTTAATAAAAGCATTGTGTTATCATTTTTGTAATTTTCACTTTTAATATGGATTAACCTTATATATTGGGGCTGTCTAAAGGTTACCAAGGTGTTTCAATTATATATATTGGATTTATAAATGTAACAAATTCATTGAACTTATGAAAATCAATAGTGTAAGGGTAACATGGATTTACATAATGGTAAATATGTGGTTACCATTATGAAGATGGGTTGTGTAAATGTAACTAGGATATTATCCTTATTCAAATCAATTATGTAAGGGTAACGGGGAACTTTTTAAAGGTAATCTTGGGATTACCTTTATAAATATGGTCTTAAAAAAGGTAACCAGATCATTACCATCACACAAATCAATTTCATTAGGATAATATGGAATTCCATAAACGTAATCGAGGGGTTATCTTTATGTAAATGGGATGTGTAAAGGTAACCATGTCATTACCCTTACACTGATCAATTTCACAATTGTATCATGGTATTTCATAAGGGTATATGAAGGGTTTCCTTTATGCTATATTTACATGAATTGTTCATGTTAGGGTTTTTATTTCATAAACATATAAATATTGGTTCTTCTAATGGTCACCACATCATACCCTTCAATATATAGGTATCTGAAACACACCTTTACAAAATTGATTTCGTATAGAAAAATAGAGGCACCCTTATTTAATGCAGTATATATAATGGTTATCTCATCTTTCCCCATGATCTATATAAGGGAAACATGAGACTAACCCTTACATAGACTTTTTACATAATGTTACTGAATTTTTTTATGATATTTATATTAAAATAGATTATAAATACATTATTTGAATATAAAGTGTGAAGGTAGCACTTTTTATACCCTTACTCAATTCATGCTACATTAGGGTCAATAGTAATATACCCTTACATAAATCCTCCACAACTGGATAACCCTCGTGAAAAGTTTATGTGTAAGGGTAAAGGTAGTATACCCTTATGCATGGATGTATTCCTTCATAAGGTTAAATAAAATAGATTAAAGATTTCAAAAAAATCTTAAATGGTTTTAATGGTTTATAAGATGTTTATAATTCATTGTAAAATATATTTTTGGAATATATAATTTATAAAGATATTATGAATGAATTGTTTATTTATAAATATTTTACAACTAATTAATTAAATTTTTATGAAACTTTTATGTGACACCCCATCATTCCGTGGTATGATTCCCTTTGAATAACGAAATAGCTTGCACTGTAAGTAACTTCAAGATTTTAACACACCACGACCTATCAAAGTAGCCGTTATGAAGAGTAATACCTACTTTTTCTAAATTTATAAATTTTATCTTTCAAAATGGACTTAATTTTTGGATTCATAATATCTAAATTAGATTAAGGTGAATTTTTGGAATTTTTATGAAAAAATTCATTTTTTGATGAATAGTGAAGAACACTGAGTAGTAGTTGAAAACCACATTTTTATTTAAATAATTATTTATATTATTTAAATCTAATTTAGGTCAAAATAGATAAATATGACCTATATAAGTTCAATTTAATTCATTGTAGTGAGTTTATAATATTTTTAGATATATAAAAATTTTATTGAAATTTTCGCCATCTTTTACCCATCTCATAGGAGAATTTGAAAATTCACATTAAACATAATTTTACCACTTATGTGAGTGGAATTTAGAAAATACGAGAGACAAGGTTAATATCAAGGAGTAATATGTGGTTCAATAAGATAAAAATATTTTTTGGTGAATAGTAACTGTTTACTTTTATTTACCATAGTTAAATGTAAATAGGGTAGTTAAGGGTAAAAATGATATTATTATTATTACCCTAACACATGTCCTAATTCTATTAGATAAGTATAATTCAAAAAAAAGCAATCTTAGGAATAAAATATGAACCTCTTTGGTCTACATGGATTAAATTTGGACATGTATTATTATTTATTTCAAAGAAGAGTTAAAAGAGTTAAAATCAATGTTTAATAACTAAAACATTTTTATCCATCCTCTCAATAACCTATCACCATACGTGCATACGTACGGCCTACCGTCTCCACATCATGGTGTAATTGTTATTCAAAATATTATTTTATGGATGGGTATAATAATGATGTGTAATTCATGTAAATAATAAATATAAAATGATAATTATTCATTATATATGATATACCATCCAATTATATATTATTTTAATATCTAAAAAATTATATTGTCACTCGTGCGTATGTACTAATTACCGTCTCCACGAACACGATGAGATTCATTCCCCATCATATCCATTCAAGACTAAATTTAATTTGATGATTAAAAATAATGTTTAGAGACATGGTATCATTCTGGATATGAATAAGATACATCTTATCCACAATAAATATGGCTCACATAATAAAGAATATAAAGGAAAATGAATCTGTTAACACCCGAACTGATGATAATAATAAGATATTATCAACAAATCAATGTTAAAAGATCATATATGATATCATATTAATGTATATGATCCTTGTATAATTCAATAAAAATTATTTCACCATTATACAGATGGATAACCTACCATAGATCACGGAAAAAGTACAATGTAAGGGGTTTCATTATCACTTTTAATTTCGTGCGATTTCCATTGTTCCTCGCTTAATTATTACATGTGGTGTGTGTACTACCCATGATTGTATACATTGTGTAATATACATTAATTTATTGATATTTATATCATCATTGTATGATCCTTCTTTCATGGGTGTATGTTTCATAAGTTACCAAATCTATAAGGGAATTTGAAATTTCAATTTCCACTCATTCAGCTTTACACATACTTCATTGATAATTTTACTCCAAGATTATGTGTGGAATCACTATTCATTTTCTTATGTAATAATTTCCACTCCCCTTTCTATGGATATAATTATAATTCACATAATCACTCCATTGATAAATTATCAAGTCATCTATATGAACATGGTAAGAGTAATTTTAACTTAATCCCCATTTGTTGAGTTAAATATCCAATTCATTGGTGTTGCTTTTAAAAGAATATGTGTGAATGTCTTCTGATTGATTTGCACTGAATATCCAATCATATTGCCTGTATTTATATTTTTCACAAATAATTATGTCATTTATTTATATTTAACCTAAGGATACGGTATTTATAAGAAATTTCATCTCAATGTACATTCCATTGAGACTTCTTTGTTGTTATACACCAAATCACTTTTATGTGGTGTAATTTGACATAGTATATCCTGAATCCCTTTATTCTCATGATATTAAATTTTTTGATTAACTCAATTACTTTTATTCAAGTTTCTCTCTTTTGGTTATGAACTCTAACTGAAATATCATTTTAAATGTTTTAACGATTTATTATTCTAAATCATTCTAATTAATGTCCATGTTTTAAAAATGGTTTTAAGGATTTATTTATATAGACATTAATGTTTTAAAATTAAAATTCATTTTAAAAGTTTCGTAGTGGTATGAGACACATTGATTCAAAAGTCTACTTTTTGGATTCATGAAAAATTGTGTAACTTTATAATGATTCAAGAAAATGGGGGATATTTATCTTTAATAGTTTTGATGATTATTTTCATCTATGTCAATAACCTTAATTATTCTCAATTGAGGTTAATCTGATAAAATAAAATCTTCCATATTGTATCGAATGAGTTATGTTTTACCGGGGATATTCTATTTTTATACCATTCATGGGTTGTGAATAAATTATTGACATTTAGTATGATAGTTTTAATATGAATGTTTATGTTATGTTTAAAAGTTTTCATATGAGGAATGCATTGGACATAGTAAGTGTTGGGTGGAGCTCATTATAGCTCCTCAACACATCGGTGGGTCTCATGAGACAAACTAGTGTCTTGGCACAAGGACTTTACAAAATCTTATTTGTTGTCTTGGCACAAGACCTTGACTATGTGGCTATGATACTATAGAATTATGCATTCCATTATTATGAAAGTGGTTATTGATATTGCATGTGATTATTTGACTAGTAGAATGTACCTGTGAGTAAGTAAATGGAATTATTTCATTTTATCTTTGCCATATTATGTTGAATTTCAAGTTTAAAATGCTTTTGTTTTAGTTATACATTGACTTAAATGTTTATGCTTATTTATGAAAGTTTCTGCTACAGTGTTATCCTTACTGGGAATCTTATCTCAACCCTTTCTATGTTTTATTTTTTCCCGGATGTGAAGAAGTATTTTATAAATGACCTGCAGGTATAGTATGAGGATATGAGTGTGGTCTATGGAGACAAGATGTTTTTTCAGTTTTTCACTTTATGATGTAATGTAATCTTTATGAATTTATCTAGTGATTCCAAGGCAACTAAACTAATCGGTCTTTCGAGACTTGATCTTTTGTAATCATGCCAATGATACGTAATAATGCATCGACTCTAGGTAACTCGGGTCGGGGTGTTAAAGTTGGTAATTGAGGAAGATTTGTAAAATACTCAGAAACTACATTTAGATAAACTCTGATTAGAGAACATAACCCAATGATTGACTTTGAGAATTAGTATAGAAGAAATTCCTAGAATTTTGGTATTGTATAGATTTTTTGATTTTTCCACGAAATGCATCCATGTATGGATACGAGCTGGTAGAGGCGGCTCTGGCACAGATGTAACTAGGGGTAAAACCCAAAAACACCACTTTGAACTACACTCAAACGAGAACTAGTGCATGACAACAGGCCATGCTGCACTCTTTATTATGACACTCCTGGGGGATATGCTTAAGATAACATACATTTTCTTTACAAACCGATTTGAAGTATTTTAATATAATATGAGAATAAATGACCTTGGTTAATTTTAAGGTGTTCCAAATTGAAAATATAGTGTCATGATATTCTCTAAATGATTTTATGACTACTGTTACTCACACAATGCATTCTGGTTTTAGTGAATGGCTGGATTCCAAGGAATTCATAGTTACTTTGAGAATGATGTACAAGGTGGGAATCGTGGTGGAAGTGAGAAACAAAATGGAATGCGAATAGGATTATAATATATTTTACTCATGCCGAATCTGTTTTCCAAAAATTTGATCAACAACATATATATTAACCAACTCTCGGACTCAACAAAGAAGATAATGGTAGTGAATGATAAGAGCTCTAGCAGTGGAGACCATAGAGAGAAGATAGATCAATTTTCATTATGCTATAAATGTGGAAGGAGACACCTAGGAAAGTGTCTCTATTGAACAAAGAAATGATTTATGTGTGGTAATAAAGGGCATAAAGTAAATAATTGTTGAGGAAAAATGAAGATTACTATGTTAGAAAATAAAAATGATCCTAAGATTCCAATTATGGTCATTTGTCATAAATATAAGGGACCTTGGAATCACCCAAGTCAATTCCATATTCTATAGGATAACCTCTTGGTCAAGGAAGAACCTATGTGGAAATAAATGCATGGAAAAATGTTAAAAGGTATTAGTTCTCTTTGTTGTTGAGATTACTTTGGGTGAATTTTCCCTAATATGTGTAACCCTGAAATGTATCATGTGAAAATGATGTTTGAGGATTAATTATATTTTCTCTTGTGAATATAGTTATAAAAAACCATTTTGTTTTATATGATCCTTGAATTTGAGGCAATTAAAAATTATTATATTTTGGGATGAAAATTCAAGGTATGAGATAAAATTTGTGGTTAAATTATGTTATGGTTATTTTGAAGAATTTATCCCATTTTGGTAATGTTATAAAATATAGTTTTTGAAAAAGTAAAACACGCAGATCGTGTGACAACCCGTCGCTTCAGACAAAGCTGTGGGAATCAATCCCACAACGCGCGATTGGGATTTATTGCCTACCACTGGTCTACATGATGTCCCTGGTTAGTTTGAGTAATTATTTTTAGTTAAATTATTTAATTGATCAATAATACGTTGATTTGAGATCTTATGTCTTATAAAATTAATAACCTTAGTACAGGAAAATGATTTGGTGATTATGTGAAAAATGTTATTTTGGAAGATGTTTGCTTTTTTGCGAACACTATATGACAAAGAAAAATAGAATACTATGGGATTTAATTTTAGGATTAATGGTGTATTTTTATCTATGTTTTTATTATGGATTTATATTGATTTGGGTTATTTATGGAAATCATTAACCTATAACAAAGAATATGTGATTAGGTTTATTAGTTTTAAGTATGTGACATTAATAGTAGTTGATGCCATTTGGAGATACAATTTAATGTGGAAGACTACACAACCAAATTCTTCTATGTTATGGGTTTCAATGTTAGTTTGGATTATATTGAAGGATTTTAAGGAAATTTTTTTATTAAATGCTATTTATTTAATGTTGAGGTATTGTTGGTTTAATTTTATACATTAAGATTAGTGTTTCTTTATCTAATGGAATAACTATTTCAGGGATCCTTAGATCTAATACTAACCATTTTGGTTTTGATTAATCTCTAAAGGCAAGGTAAATATATAGTTTATCCTTCATGGATCATGTGATTCTATAAAAAGTTTATTCTAGATCTTCCAATGTGAACAATTCTCCTTGAATAATCATTATTTAAAAATGAGTTAGTAGTATAAATTTATTGAATAATTAAACTTTACATAAAAAGTAATTATATCTCTTTATGTTCTTATACAATCTCAGAAAAGAATTCCTCATCATTATGTAATGTAACTTAAAACAAAAACAATTGTTGTTCATTTACTTTTCCTACTGGGAAACTAATGACCATTTGTCCCATCACAAGTTTGTGATTTTCTTGTTGTTAACTTTCTCCTGATCATGTTTTCTATCCCTCTGCATCTGAACATGACACTTATTTTATCATCCATATCCATTTTTTCCAACATGGAATCCTTGTATAGTTTATCATGGGTGTCCTTTGTCCCTTTCTTTATTTCTTATAATGTAAAAGTTTTATTGAATCTTTTTCTGATGTCGGACATTCCATTATATTCTGAATCCCAATTTTAAAAATTTAGAGGACACAATTTATTGAAGGTGGGGAGAATGTAACACTCCAAGCTTCCACGGTACGTTTCCATTTGAATAATGCAATAGCATGCATTTTACGCAACTTCGAGATTCTAACACACCACGACCAATAAAAGTAGCTTTTATGAAGAGTAATACCAACTTTTTGAAATTTAATAAATCTTATCATTCAAATTGGACTTCATTTTGGATTTGGAACACCGAAAATATCTTATGGTGAATTTTTTATATTTTTCTGAAAACATTCAATTTTTTATGAATAGTGAAAAACACTAAGTTATAGTTTAAATCCAAAGTTGTATTTAAATAATAATTTTTTATATTTGAATTTATTTTAGGTCAAAATAGATACATAATACCTATATAAGTTAAATTCAATTAATTGGATTCAGTTTATAATAATTTTATATATATATAAATTTAATTGAACTTTTCACCATCTTTTACCCATCTCCTAGGAGAATTTTAAAATTCACATAAAACATAATTTTACCACTTCTATGAGTGGAATTTTTAAAATACAAGATACAAGGTTAATATAAAGGAGTAAAATGTTGTTCAATAAGATTAAAATAATATTTTATGAATAGTAACTTTTTGCTTTTATTTACCACGGTTAAATGTAAATAGGGTAGTTAAGGGTAAAAATGATATTATAATTACCCTATCATGTGTCCTAATTCTATTGGATAAGTGCAATTATACCAAAAAAACCTTACGAATAATATATGAACCTCTTTGGTCCACTTGGATTATATTAGGACATTTATTATTATTTAATTCAAAGAAGAGTTAAAAGAGTTAAAATCAATGTTTAATAACTAAAACATTTTTAATATAGGGTTATACATAAGATAAATTAGATTATAAATATTCATTATAAATATACAAATATTTCCTACATAATGGTATTTTATTTTTAATTTTTATACATAAAATACTTTTATTTATTTATGATACAATGATGATGCAATAATTACCTAATTAATGAAATATTAAGATAATTGATATAATAAATATCCAAATAAATGTAATTTGAAACTTTTTATGAAGTATACTAAATTTCTAGGATAATATGAAATTTTAGGATTTATAAGAAGAATTTATTTTTAATTAATAGAGTTGTTAGAACATTAACAAAAATCAATTATTAAATAGTGTCAAGATTGACATAAAAGAGTATTTAAAACAAATATTATATTATTAATTTATATTATATTCCTAAAATCTAAGGTCTGAAAAAATGACTTAGATAAGGTTATATATATTAATAATGGACCACTTGGGGTTCTCTTGGCTTGTTATAGTATGTTTATTAATGATATAATATAAAAAAACAAAGAGACATGGTAAATGTTAAACAATTTAACTAAGAGTTAAATATAAATTATGAGGTTAATATAGTGACCCAAACCTGTCTAAAATCTATTGGTTGAAAGGATTTGGACCCCTCCCCACCTTATAGTAGATATAATTCACTTTTGATCCATTATAAACCGAATATTAATTTATTAAAAAAATTATTTTGAGTTTTCGTAAGGTGCCCCTCACCCATCTTATAAAAGGGCACTCCGACTTATCTCATATTAATACCTTAAAAGGCTTTTGGTTCGGCCAACCACTACTCAAATATCCTATAAACATCTCTAACTTCATCATAAAGGCCCTAGATTGGTCATAAATCCAACTTAAGGAGCCCTTTTGATCAAATCAAGAGGAAGAACCTGAAGAAGAGGTAATGATTTCACCACCCTCTTTCAAGTTCCTTTCTTCTTCCACTTCATCTTTCTTTGTTATTTTTTTTCTAAAATAACAACTAAATTATCTTATATATACTATTATGTTATGATAAATATGGTACAACCATATTCATTATTCAATCCATCCTTTTAATGGCATGTCACTATACATGCGCAGGTACGGCCTACCGTCTCCACATCGTGGTATAATTGTTATTCAATATATTATTATTTGGATGGGTATAATAATGATGTGTAATTAATTTAAATAATAAATATAACATGATAATGATTCTTTATATATGATATATCATCCAATTATATATTATTTTAATAGCAAAAGAATGATATTGGCCCTCGTGCGTACGTACGGATTACCGTCTCCACGAACGTGATAAGATTTATTCTACATCATATCCATTAAAGAATAAATTTCAATTTATGATTAAAAATAATGTTTAGAGACATGATATCATCATAAATATGAATAATATACATCCCATACATAATAAAAATGGCTCATGTAACATATAATATAATGGAAAATGAATCTGTTAAGACCCGAAATGACGATAATACTAAGATATTTTCAATAAATCAATGTTAAAAGATCATATATGATATAATATTAATGTATATTATTCTTGTATAATTCAATAAAGATTATTTTACCATTATAAAGGGTGTTAAACTACACTAGACTAAGGAAAATTTACAATGTAATGGGTTTCTTATCTCACATTTAATTTCGTGAGACTTCCATTGTTCACCACTTATTTACTGCATGTGGTGTGTGTACTGCCCATGATTGTATACATTTTGTAATATAAGTTAATTTATGGATATTTTCATAATCATTTTATTATCCTTATTTAATGGGTGTATGTTTCTTAAGTTACAAAATCGATAATGGAATTTGAAATTTTAATTTCCACTCATTCAGCTTTACACATAATTCATTGAATAATTTAGTCCAAGATTATGTATGGAATCACTATTCATTTTCTTATGTCATAATTTACACTCACCTTTCTTAGGATATAATTTTTATACACATAATCACACCATTGATAAATTCTAATGTCATCGATATGAACTTGATAAGAGTAATTTTAACTCAATATCTCTTTGTTGAGTTAAATATCCAATTCATTGGTGTTGTTTTTACAAGAATATGTGTGAATGTCCTTTGATTTATTTAAACTGAAAATCCACTCATAATGAGTGTATTTATATTTTTCACACATAATTATGTTTTTTATTTATCCTTAACCTAAGGATATGGTCTATATAAGATATGTCATCTCAATTTACTTTCCATTGAGACTTCTTTTTTGTTTTACACCAAATCACATTTATAGGGTGTAATTTCACATAGTTTATCATGAATCCCTTTATTATCATGATATTACAAAGTTTTTATTACCTCAATTTTTTGTATTAAAGTGTCTCTATTTTGGTTAGGAACTCTAACTAAAATATCATTTTAAATGTTATAAATATTTATTATTCTAAATCATTCTCCTTAATGTCAATGTTTCAAAAATGGTTTTAAGGATTTATTAATATTTCCATTAATATTTTAAAATTAGAATTCTTTTTAAAATTTTAAAAGTTGTAAGGGACACTTTTATTCAAAAATCTATTTTTAAATGACTTCTTGAAAAATAGTGTGACTTTTAAATGATTTCAAGAAAAAGGGGGATATTTCTCTTTAATAGTTTTGATGATTATTTTCTTCTAGTAGTATATCATAAATCACTTTATACTCATGATACTATAAATTTTTAATTACCTCAATTATTTGTATTCAACCATCTCTCATTCGGTTAGGAATTCTATCTAAAATATCATTTTAAAGGTTTTAAAGATTTATTCTTCTAAATCATTCTCATTAATGTCCATGTTTTGAAAATGTTTTGAATTATTTATTTATATGGACATTAATATTTTAAAATTAAAATTCTTTTTAAAAGATTCAATGTGGTATAGGATACATTGATTCAAAAATATATTATAAATAGATTCTTGATAAATATTTATACTTTTATATGTTTTCAACAAAAATGGAGATATTTCTCTAAAATAGTTTTCATAATTATTTTCATATATGTAAATATCCTTTATTATTCTTGATTGAGATTAATTTATTATAATACAATCATACATATTGTATTGAATGAGTTATGTTTGACTGTGGATGTGTTATTTTGATACCATTCATGGTTTATAGATAATGTATTGACATTTAGTATGCTAGTTTTAATATGAATATTTATGTTATGTTTAATCCTTTTCATATGAGAAATTAATTGGACTTAGTAAGTGATGGGTGGAGCCCGCTATAGCTCCTCGATGAATCGGTAGGTCTAATGGGACAAAATAGTGTCTTCTCCCATGGCCTTGACAAAATCTTATTTGTAGTCTTCGCACAACGCCTTGACTATGTGGTTATGATAGTCTGGTATTATGCATTCCATTATTATGAGAGTGGTTATTGATGTTGATTGTGATTATTAGACTAATAGAATATCCATGTGAGTAAGTAAATGGTATTATTTTATTTTATCTTTTCCATATTATACTGAATTTCATGTTTAAAAGGCTTTTGTTTTGGTTATACATTTCCATAAATGTTAATGCTTTTTTATGAAAGTTTCTGCTATATTGTTATCCTTACTAAGTATCTGACCTCTCCGCTTTCTAGGTTTTATTTTTTACAGGATGTGAGGAAGTATTTTATAAATGACATGCAGATATAGTATGAGGATATGAGTTTGTTCTATGGTGACAAGATGTTATTGTACTTTCTCACTTTTTGATGTAATGTAAACTTTATGAATGTGTCTTGTGATTCCAAGCCTACTAAACTAATCCGTCTTTCAAGACTTGGTCTTTTGTGATCATGAAAATGATACATAATAAGGCACTGAATCTTGGTAACCGGGGTCGGGGTGTTACAATTTATTTTTACAAAATATGTATTTTTGATATTTTAAATTCTTTTTAGCCAAATTATATGGCCTAAAATATAACCAGGAAATAATTTTTTTTATTTATAAATCACAAGTGATAATTCAAAAATGGTTACAAATTTTGAAATAAGGATAAAATATAAAATAATTATATTCAAATTATGATATCTTAATAATTTTTCATATAAAAAGTAATGGCACAAAATTAGAAATTTAAATTATGATACCAAAATTTATATTATCCAATCATAATTTCTAATATATTTTTATAGTTCAATACATAGTGTTCTAATTTTTATATATCATACATTGTGAGTTTTGTTCACTTCTGGGTAGATGAGATTCATTGATGAGATTCAATTCATGCTTTTGATGCCATGTAATTAGTGAAGTGCCTACCTGATGTTATCAATGGATATAATTTTTGTTCACATCCCATTTTTGGTGGTGCTACTCAATAAAATTATTAGGAGGAGTAGTGAAATAACATCTATGTTATAAAATTTCTCTTTCATGACTATATAATTTCATGATATATATTCCTCTAAAATGATAAGAATTTAAAACCTTTGGTGTGTGTATCTCCCTTTTTATTGTATATTATATTTTATTTTTGGTTTTTGTGTTTTTTGTTGTTTGTTCATTATATTAGTTAATTTTAGTTCTAAAAAAAGGTCTGTGAATGTATGTTTACACAGGAAGGATACTGTTAATTAATTAATGATGTGATAAATAATTATAATTAATAATAAATTAGAATTAAAATTTATAGTTAACAAATATAATTAATGATAATAATTCGTTATTATTTTTTAATTATATTATTAGTTATGTATTTATAATAATATGTAAAAAACTAATCAATTAATCAATTTGGATGAATAAATTATATCAATGTAAGCCAATTTAAGAATAAAAGTATTGTGTGACAATTTTTCTTGAAATAGATTTCATTTAAAATCATCTAAATTATAGTTTTAATGGACTATATCCAAGATATACAATTATAATATACTGATACTGTGATCCTAATAACATATAATCTTATTATAGATGATGTGAATTTTGTTCATGAAAGGAGCAATCTATATTGATAAATGTTTTTTACATATCACTTTTTTCTATTTACTTTTTATGTTTAATATAAAAAAACACCAACAATTGAGTGTTTATACTACTAATGCAGAGATCACACTATAATGATGATAAAACTATAAAAATATACATTTTTCTCAATTCCAGGTGGAGAAACATGTAAAACTAGTTGATGATTATACCAGTGTCACCGAATGATTCAATTGATCATTAATTTATAAATTAAAAAGAAAACAATAACACACTAGGATTTTTCAATGGGAAATAATGAAGCCATAAACATGATAAAGGAACTCACTGGTACTTTTTTAATGAAAAAAATATTCAGAGAACATCTCTTTAAAACTAAATTATTAATTTTTAAATCACCAAATTACCGATTCAAATTAAAATTTTCATTAAATATAATATTTATTTAAATTTTATAATTATCTTAAATATTGAAAAAAAATAAAATCATCAAACTAATAAACATTTTCTCTAGGAAACATATTTTAAACGCTAAAAAAGAATTAAAAGTAAATCAAATAAACCCAACCCAAGCCTCAATAATTTTAAAGTAAACAAGACATATAGATATTTATACATTATATTTTATATATATCAAATTCTCAATTAGATATATTTATCCAAATACAATGGTGTCCTCAAAATAACTAAAAATATATGGTATCTTCTATAGCTAATACATGAGAAGTTAAAAAATCAAACCAATTGGTCGAATTAATAATTAATGGATAATAGTCTCATCTAGATTTATATAATATCATTGATATCCACATAAATTATGTATCTGGTCTACTTTACCACACACAAATAATAATGTTAAAATTATTCCTCACCTACTATTTGGTCCTTGAGGGAATAAATCATTATCCTATTACTAACTACCTTCCATATCCATCTATTAATAGATAGTCTAGTCAGTCATATAATTCATCCTACAAAAAATGATTCCAAATATTCATTGGGAGTCACTCCATAAAATTCCATTCATAAAACCTCTATGATTTAAACTCTAAGTTAAAGTGAAGTAATATTTAGGATTTCTAGTTTCATTTAATGATAAATGAAATAATTTTATTACTTTTGAATTATTTTTTTATCTTTGGATATATTGTGTCTTATTATCCTTTTTGTGAAATATTCTACTGAGAATACCATTAAAATAAGTGACAAAAATAATCCACCAACAAACTACATCAATGAATATTTTTACTTCCCTATAAAAGAGTACATAACTACTTAAGGGGAACAATACAAAAACATAAGAATAAAATGGCATTATATTTCACTAGATAATAAAAAATTATGGGTTTTCTAAACACAAAAATAATTCCCTAAACTGATTAGGAAACTCCCCTACGGCAATGTCTCACTTAGAAGTTGTCTCATTATTAAATCATGAACAATTTGAATGGGAAGTGTAATAACCATAATGAAATCATAACTCCTTAGATAATTAAACAAATAATTGGTCTAATTCATTTTCTAGAGAAATAAAGATTCTTTACCACATAATATAATAAGAAACGATATCTCATTTATCATAATGTCACCAAATTTTTGAAAACATAGCATTAGTGTCCATTGAATTGATTTGGCCTTATTATAAGGGAACCTATTTTAATTCTTTAACATTATATCTATAATAAAATCTACAAGATCATAACCAAATTTTTTTTTAAATTCATATTCATTAATCACATATCTTTTAATTATCCACTCATGGTCAATTTTATTATGAAAAAAACATTAACTCATCAGGAATTTTGGGAAACTAAATGATTCATAATATTGCACATATAAATAAAGCCAATAAATTACATTTATCCCATATATATAGTAATTTGATGAAGAAGGTATTTTCAGTGTATAATAATGCCCTTATGTATCCACAGATGGTTTCCATACTCAACTTCTTATTCAATGTTAACATATACAATAACCGTAAAAACCATGATAATACTCACATGTCACCACAATACAAACTAGTTTAAAAATTTACCTTTTTCAATGTTTTTAAATAACTCGTAATTTTTTTTTATCACCACTTTTAAAAAATGAATTGATAAATTATTTATGGTGTGTTTCTTTTATTAGTGCATCTTAAGAAGCACGGATAAATCTGTATGAAATATAAACATTAAATAAAATCAATTATAAAGGATAACCATTTATTAGAACTAAAAACAAGGATAACATCAATCAGTACTAAAAATGTGAATAAATAGAAACATTTCTTTTAAGAATTGATAAAGGAGAACCATTAAATGGTTGTAAAACTGATGATAAAGTGTTCTCATTATAGGCCCTAAAAATAAGGGTACACATTTTGAGTTCTTATTTATCATTGATAAATAGTGTCATCCATAAAAAACTATATATATTATGGAATATCATTTTTCAATATATGAAAATATTTATATAGACATAAATTAAATACGTTTTTTTAAATATGGTTTGCATAATTAAAATATGCATTTAAATATAACATATAACATATTAACATATATATGAATTTTTAAATAATAAATAAAAAATAATAAAAAAATCATATTAGTATTGAGTAATATACAGATAAAAAAAAGTTGGTAATACAATTAAAATTCTAATTAAGATCCTAACATATGTTTCAATAATATATTATATTTATATGAATATTAATTTTCATCTAGCAGTCCATTTGGTTTTTGAGAGCATTTCAATCAAATCTTACGAAGAAATCTTTGACATTTGGTATCAAGGGATACTTATGCTCTATATTTATTATCTAAATGTTGAATGGATGACCTAAAAAACATAGTTTCATGATTGTGTACCCAAATTTTTTTACATTTTATAGAATTTAATTTTAATTTAAGAGGGACTACTTGTCCTTTTTTGTGAAGTTTATATTTCTTCCTTAGCATAAAATTCATATTTATATGCCGGTATTAAAATTTTATCACTTTTAATATTTTTAGTGTTATTTCTCTATAATTATATAATATCTCTAAATCTATTTTCATATATTGATATATAATAATTTAATTATATAAATAAAAATTTAAACATATAAACATATAAACAAATTTATATATATAATGATAATTTTATTATACAATTCTTTTTAAACACTTATGCACACAATTGTTTTAAAATATATGTAAACAAGTATTATATATATGAATTATATGTATATATATACACATAAATATCTTAATAAAAAAATATATTTTTATGTATATGTACTCTAATAAATATGAAAATAAATTATCATATACATAAATCTTAAAATTAATTCATATATATAAATATATCACAATATATCAAATAAAATCGTATAGTGTGGTCGAAAGGATTCCTTATAGGGAAGTGAAAGAGATGTTAAAATCATACTAACTCTGAATTTATTCTAAAATTTTCAAGCGTGGAATTCCATGTGTAGTGTTTCATGCCTAGGGTTGTTTGTATGGTTGGAACATGTGTGAGGTTGTTTAAGACTTATTGATGGTGAAATGTTTTTTATCATAAAAAAAGAAATATTATGAAATTTTTTATGAACACTACAATTTAGAACTACTAAAATAAGTCTTTTATTAGTGTCAGGTTTTATCACTCATAAAAGGATGACCCCTTTTAGAAGTTCTCAAATTATCAATTATTTTTTAGAATTGATAATAGTTGTTTTTCTCTCTCATAAAAGTGTTTTTTATTTTAGTGTGTTCATAATAAAGATAAAAAACATAAAATACTCACTTTTATACAACTCTAACATGATGTGTAACCAATTTGACCTCAATACTCATACAGTACCCAAATAACTATGTCACAACATCTCAAGTGGACCTTTTAATCACAAGTAGTCATAAAAAACATTTTTCGTTGAATAAAGTGAATTTGGTAGATGGATTTCACCATATAATTATATAATAACTCTTTTATGTGCACACCTATATCTTAGGTGACTTACTTTAGGATCTAAAAAACTAGGGTGCACATACAAATATCTAATGGAAGAATAAATTTTATTGGGTAATTATAAATGAGTGACATAACATAATCATGATCCAACATATATCCCCTGTTAAAAAATATCCAAAAAATTAATAAAGTTAGGTAAACAAGTCAAAAGAATTTATACATATATCGAACAAGACTAATGTTTCCTAAAGACCAAAATGAAGAGACTCCATGGGGTAAAACCCCATCAAATCAAAGTAAGAATTACCGCTTGGCATCATCATTTCTATCAATATAAAAATAAAAGTGATCACTTTAACACCACACTATATGGTTCTTTGGTCCACAATGGTCTATAGTGAGTGATACCTTGAGGTTCGAGACTGAACCAGTGTGTATAATCATTCCAAATGAAAAATTGTTAATCAAACTCCCACTACCCTCACTAATCATGGCCTCATAATTAGTAGGGTCCCATGTCATTTTTTCTTTCTATGATGATCCAATTGTTAGTACTCTAGTACTTTCCTTAACTAAATTTAATCAGGTATTTCATAACAAATATTCACAATTTTTTGTATATAAAATTATAAATAAATCACAAACACAAGATGTAATTATTTTATATGGTCCATCCATACTAGGATAATCCATGTACCATATTAGAAAATTGATTAAATGCACTAAAATCCATTAAAATCAATATTTTGGGAGGGTTTAGTAAATATCACTCTTAAGCCTGGGTTCCCTTCCCTTACATGGATTCTTGATAGTTCACTACATCCCTAATTTCAAAACCTTAATCTTTTTCATTTTTCACAATACTCTAATAATGAAAACAACTTTTCATACAATCCAATACAATACATTATCACAATTATTGATTATCATAGAATAACGATATGTTCTCCTTGATCTCCATGTGATACTCCTTCATAGACTGGTTGTGAACATCACCATAACTACAAATTTAATTTATATGAGTCTTCTTGGAAACTCCAACTCCTTAAAAAGTGTCAATTCATTCATCAGTATTTCCTTATTCATCTTCAATCATGAATTTCTCTCTAGTAATATTGTATATACACTACTAGAAATACAGGTATTTGCGACGGGTCCTTTGCGACGGGATCCTGTCGCAAATGGCTTTTTGCGACGGGGCCCCATCCTAAATGACACGTTGCGGAAAACGGCATCGCAACTAATTTTTTTTTGCGATGGTCTCGTCTCAAATAACTCTTTTTGCGACGGGAAAAAGGCCCATCGCAAATAGATTTCTCGTTTTTTTTTAAAAAAAATCTACGACGGGCCCATCGCAACAAAGTATTTGTGATGGGCCCTTTTCTCGTCACAAATAGTTTTTTCGAAGAGCCTATTTGCAACGGGACCGTCGCAAATAATAAAAAAATAAAAAAAAATTTTATTATGAATATTTAAATATATTAATCTATTTATATTGATATAAATATAATATTTATTTTCTAAAAATGTTTTTGAAAGGATCTATGGAAATATAATATTAATTTATAAGGTATTCAATAAAAGAGGAATATAAAATAAATTAAAAAATATTTTTAATTAGTAATTATCTAATTTTTATCAATTAATAGTCATTTAATAACTATTTGAATATAAAAAAAATTAATGAAAGATAAAAAAAAAGTTAAAAATAAAACCCAAAATTCAAACGTCCATAACTTTATATCTAGGACTCCGTTTAAGATCTACAGCATATCAAATCAAAGCATGTGACAAGCTCTACGTAGTTGTGGATAGGGGGACCCAGGTCAAGGGATATTCGATGACAAAAGAGGCTCAGAAGGCCTCTAAAACTGAGTTTTTAGTCGGGGTACCCCTGTTTTTTACCATTCACACAACTATAACATCTGATCTCGATGTCCGATAAACCTGTACCATATATCATATAGAATATCGTTTCATGTTCTTCGATTTGACTGATTGTAAAGCTGAAACGGACTCCTGGATTAGAAGTTATGGTCGTTTTAACATTCAAATGGCTATAACTTCCGATCTGGATGTCCGTTTGGCATGTACCACATATCATATCGAAGATCATTTCATGTTCTTAGATTTGACTGGTTGTGGAGTTGAAACGGACTTACAGATTAGAAGTTATAGACATTTTAACATTCTCGATGGATTTTCACCCCCTCATTTCTATGTATTCATTCATAACTATACATATATATATATATCTGTGTGTGTGTGTATTGTATATATGTATTTACTTATTTATAAATACACATAAAAAACATATTTTATAAATTTATTTAAAACTAAGTTTATAAATATATATTAATATACAAATAAATATACGAATAAAAATTTATAAATACATATATATATATATACATATAGATATATATAAATATATATTAATTTACGAATAAATATATATATATTAATATATTAATATATATATATATATTTATTCATATAACCAAATATATTTATATTAATATAAATATATATTAATATACGAATAAATATAACTATATATATATAGATCATTAAATGTATAAAAAATGAATTGGCTTAGTTGTAAAGGTTAATGCGTGCATGGAGGAGGTTTATTAATAATTATTAATAATTATTAGTAATTATTCGTAATTTTTCTTATTTTTCGTAATTGTTCCTAATTATTTCCTAATTATTCTAAATTATTCTAAATTATTACTAATTATTACTAATTATTACTAATTTTTACTAATTATTACTAATTATGACTATTTATTCCTAACTATTAGTATTTATTACTAATTATTAGTATTTATTCTTAATTATGACTAATTATTAATAATTATTCATAATTATGACTAATTATTATTAATTATTCCTATTTATTATTATTCATTTCTAATTATTATTAATTATTCTTAATTACCATTAACTATGAACAATTAATACTAATATTTTAAATTTATTAAATAACAAAACAATATAAACATAAATAAATTACAACTAATTAAGAATAATTAAAACTAATAAAAAATTTAAAATAAATATTAAATTAAAATGAACATAAATACCTTTAAAATTGATATGAGGTTGACCTCTGATAGTTGTTGAAAACATCAATATCAACTCCGGAAATAAAAATTAAACTTAAGAAACTGTGAACTCTAAAAATAGAGTTTTGAGAGAAGTTGAAGATAGAGTTTGAGAATGAATGAAAAAAACGGATGGGGGTATTTATAGGTTAGCTTATTTGCGACGGGGCTATTTGAGATGGGTATCCCGTCACAAATAGTATTATTTGCAATGGTACCAGTCACAAATACTTTAGCCCGCATTTATCCCGGTCAACAGTTAAATAGTTATTTGCGACGGGTCCCATCGCAAATAATAACCTGCCGACATACTATTTGCGACGGGGGTATATTCCCGCCGCAAATATTTTTTACCGCCGCCAGTTATTTGTGACGGGAGGTAACCCCCCGTCGCAAATAACATTCCCGCGGTTTGTCGTGCATTGCGCGCCAAACCTTTTGTGATGGGCTAGCTTTCCCGGTCCCAAATAAGTAGTTATTTGCGACGGGAAAATTCCCCCGTCGCAAATAAGTTTCTAACGGGACTATTTGCGACGGGATTTATCCCCGTCGCAAAAACCCCTTTTTCGTAGTGATACTATTGATGCGTTATTCCTTTTATCTCTACTTTTCATAAGGATAATATAGATTATTTATCAATATATATATATATGTATATATATATGTAATAAAATAATTACAATACATATTTTTAATTATTCTGTGAAAAATTCTCCATGTTTCCATTATTAAAGATATTTGATTTGTTATGTGTATTATTGGAAAATACTTCCAATAATATCCTTCACACTAGTTTAAAATACATACATTCAACATTCAAAATTCCCATATCAATGATGGGATATTTGAAATTTAGAAACCTACATACTCTTCTTATTTAAGACTAGAGTATTGATATAACATTTTGATGCTCAAATACTTCGGAAACAGCAATCTCAAACTCTTGGATTCAGGGGAACCTCTATTAGGTTCTTCCTTCATCACGGGTTAACAATCAGGTCTATGAAATCCATAAAATATCACTGATTCAAATCATTGGGGATTGTGATGTGATGGTACAAATAATATTTTTCATTAGACCTATCATGGTGTGATTTTTTTCATACTATTATGAACACCATCAAATAGCAATAAGAACTATAATCTACCAAATCCCCTTTACATCATGTCTATCTATCTCAAAAAACGAATATATATTATAATCTTCTTTCATGTAATTAAAAATGGAAGGAATATTATGCACACTCTTGATAGTGTGTTTATCCATCGCAGGATATGGCACCATTCATGTCGTGAGACATAATTTCTGTCCCATATGATATACTGTGTATTTTAATAAATGGATGTCCATATTGTCAATCATACTCTATGATTGATAATGAATATAATTTATCACATTTTCAATCAAATTAATATTATGTATTCTTCCATGCACAATTATTTCCATTTCTCTATCAATAAAACCTTACATTTCACCAAATTATCGTATATATAAACGTGAATGTTTAATGCATTTTCATATTTTCTTAATCTAAATGGTATTATATATCCTTTTTAAGATTCAATAATTTATTGAATTTTTATATTCCAATAGATATTACAAATTAAAAATCATTCATTTCACTATAATGGTTCTCCATGATATTTTCCATTCTTACCCTTTATTAAAATATTACATATCATCCAAGAATATATTATGTATGCAAGGTGATTTGACAGAACATCACCAATTCTGCCTCTTTCAGAAAAACGTTCATATCATCCTAAGAGATTTTACGTATACAAGGATATTCTACAAGACTTTTTTAATTATTCCTCTTCTATAATATCATTGGTATCATACTAGATGATATTAAAAAAACATGAAAATTTTCTATTTTTTCACATTATTCATATGCGATTCTTTTTATCATCCAATGGTTTTCACTAATAACTACAGGCTTATTAACATCAAATATAAACAACCAACATGTATTTTCAATTTATCCAACAAAAATAAATCAGAATGTTTTGAATAAAAGTGTATAAAATTCCAACATAACATTATTTCTTTGGTTCAAATAAAACCAACAATAAAAAATAATCAATTAGATGCTATCAATCTCCCCATTTGGATTTTTGGCCAAAATTATCCTGATTATATCTCCCATATAAAAACATGAAACTAATCATATCTATGATTATCACTTCTCCCCCTTGGTGATGATTCTTCATATTCATGGTGGTATCTTCTCTAAAAAACTATTGATATCCAAATTAATGATTCTCTTCTTCTCCCCCATAACATTTTATTTTAATAATAACCAAATATAAAACTAAAAAATATGGAATTAATGAAAACCCATTGCCATGATAGACAATGGCCATACCATTAAACATCAATACCATTATCCATTTTTATTTTTGATTTCAATGAAAGAAAGGTACACTAATTTGATACCAATTGTGAGGTTCTTTAGGAAAAAACATTGCTATACTCTTGTAATGATGCTAAAATCACCAAATGATACAACTTTTCAAGTATTCCCGGATATCCCAATAAAGTTCAATATAGATATTTTATTATAATTCTTATCCTTTATCATTGAATAACATTTGGGTATCCTCAAAACATAGTTCCTAGATTCATTAATAGAAATGAACACTCCCAAACATCTTTTCCCCATTTCATCAAATTTAGAGTGACTAGTCTCGCTATTTTCAAATTCACTTCAATAATTATAAAACATCCTTCTCAATCATCGCATGTTATCCATAATTACATATTTGAATTTCAAACACAATAACTAAAATATTTATAGTGAGAGATCATACAACTAAATAGTGATCAATGAAGAAAACCAGTAATCCTAATAAGTTGTAAATTATGAAGGGATGAATAGAGTAATACAATAAAACCACAATTTTCCATTTCACTCACATACTTCAATATGTTTCAAGAATTAACAATATTAAAATTCTACCAAGGAACATTACATGTAATCTTAATCACACATTATTAAACCATTAGTGATTAAACCATGAATTTTAATGTGTGTGGGTTATACCAGAATTCTTCTTTAAAGAACATCTCTAGAAACAAGTTTATAAAACAAATATTTCATTTACCACCATGTGTATATATTCTTTGATGGGGATACCACCTTTTATATCTTAATATCAAAAATACATTTAATCTCTTAGATTAATCACTACATATAGATTTGATAATCATTGATATTAGAATACATATAAAAAGATCATGAAAATAATTTTTGTTGTTTCTTTTCCATGAATGTGAATTATTCAATATTCAATGACTGTGGCTAACAGATGATTTTCATCTTGACACCAGGACATAAATATTACCTTGATACCAATTTTTATTTCCCTAATTATTTTCATTCTCATACATGCAATTCAATATTCAATAAGATACAACTTTCACTGTTGCAACCATCACTTATATCGTCAGAACATGTTATAGTACCGTATGGATCATATTTCCCAAACACATTCAACACATCAACAAATATTTTAGCATTTATATACATGGATATAGAGGAATGATCTATTTACTCATGTTTAGGAATGTGGTTGGCCATTTTGAACCAACCCTTGGTTCCAAATTTCATTGAAGCCATTCTAGTGATTCTCCTTTCAGTGATACCACTAATAAAAAATAATTTAAATTGTTTACGTTGTACTTATACATTCGTGGAATGGGTTTTTCATCGATTAAGAGACTAATCCCACTAGTTATTGTTTCTTTCTTTGATCTAACATTGTTTCAACATTATTCATCCTTCCTCCTCCATAGGAGGTCCCTGAAATTAGTATTCACTTCATTTATTATGTTAAAATTTACAAATCCAATAAATAATTATTATTCTTTTTTTCCTTTATATCCACGAGATATTCCATGATCTATTTTATCTTTTTGTTATATTTATTTTCATTCTCAATTATCATTCTCATAGCCAAAGAAAAATACCCTCTTTTATTATAAATCTATTTTCATTCACTCTAACAAGGATGGAGTGAGTAAATTGTTTTTTTGTATTGTTAAACTTTAATTGAGAGTCACAATAAATTTCATCTAATATAGAAAAAAAAATTTAAATATTAATAGGTTTTCTTTCTATGAAAACAATATTCCCTATATTCATAAGATGAGATTATGTTCTTATAATGCCTATAAACCATTTATTGAAAAACGATAATCTATCCATATGACCATGTTTATAAAAAATAAAACATCGATCAATAAAAACATACCAAATTTAGTTATTCCTTAGGTGAAAAGTTTTTTAAGAATATTTTTTTCTCCTTTAATCCCTCATGAATCTGGACATATAATCAATATATGTAGTATAACTCATATTAGTTTCACTTTATGGATACATTATTTTAAGGTATTTCAATTACATATTTTGAAATAATATTCTTTTTACCTGATAATTATTGATTTCAACAATTGTAGATTCCACATATCGATACTTCCAATTGAGGGAACATAATTTTTCATTCGAAGTTTTCAACCTATCTTTGAGATCCATGATTTTCTCATCCTTCATCGTTAATTAGGAAACCAAATTCTTAAACATTAATAAACATTTACATTTAAAATTTATTGACAATTAATTTTTAGTTTTGAGATGGATAATGATTACTTTTATCCCATTTCCTATATCCATTTCTTTAACCACTATATGTTGATTTTTATTCAAGTAGACCTCATTAACCATTCATTATGGCACACATTATCATAATGTCTCAATTTAAGTCCATCACTAATATATTAGGACTTTTATTTTTATGGGCATATCATCATAAAATACATAGTTCAATTTATGAATGATTTCTATTTGATCCCACTTCTCATATTTGTATTGAATCTTATATTGACCAATACCTGAATATTATTTAGACTAATTACTCGATGTCCATTCCCATTCATCCATTTAATAATTTTTTGTATCACTCATCATGGGATAAAATAGATCTATTTAGTTTTATATATTTTATAAAACAATGTTGGTCACAAATTTAACACTAATCTAAAAATAACCTTACTCGGTGGTAATGTTCTTTTATTCATAAGACTTCTTCCCATTTATCATTTTTTTGTGTAATAATATAAATAATCATTCTATTAGTTTATGTTCTATTTTATCACTACATCATGGTTTACATTACTCTCATAAGGTATCCCATGAAATCCAATATTCATATATTTATTATCTATATTTATTTATCTGAAAAAAAAACCAACTATTATATGAATTAAATCAATGAGTGGTTTTCATGAATACATGTTTATTGACACCTATATTCATAATTTTTTGTATCTCTATATACAAAACAAATTAATTTTTATTTTCCATTTAGTTTTTTTGTTGGAAATATTCTAAAATCTCTTTACTAAAAGCCTATAAAAAATGGTACATATCATTTTTCCAACCATAAAAGTTAGTAACAATGAAAATAGAAAGAATCATAATCAAATTTATGTTACTAAAAGATTATAGGGGAAATAATATTACAATAATATAAAATTGAATAAAATCAAAAAAAATCCCACCAAAATAATATATGCTCCAATTCAACCTTTTAGGTCTGTAGGGGTCTTTGGTGAGAGATTCCCAAAGGGGGGAAGATGAATCGATGTATAATAATTAGTCCCAAATGAATACTTATTTCAAAAAATATCATGACCCTAACCAATATTCAAATCATTATTTGTAGGGTCATAATTTAATTATTCTTTCAAGGATGATCTGACTTTTATTTCTGATTTCTTTTAAGTGTAAATATTTTATCAATTATTTCTTAATATACATTCAATTTTTTTATATCTTGAAAAAATTAAATAAAGAATGAACCTAATACATAATTATTTTTATTGGTACACCCAAACTAGGATAATTCAAGGAGTGTGAAATGATAATGATATCATGTATCAAGATCTACTAAACTCGCTATTTTTTAATGGGTTTAGGTCATCAAACTTATAATCATTGGTTCCCACTTTTAGAAGTTTAAGGATAGTATACCACCAACCTAGGGTTTCTCTATTATTAGTTATTCTTTTATTCCTAGATATAGGAATTATAATAAATTGAACCTCACTTTTTATATATTACCATTACATAAATATGTATAAAATAATTAAACATTACAGAAATAGACACCCAATGATTGTATTATTTTAGTGCCTTTGGGAACATAGAAATAGAAACACGGGTACATGATAAATCTTAACTATCTCCGACTAGGTTCACTAAGATTATCATACCTATTATACAAATCATACAATAAATATTTCATCATAACCTAGGAACAAAAACATCAAAAGGGGTGAGCTCAGATGATCATTAAGGGTAAATAAAGGAGATATATAAGAATAAACCAGGGAATATGGGTATGAAAACAGGGTCATGAAAATAGAGTATTATACCCTTCATATCAATGATCATATAAATAAATCATGGAATAAATCATGGATGTTTATAAGACATGAATCATATGGAAATATAGAATATAATCCATGAAATAATAACATAGGAATAATACATGGAATTATGGAAGATACAAAAGCATATATAATGATTCCATATGAGTAAAGGCATAATTTCCAAGGCTATAATACTGGAAAAATTCCGTTACTGAACTAGGTACACACCCCGTTCCAAACCTGTATTACCAAATTGAGTTCACTCATCATTTCAATCATGTAATACTAAACTGAGTTCATTTCTTTCTTCATCTATGTCTATATCATAATATATAAATCATTACCCAATTCACTATAGGGAGATATAAGTCACAATCATATCATATAGAAATCATACACATATGTGCCAAAAATTCATAAAAAATAATATCCTAAACCATAAAATGAAATGTGTTTTATAAACATGTAATAATCTCTTAACCTAAGGAAAAATACATGTTTCATAATCAATTAATCAAAGAAAAACCCCTGAAATCAGTCAAGCTTCATAAAAATATAAATTGTGAAAGAGAAATGGGTTCCATCAGCATCCTTCCATAAATAATAAACCATTAAAGAATGAATCTAAATGGAACCTTTGTATAATTTCTTAATATTGAATGAGTAACATCAACAAATTTCATCTTAGATAGATAATTACTTGTGAAGATATTTTAAAAACAATTCTTAAATAATATCCTTTTCTATTTGAAAAAGGATCTTTAAAACATAAAAACCCTTTTGAAAACCATTTTATTGAAAATAAACTTGAATTATTATAAATAAATCTTTGAAAACATTTTGGAAACCTTTTTCTTTGAAAACATATAAAGATATATTGAAAACGTTTTAAAAAGCAATTTCCTGGAAAACTTATAAAATGAGCTTCGAAACGTTTTGAAATCTAATTTCTGGAAATATATTTTCAAACAAATAAATAAGTCTTGAAATAATTTTTAAAACAATTTTCCTTAAAAATATATAAAAACTCTTGAAACCATTTTAAAAACTATTTTCCTTGAAAACTTATAATATAAGCTTCAAAATATTTTGTAAATAATTTTCTTTGAAAACTTATAAAAGTAGATTGAAAACAATTTTTCTTAAGAACTTATAAAAGAATATTTGAAAACGTTTGGAATAAAATTATAATTGAAATTTTATTAAGGAATCTTGAAAACTTTTTGAGAACCATTTTCTTTAAAAAGTTACAAAAAAATATCAAAACCATTTGAAAAACACTTTTAATGAAACATACTTTTAAAGCCTATAAATAAATCATGAAATAATTTTGATAACCATTTATTTATTATTTATTTTTTTAATCCTTAAAAATTAACCACTTATGAATTAAAAGAAATATTCACATAAATGATGGTAAGTAAAATTGTACATGTCCTACGAGGTAAAAAGAACTTTCATTTTTCACAGTAAAATGTTAGAAAAATTAATTGTTCAGATAGATACAATAATATTACTTTAAAAACATTGATAAAAGATAAAATAAGAAATAATTAATTTAAATACTATAGGATAATAGTATTATATTATTATAAACCCTTTTTAGAAAACACGATTCTGAAGGAACACTGATTTCTGATAGATGAGAGGGTAAAGTGGAGCTTTCTTAATAAAACTTTATTAACAATATTATATTCTAGAGAGTAGAAAAATTATACCAATACATTAATATATCATTAAAAACCAGAGGACAATAAAATCATGATTTTTATAGAGAGATGGATTATAATATTTGAAAAAGGAAGAATAATCATAAACAACCTCAAAAAGCGATGATATTGTTCATATAAAAAATTATCACTTCCTAATGTTGAATTATACTCCCCATGTAAGAAATTTAAATTAAGTGAAGATAAAAATATCATGAAATGAAGGAGATTAATTATATAAAATTTGATATTAATTATGTAAAACTAATATAAAAATATAGGTGCATAACATGGAATGTGTCTCAAAGAAGGTAAAATGAGATAAAATGATCTTACCAGTTCGGTATCTTTTGAAACATAAACCCCCAACAGAGGAAAATAATCAAATTAATTTTTATTTCTACACATACTTGTTAATAATAATCATAGAATATATTCATGGACAATATATACACCATACAAAATGAAATACTAGTGAACACGGCTTGTACCTCACAGAAATAAAAAGTGATATGAAATCCCCTTACCTTGTGTCTTGACTCTCTTTGTACTCGTACAAGAGTTATGTATAATAATTATAATATTTTTATAAATATTTTAGAGAATAATATTATTATATCTAATACCATATATTATTTGATGATGACCTCATATTACCCACTTTTCAACAATTCTATGTTATGTTTTCATTTCAGGTAATATTCATCTTGTTATTCATAGGTGTCTTAATTTGTTATATCATTTATCCACATACTTATATCATGATTTAAAAAAAATTAAAACATGATATAAATATCATTTTTATTCTTTATATATGTATTATAATAATCTATATAATATATAATTAAGAAATGGATGACAGTGTTCATGGAGACGGTACGTCATACGTACACATGAATGTTGTTTCCATTATTATCGTTGTATTGAATGAAAGAAATAAAATTGAATATATGTAAATTTAAATATATATATTTATGTAATATCCTTAAATAAGAAATATTATGTTTCATATATCTCATAATTTCACTAAACGCATCCTTAATACAATCTATGTAGTGTGTGAACGAATCACATCGCTTTGAGGGGCAGTAGTCCACACACACACAAGAAAAATTATCAAATTAACAAAAAATTTAAAGTATAAATATATAAATTATAATTGATTTAAATAATATTAAATACATTATTTGTAACAACCCTGATAAATGACGAATATGAAATTTTTATACTTATTAATATTTGTGAATTAGATATTAATTTTACATTAAATGGGTTTCTATGTTCGATAGCTTACCCGATACACAACAACGGGTTTCTTTGAAATCTTATGTTGCACACTAATAATATAATATTATTATTTTAAATGGTAGTTAACTAATAGTTTTTGTATTGGCAGAAATTAATAAAACTTACTATAATATGATTATACATCTTTGCTAAATGTTTTTACATTTATCTAATAAAAGTTAGAGTCTTTAAATGTGAATGAATCTAATTTTAAGCATAATTTACATTAAAAGGCCAATTTATCACCTTTTAATGGAGAACCCTCATTAAATATAATTTTGGTCACTTTAATACATTCTATTTTACCAAATTAAATATTTCTTTATAATGGGGACATAAAAATTTACTTTGTGTAATTTTTTGTATTTTTTCTCATAAAGATCATTTTCTAATGAATAGTGAAAAATATTGTATTTTAATTCAAATCTGTGTTTTAATATAAATTATTTATATGGTTAGATTATCTTTTTAATTTTTTTAAAGTGTAATTAGAATATATTTTTACCATTTAATCAAATTTTGTTCATTGTAATTAATTTCACTTTGAAATTGGACATAAACAAGTATCAATCTTTTGATAGTTATTGTTTCTGAAAAACACGCTATTGGTTTTGATAATGGGAATTAATTTTAAAAGTATTTATTTCCACTTATATGTTTTGAATTTGAAAAAATATACATCATTTTTGAATTCAGAATATCAAAAATAGCTTAGGCTGAATTTTTGGTATTTTTCTGAAAAACATCAATTTTGGATTAATAGTGAAACCACTTACTGGTAGTTAAAAAATACTGACATTTTCATTTAAATGAAATTTTACAACTTTTGTGAATTGAATTTCAAAAATCTGATACACATGTTTTTTATAAAGAAGTAAAATGTGGTTCATCAAGATGAAAATAATTTTGGGTGAATAGTATCTTAAGACTTTTATTTTCCACGGTTAAAGGTAAATAAGTTAATTCACATTAAAAAGAATATTATAATAATTCAAAATTGCCTTAACACTTTTCCAAACCTTATTGGTTGAGTCATTAACTACCATGGTCATATTTGGGTCTATTTTGGGACCCCATTGATCCACTTGGCTGTGATAATGACAATTTAGATTAATTAATTTAATGTAAAGTCAAAATTGACATTAACAAAAAATCTTTTAGTAATTAATTTTATATGGTCTTATATAAGTCATATTTTCGACTACAAATATTATTTGGAAATATAAAAAGATTTCATACATCATTGTATTTCTTTTATAATTTTTAGACAACAAATAAATTAAATTATTTATGACATAATAATGATGCAGTATTTACCTCATTAATAAATCATTTAAATAAATAAGATTATAATGATTAAAATAATATAAAAAACATATAAAATTATGATTGGATGATTTCATTTCGACCATTATTAATCTTATATTCATATTTAATGATTTATGGACCATTAGAAACCAAATATAGTTATATAATAAAATAATTGTTTTAAACATTCCTAAAGAGACCCTCCTCCCCCTTATAAAAGGATACCACTTCTAACCAATTCCTCACACCTCTCAATCCATTTGGATCATCCATACTCTACCCAATAAAGCTCCCAACATCCCTATCATCCCCCTATAAGCCTTACTTTAGGCAGAAAGAACTTCAAGAGGTCTTTTTGGTTCAAACCAAAGGAAGTTACCAAAATTAAAGGTAGCAATTTATCTTAAATTGTTTTCTTTTATTTTACTTCTCCAACCCGTAAAATATTTTTATTCATTTCTTTTGTTACAAAATAAATATCCTAAATATACTAGGATGTTTTTATGAGAAGGATTATAGCTACACATACACACACCTCCATCTAATTGATGGAGAACATAATGTTACTGTGGATGGAAAACTAACGCCTCATGAAACAATGATTGTTAAAATATCTCCAACCGCCTCTCATGGTGGCCATTATTATGGAACTATATTTATATATGATATATATTATGTTTATATTCTTTTTATGCTTCTGTATTTTCTATTTATAGCATGCCTTTATGGTTTCCGTAGTGGGTAATATGATAATCTCATTTGAGGAAGTGTGGACTAACGCCCCATCAAAGTGATTTGATTCATTAGTGCCTTATGTGGGATGCATAAAGGATGGAGTTAATGATATTATATATGTTATCATACTAGAATTATATTATAACTATTTATCATTATGTTTTATTCCCATTAAAATAAGAAATAGAAATGAAAGTAGCGTTCATGTATGCATAAATCTTACCGTCTCCAGGAACGGTGCTTTTCATTTCTTACATCTAAATGTTATGTACTATTATAAATACGTTTATATACTGGATATATATTATATATATGATATCCAAACCATGAATATAAATCTGTATATATTGAACCCTTGACCACATGAACAACAAGTGATTATAAGAAGTCCATTTTTGACTCTAGTACCAAATATCGACAAAATGGATGTTATTAACTTAAATGATTACATAATGTTTATAACATAGTAATAAGAGATATAAATGGAATAATAAACTTTAAAAAGGTTCTTAAAAATGTATAAATTAACTTTAGTTTATTATTCAGGAGATTAATGAATGATCGAGTCAAGTTGGACACGAGGTAAGGGATATGAGCACTCTCTTTCTTTTCAAGTACTCTCTTTTATGTCATTTCATTTATTCTCCATGTTCTTATGTTGGAGGATGTTATTTTATATTCACCATACTGTAATTTGTATTTTAATATGATGATAGACCCCCATTTACTCTCATTAATTCATTTTAGGAATTTTTAAGTGGCGCTGTTAGGCTGCCGAATTTTTGTAAGGGATTTTATATCTCACTCTTAATTTTATGAGATTTCCATTATTCTCCACTTATTTATTGCATGTGTTGTATTGTGTACTGACTTTTGATGTATATTATCATTATTCCCATTATATTAATGGTATTCTGTGATTCATATGTTGGTCGTTAACTTTGGGTCATACGACTCGATTGATTACAAAATGGTAAGGGGTTTTCATCTCACTTTATATCCCCATGAGATACATGCTATATTTGCCACTACTTTCTTTTGTGTGGTGTATGTATGGCCAATTATTGTACTCTTTGTGTAATATAATTTCATTTATGATTATGTACGTCTTCATTGTATGATCCTTCTATCATGTGGAATATGTTTTATAAGTTACCAAATCGGTAAGGGAACCTTTCCCCCTCCTCTTTTTAAAAGACTTCTTTTTGTTATGTCTTTTAATTTACATCTTATTATGTTGGGATATATTATTATTTATCCTTATTAATTTCCGCTTTATTTCCAAGTGATGAGGTACCCTTATTATATCATCAATTCATTTTCTGAATTTTAAAGAGTCACCGTTAGGATGTCGAATATTTACAGGGGAACTACTTAACCCAATTTCATTTCTTTGGGTTCAACTTTTACTTATTGAATATGTCATCCTATGAATATGTGTGAACGAACTATGATTGTATTACACTTAATATCCAGTTATATAGGGTGTATTTATATTTTTCACACATAATTATGAGATTTATTTATCCTTAATTTATGGATACCATCTTTATAAAGGATTTAATCTCAATTTACATTTCTATTGAGACATCATTTTTGTTATGCACCAATTCTCTCTTATATGGTGTATATATTGGGCTTTGACATATTATATCATGAATCCCTTTATTCTCATGATATTATAAAGTTCTGATTAAATGTTATTCCATTATTATTTGTATTTAAGAGTCTCTCATTTTGTCAAAAACTCTTTAAAATAATATCATTTTTAAATGTTTTAAAGATTTATCATTAAAAAGATTTGTCTTTAATGTCAATGTTTTAAAAATGGTTTTGAGTAGTTATTTACATGAAATTAATGTTTTAAAATTATAATTCCATTAAAATCTTCAAAGTGGTATTGGACACTTTGATTCAAAAATCCTTTTTTTAAATGGATTTTGAAAATGGATTGATTATTTTAATATCTTAAAATTACTTCTTGTGATTCCAAATGAAATTTTATTGGTGAAATGTTTATATTTGAAATATTTTATGTGTTATGATGGTACATGGACATTTTACGGGTGGTTACATGATAAACCATATGACGGGTGGTGTCGTGAATACCAGGACGGGTGGTTACGTTATAACCTCCAATGCATTGGGTATGGAAGTCGGTCATATGGGTATTCCATTTACTGATATGTGTGGAAGTCGAACGTGTGATTATTCCATTTAAGTATGTTTATGTAGCAAGTTACCTTTATAAGTTATGTGTTCTTTATATTTGTATTATGGTAATATTTTTTTCAAAAGTGTAAGTAATGATCTTTTATTCAGTGAAGAGTATTTAATAATTCATAAAGGTGAAAAGTATTACATATGTTAAACTATTCATGGTTTACTTTTTGTTTTGAAAAACTAACAGTTTTACTTCTTTTTGTATCCCTTATTGAGATTTTTATGCTCATCCGAAGTTTTTGAAATGTTTTTCATAGGACATAATGTGGAATAGGGTCATGGATGGGATCAAGGAAAATTCATGTTGTCTGAAACGTGGAACTAGACATGACTTTTTTTTCAAGAGTTCATGTTTTGTAAAAAAATGGATACTAGATAGAAGTGTTTAATTTGTAATATTTTGAAATGTAATAGTTATGGCCTAACTATCTAAAACTCTAAACCTGAAAAGATCCTCAATTTTAATTATTCATTTAATTCAAAATTATTTAATGTTTTAAGGTTGGGTCCTTATAGTTGGTATCAGAGGTCGGTTAAAAAAACTTTAGAGGTTAGGGTGTTATCTAAGCATAAGTAACATAACCATAATGGTTAGCATATTAGAAAGAGTCATAGTTATTTTTAATGAGTTTAAGATAACATGAATAAGTATTTACCCTCCTCATAAGATATTATATGATGATTTTACTAATATACTCACACTGACCTTTTTGGTTTTAGTAAATGGATGGATCTAGCAGGAACCAAAGTCACAGTGGATGTGAAGAAAATGGTGACATTTTTCTGAACGAGCAACTGAATGAAATGAGACATGCAATAAGAACTCTTTTGGTTATTCTCAACCAACTATCTAGATTCATGATTGAAAACATGAAACATTGTGATTTTTATAAGGTATCGTATATTCGATAAACAAATCCATACAGAATTTCATGTAATAATCATAAAGGTATGTATGTTCAAAAACCTATGTGTCAAGGATGTGGAAGGAAACATCTAGGAAAATTCTTCAAAGGGAAGTGAATATGTTATAGATGTGGGAAGGAAGATCATAAATTAAGAACCTTCCATGGAAAAAGGAAGCTTCCAGTTGACTCTAGGAAAGGGTAAGAAGTTATTTTTGAGTGATCAATTGAATGTTATATATGTGGTGTGCATGGTCATTATACAAACAGGTTTCCTAAGAAGATGTTTCAAGAATGGGATCACCAGGACGGTACAAATATTTTTTTACCAATACCTGATGTCATTCCGATTGAGGATGAAGAAACTGACAACAACCAATGAAATGTATGGATTATTTCTTAACATATGTTTTGATATTATTGAATCATAGGATATGATTCAGGAATATGTTTGTAGGAAAGAAGTATTTCATAATAAGTTGAAAAGGAATGGTTAATGGATCATGAATAATTTTTAATTTGTAAGAAGTCAACATATAAGGGATTCAAGAGTTATGGTAGATTTTAGGATGGTGAAATGATTAAAAGTATAAAGGATCTTTGATGATGGGAATGACATTAGAAGACTTTTTATAGTATGTTTAACCCTAATGTTTGATATATGAAAATTTTATTCAAGGAATAATTATCTTTTCTTTTGAGGATATAGTTATAAAGAACCATTTCGGTTTATATGATCCTTGAATTTGAGGAAATTAGAGGTTAATACATTTTTGGGATGCAAAATGAAAGTTATTAGAAAACTTTTGTTGTTAAAATATTCTATGGTTATTTTTGATAAATTTTTCTCTTTTTGGGAAGGTTATAAAATTATATTGTTTTTGAAAAGGGCCAACACGCAGACCGTGTGACAACCCGTCGCATCGGACGAAGCTATGGGAATCGAACCCACAACCAAAGTGCGACTGGTATTTATAACCTACCACTGGACTATGTAAAGTCCCTGGTTAGTTTGAAAAATTATTTTTAGTTAGTTGATTTTATGAATCGATAATATGTATATTTTTTTCTATGTAAATGATTAACCTAGCACGGAAAATATTTGATTAAGTTAATTGATTTTCAATACGATATTTTACGAGTAACTAATGTTATTTGGAGATAAATGTTAATATTTATCTTAGAAGAATATATGATTACATACTTCAGTGATTTGGGTATCAATATTAGTTTGTATTACATTGAATAATTTTAAAGAAAAAATTTTATTGAATGGTCTTTATTGAACTTTGGGTTTTGTTAGAAAAATATTGGATATTAAGAGTAGTTTTTCATTATGTAAAAGTCTATCCTTTTGGGGGTTTATATTATCTTGTACAAATTTTTTTTGTTTTAGTTAACATATAAAGTCAGGGGAAATATATAGTTCATCTTTTTTGGATTATTTTATTCTCTCGATGTTGATTATAGTACTTTTATTGTCAAAAATGTCATCCTGAATACTCATCGTTTGGAGAAAATATGAGTTTCTATTAGAAATCTAGTAAAAAATTATTGTCTACATGACAAGTAAGTATATTTCCTTATGTTTTTATTTAATATCATAAATAAATTACTAAATGAAAATTATCTTAAAACAAAAACCTTGTCAATTAGCTTTTCCTACTGGGGAATCAAAGACTATTTAACCCATCACAAGTTTGTGAATTTTTGGTGGTTAACTTTCTCCTAAACATGTTTTCTATCACCCTCCATCAGAACATGAATGTTTGTTTTCTCCTACATATCCATTTTTTCATAGATTCCTACATTATCTTTTCTAGGTTAACCTTTTTACTTATCTTCAATTATTTTATCGTGATATTTTTATGGACTCATTTTTCGATATGGGGCTTTCAATGAAGTTCCTGAGCCAAATTTCTAAATTGTGAGGACGCAATTCCCAAAAGGGGGAAGGATTTAAATTCTCAGATAAATGAAGAATATGAAATTTTCATATTTAATAATATTTTTGAATTAAATATTAATTTTACTTTAAATGGGTTTCTATGTTCGATAGCGTACCTGATACGCAACAACGGGTTTCTTTGAAATCTTACGTTGCACACTAATAAAATAATATTATTATGTTAAATGGTATTTAACTCCTAGTTGTTGTATTGATGGGAATTATTAAAAATGACTAAAATATTATTATACATGTTTTTTAAATGTATTTACATTTATCTAATAAAATTTAGAGGCTTAAAATGTGAATGAATCTAATTTTAAGCATAATTTAAATTAAAAGGCCGATTTATAGCCTTTTAATAGAGAACCCTCATTAAATATAATTTTTTTCAATTTAATACATTCTATTTGACGAAATAAAATATTTATTTAGAATAAGGACATCAAAATTTACATTGTGTAATTTTTTTTAGTTTTTCTGATAAAGATCAATTTCTAATGAATAGTGAAAATTATTGTATTTTGATTCAAAACTGTGTTTTAATATAATTTATTCATATGCTTAGATTATCTTTTTAATTGGTTTTAAAGTGTAATTAGAATATATTTTTTCCATTTAATCCAATGTTGGTCATTGGAATTAATTTCACATTGAAATTGGACATAAACAATTATCCATCTTTTGATAGTTATTCTTTCTTAAAAACACGCTATTTGTTTTGATAACGGGAATTAATTTTAAAAATAATTAAATCCACTCCTATGTTTTGAATTTGGAAAAATATACATAATTTTTGAATTCGTAATATCAAATATAGATTAGGCTGAAGTTTTGGTATTTTTCTGAAAAACATCAATTTTAGATGAATAGTGAAACCACTTAGTGGTAGTTAAAAAAACTAAAATTTTCATTTAAATGAAATTTTTACCACTTATGTGAATTTAATTTCAAAAATACGACATAAATGGTTGTTATCAAGAAGTAAAACGTGTTTCATTAAGATAAAAATAATTTTGGTGAATAGTAACGTTTGACATTTATTTACAGTGGTTAAAAGTAAATAGGTTAATTTAAGGTAAAAAGAATATTATAAGAATTTAAAATAACCTTAAAACTTGTCCAAACCTTATTTGTTGGGTCATTAACGATCATTCTCATATTTGGGTCGATTTTGGGACCCCATTGATCCACATGGGTGTGATAATGACAATTTAGATTAATTAATTTAATGTAAAGACAAAATTGACATTAACAGAAATATTTTAGTAATTAATTTTTATATGGTGTTATATAAGTCATATTTTCAACTATAAATTTTTATTTGAAAGATAAAAATATTTACTACATCATGGTATTTCTTTTATTATTTTTATACAACAAACAAATTGAATTATTTATTACATAATAATGATGCAGTATTTACCTCATTAATAAATCATTTAAATAAATAAGATTATAATGATTACAAAATATCCAATGCATGTCAAATTATGATTGGATGAATTTATTTCAACCATGAGTCAAATTATCTTCATATATATTGATTTTATGACCATTAGAAACCGAATATAATTATATAATAAAATAATAGTTTCACACTTTCCTAAAGAGTCCCTCCTCCCACTTATAAAAGGAGACAACTTATAACCAATTCCTCACACCTCTCAAGAAATTTTAATCGTCCAACCTCTGCCCAATAAAGCTCCCTACATCCCTCTCCTCCCCCTAGAAGCCTTACCTTAGGCATAAGGAACTTCAAGAAGTCCTTTTGGTTCAAACCAAAAGATGTTACCCAAATTAAAGGTAACAATTTCTCTTAAATGGTTTTCTTTTATTTTACTTCTACAACCACTAAAATCTTTTTATTTCTTTATTTTGTAACATAATCAGTATACCCAATATACTATGATTTTGTTATGAGAAGTAATCGAGCTACACATAAACACACTTCCATCAAATGGATGAAGAACATAATGTTTCTGTGGATGACAAACTAACGCCACACCAAACAATGATTGTTCAAATATCTCCAACAGCCTCTCATGGTGGACATTATGATGGAACTGCATTTATATATGTTATATATTATGTTTTTTTTCTTTATTATTCTATATTTTCCATTTATATAATGCCTTTATGGTTTCCATAGTTGGTAAATATAATAATATCATTTTAGGAAGTGCGGACTACCGCCCCCTCAAAGTGATTTGATTCGTTAATTCCTTATGTGGTATGTATAAAGGATAGAGTTAATTATATTATATATGATATTATACTTGAATTATAATATACCTATGTTTTATTATGTTTTATTTCCATTAAAACAGGAAATAGAAATGAAAGTAGCGTTCATACGTACGTACGGATTACCGTCTCCATGAACGGTGCATTTAATTTCTTACCTGTAAATGTTATGTTCTATTATAATTACATGTCTATAATGGATATATATGATATATATGATATCCAAATAATTAATATAATTCTTTATATAATGAACCATTGACCACATGAACAACATGTGATTATAAGAATTCCATTTTTGACTCCAGTACAAAATATCAACAAAATGGACATTAATTACTTAAATGATTAAATAATGTTTTTAACATGGTAATAAGTGATATAAAATAATAATAAACTTTAAAAATCTTCTTAAGAATGTAGAAATTAACATTATTTTATTATTCTAGAGATTAAAGAATGATCAAGTCAAGTCAGACACGAGGTAAGGGATCCGACCTCTCTCATTCTTTTCAAGTACTCTCATTTATGTCATTTCTTTTATGCTCCACGTTCTTATGTTGGAGGATGTTATCTTATATTCACCATACTGTAATTTATATTTTCATTTTATGAGAGACCCCCTCATACTCTCATCAATTCATTTTAAAAAAAATTATGTGTTCTCGTTAGGCTGCCGAATGTTTGTAAGGGATTTCATATCTCACTATCAATTCTATGATATTTCTGTTTTTCGCCACTTATTTATTGGATGTGGTGTATTGTGTACTGCCTTTTGATGTATATAATCATGATTCTTATTATATTCATGGTATTATGTGATTCATTTGGTGGTTATTAAATTTGGTTCATACGACCCGATTGATTACAACATGGTAAAGGGTATTCATCTCACTTTTTCCCCCATGAGATACATGCTATATTTGCAACTACTTTATATTGTGTGGTGTATGTATTTCCCATGATTGTACTATTTGTGTAATATGATTTCATTTATTAGTATATACATCTTAATTTAATGATCCTTCTTTCATGTGGCATATGTTTTCTATGTTAACAAATCGGTAAGGGAACCTTTCACCATCCTCTTTTTAAAAGACTTCTTTTTGTTATGTCTTTTAATTTACATCTTATTTTATTGGGATATTTTCTTATATATCCTTATTGATGTCAAATTTATGTCCAAGTGAAAAGGTAACCTATTTATCACATCAACTCATTTTCTGAATTTTAAAGAGACGCTGTTAGGCTGTCAAATTTTTATAGGGAAACTTCTTATCACAATTTCGATTCTTTGGGTTCAACTTGTTCTTATTGAATATGTCATACTATGAATATGTGTGAATGGAATCTGATTTTTTTACACTTCATATATACTTATATTGGGTGTATTTATATTTTTCAAACATATTTATTAGATTTATTTATCCTAATTTAAGGATACAATCGTTATAAGGGATTTAATTTAAATTTACATTTCCACTGAGACTTGATCTTTGTTATGCCACAATTACCTCTTATATGGTGTATATACTGTGTATTGACATATTATATCATGAATTCCTTTATTCTCATAATATTATAAAGTACTGATTATATTTTATTCTTCAATTATTTTTTTTCAAGAGTCTCTTATTTTGTTAAAACCACTTTTACAAAAATATCATTTTTAAATGTTTTAACAATTTATCATTTTAAATATTTATCTTTAATGTCCATTTTTTAAAAATACTTTTGAGTATTTATTTATATGGAAATTAATGTTATAAAATTATAATTCCATTAAAATCTTTATAGTGGTATAGGACACTTTGATTCAAAAATCCTTTTTTTAATGGTTTTTGAAAATGGATTGATTATTTCAATATCTTGAAATTACTTCATGTGATTTAAAATGAAATGTTATTGGTGAAATGTTTATATTTGAAATATTTTATGTGTTATGATGGTACATGGACATTTGAAGGGTGGTTACATGATAAACCATATGACGGGTGGTGTCGTGAATACCAGGACGGGTGGTTACGTTATAACCTCCAATGAATTGGGTATGGAAGTCGGTCGTATGGCTATTCCATTTAGGGATATGTGTGTATGTAAACCGTATGTTTATTCCATTTATGTATGTTTATATACCAAGTTACTTTTATAAGTTATGTGTTCTCTATATGGGTTTTATGATAATAGTTTGGTTATAAAAGGGTAAGTAGTGATCTTTTATTCAGTGAAGAGTATTTACTACTTCATAAATGTGAAAAGTATTACTTATCTTAATGTATTCATGGTTTACTTGTTGTTTTGAAAAACTAACAGTTTTACTTCTTTCTGTTTTCCTTACTGAGTTTTTTATGCTCATCCCACGTTTTTGAAATATTTTTCACAAGACATAATGTGGAATAGGGTCAATGATGGGATCAATGAAAAATCATGCTTTTATAAACATGGAACTAGACATGACTTTTTTTCAAATGTTCATGTTTTGTAAAAACAATGGACACTGGGTAGAAGTGTCTACATTGTAATATTTTAAAATATAATAGTTATAGCCTAAATCTCTAAAACTATAAACCTGAAAAGATCCTCAAGGTGAATTATTCATTTAATTCATGATTATGTAATGTTTTAAGGTCGGGTCCTTATATTATTGAAATAATATATATTATATATAAATATATTTTCCATCATAATTCCCACATTGAGAGGTGGTGAAGGAAAAATGAACAATCGTTGTTTTGTGAGGCGATAGTTCTCCGTACACATAAAAATTATGTTTGTTACCCATTATATGGAGGTGTGTGTAAGTTTAGGATGAACCATTACCATAGTAACATTGTAGTATAATGAGGATATATATTTTGTTAAACAATCATGGAATAAGAATATTTAAGAGGGTGGATAATTGAAATAAAGTAAAATAACTTGAGGAAGAGTACTGCCTCTTATTCGGGTAACTCCTTTTAGTTAAACTAAAGGGCATGCCTAGATTGAATTCATCCAAAGGATAAGATTATAGGATGGGAGAGAAATTTTGCGAAGCCATTGGGGCAGATCATTATTCACTCAATGTTCCTTGAGAGGTGTGAAGAAGTTGGAGGATAAGTGGCCTTTTATAGTGGAAGAGGAGTAGTACTCTTGTAAATTTTGGGAAATGGAATTCCACCCACATTTTTTCCATGGAAAGTGGATCCAATAAAAATAAAATGTTGATACAGGTGACTATAGGGTATCAATATGGCCATAAAATATATTTTTGACCAGTTTATAGGTCATTTATTTCATTAAGGTTAATATTTAGTCCTTGGTGAAGCATAATTTTACCCCAATCGATGTAATTAATTTTAATTAAATTCACTTATATCATCAGAAATAAACTAAGTCTACATTATTAGATATTATAAATTATTCAAATTCCAACAACTGAATCTATTTTTATAAATTCCAATCACAAAAGTGGCATAAATTAATTAAAATTTAATCTCGTAGTTGGGTCAACAATGCAGGTTTCTAAAGTAATAGTGTTTAAATGTTTTCTATGATGTTATATTTAATTTAAATGTTAAATTTATTAAAATAACATAAATTGGGATTATTGATAAAAATATGATCTAATTAATATTTTAAATCAACTTAAAATGTAATTTATCTTTATAAATATATTAGATGAAAAATAAGTGTTGAACTAAAATTTATTATTTTTAAATATTCATTAAAATATGAAACTTCATAAAAAATAACTCAAATTTTCCCTAAACTAATTTTTATGTTTCACTTTAAAATATGATATTTATTTTTACATATTAAATCTATAAATGTTAAAAAAAATTGGATTTAATGTGGATTTTCCATTAAAAGGTAGTAAAAATACCTTAATAAAAAATATTGGTTTTTAACCATAAATTTGGGTTTTTTATTCTCTTATGTCTATAAAATATGTTGGATTAATATAAAAAATATTTTATTGAATATATAACATATATATTACATTAATATCAATCTGTAATTATAAATAATTTAATTTATTAAGGTAATATAACAACTAATAAAAATAATATTTTAATTTCTAATAAACAGATTTTATGTTTATGTCTAATTAATTGGTAACCTATAAATTAATGTTATATTTTTATAAACCATATATTAACATAAATTAGTTAGCACTATTCATAATCACTAAATCAATGACTAGTTTATATCTTATTATATTAAATGATACCATTTTAAAAATATATTATTGTTCGATAAAACATAGTATTATGTGTTATAAAATCTATTGATGAAATTCAAACTTTCATGTAATGTAATGTAACCTCAGTGTTCAGTATAGATCATGTTAAACAACATGTTGTGTGTAGTGAATGATAATTTTTATTGCATATAATGCAATCTATACATAGTGATTTAATATAAACTATATTCAGTGTTGCATGAAATGAAAAATCTCAAAAAAAATAAATTAATTAAAAATATATATTTCACAAAATATTAGGGAATTACAGTCTACCCACATTAAAAATAATTTCATCATTGATGTTTTTTATGGTTATCAATGGTTTTATATTTCTATGTTTCATTAATAAAAACCCACATCATTAAAATGAACACTAAAACTTCCATTAAATAGGAAATTTGAATCCACAATGGTTCCCCAGAGTAACACATAGTTGGGTTTTCATGTAGGATATCATATGTAGAAAATGAAAACATGGACTTGGAAGAGAAATATTGCCATCATGTTTTGATGGAGAGTGATAGAGAATAAGGTTAGGAGAAATTTAACAGTCACAATTCCATAAATTAGTGATGACCTAAAAACCCTTCTAAATCATCAGAAACAAAGGTATTGGGATAAAATTTTTGGTTTCAAGAATCTGTTTCATAAAGTTGAATGATTTTCATGAAAATATATAATTGCATGATTTTAGGAAAACCTCTCCCTTTTTAGTTCTGTTATTTACTTCACATCTTTCTCCAAAAATGAAGGTGAATTTTTCATTTATTAAGTACTAAGAGACCATTATATCCATGATATTCAATTTTATTTTTCATGGGTTATCATCAACACAACGTTGTTAGAAAATGTTATCCAATCTGAATAAACCCTCATGTGGTTAGCTAATTCTTTAATCTCATAAACGTCACTTAAATTTTAATATAATATTACTTTAAATGGTCGACCTTATAACCCCTATAGAATATTAAAATCCAAAACATTAGAAATAAATTCATTAAATCATCTTAACATTGGTCCCCCATATAACAAAAATTTCCACTTGGCTATCACATTACAAACATGTGAATACCTTTTTAATATATTCCCTTGGAATATGGTCATAACCTGAATTACTGTAAATGCTTTTGGAAAACTTTCATGCTTCATTATTCCAATGATGAATTGATATTTTCCTTAAATCCAAGAAATTATAAACATTATCCTAAATGACATGGACCACTTTTTCAATAATCAGTTTCAGGTTAATCTGTATTGTCTAATTACTTATTCATATCTTACATATCTTTATCCATGCATAATTATCTCAACATCATGGATTAATTAATGGTTACATTACCTTAATAAAAATATTACCCTTACGTTAAATAAATTTTGTATGTCTTCTTCACCATTCAAATATCCCTTTCAATCCAGAATGAAAACTTATACTAAAAATACTAATATATTTCACGATCCATATAACATAATCTTTGAATTCCAAAACATAAATACATTATTCATCCAACATTATTCTTCAACCACTCATCAGGCTTCATAAACTTGTTCCTTAATACTTCCTTCCTAGAATATGAAATATAAATCATGTATTATGGTTCCTCAACCGAAATATATTCATGCTTCTTATGTTTAATGTAAATAATACTGGAATAACATCACATACCTTTCACATGTCATTCATGGTTTCATCATCAACAACATAAAAATTATTAATTATAACACATTTCTGATTATCTTTATGATACTTCCACATAGTAAATCTACTATCATAATTCTCATAACTTCCACATTTAAATTATTCATAAATCGATAATACCTTAGTGAGTCAAACATTCCCATAAATTACATTAACTGGACCTTTCATTTTACCTTTGCAGTTACTTTCATTCAGACCTATTTTTCCATATTCAAAATATCTTATTGTTCCTATAATACAATAACATGGGTGATTTTTCCACATTCTTGAAATAAAGGAAATAGAATTATATATTATCCATTGTCTATATTTCTCAAAATCTTAGTGAACTCTTTTTTACTCTTCCTTTATGAGTTTGATAGTTGGTTAAGGTGCGTGTTTATAATCATGTTCCTTGAAAGATGATTAGGCATGATTAAAACATCCTTCATTCTAATGATCATCCCATTTTACTATTCATCAGAAAATTTTCAATCACATTTAATATAAACCATATTCTTTATGGTTTTTTATATTAACTAAAACAATGAATAATTGATAAAGAAATAATTATCATAGTGAGGAATCACATAATCATCCAAAAAACATATATGATTTGTAAATTATGACAACATTAATAAACAATGACTCCTAATGATTATCCTATATTATTCATAACCCAGTCCTATTTAAACACTTCATGATTGTTCATGAAGAGTTTGTGAATTCCCAAATCATATCCTCTAGGAGATTCAAATGAAGTGTGAATCAAGGCAAATTATCGTGTACCTGATTACCCAATGTGAGGCCCATGACATCTTGTAGATTTTTTTAACCCTAGGTATATCTGTTCCAGATCCACAACAACTTTTAATGTCTAGATAGGGATGTATTTCTAGGAAACCACTCACTCTATCCTTTACCAAAATTCTAGGACATTTTCCTAAATGACAACTCATCAATATACTTTTCCTTATAGACATTACTAAACATATTCATATAAATATATATAGGTATATCCCTAATTATTTCTTATCCTAGATTCCAAAGGTTGACTCAACCTTTTCTCTGATAACAATTATGATGATCATCACTTTTCATACATTATCATTACATCAATTTTGAGGAATATTTAAAACATTACACAAGTAGATGCCCAATGATCGTATTAGTTTAAATCCATTGAAAACAGGGAAATGTAAACACTGGTACATGAAAATGCTACATTATTCTCACTAGGTTCTCCAATTCTATATCCCCTCTTAGACATGTCACAAAAGAAATATGTATTTATTACCCAGGGAAGAAAACATAAAAAAGATTGAGCTTAGATGCTCTGAAATGGTAAAGAATGGATAAATGTAAGAATAAACATGATAATTCGTCTATGAGAATATGATCATGAAAATATAATATAATACATTATATATAAAAGATCATATACATAAATCATGAAAAAAAATATTTTCAGTTCATAAGAAATGAATCATAAGGAAATAAAGAACATAATCCATAAAATCATAACCTAGGAATAGTAAATAGAATTATAGAAGACACATAAGAATAAATAATTATTTCTATATTATTCAAGGTGTATCTTCCAATACCATGTTAGTGGAAAAAGTCCTTTATGGAACTGGTCTCACACCCCATTCAAACCCTATATTACTGAATCGAGTTCACTCCTCATTTCATCCCTATAATAGTGAACCAAGTTCATTTCTCATTCTAGTCATCTCTATCTCATGAGATAAAATTATTTACCCAATGCATTAGAGGTAGATATATGTCCCCTCAAACTCATAATTAAATCATACATGAAAGGAATCATAAAAAAATCATATAATAAACTAAGAAATGTAATGGTTGTTATAAACATGTAATCGTATCTTAACCTGTGTAAAACGATAGGTCTCATAATCTTTTCTTCAATGCATAACCCATGGAAGGATGTGGGTTTCATAAGCTTATAACCCATGTAAAAGAAATAGGTGGAATAATAATCATTCCATAAAAACATAAACAATTAAAGACAAAATATGAATAGAACCTTTGGATCATTTCTTATAAGAGAACGAGTAACATCAACAGATTTCATCTTAGATGAAAAATTACATAGAATGATATTTTGAAAACATTTCTTGAGGAAAATATAATTTTTTCATTGAAAAAATATCATTAAAACATATAATAACTTTTGAAAACCATTTTCATTAAAATAAAATTGAATGTTTATAAATAACGAATTGAAAAACTTTGGGAAAACGTTTTATTTGAAAATATATAGAGAGTGATTTAAAACGTTTTGAAAACAATTCCTTGATAATGTATAAAAGGATCATGAAAATGTTTTGAAAATAATTTCATTGGAAATAATTTTCAATCTTATGAATAATTATTTAAATAATTTTGAAGAATCTTCTCCTAAAAAACTTATAAAAAACATTGAAATCGTTTTGAAGACAATTTTCATTGAAAACATAAAAAATAATCTTGAAAACATTTTGTAAACATTTTTTTGTGAAAACATATAAAATATTATTAAAAAATATTTTCATTTAAATATTATAAATGAGGTATTGAAAAAAAATTAAATATAATTCCCTCAAAAATATATAATGTTTTCTTGAAAACATTTTGTAAAACATTTTTCATAAAAACTAATAAAAGAATCTTAAAACCCTTTGAAAAATACTCTGCACGAAAAATTCATTGAAAAGTTATAAAGATATCGTGAAAATGTTTTCAAAACAATTTCTTTGAAAATAATTTTTTCAAAAAAATTAAAAACTTATCCTTTTAAACACGGAACATGATATTTAAAAAAAATAACGCCGGGTAAATCCGTATATGTCGTATGAGGTAATAAGAATATTCTTTTTTCATGTTAAAAGGTTAGAAAAATTCAGTGTTTAGAAAGAGACAAAAATATTCCTTTGAAAAAATTGGTAAAACACAAAAAGGCTCAAAATTAATTTTAAATATTATAATAGAATAGTAGTATATTTTTGGAAACCCTTTTTAAAAAGCACGATTTTGATGGACACAGATCTCCAACCAAAGATAGGGTAATGTAATGCTTTATTAAAAACAATTTATTAACTATATTATGTACCAAATGGTATAAATGTGGTACCAATTCATAAATATATCATGAATAGCCATAGGGGAATAAAATTCATGAATGTTCTTGAGAGATAGATTATAATATTTCAATAGAGTAAGAATAATCATAAACAATCTTGAAAAGAGATGAGATTGTTTCAATAAACTATCATCACTTAGTAACATTGAATCACAATCCCCATGTCATAAATATAAATTACATGAAGTTATAAATATATTATAGGAATTATATTTCATATATATAATGTTAAAGGAATTATTTAAATTATATAAAAAATATAGGTGCATAATATGGAATGTGTCTCAAAGAAGGTAAATTGAGACAAAACTATGTTATTGATTTGGTATCTTTTGACATGTAATCACCATGAAAGTAATATAATATAATAGATATATAATTACACCTTAATTTAAGAATAATAATCATACAATACATTCATGGTTAGTAAATACACCATGTAAAAGGAATTAGCGGTGAAAATGGAATGTATCTCAAAGAAATAAAAAGTGAAATGAAATAACCTTACCTTGTGTCTTGAATCACATTGTACTCAAATAGGATTACTTTATAATAAATGTATATTTATTATAATTTTTTTATAAAATAATATTATTATATATATTACGATATATGCTTTTATTATGACCTTATATTACCTATTTTTAAATAATCCTATGTAAATGTTTCACTTCGGGAAATATTAACTTTGTTCTTCACATAGGTCGTAATTTGTTATATCTTTGGTCCTCATACATATGTCATGATTTAAAGAAAATAAAACATGATATAAATATAATTTATATTCATTATATTAATATTATAATAATATATAGAGTTTAGAATTATCAAATGGAATGCATCATTCATGGAGACAGTAATTCAGACATATGCATGAACGTTGTTCCATTTTTATTGTCTTATTGAAAGAAAGATATATAATTCAAATATATATATATATATGTATTTATATAATATCATTATATTATAAATAACATGTTATTTATTTCATATAATTTCACTAAACTCATCGTTATTACATTTCATGTAGTGTGTGAATGAATCACATCACATTGAGGGGGTGGAAGTCCACACTTCCTCAAACGAAATTATCATATTTACAAAAGATATAAATAATTTATATCTGTGTTGTAAAAGAAATATATAATAATAAATAAATTTTAAATATAATATATATTATGCATAAATATATTCACCATCAAAATTCACACTATGATAGGAAGTAAACGAAAAAATTAACAATCATCATTTTGTGAGGAGGTATTGCGTCTTGCACATAAACATTATATTCATTATACATTATATGGAGTTGTGGGTATCTGTAGGTTGAACCCGTATCCTAAAAACATAGTAGTATATTTAGGATAATGTTTTTTTAAAATCATGGAATAATAATATTTTATTTGATGGGATGGAGAATGGAAATAAAATAAAATAACTTGGGGAAGAAATTTGTTTCTTATTCGGGTGACGCCTCTTGGTTTTCACCAATGGGATTCTTTGGGTTTTTTCTACCTAAGGGGAATATTATAGTATAAGGGGAGTTATTGTTAGGATCTATTTGGGAATATATTGGGTGATCCAAAGTTTCTTGAGATCTATGAAGAAGTGCAAGTAGAGGAGGCCTTTTATAGTGGGGGAGGAGTTGCACTCTTGTAAATTTTGGGAAAGAGAATGAAAATGAAATTTTTAACATGGAATGTGGATCCAATAATGGAACTAAGTCTATATAAGTTATTATAGGGAAACATTATGGCCATAAATTAGATTTTGGACAAGTTTCTAAGTCATTTAGGCCCTTATGTGTATGGTTTATTCCTTAGTGAAGCATAATTTTACCTTAATCGTGGTAATTAATTTTAATTACAATCATTATTATTTTTGATAAAAACAATGTTTAACTTATTTTGAATTATTATTTATTTTTATTCCAAATATATAGTCAATTTTTATGAATTCCAATCATATAAGTGGCAGAAATTAATTTAAATTTAATCCCATAGCCGGATCGACAATGAGGTTTTTTTAAAAAAAATGTTCAAAAATTTGCAATGTTTTTTTATTAAATTTCAGAGTGAAATTTATTAAATTTCACTAAATTGATTTTATTAATAAAAATATGTTATAATTAATATTTTAAATAAATTGTAAATTTAATTTATCCTTATAAATAAATTAGATGAACAAGTAGTTTTAAACTCAAAATCAGTATTTTTCAATATTCATTAATTAATAAAACTTTATAGACAAATACCAAAAATATAACCTAAACTAATTTTTTTTTCTATTTTAAAGATAATGTTTATTTTTATATATTTAATTTATAAAAGTTTGAAAATTTTGATTTGAAATGGGTTCTTTATTAAAATGTGGTGAAAATACCTTTATAAAAAAGATAGGTTTTTAAGCATACAATTGGGTTTGTTATTTTCTTATGTCTTTAAAATCCATTGGATTATTATCAAAAATATTTTATTGAATATATAAAATATATATTACATTAATTTCACCCACTAATTATAATTTATTTATTTTTTTAAGGTGAAACATCTTAAAGTAATAGTAAGATTTTTCTTTATATTCAAACGATTTTCATATTCATTTCTAATTAATTTGTAATTGATGAATTCATATTATATTATTGTAAACCATATATTTTCATAAATTAGTTAATAATATTAATAACTCCTAATTTAATGGATAGTTCATATATTATTATATTAAATGAAAAAAATTTAGTAATATATTATTATTCAGTAAATCTCGGTATTTCGTGTTATACAAGCCATTGAGGAAAGTAAACCTTTTATATAATATATGTTAACCTTGGTGTTTCATGTATATAATATTAAAAATTATGTTTCATGACGTGCATGATAACTTGGTGTTGTATATAATGAAATCCAGACATAGATATTTAATATAAAATATTTTCATTGATGTATGAAATAAAAAATCTCAAAAAGATTAAATTAGTTATAAAAAACTATTTCACAAAATCGTAGTGTTTTGTAGTTTATATTATATAATTAGAGGAAACAAATAGTACAACCAATATTTTTGATTCCATAAATATAGATAAGTGATCCTTGACCTCCATAGTAACCACCCAATCTTTTATGATATATAAATAAATTTAAACTCCTTCATAAATTTCAATACATTTTACCCTAAAATTCTATTTGAAGGACATTAGGTTTGATCAAATATACAATAGGAATCACTGAGATTAAAAAACGACCAAAATATATTATTTAAATAATATTATTTTATCCTAGCGGTTAAAATCATGGGTATGAATATGAATAAATGAATTAGGAATATTATATGGCTTACACATGTATAAATAAATTTATTTTTTATCAAATTTATTAGAATTAAAAATAAGAATAATTTTAAATAAAACGAAATGTCCTTCTAAAAGGCTATATTGTCCTAAAAAATATTTTTTCATGTTATATGCATGTATATTAAAATTATTAAAATTTCTAATTTTAGGAAATTTATTTTAAAAAATGAACGTTAATTTTGAAGTATTATTGAAAAAGTTATCTTAGAGTGATTTTTTACGAATTTTTTGAAAGGTTTAATTATTAAAATAATAATGAAAAAAATGAAATTTAATTTAAAAAAAAAATTATTTATATCATTAGAAAATTTATTATTTTTTAAAATAATTTTTATGGTAAAACTAGTTCAATTATATCATAATTAATCCAATTTAGTTCATTAAAATTAATATTCTGTTATGTTTTGAAATAGAAACATTTTATACTTTTGAAAACATTAACTTTTGAAAATCATTGTTTAATTACATTGGTGGGTTTATTTTTAAATTAATTTTTTACACTTTAATTAAATTAACAAAAATTGGTAAAATAGAATCCATATTTAGAATCATCATAACTATTATTATATAATAAGACTAAGTTAAATTTTTTTATGTTGTGTTTTAAAATTTTAAAAATAAATTACTGTAGTAATGGTTTAAACGGATTTATTGGTTGGAAACTATGATGATAAGGGATAAAATTACTTAAAAACATGTCAAATTCTTATCGCATATGAATATTTTGACGTTTTTCATCTAGTAATTTGGAATGCGATATTTTATGTCCTTTTGGTATTTTAAAATTATGGGTACAATTTATTCATTTCAAAAAACCACTCCCAGAGAAATTTTGTTCCCCCAAGATCAACCCAAATCAATTACTTGAACACATACCTATAACATAGAGTCCTTTATTCACCAGAAACCCAATCTAATAAATCATTAGGTATAAACCTAATGAGATTTTCTGAATATGTGGTATAGTTATTAACCATGAATTTTCATTTTATTTCTTCCTCAAACACCTTAAAATATCCGTAAACAATGGTAAAATAATAACACCAATATATCAAATATACTAATATGTTATTATATTAATTTAATCACATGTATCCATCATCTCTTCTATAAAATAAGAAACAAAATTGTATACCATGTGTATGGCGGACTACCTCCTCATGAGCCGATGTAATTCGTTCTCCATCTTCTCCTATCATAGATATAAATATTAATCGATTTATTTTATATATATATATATATATTATTCATTTCAAAATTACAATTATGTAGTTATAATATCACATTTACCTTCTTACCTTACGATCTTTGGGGAAATGAAAATGTTGCTCGTGCGTATGTTTGGACTGTAGCCTCCACGAATCGAGGTGAAACATTTTTCATTTTATTTTTTCATGGATGGTAGTAAGGATAGATTTAATGAATATAATCTATATATGATATAAAAATTATTTTTTAATGTAGAAATATTATTTACAATTATGGATATTATTTAACCAAGATCAATTTTGAAGGACCAAAAATACTAAACCCAAATGAACATGAAATACTACGAAATGATCACCCGAAATAGAGTTTTGAATAAATAATTGTTAATAAACAATAGAAAAAAAGGCTTAAGAAAATAATATATAGTACGATATATATGATTATGGTTCTTTAAAATATTTATAATATATCTATATTTATTAAACATGGGTTTCAAATATGTAGGATGGAAATCATACCTTAGGTAAGGATTTCTCGTCTCACATTTACATCCATGAGACATATGACATATTCACCACATGTTTATTTTGTATGGTTTATATATTGTACCTTTTTTATGTTATATCATTAATATATTTATCTTTATGATATTTAAAATTTCATTTGAATTTATTTCTTTCATATGAATTATGATTCAAATTTACCAAAGGGGAATGTGTTTATTTCATAATCATTGCATTATTTGGGATTTTTTATATTTGAGTCTCCCTTGGGGGGAATAGTTTGATATTTATATATTAAACATTGTATATTTTCTTATCCTTTGGTAATTCATGAAAATTTCATATAATAGTACAATTATCCTAACTTTCATACTTAAAATTTCTGAGAAAATATTTTTTTTAAAATCATACATTATTTCTCTCTTTAGTACAAAATCCAATTTCTCCCATATCAATGTTTTCAAAAAATGATTTAATTTTTTTAAGATTATCCAATTTATTTATCAAATATATTTTGACCCATGATTTACGTTTTTTAAAAAACATGATTACATAATGAGATACTTTTAACATTTTATAATATTGTGAAGAGAATGTTTTTTTGATTTTGTAGTATTTATATAATTACCCCCTATCATGTACACTCATTATTTTTATTGTTACATTATTGTTTCAACAAAGTTTGTCCTTAAAAAATTCTTATTATTCTATAAATATTTAGTTTTTAAATTTCTTTTCAATGTGAAAAAGATATTTTCCTCAAGAATATTTTAAAAGAATTTTTAAGGTATTTAAATTCAACGATGAAAAAATCAGTCATTTTACATTATACTTCATTGGGATTATATTCTAATTATGCCACCCTTTTTTGTTTCTTAGAATGGTTTATGATCATATTAAATAGGATGTACTATTTTGATAAAATTATCCATATTACTCTATATAGTTTTTGGTTGTGTTTATCACTTAGGAAAAGTATAGACATTCACGGGTGAGTTTTTTAGTAAAACATTTATATTGATTATGTTTTTTCATTTGGGAAATTATTAACATTTTTAATGATACTTTTTAAATGTGAATTTTTATGTTGATTATGTTTCTACCCATTCATGTGAGGAATTAGTTGGATTTTGTAATTAATGGGTGAGGCCCACTATAGTCCCTCGATGCAACGGTAAGTCTCATGAGACCAACAAAATTTATTTTTTGGACAAGTAATTTCCCATATGTGTATGATTTCTATCCATGATTCCTTGATAGAATGGTTATAGTGTATTTTATTATGAATTAACTCATCATGAGATTAGGTTATTGATGCCCATGTAATTATTATATTATTTATAATATTCATTGATATGTTTCAAGCTCATGTGATTATTTTTGTGGACTTATTTTGATCATTATATATTCCTATCTTATAATTATTATTGTAAAGGTTTTTTATTAAATGGAATTTTTTTCATTAATTTAAATTTCAATATTGATTATGCATTGTTTTTTTGATAAATTATATTAAATGTATATGATTACTAAGCATTATAGCTCAAATATTTCTTATATTTCCATTCCATAGGATCCTTGGAAGTGTATTATGATTGATATGTAGGGATACACATACGGTAATAAAGGTGTTATAAAAGAAAAATATATGTTTTATTTTAATTTTTTCAAATTTAATTTTAATTTAAAATATGTAACTTGTTTTTAAATATTACTAAACTACTTATTCCTTGGGTTTTATATCTTCTTTATTTATCACTAATGTAATATTGTACTCAATGACTCTAGACTAATAGGTGTGAGATATTTACTATTGGTATTAGTTGTATTTTAGTAGAAATTTTGGGAATTATATTTAGTAAAACATATATTAAAGAGCATAACCATATAATAGAATTTAAGGATAAGTCTAAGTATAGGATAACATCCTATTGTTTTAGTAAGGTAGATATTATGTGGTTTTCCTATAAATACATTCCTTTTTAGTTTGTAAATTTATATGTGGCTCTAGCACAGATGTAATTAGGGGTAATAACTCTAAAAAGGGAACATTAGTATTTGACTTGATTATCTCCCAGTGCATGACAATGTTTCTTTCCACACACCTAGTTTTACACTCCCGAGTGATACTCTTGGGTCAATTCACATTTTCTATTCAAAAAATTATGGAAAATTTGAAAATATATTTATTATTTAAAAAAATTCCAAGACACAGCATGTTTTAAAATATAAGATTATATATGTATACCTTTTTGAATTTAGGTTATTTGATTCACTATTTTTTTGAATTATAAATTATATTTTTATAATTTTAGGATTTAATATAGTGTATATAATTATTTATAAATTGAACCTAGAGGGAGTAATTAGAGACTTATCCATTAATGTATTATATGTAGGGATTTCCAAACATGTTAATTAAATGAAGTAACAGTTGGAGTTGAATTTGGAACTGATAAAGTTATAACTATATTGAATGATAAGACTATGTTTTTGTCTAACAACCTTTCACATATGCATCATCCTTCTAGTTTTTAACACTGTGTAATAATGTTAGAGCACTTCAAGAATCAGCAACCTCCATCATTTAATGAGACTATAAACTCATGTCTAGGGAAATGGATGTGTTTTTTAGAGAATGAATTTTTAACTCTTGTATATAATGAAATGGAGAACGTTTCTATGAGATTTTATGGTTTCTAAAAACATATGGATCATTTTTTTGAATGATACAAAACACTGATGATGAATAAGAAATAAAAAACATGAATTTGACTGATTTTAATATAATATTATTAGAAAAAAAATTACTTGTAATAAATGGGTAGATATGGAATGAAAATTCATGTTCCTAATCCAAAAGTAATATGAAAATTCTTTTATGTATGAATATTATTTTACAAGGTTAGAACGGTAGAGTGAAGACTACATATGTAATCCAAAGGGAAATATTGACCATTTCTTTAATGAGATTATTCCAATCCTTCATATTGAACTATTATCCCAAACATTTTCATCCTATGTGGACATAAAATCATGTTCAATTAATAAAAGAGAATAATTATCCAAGACATGGAATTGATTGGATGAAAGAGAAGAAGAGTACGTGAGAAAAAACTAGATAAATGGAAAATATAATGAAGGATTTTCCCACATGTGATAATTCTGGAAAGAAATTTCATTTTTCTTCCTTTAAGGTAATGTGACCTTTCATAAAACGTGGAGATAAATTCTATCTTGGTTTTTAATGAAATAATTTTAATGAAGCCTCGGATGTTCAGTTTTGCAATTGTATGGATATGGGGAACTATAGAAACAAGTTTTCCAAGTGTCAGGGGGAAATACCTGAGAAGTATATTTGGGAAAAAGGTTAATATTATTTTATTAATAAATATAATGTTGAATAAATTACTTTTTGGGAAAAATCCCTCAAGGTAACATCGCATCATTTTTGGGTTGGTTGTGTTTTTTGAAAAATAAGGTTTTCATGGTAAATTTTCAAGTTCTAGAGATGTTTTTGACAATCCATGTTGACAAAGAACCATGACTAAAATATACTTTTTTATTACCTTTTAAGGAGGAAAAGAAAAACAAAAAACGACCCTTCATAGAGGGTGAAAGTGATGAAGTCCAAGGGCATCCCCTTGCACCATGAAAGAGCACTCAAATGGAATGGAATGTAGACTATCATTGATCTTAAGTGGATCCTCCTACCTGCCAAAGCGAGCAAGTGAATCCGCCGCAATGATAGCTTCCCTCCACCTATGATGAATAATACCTCCATGCTTGGTCTCTTCTTTGCACCTCTACTTGAGATATATCAAATCTCAAGGTGTCTCATGTACCCCCTGAAGCGATTTAACCAGAACCTCAGAATTGGATTCCACCTCCGTCACCTGTAACCCTCTCAGCCTACAAACCATCAAACTTGAGAGAAGTGCCCGGACCTCTACACCCAAAGAGTTCCTTGGACCATAAAAAGAACTAATGGAAAGAAGAACAGATCCCCAGCGGTCCCGCAGTAAGCCACCACCCATCATGACTCCCCCCACGAAGGAGCCATCAATGATCAGTTTCAAGCCATGCCTTGGAGGTTTCCAGTTCACCCAAAACCCCTCCCTCTATGCGGAATGAAGAGGTAGTTAATCAGAGTGCAAACTTCAACAGAAGAGAGCCCACATTTGACAAGTGAAGCCAACTCCACAATGAGATCTTTAAGTCGAAATTGAATAGAAAAAAGAGACCTTATGGTTCCTATCCTAACCTGATTCCTCACCTCCCATATCACCCAACAAACAGCAATCATAATGATGGACTTTAAAGTACGTTCCATTGTTCTATTTTCAATACCCAAGAACCATACTAACCTGAACTCCGGGACAAATCGGGACTCACCCAAATGGAATTAAGGATGTGTGAAGAGTGACCAAAGGGAGGAAGTCCATTGTCCTTGGAAAAATAAGTTAGTCGTTGTTTCTGACTCCGGATGCTCACAGCAGTAACATCGAGAAACCATACAGACCCCTTTCTTCTGTATGTTTTCCTCTGTCGGAACTGCTCTATTATTAATCTTCCACACCAGGAAGTTCATTCTCACCGGGATCTCCTTGACCAAGAAAAATGTCCCCATTCCTCTATAGAGAAATCTCCCAATAGAATTTTCCTGTAGTCACATACGTTATATCTCCTTGAGCTTGCTTTAGTAAAGCAACACAAGTCCCGATCCTCGCTCATCACTATGCCCTCAACCAGTTTTAACTGGTTGGAGTTAAGTGTTGCATGAATGAAAAGGTACTTTTCACTTGAATCCATGAAGGAGATACGAGGATATGGGAAACTAGAAAATTCCAACCTTTCTTCGGCCCAGTTAGTATCCATGTAACTGATGTCCCCTAGCCCAAAAATCCACTTGACGTAGCCAGACAAGTTCTCAATATGTGAAAACATGCATTTGGCCAATCCAGTCGCACCCTGACTGTTGAACTCACCCTGCCAACCATAACGTGTTCTGAAAAATCTTTCCCAAAGGGACTCCCCGGTAATGACATCCCAGGCCAACCGTTCCTGCAATCCAAGGATGGTGTCTTGGATGTCACAAAGACCAAAACCTCCCTCCTCCACCGGACATGCCATTCTCTTCCAAGATTCCCAATGACACCACCCCTCTATTCTAGCATCCCATAAAAAGGTAGTAAGAATACTATGCACTCTCTCCACTGTACCTTTCGGTGGCTTGATAACCGAAAAAAATATGCATGGGAATAGAGAGGAGAACATTTTTAATGAGAATTACCCACCCTATGAAAGACAGTAGCTTCTTCTTCCAATTTAGGATTCTACCGCAAAGCCGATAAAGATTCTCATTGAAGTGGAGTTTATTGATTCCACCAAAAGATAATGGCACCCCAAGATTTAAAATAAGAAGTTGTTTCTGCTTGGAACCTAGGATCCCCTAAATGACCTTACCTCTCCTCACGAGGCATTTGTCCAAAATAAAGATATGACTCTTTAGTGGATTGATAACTTGTCCACTAAACCTGCCATATCTATCCAAGATTCCTTTGAGATGTTTCAAGGATCCACTACTTCCATTCAAAAATATCAAAATATCGTCAGAAAACATTAAGTGTGAAATGAAAATTGAATTCCTTCTTCCATAATAAGGTTTCAACTTTCCCTTCAGTATTCTTTTAACCAAGTTCCTGGAAAAGTTATTTTCATCGGTGGATGAAGGTGGAACTTAAACAGATAATCTACCTATAACTGAGGATGTTTTCATTAGTGATAATGAAGAGACCTACAGGTCTATAACCTATCAGTGGATCTTCTAAAGAAGAAGTCAGCTCACCTCACAAGAGAGAGTAGTGAGTTCTCAAATTGTGAATGGTTGTAAACTAAGAAGGACAGTGAGTCATCTTTGAACTTTTAAACAACAGTGCACTTATAATGGATTTGATACATCGACTCATCACTTCTGTATGCTCCTTGGATGAATCCTAGTGAGGGTGAATCAAGTAAAATTGTTCTGTCTTTTTCATGATTTAATATTTTTTTATAATCATCAATGGGAAGAAGATAGAAGAGAGTTTTTTCTAACAACAAAACAAGATCAAAATGGGTAGTTGTTTTAATCTTTCATACCCTAATTCACCCCCCCTCAGGGTATCCAACCTAGTAGACCTAATAGTACTTCTATATTAAGATTAATTAATTATGTTTTATAATTTTTTTATCAATGATATTATTATTATGAGAACCATGAAATGTATAAAGATTTTACTGTGGTGGTTCTTTTATAAGGATTTGAAAACTATGTTGAACAATACCGATGAATAGAAAATGTGATTCAGTGGAAAGTTGATATTTTTCAAAAACACATTAATAAGGGAACATTACCCATAATATGGGCTTGATGTTTATATAATAATTATTTAGAGATGTTTATGGGATATTATAGGTGAATTTAAAGCCTTGTTAGTGATTTAATGATTTATGGAATAATTTATGGAGTTTACTATATGATTAGAAATATGGAATATATTATAAAATATGATTTTTTAATTAATGAATATGGAGAGAAATAATTTTTCTAATCATGAATGTTTTTATAAATTCATTATGATGATTATGGTATTTTCATATTTGTTATGTGACATTAAGATAATTTTTTTTGTTATTTGGAGTTTCTAATGTTAAGTTTATTTTGGAAATGTAGGGACCTTCCTTCTAAATTTTTGGACTTTAATTTGTTCATATGTGTTTTAGAGGAGTCATAAGGTTAACTATTTATAGAATATATTACTAATAACTTTAGGAAAACTGTTAAGATTATAGACATTAATGTATTATTTTGGATTGCTTATGATAACCATTTTTTTTTCATTCTATATTTTGAGATATACAACATGCAATTTCACTCTTCTATGAATCTTATAATATATTAAAAGATAATTTTAGTGATTCAGGCATACAAAATTCTTCTTGGATACTCAATTACTACTGTAATAAATGAGTTGTATATTGATTGAAGAAAAACCAATAGATGAAATTGTGCTTATGAAATAAAAATAAAACAATTAAGTTCATTTATTGGTGTCATCTATATTGATATTTAAAGAATCCATGAACATTAAAAATATGATATTAAAATAAAATTCCATACATTTACCTTTATTTTCAATGAATCAAATATACTTTGTCATACCTCATTTTTTTATGGTTTTGTGTTTGTTAAGTTTATCTTGATCATTCAATTTCTTGTAATGAATGATCTATATCACTCTTTATAATTATTTACATTTTTCTACCATGTCCCAAGAAATTTTTCTTAATAGGTAACCAAGATGTTTTTTAGTCAAGATGACTGTTGTATTTCTATGTTCCAATTTTTAAAGTTATTTTAATTAAACATTTTATGTTGTACATTTTCTCAAAATTAATTTTCAAATGTCAATCCCATATTTCCCAAGAGAAAGTTCAAATTGTGAGGAATAAATTTATTAACAGTGGGAATAAGAAAAATTTATATGGCATGCAACATCGGGCATAAATGAACCGTGGAATATATTATTCAAATATGAATTTATAACCTAACTATTAACATAGAGGGTATGACTAAAAATAATTAAATTATGAAATTTATATGGTTTAAGAAAGTATAAATTAATTTATTGGTTATAAATTGATTTCCAATAAAAGTTAGTATCATTTGAAAGAAATAATATGTCTCTATGAAAAATAGTATTTTTCTAAAAAAAGATTTCATATCCTTTTCTTCTTATATGGTAAAATTATTTTTTAAAAGTTTATAAAATTTTTTTAAAATACAAAATTCATTTTGGAAATCAGAATTAAAAAGTTTTTTTAGAGTTAGTTATTTAGAATTTTTTGAGCGGTTTAATTTTCAAATGAATTATGAAAAAAACATATTTTAATAGAAAAATTAATTTTCATTTAAATATTTGAAAAATGTAAATTTTGTTAAAATATTATTATAAAAGTAAAATTTGATAAATTATATAATAATTAATCCAATATAGTTCATTTTAATCAATTTCATGTTATGTTTTGATATAAAAACATTTTATAATTTGTAAACATGTTTTTTCTTCACGCCTTTAGGTTTAACAAAAAATTATATAAAAACCATTTTTTAATTTAATTTGGTAAAGTATATTCCATATTTGGAAATAGAATTATTAAAATTTCATAATAAGTCATACATAGTCTTTTTTCAAAATAAATAGTAATAACTATAAATAATAATTACCGTAATTAAGGTTATAACGGATTAATCAGCAGGATAAACTACAGAGACAAGGGTTTAAATGAAATAAAAACATATACAATTTCTATTTAATGTACGTATTTTGAAATTATATGATATAATATTCTACAATTAACCATTTATGATCCTTGTTTCATGTTAAAAATTTGGGTAAATTTTAATCTTTACAAACAATCCATGTGTGTTGTTTCCCCCACAGATAAAAGGAAACCCCATATGCTCTCATATCCACACAACAAAAGCCATTTAGTTCAGTAAGTAACTACCCAAATACCTTCCTTACATTTCTAACCATGACTTATATCCCTTTTATTTATTATAAAACCAATCTAATAAAGATTTCAGTATAAACCAAAAGAGGTTTTTGAAATAAGTGGTATAGATATTAACCATGAATTTTCATTTTATTTATTCCTTTAAAGTATAAAAATCATAATAAAATATGATAAACTAATTAAAATTATATACTCAATATACTTATATTTTATGATTTTAATTTAATGAACTATATATATCTCCTCTTACATCAAATGTGAAATGAAAATGTTGATCCTATGTTCAATGGACTAGTGCCTCGTGTGCCATTTTAATTCATTTTCCATCACCATGTCTTGTAGATATATATAATAATGGATTTAATGTATATATATTATTTTTTAAAAAATTAATTTCTTATAATTTTAATATATCATCTACATTCTTACCATTCAATTCATTGGGAAAGTATAACACTGCTCATCCGTACTTGTGGACTATCTCTTCCACAAAGCAATGTGAAACATTTATCATTTTATTTTGAACTGGATGGTAATAAAGATAGATTTTTTGAATATTATATATATATATATATAATTATTATTATTATATAAAGGTACAATATTATTTACCTTTCTTTCATTCCATGTGTTAAATAATGGTAACAAAATTCATGTGTATGTAGGACCTACCATCTTCATGAATAGTGTAACTCATTTTTCTATATCTAAATTTTATTTACTGTTATAGAAAATTATATAATGAATAAATGTGATTTTGATATAATGTTTAACATTATGTTGATTTTTAATCCATGATCAAAGTAAAAGGATTGATACTACCAAACCAAAACATATATGATAAACAAAGTAGTTACCACCAGAAATGAATTTTTTCTTATAGAATTGTTAAAAAGATAATGATAAAAAGTTAAAAGAAAATCAGATATGGAATGATATATATGATTATGTTAACTTAATATATTTTTAATATATATATATTTAATATACCGGAGTTTCAAATATGCATGAACGAAATTGGACCTGAGGTAAGGGTTCCTCAACTCACTTCTACATCTATGAAACATATTCCATATTCACAACTTATTTCTTTTGTGTGGTGTATATACTAAGCCTTTTATATGTTATATAATGAAAATTTTAAACTTCATTTTATTTAATTTATTTTTTTAAGTTATTTATTTAAAGGGGTTTATGATTCAACAGTTACCAATATGGAAATGTTTTATTTCAAAATCTCATCATTATTTGGGAATTTTTATGTTTAAGTCACCCTTAGGAGAGTAGTTTAATATTTTTATATTAAACCAAATATATTTTGTTCTCATAAGGTTATTCAGGATATTTTCATTTATTTTTTAATTTTTCTATATTTCATAATTAAACTGATTGAACAATGTTTTTTATGAAAAGATGAATTTATTTCACTCTTCAGTCGAAAATATTTTTTCTTCATTATGCATGTTTTCTAAAAATATTATCAAAAATGATTTTGAAATTCTACAAATTTATTATTAAATAAATTTTAAACCATGTTTCAATTTTCATAAAGAGTTTTTTTTTCTAAATCAGTTAATTTTTAACCTTTTACAACAGTGCTAAAATAATTTTTTCTAACTTATACAACATATACGAACACTCATTTTTTGAAGATTTCACTTCAATTTTGACAAGTTAAATTTGAAATAAATTTTATTAACAATAATTTTGATATTTTTACTTTTTATATGTTATTTTCAAAAGGAAAAATTATATATTCCTACAAAAACAATTAATGGAATTTATATTTTAATTTTATTCATCGATGACAACAACCATCATTTTACCTTATGATCTACTATGAATGTGTTGTAATTATACCACCTTTACTATTTATCTGGAATGGTTTATGAATATATTTATTGGTATGCACTACTTTCATAACATTATCCATATTACTCTGGATGGTGTATGATTATGTTTATTGATTGGTAAATGTATTTTCAATAATATGCTAGTTTTCTAATACAAATATTTATATTGATTATGTTTATTAATTTGAAAATTTATTGAAATTTTATATTCAATATTTTCTATATGAATGTTCTCATTGATTATGTTTCTACTCTTTTAAATGCGTAATGCATTTTTCTAAATCAATGATGAGAATGGTCTGCTATAACCCCTAGTTGCATTAGTAGGTCTCTTAAAAAAAGCTATCTGGGGGTTTATTCCAAGGGATTACAAATTTATATATCATTTAACAGAATTATGCCTTAAAATATGGTTATTATGTTCAACATTATTCATTACCTCATTATGAGATTAACTATTGATGTCCATGTGATTATTCAATTAGTTTTTATATTTAGGGATAAGTTTCAAGATAATGTGATTATTTATATATTATTTTTTGATAATTATTTTTTAATATATTATTATTCTTCTTGATCAAGTTATTTATTAAACGACATTTGTTTCAATTATTTACCTTTCGATATTTATTATGCCTTATTGATTTTTAAGGCTTCTAATGTATGCATACCCATTACTAATCATTAGAGTGTATCTCTTCCATATGTTTCCTTTCCCATGGATTCTAGGAAGGATATTATGATTGATATCTAGGGATATTTAAAAAGGAATAACGGTGTTATAAAAAATTATGTTTTCTTAATATTTCCAATATAAGTTTAATTTTTGGTATGTTTTAAGTTTTCTAGAACTAATAAACTATTTAGCCCTTTAGGATGTGATCACTTGAATCTAGATCCAATGTAATAATGTAAACATTGAATTTGGGAAACTATGTTTAGGGTATTTGCATCCACATGTTTCCCCTTAATAGGACGGTTGTAAACATCACTATAATAACAACATCACTTTCATGAGTTTTCATGGAAACTCCAATTCCTTCTTAAGAGTGATGATACTTTCTTTAATATTCCCTTCTTCATATACTTTCTATAATTCCTACCTCACAATATAAAATACATCAATGATTCTCTATTTACATTTTTATATAATTTCCATAATGAAAATATATATATTTATGAATATATATAGCTCCATAATACCAAAATTTCATAACCTCCTTTTCACTATTACAAGTTAAATTATACATGTTTATCTTATTAAAGATATTAAATTTAATATGAGTATAATTGTAAAATGAATCCACTAATATCCTTAAAATATTAGTCAAGGCCTTAAATTTAATATTCCAATTTCTTTCATTAGTGATAGGATATTTGAAATATGAATACCTATAGACTTTCCCTATTCATAGTGTGAGTAGTAGAATCATGAAATTATGCTCAAATTATTTTTAAAACCTAAATGTTAAACTCCAAAATTCATAGTTACCTCTATGATTTGAAATCATACTTCATGGGCCAACCGATAGATACATTAAATCTATATGAATTGTTTCATTTAACACATTAAATATCATAGTGTGATGCACAAAAATCTTCATGATCCTCAAACTTATCATGATGTGATCTTCTTCTTCATAGAGTGGACAATATAAAATAGGATGAATAACTATAACCTTTTGAAGAAAAATCATGTAATGTCTTTATATATCATGATATGAAAACCCCTTACACATTTGTGTTACTTCTATAGTAAAGGAAAGACTCTTATGTATGATCGTCAATGTGTCACATAATTCACATAGTGTGAAAACATTTAGGACAGGTGGCATAATCTATCATCCTTTAAAATACACTACATACCAAAATCATATACTAAAACTATTATCAATATTATTCTATGATTGATAATGAACCTTATATATCATCTTTTCTATCTAGTTACTCTTATATATTCACCATTGTGAATACATTTCCATTTATTTGTTTATAAAAACTTCTGTATCAAGAAAGGGCCATATGTATCCCTATGAAACATCAATACTTTTCTATACTTTAGCACATTAGAGGATATTACATATCATATTAAATATATTAAATATCCCCATGAATCTTTGATTATTTATTTAATTTCCCCATTCTAGAATATATTACATATGAAACCCCATATATATCATGGTGATGATTTTCTAGGACATTATCAATTATTCATCTTATTGAAATTATTACATACCATCCAATATGATATTACATATACATGGATTTTCTATATTAGTACATTGAATATAAATCTTCTAGAATAAATTTCAAATTGTCTTGGAAGATATTATGAATACATAGATCTTATCTAGAAATTTTGATTTCTAACACATCTAGAATATCTCAAATTTTGGCATGGAGGATATAATGAATATAGGGATATTTTCTAGGAATTTTCAATTTGTCTATATACATCAATCGTGGGATGAATATTTTTCTCACATCATTGTTTTCTCCTATTACTCATAACTTCTTTACTTCTAACACTATTTATAAATATGTGTTCTTAATAGATATATAAATAATAAAACAACACGTGGTGACTTCAAATATAGAATTTTCCAAAAAAAAATTACATTTATTTTCAATAATTTTAAAACCAATAAAAAAATATCAATTAGATCATACCAAGGTGTTCTAAATTTAGTGATTGAATGATTTACCTCTACCTGGGTCACGTAAAAATGGACATTCATGTATCCCATTGCAGCACTTACAGGGTGTGAGTATATCAACACCAAGTATGTAGTCACCACCCCAACCATATATGAATTTCACAGACTAATGTTTATGAAATAAAAATATATAGTTAAATGAACACTAGATCAACAGTCAATGTTCTATATCAAATATTGAAAGAATATCATAAGATATTACATGTATAACTTAGTAAGGGAGGATCTCTACCTAGCATACCTACTTTTATCCTAGCTCAATATCTGAGATGGGGGGCCAAATCCAACCTCTAGAAGTGGTAGTTCTCACACATTTATATATATATATACACATATCCACCAAATAATATATATATATATATATATATATATTTGTGTGTTTAATAATTCATATATTTATTATCGGTCCATGGGGAAAGATAATGGTGTTAATGACTCAGGGAAACCTCATTTCCCATCACATTGAAAAAAATTGAAGGGTTCAAATTATGCAGGGATTTGTGAGCTTATCTTAATCACGAGCATATTCATCAATAGAAAATGTAATTTCTTAATTTTTATATAAAAATGATATTACCATTTCTAATATTATTTTCAGTGATTTAGGTTTAGATAAAATAAAATAAATTAATTCTGGAAATAAAATTCAACATGCTAAATTCAAAAAATTTAAACATATATGATATTAATAAATTATGACTTTTCCACACAACGTATGAAACAATTATTAAAAATAAGTGAGTAATTTATTAACCAGTGAATTACAATATAATAATAATGGGATTACCACCTAAATGATACAAATAAATTAAATCCAAATAGGTCTGAAACATTAAAAATAAATTTAAAGAACACATTATTAGAAAAAAAATTATTTTAATATTAAATTCACTCAATCCTCTACCATTATCAGTTTAACTCCCAAGATTATGATAAGATTATGGTAATCATTTCCATTATTAATATCAAAAAACATATTTTACATATTGGGGATGATTTTATTCCACATATTTAATTGTTTTCCAATATAAGAAATGAGGTTTTAGAATTTTAGATCACTAATATTATAGTATAGTGAATCTCAAAAAACCAACAATAAACTTACCTTGGATTCCCCAATGTTAAGAGCATATAATATCTTGATTGGAAGGAAACTAAATGAACAAAATAATTTATTAAGACCAAGGACAGGGATACATGAGATTATATTTTCTTATGATAAAATTAGTGAACAAATAGAAATTTTTGGTACATAGTACAAATACAATTTAGAAGCACTCTTGATAAGGCTTTAAGATGTATCAATACGGGGTGAAAGGGAAATAAGGGACACCTCCCATGGTACTCAAAACAAATAAGTGAAAATTGAATATATGAATTTATTTTAAGTGGTTAATTTTTATAGTGGAAAATAATTCCCCTTTTATATTTATAAAAGTAGTATATAGTGACATTTGATACATTAGATAGATAGTTTTCGTACCTGGTGGTGTTAACTATATTGTTACAACTAAAATTATTCCACCATGTATCCTTTATTATCTTACCAGCTACCCAGTGTTGTCCAAAACCTTTGTTTCCTTCCCCTTATTCTTCTAACCTGCAATAAATTACTCTATGATACTCCCAACATAAAAATTCATGAAAAAATAATTTCAAGTATATCAATTTATAATAATTTCTAAATTATAATATTTGGGGTCTTTTCAAACTTCCCACCTTAATGCTTCTCATCCCAAATAATCCTTAACAAGATTCACATGGGAACAATTTCTATTATTGAGACTTTATTTCAAAATCATTCTCTTAGGTATCATTGTTGAGAATTACATGATTACATTTGACCTTAATTAGAGGAATCACCGTATCCTATAGCTCCTTATTACTCTAGATTATGATATTGATATGATTCTTCATATAGGATTCATTATGTTCATTTTTCACATTATTTCATTGAATCACTAAAGTTATGTTAGGTATAAACTTCCTTGATTAGGAAACACAAACATATTATGAATGGTTAAATATTAACAGTAAGGAATAATTATAATCTATCTCCATAACCATATTTAATATCATTAATGGCCTAAAAATACTTTATATAGCTTCCCTTTATTACCAATCTATTTATGCCCTAATCTTGATGAAACATGGAGAAGAATAATGTAACAGCCCAAGATTTAAAAAAAATATATATATATATATTCTTTTTAATTTTATTAACGTCTTGTGTTGTACGCTACACCAAAAGGAGCTTGCACAACACACATCCTTGACTTGCCTTGCATTACACGCAATCGCGACCTTCCTCGATAGCGTGTGTAATACGCAATACCGAGTTTCACTAAACAACGATGTGCTATTAAAATATTATTAAAACTAGCCGTTATGAATAGTAATAACCAATTTTTAAAATTCTGTAAATCTTATTTTTCAGAATGAACTTCATTCTTGGATTCGGAGTATCGAATTTAGCCTAAGGTGAAATTTTGGTACTTTTCGGATAACTTTCATATTCTGATGAATATTGAAAAATTACTAAATTATAATTAAAAACAACTTTTTTAATCGAAATAATTAATAGTGATAAATTATTAATTTGAGTGGTTTTAAAGTATATTTAGAATATATTTTTACAATTTAATACAATGTTGGTCATTGGTTGTAATTTCACATTTAAACCAGACATAATCAAGTGTCAATCTTTTGATATATATTGTTTCCTAAAAACACGCTATTTATTTTAACAGTGGGATTTAATTATAAAATTAATTAATGAAACTTCTATGTTATGAATTTGGTAAAATAGATTTCATTTTTGAATTCGGAATATGAAATATAGCTTAGGATGAAATTTTGGCATTGTTCTGAAAAACATCAATTTTTGATGAATAGTGAAACTACTAAGTGGTAGTTAAAAAAACTGAATTTTTCATAAAACTTAATTTTGCCACTTCTGTGAATGGAATTTCGAAAATCCGAGAGACACGGTTAATATCAAGGACTAAAATGTGGTTCAATGAGATGAAAATAATTTTTTGGTGAATAGTAACTTTTTACTTTTTTTACCGCGGTTAATAGTAAATAGGGTAACTAAGGGTAAATATGATATTACTATTACCCTAACACATGTCCTAATTCTATTGGACAAGTGTAATTCGGCCAAAAACAAACTTAGGAATAAAATATGACCATTTAGGCCCACTTGGATTAGATTAGGACATTTATTATTAATTTATTTAAAGAAAGGTTAAAATAGTTAAAATCAAAGTTTAATAAGTAAACCATTTTTAATATGGGGTTATACATAAGATAAATTCGATTGTAAATATTCATTAGAAAGATCAAAAGATTTCCTACATGATGGTATTTTATTTGTAATTTTTAGACATAAAATAATTTAATTTATTTATGACACAACGATGATGCAGTAATTATCTTATTAATGAAATATTGACATAATTGATGTTATAAACACCAAAATAAATGTAATTTGAGATTTTTTATGAATTCCACTAATTTTCTAGGTTACTATGATATATTAATGTTGATTTAATCAACTTGGTTCGAAAATTTAATTCTGTTATGACTTTCACAAAAATCATATATCAAATAGTGTCAAAATTGACACAAAATAGTTTTTAAATAAAATATTTTATTATTAATTGTTATTTTATTCCTAAAAATCTAAGGTTCGGCCAAATGACTTATATAAGGATATATATATTAATAATAAACAATTTGGGGTTCGTTTGGCATGTTATAGTAAGTGTATTAACCATATAGTGAAAGAAAACAAAAAGACACGGTAAAAGTTAAATTAATTAACTTAGAGTTAAATCTAATTGATAAGGTTAAAATAATACCCTAAACTTGTCTAAATCCTATTGGTTGATAGGATTTCGACCCATCCCCACTTTAGCTTCTAAATAAGACCCTTTGGAACCATTATAAACCGATTTTGACTTTAATATAAAATAATATTTTGAGATATTCCTAAGGTGCCCCTCTCCTCCCTTATAAAAGGACACCTCCTCCCCCTCCTCCTCACACCAATTTGAGCACTCAATCTCGGCCAACCACTGCCAATTTCTCCTCTCCACTTCCCTAGCAACATCCTAGAGGTTCTGGTCTTCCTCAAAGACCAATTTTAGTGCCCTAAGAAGAGGTCTCAAAGAGGCACTTCAAAGAAGAGGTAATTACCGTTACCAATTCTTTCATCTTTATTTCTTCTTCCACTTCTTCTTCTTAGGTTGTTTCATTATGAAGTAATAACATCAGTATCACTCATACACTGATATGTTATTATAAGTATGAAACAACCCTATTTCACCATCTATCCATCCTACGGATAAAGAAATCACCGCGCGTGCGTACGTACGGAATACCGTCTCCACGCCGTGGTGTAATCTATTTTCCACCACCACCTTACATGGATGGTTATTATGGTGTAAAGAATAACTATACATAGTTATTATAACATCATATTGATTCTGATATATTGTATAATCCACTCCAATTCAATTCAATATTTATATAAATGATATCATCGCTCGTGCGTACGTACGGAATACCGTCTCCACGATGCGATGAGATTCATTCTCCATGTTAACCATTTAAGAATGATTATAATGTATATATAAGAAATAATAATGAAATATATGACATTATAAAGCTACTGGATTTATGTATATATATACATATGTAAGTCATCTACTTACTTCCATTTCAAGACAATAAGGAAAGAAAACAGCGTTCATGCGTACGTACGGACTACCGTCTCCATGAACGGTGTTTTTCATTTTATTTATCTACCTATTATATATATATATATACTGAATATATATGATATATAAATCATATTTTATATTCTGGAAGTAATTAAATCATGATATAAGTAATAATGATGTCAAGAACAACAAGTCAAAACACCTACGATAAATGAAACGATTTTACCCAAAACGCTTCTTTAACATGGAATTTACAAAAGAACGGGTAATATAATGTCATAAGTGAACCATATATGATATCATAACAATGAATATGATTCTGTAATAAGTCAATAACATGATTTAAATCATTATACAGGAGGTTCGGACACTTACAAAGCAAGTCGGACATAAGGTAAGGGAAATATCACAATCTCATTTTTATCCGAGATTGTTTATTCGTAAGTATTTACTGGGGTGTATTTTATCATCCACATCCATGTTCCCTCAATATGTAATATTGTTTCCATCCACTTACAATAGTTTAAATCCAATTTTTCCCTTAGGTGAGTTTTTAGTAAAGAATATGAAAGGAATCTTTTGTCGTTTTTCCGTACGAGGTACTTTTTGACTTTTCCGACAAAAGTACGAAGAATGTTTTTTTAACTTATACGACAAGAATGGATTTTTAAAACATTATTTCCAAGAATCTTCCTTTAAAAGTTTTCAAGTTTATTTTTAATCATCTTCTTTTAGTTTAAAGTTGTATGACATGTTACGAAATGTAAAATGTTTTTGAAAAAGAATGGATATTTTCCTCAAGAATGAAGTTCAAGTGTTTTATCAAAATTATTTTCCATCTAAGATAATAAAGGGTTCTGTTTCTATCCCTATTATTACATGGATTTGATTATGTTGTGATGGAAATATTTTTATGAATTCCTTTATCTTATATGAATTGTTTTATGATGTCATGTTGTTTAAGAATCCCATTTTTATTACATGGGTTACGTTATGATGTATGGTTTATGATTATGTGGCACACATAAGAAAGGATTCATTATAAGATGGGGGGGACCTATATCTCCCTTCAATGCATTGGGTAAAGATTTCATATCTCATGAGATAGACATGGCTGGAATGGTAGGTTATACCGGTTCAGTGAAACAGGACTGAAACGAGGATTACTCGATTCAGAAAGGGACTTTGTCCACTAAGATAGTCTTGGCAATGAGTCTTGACTAACAAGAAATGATTCTCTATGATTATGTGTGTATGCCACAATGAGTAATGTTTTAAGTTATGATTTCATTTCACTACTATGATTTATCCCATGTTATGAAATTATGCTCTCTTTTGCAGGTTAAGATTTCCAAAAATGTTATGTTCTTATGAAAATTATGTGATTGATATTTCCTTTGTTTACCCTTACTGAGCATTTGAGCTCACCCTTTTATGTTTTCTTTTCCCCAGGATATAAAGAAAGGATTTAGGTAAAAAAAAGGAAGATCTTTATGGGAGATGTTGAAGATCTTTCCCCACGATTAGAAGATTATACTCCGAGTTTCCAAAGACACTAAACTATTACGGTCCTTGTGTGTGTGTTTTTGTTATGTACTAAGTATTCCGCAAAAGTAATGTAATGTCAATGTACGTCAGGATTCGGGTCTCTACAGTTGGTATCAGAGGAAAGGTTTAGTCAACCTTTGGAAACTAGGATGCGAAAACGTTAGTGAGATCCCTAGAGATATTTCTAAGGTATGTCTAGGGATGTTCCTAAGGTTAAGTATACGTATAGGTTATAGTACTAGAATTACGCTAACGATCATAGAATTAAACCTAAGATGTTAGATATTGAAGGTACTCCCCCTTTATTATGTTGTTTTCCCTAGCATGATTTTTTCCTCTCACGCTATTCTTTTTGGGTTTTAGAAAATGGTTGGAAACAAGATGATTCACAATAATGGAGGATATGATGGACAATGGAATGATATTCTTCTTGAGCAACCAAATGAAATGGGATTTGGATGTCCAAACATCATTATTATGCCGAATCAGCAATCTCACAACATGATCAATAAAGTAAAATTTGGTAAGTTTCCTGACTCGACTAATAAGAGAATGATGGAGTTCCATGATGATCATAGAGGAAAGAAAGTTCAATTTCCCCTATGTAAATCATCTGGGAAGAGGCATCAAGGAGAATGTTTCAAGGGAACTGGATGATGCTTTGGGTGTGGAAAAGAAGGACACAAAGCAAGTAAGTGCAAAGGAAAAGGGTCGGTTAACACCATGGATGAGGATAATGGTATTGCTACGACATCAAAAATGGTTAAGTGTTTTAAATGTGGAATGTATGGGCATTATGCAAACAAATGCCCTAAGGGAAAGACTCATGAAGAGAATCAGTATGGTCATATGGGTAGTATTTATGTGGATGATGATGAAGAGACTACAAATGATATGTGAGATGAAAGAATTTTTGAAGCTCGGTCAATGGTTTGAGAATGTAGTGGCATGATTACAAGTTTATCATGTGTAATTTTGGAATAAAGAGACATCTATGGATTGTTACACTGTTGTCTTTCCTTGTGTTTTGAAAGTATATGATTAATGTTACCAGTATCCATGAAAGGTTATTCAGATATTTTTGGAATGTAGATGATATGCGCATAATGAAGGGATAAGGAGAAAATTAAATGTTTGATAGTATTCATGAGCTCATGATTGATATAAGGACTAAGTGATATCATGGTTTGAGTATATAGAATTTTGAGGATTTTGGTATATGGAAAGTATTGACTTTTAACTGCACTCATGTTTTCACTAAGGTATTCAAGAGAATACACGATTAAAGACTTTGAATGTTTGGAATGTGACCAACAAGACATATCTTATGATATGTGGGGATCAACGACAGTATTAAATCTCTGGTGATCGTTGTCACTATATTATGAGAGTGGACTGCAGTATTATGTATAAGCCTAAAGATTAGACTGGATTATATTGGACATAAGTTAGTATTGTTTAAGGATAGAAGATTTTCGATATTATTGATGGGATGTTATAGTAACGTAGTTTTAGAAAAAGGGACAACCTGCAGGACGGGCGACAACCCATCGCTTCGGACAAGGCTGTAGGAATCGAACCCACAACCGAAGTGCGACTGGCCTTTATCGCCTACCACTGACCTACAGGAAGTCCCTGTTTAGTAGAAACTAGTTTTATTATATTAAGCAGTATGATATATGAAGTATAAGTCCATTTTAGGAACCATATTTGATTAATCTCACTATAGATCGACTTATGTATATAATTTTTTCTAACCTTTTGTTTGAGACAGATGGAATGACCCGTCATTCTATCACATGATCTGCTAACACTTCACGAATAACAAATTCAACTTAATTTATTTAAGAGATGAAGTGGAAATTGTTAAAGGCACGAACAACAGCGAGATTGTACCAAAATAAAGTAAGTATTTATTCTAATTCAAATTCTTTAACTTTAGGGAAATGATCTTGAAAACCAAAAATGTTGTCCTAGTTCTCTTATACCTGATGAATCAGATGGTACCTTAAATCGTCACAAATTTATGGATTTGTGATTACTGGCTTTTCCATAGCCATGTTCTCTACCACTCTCCATCAGAACATGATGGTTAGATTTCTCTTCCATATCCATATTTTCACCTATGTGGAAACCCAGTGATTAGATTATTTGGGTAATCGTTACATTTCATAATTTAGTTTTTAAAGCCAAGTTTTGGTATTCCCTTTTACGATGTGGGTTTCTATTAAAGAAACTTTCAAATAGTAAACCATTTATAACCCCGACGAATTTCGAGGGCGAAATTCATTTTAAGGGGGGTAGAATGTAACAGCCCAAGATTTAAAAGAAAATATATATTCTTTTTAATTTTATTAACGTCTTGTGTTGTACGCTACACCAAAAGGATCTTGCACAACACACATCCTTGACTTGCCTTGCATTACACGCAATCGCGACCTTCCTCGATAGCGTGTGTAATACGCAATACCGAGTTTCACTAAACAACGATGTGCTATTAAAATATTATTAAAACTAGCCGTTATGAATAGTAATAACCACTTTTTAAAATTCTGTAAATCTTATTTTTCAAAATGAACTTCATTCTTGGATTCGGAGTATCGAATTTAGCCTAAGGTGAAATTGTGGTACTTTTCAGATAACATTCATATTCTGATGAATAGTGAAAAATTACTAAATTATAATTAAAAACAACTTTTTTAATCGAAATAATTAATAGTGATAAATTATTAATTTGAGTGGTTTTAAAGTATATTTAGAATATATTTTTACAATTTAATACAATGTTGGTCATTGGTTGTAATTTCACATTTAAACCAGACATAATCAAGTGTCAATCTTTTGATATATATTGTTTCCTAAAAACACACTATTTATTTTAACAGCGGGATTTAATTATAAAATTAATTAATGCAACTTCTATGTTATGAATTTGGTAAAATAGATTTCATTTTTGAATTCGGAATATGAAATATAGCTTAGGATGAAATTTTGGCATTGTTCTGAAAAACATCAATTTTTGATGAATAGTGAAACTACTAAGTGGTAGTTAAAAAAACTGAATTTTTCATAAAACTTAATTTTGCCGCTTCTGTGAATGGAATTTCGAAAATCCGAGAGACACGGTTAATATCAAGGACTAAAATGTGGTTCAATGAGATGAAAATAATTTTTTGGTGAATAGTAACTTTTTACTTTTTTTACCGCGGTTAATAGTAAATAGGGTAACTAAGGGTAAATATGATATTACTATTACCCTAACACATGTCCTAATTCTATTGGACAAGTGTAATTCGACCAAAAACAAACTTAGGAATAAAATATGACCATTTAGGCCCACTTGGATTAGATTAGGACATTTATTATTAATTTATTTAAAGAAAGGTTAAAATAGTTAAAATCAAAGTTTAATAAGTAAATCATTTTTAATATGGGGTTATACATAAGATAAATTCGATTGTAAATATTAATTAGAAAGATAAAAAGATTTCCTACATGATGGTATTTTATTTGTAATTTTTAGACATAATATAATTTAGTTTATTTATGACACAACGATGATGCAGTAATTATCTTATTAATGAAATATTGACATAATTGATGTTATAAACACCAAAATAAATGTAATTTGAGATTTTTT